>OY720443.1:31006701-31725848 GCA_963082915.1 Dolichopus griseipennis
TTTCTGACGTACATATTATACATCAGGTACACCTTAAGCCATTTCAAGATAAAACAAAAATCAGATGAAAAACCTTGAAAAAAATAAATTTCAATTTTCAAGATACATTATTTTATACATATATACACACAGATATCAATATATTAAAAAAAAAAACTTATGTATATATTATAATAATATCTTTTGATTTTGTACATCATTTTAAACTGGATAACATGTATTAAAAACCTTGTATATATTTTTTGATTATAATAATAATAATAATTTAATATATAATATTATTTTTAAATAAATTGAAAATATTTTTTAGTTTATTGAAAAGATATTCCATAGTTAAAATGTGAAAAAAAAGCAAAATGAGTTCATGTTCGTCCCTGAATCAAAATAATTTATTAATATACAATCTTTATATATTGTTACAGCTCAATGATCTGTAAGCTATATACACACACATAAAATATATTATGAATTTTCATTTTGTAAACAAAAACTAACACAAACACAAGTACAAAAAAAAAAGAGAATGAAAACTACAACAAAAATAAATATGTACTAAAAAATAATATTCAATTTTGAAAAATCTACATAATTTGAAATTATTATTTTATAGTATCTATAATATGATGGCAACAGGACATTTTAAGAAAAGTTTTTGGGAATCATTCGAATTTAAAATAACACTTAAAATAATCATAAATTTTGTTATATTTTTGAAATTGGAATGTTTATTATAATGTTAAAGCATATTGAAATAATAATATTAACATATAAATATGAATATTTTTTTTTACATGTATATATTGTGTATTCTCGTATATGAATTCTGAGAAAATTTTTGTGTATTGGAAAAAATTCGAGGAAATCCTCAAATAACATGAAAGAGAATATTTAAATGAAACGAATGAAAAGAAGTTAATATTTAAAAAAAAAGGGTTTTTGTTAAGCGAATTTTGGATGGGAACGAAAGTACGTTAGTTTTAACTTTTAAGAATATATAAGAAATTAAAGTCCTGAGGAAGTTTGAAACATAAAACGAAATTTTGGACATGAATTTGAAACTTTTGAGATAAATTTGGATTTTATGTTATGTCCAAAACCAACGAAATTCTAAATTTATATAAAATTATATTTAAATACAATTCTATTTCTTATATATTACAATTATTTTTTATTTTACAGTTATAAGATATTTCTGTATCTGTGAGTTATATTTTAAATTAAATTATTTGTTTATATTTTGTATCTTATCAACTGTCGATTATGCCATTAATTAGATTACCTAAAGGCGAATGATTAGCTGAATTGATTCGAAATCTACAAAGGTTTTTAACTTTTATTGGGATTTGAACCCGGGTTAGTCGAATTAAGGTTGACTTCAACTCCGTATCATCCACCAACATTGTACCATTCAACTTCAATCACGGTGCGATTAAGCAAAATATTATCATTATATAGAATAGCAGTTATATAGTATTTATTTATTTATGTACAGTCCCCTACCACATTTACTGTGATAAGTTGGTGATTCGATTTTTCATACATTCTCAGATTCATATATCTTGATCCTTGAAAACAGATCATTAGTTAGTCATAAGATTTTTGAGGTATTGATATTTTCAAGAGATTTAAATTGGTTTTTTGATTTGATAATTTTAAAGTGTATGACATCTCGATTTAGTATATCCCGGTTTTCAGAAAATCTAGTTTTTAGAAAATCTCGTTTTTAAAAAACTTGTTTTAAAAAGTCTAGTTTTAAAAGTCTTTTTTTTTGAAAATTTTCTTTCAGAAAATCTCTTTTTTTAGATTTTGGAAAAGGCTGATAGTTCTTATTTTGTATCCTAATCTAAAACACTTAAAAACCAGTTTTTTTTTAAGAAAGTAAGATTTTCCAATAAATGACCCAATTTTCTAAAAACGAGGTTTCAAAAAATAAAAATGTTCAATTCCTTGGAAAAATGGAAAATGTTCAATTCCTTTACATAATTTATTATTTCACACAAAACATTTCAGTTTTCCTCACATTTTCTTTAACATTTTATAGACTGACAAATTTTAATAATAAAACAAATAAATTTTACTAAATAATTCTAAATAATTCTGGATTGTTGAAAAAGCATAAGAAATAAATATAAAGAGAAATTCTTTACAAATATCTAAAATAGTTAAAATGAAGCAATCATTTCTTTTTCTTAAAATTTCTATTAAATCAAATTTTATTTCTTCGTTATTTTTTATTTTCTTGAACTACGGATCAGGAAATCCCCAAAATCAATGTTTTCTTTATAAAAAAAAATTTAATAAGAGAAGGGTTAGAAAATTAAGTTTCTAAGAAAAATCTATGAGAAAAAATCTCATGATTCATAACTGTTTTAAAGTTTTTTTTTTGTTTTAAAAGTTTTTATACAAAAATTTATTTTTGTATATAGAAAACACCATATTTTTTCAGGTTCTGTGCATTGAGTCTTGTGATTGAAGAATGCATAAATGATTTGTTTATTTTTTTTTAAATATTTTCCTAATATATGGAGTTATTTATTAGGGTTGGTTAAACTTTGCAACTATTCAGTTAAATTTTAACTAAATAATTGTTGATTTAACTTAAAATTTCCAGAATGGTTTGAAGTTTGCAATTTATTTTTGGTTCACATGCTTTAGAACAGTGGTGGGAGTTCATATAATTATATATGAACTCCCACTATGATATGGGAGTTGCTATGATGATCTAAGAAACTAAGTCTGATATTTAGTAAATATTATTGATTAGGGCTTGGGTTCTTTAGTGGGTAAGGAATTGGCTAATTAGCAGTAGGTATAGTCTTGATTTCCGAACAGGTTATAAAATATTTAATTGAAAAAAGTATTAATATTAATTTTTCTCAACAAAATCTCCTTGGTAACCAAATATAATTTAAATGTTAAATGTATAATATGTGGGGCTAGGGCTGAAAAACCTAGTTATTAGGATGGCATATGATATCCTCCATAACAAACTGAAGCAACCACAATTATTGTTGAATAACGGCAAATCCTTTCTTTTAACAATCCCTGGCTTCTACTTAAGATTTATCATTATTTGATATTCAGTTTTTCATTTTTTTAAGTTTTGTTAGGCTTCCACCTCCATTCCGCAGTTAACATCTTCTTTTAAGTTCTTTATCATAAATCTTATATTAGTGATTTTTTTTTTGAAGCAAATCTTGTCTGTTACAAAAGTCATCAAATTTTCAGTTATCATGAGATATTGGCATATATTGACGTCCTGGATTTACTTATCCAATAACAGGTGCATATATGTATAATAAATTTTTATTGCAAATATTTCAGTACTTAACCTTAAGTGGCCTAAATAATTAGTTTTAACCTATAATAGATTCAGAAAACAGTTTTGTATTTTTAATCCTAAGATTTTAAATAATTTAAACCTAAATCTCTCATTTATGTTGGTTTCCATTTAACTTTTATTAGTTGTAGAGAAACCAGTTTAATATGCCACACCTTTCAACTCTCTATTTATAAAATCAATTTCTTACATAGTTATACTATTTTGACTGTTCCATTTACTAAATACCATGTCACAGTAACGTTATAGATGTCAAAAAAATTTAAAATAAATTCTGTCAACTTTAAACATGTACGTAATAACGGAGGAAAAAAAATTTGGAACCCCGTATAAAAAAATTATGTCATGTGATAAAATAGAAAAAAAAAAAAAATAAAAAATATCTATAATATTAAAAAAACTGGGAAAAAGAGAGAGGCTATATAATATACCCTTTCCTTCAAAAATTATGTCCTCAGCAAAAATTTTATTTTTTTCTATAAAAAAAAAGAAAATAAAAAAAATCTCGCGTATGTAAGGCGACAAAACTGTAATATGATGTATACAGTTCATGTAATAGTCAACAGGCTTTTTACTATAATTGAAAAATGTGTAAGTCCTTGAGTGTCCCATTATTTTTCATTATCGTTTTGTTTTCTATTTGTTTCTTTTGTTGTTGTTGTGTTTCGATATAAGCTGACAGTAGTTGACTTTTTTTTTGTGATTTTTTGTAATGTTTGTTTTTTATTTCATGCATAAAAAATAATGGAATTCCCGCAAAACTGACTCCTTTATTTTTCCTAATAAACAATTTAATACTATGAAATATATCGTAAAATTTAATTTTGAAATATAGATGAGAATAAAATTATTTTTTTAATAAATCAGTACACTAAATCCAGCAAATCAGTTATAAAACTTTTATGAAAGTGGAATGAGCCAGACGATATGTGAACTTAAATTTGACTAATATCAATTAACAAGAGCTTGTCAAATCTTTTTAAGTTTCTGGTTCTTAATAAGGTGTTCGTGTATAACAGCATTGGAATCATGAAACTTAGATAAAGTTTTTTAGTTGGGTTTGACGCTGTTTAATGAATGCTTGATAATAAAGGAAGATAAAAGTAAAATTTTACTAAAAACTGAAAAAACTAGTTCTTGTTTTTCTGGTTCTTTAGAAAAAAGTGACAGCTGTTGTTTTTAAGAATTAGATGAACTCCCTAACATAACATGCATTTAAGAAATATTTTCTGTAAAATTAATATCAATGCCAAGTTTAAAGATCTCTTTTAAAGGCATTAACAGTTCAGTGGTTATGAAAAGGTTTAGAAGATTATAAGAAGATTTATTTATCAATTAAAACCAGTCCTTAACAATTGTTAGTTTATTGGATAGGGTTTGTTATAGCAGGTACCTAGCCTAGCTATATCATTTTTAAAATTTTCAATAATCAGTAAATTTTTGTTTTAATATTGAATTTTTCTATAAGTATTTTAAAGTTGTTCACTTGAATCTTAGTTTATAAGCTTGATGACGTCATAATAACCATAGATTTGTTCTTCCTTAGAATTTTGGGTATTTTTTAATTTTTAAATTCTAACACATACACTTTTTCAATTTCTTTTCAAAAAAATTTCATCTTAATACTCATTTCTCAGTCTGATGGTTTCGAGTATTTAATAATTTTCGAACTTTTTAACGATTAAAATTAACCATTCGAAAACGGACTTTGCAATTCTAACTGTTTTTATAATTTAATAAAAAAAAACCTATTATATGCTATTTGTCATACTAATTACAATCTGATTAATATTTATAATTCTTTTTATTTAAAATAATTGTGAATATTAAAATTCAATTGTGAATAAAAAAATTCAATTGTGAGTTATAAAGTATGAAGTGAAATTATTTTTTTTATATTGTCGTCTGTTTTTCGAATTTTAAGAAATAAAAGCCAACTAATTTATCTATTTACATTACTTATTCTTCCCCTCCTTTTCATACATAGTTTATTGAAAAATATTATATATATTTATATAGATAAACATATATATATATACATGTTAAACGATATCATATTACATAATAAGTATATTTATTACAAATAAATTCAACCTCGAGACTGATTTGATTGTTTTTGTTATTTTATAAAAATTATTTTAAGAAAGAAGAATAACAAGACTTGTGTCTATAGTCTTAAAACTTTCTTTTATTTTTTTTAATTTTCCCATTTTCGAAGAAAAAAAAACAAAAATAAAATGAAAATCATGTTTATGAAAAGTCTACTTAAGATCAAAAAAGGAAAAATTTTCATTCATAAAAATTCATATTCAATTTCAATTTTCAAAATAAAGGAAAATTATTAACAATTGTGAATATTTGCACATGATAAAGGATATAGGGTTTCAAAGTCAAAGCAGAAGTTTTGTTATTGTTGTTGTTGTTGTTGTTGGTGGTGGTAAATATGACTATAAAGAAAACAAAATTATTCTATGTATATATATATATAATATATTGTATTTTTTTGTTATTATTGTAATATGAACATGTTATTAAACCGAGATTTTCGATATTCTTTTAGATTTTGTTGTTTTTATTCTCTATATTATGAAAAATATAATCGGCTTATTTTCAATTTGACATTTTCTAATTTACATATGTAATAGATATAAAAATATTATATTTATGTATTTTATGTAAAAAATATATAAATATATTTATAATATGTATTGTATATATAATAAGATCTAGGACGATTATGACGCGCCTTTTTTAATAATCGTTATCATAAATTCTTTAACACAATGTTGATGTTTTTCTTTTTTTTTGTGCTTACTATGAATAATTTTGGTTTGTTTTTTTTTATGTTTTTAAACAGTTGTTGGTTTATTATATATTGAACATGTTTAAATATAGGGACTCTTTCAAAAAAATTAGTGGTATGGTAATAAACTATTCTTTTTACAGTTCGTTCACAATTTCTTTAGTATTCATATTTAGAAATTAAGTTAATATTGAAAATCAAGTTCATATCATTTTTTATATTTCAAACATTTTTTAAAAATTTATCTGTCAAACACTGTCACAACTTAATATTGTCAATTGTCAATATTTATTTGGTTATTTGTATCTTATTTAAATTTTGATTTTAGAATATCGGTTATCACAAAAGTTTTACTCAACCCCAACGTTCAATCAAATCAATCAAATTTTTAAATTGGACGTTATTCTTTTTTCTTATCAGAACAGATCAGAGCTGTCAAGTTAAAAAAATTTGTTTCTTTTTCTGCTCAGATTATCCATTTTGTGTTTCTGATTTTACTCGCAGAGTGCTCAGAGCACGATCTGTGTGCTCGAAAATATTTCCCAGATTTCAAAGAGTTGTCAAACAAAGAAACGTCAAATTAAGCATAAAATAATAAAAGCATTATAAACAAAATATCTCGTATATCAAGACTTTTTGTTTTTAAATTTTGTTTTTTTAATATTTAAAAATAGAGAGCGTAGATTTAGAAGGTTAAAATTTTAAATTTCAACTTTTTTAAAATAAATTTTGACGCAATCTAAAATAAACTAATGACGCTAGAAAATAATTTGGATAAAAATTCTCAATCTGTGCACTGAGCATTTCTTTTTTAACTCAGAGCGTCAGAGTTCGGATAAAATTTTAATCTGAGAATAGTTTGCTCTCAGCGTTCGAGATCTGCTCTGAGCACTGATCTGATGAGAAAAATAAAAAAGCCCATTGTATTTTTTTCAATTCAAATTTTGAAATTAGTTTTGAACAAACATGAAATTTAAATAAATTCAAGTTCAATTTCAAATTTTATTTTAAATGATATGTCTATTAGCATTAACTTGACATTTTAATATAGGGTAAAATTAACGCAAAATCGCTGTAAATACTTACTTAAATAATAACAAACATTGCACGACGCAAAAACGCCATTAGTTAAAATATTAAGCAATACTGAAAGAAATTTTCAAAATAAGCTCAAAATAGGATTTAATTTTTAGAAAAAAAATTTTAAAAATTAAACTAATAACAAAGAAAATTAATTTAAAAAAATTCAAAAATTTGTTTTGCCCAACTTAGAAATTCTAAAGTTCTACGATTACCGTTGCGTATTTAGGTTGCCTTCAAATAAAATGTGTAAGCATGGGTATATTTCAATAGACTTTAAATGTCAAACATATTTAAATATGTCACAAAGTTTTCATTTTACTTCATACCTTAGTTGATTTTTACTGTAAAATAATTTTTTATTAATATTTTAAATTGAGGTCTCGATTAACTTGAAATAAAATCATATTTCTTAAAATGACAGACTCCATATCCTCCATTATATTTTATATAATGATTTTTAAAAGAAACACTCAATAGGGTATTGGCTAGGAGCTTCTAAGAAGGAATAGGACATTTCAATATAAATTTAATACCGTAATCAAAATGTAATCAAAATTTATTTCTACAAATCCCATAAATAATTCCCTTTAACTCCTTGAGCGAAAATTAAAAAGTTAAAATAGGATTCGGAGTTGGAAAGAATTATGCAAAAAATACAGCTAAAAGAATTTGAACCCAAATTCAATAGAAAATTGGGTAAAAGTGGTTTTATTTGTCGATTTCGTAAATTATTGAAAATTTATGCATACCATGTCTACGAATAAATGTGATTTTTCATATTATAATATTTATAAAGTGTAATACAATATTTAGGGCTTTGTTTAAGGTTCATTATATGGTACTAGAAGCCAAATAGAAAATCACTTAAAAATTTAATGAGTCTACAACAAGAAAAAAAAAAACAAATTGCTTCTTCTATTAATAAAAACTTTTCACAAAACTCCAGACTTTTTGAGAGATTTTGAGTTCTAACCGTCGGAATAAGTTAAAATTTGATACATAGACTATTATAGACCTGGGTACTCATAAAAACTAGATTCCATAAACTGATTCTTGTATCATAGTAGAGATTATCGGAGTTTCGGGAATGCCAAGTTCTATTAGTGCACCAAAATCTCAACCACCTTTTATTGAAATTTTGTATGAAAGCTTTTGCGGATGAGCCAAAAGGGACCACGGAATTAGGGGGCTGCCATATAAAATAACTAGACCTTACAAGAAATATTAACAGACTTTACAGTACAAACCACATTATGCTAGAAGAAAAGCTTTGACAATCCATCTTGGATTTTTTTTTTTTTAAGCGCTAATTGTTCAACTGTTAGGCTATTAAGCCTGTCTATACCATAGGTACATGTTGGAACAAGGGGTCATATTATATTCGTGTTATTAGAATTGGTCTTATTGAATTCCACATACAATTTAAACATGAGGTAGTACTAGGCCTTATAACATGTAGAAACGTCTTAGATTTTCAATATGAGCAATTCTATTTTTTGTTTATATTGTAATATTTTGTATTTAAGTTATATGGTATTCAATATCTGCGAGTTATGTTATTCAATTAATTTTTTTTTTTTATATTTTGCATTTGTTTAAATTGTTATATAAATGTATTTTTTATTAAAGATATATAATTATTAATTATTGATTTTGTCATTAATTTGAACCCAAAGGCGAATGGTAGCTGAGTCGAGTCGAAAACCAGAAGAGTTTTTTCACTTTCACTAGAATTCGAACCCGGGCCTTTCCACATGAACTGTGCAGCCCAGGCGTTCAAATTTATTTCTACGTTTTTATTTTTCTTTCTAAAGAAATCCAAACTACCAAAATTTTCAAGTTTAAAAGTTTACAATTTAATTATTTTAAATTTGTTTTGTAAAAATCATTTTTAATATTTTTAAATGTGAAAAAATCTTAAGTGTATAATAACCAGTCCAAAGTCCAAAAGTTTGCCTGTGAATCAAAAGTTTTCTTTATCTAATCAAAAAATAATCAAATAAAACGAAATCAACTTAACTAAATATACAATAATTAATTCAAATAACTTTTGCCCAAAAACTTAACAAAAGAATCTTAAGATATTTTTTTTTTATAACCAAAATTTTAAAAAGATATATAGGATTGTTTAGATATGTTACATGTATATATACAAGAATAAAATCATTAATGTCTTGTTCTTTTCTTATTTTTTTTAATACACGTGTTACTTTGAATAGCTCCGAACTGTCAAAGGAGCAAATTAAGATTATGATGCTCATTTTCATTTTTTTTCTAATGTTTAAAGTTAAAAAAAAAACCAAACCAAAAAACATCTTATAGATATAAAAAAAAAATTTTATATTTTTTTATGATTTTGATTTTTTAAGGAGCTGAGACAAATTCCCAATTTAACATTTAAAAAAATAAAAATAACAAAAAAAAATAAAAATAACAAAAAAAAAAATAGTATGTCGTAAAAAAAAATTGAGATTGTCTACGATTGCCTATACGTATATACTGTGGTTGTTGTTGTTTTTGTAGGATTTTTAAAAAGTCAAAAGACTAAAACATCATTTTGAAAAGCTTTACATCTTCATCATACACATTATATAAAAGAATAAATTGATCATTGAATCGTGAAATTAAATAATGTTGTGCAAATTCTACGTCCTTCCTTTTCTTACGTCTTCTAAAGAATATTTTTAATAATATAATATTGACATCTCCGTTTATTTTTTAATATAATCTTCCATTTTTTTTTGTCGGGGAACTTCCGAAAAATTATTTTATAAAAGACAAAAAGAAATTAATTTCAGATTATAACGTTATAAGATTAATACACATTTTTCTTTTTTACAAATCAAAGGTTCAATAAGCAGTTTCAATATCAAAAGTTTGGTTAATTTGAATTTATGTGGTCTAATTTGACACTGCTTAAATGCACTGTTAGCTTTCAACAATTTTAGGTAGTTCGGGTTAATTAAAATTCAAAACTTTCAGAATGAATTATGAAGTGAAGAAACTTTTAATAAATACTTGTGAAGAAAGTTGTTCACGAATTATCATTATCATTATGGTTGGTTGACTGAATAACCGTAAAAAAGTTTATGAAGTGTCAAATGCTAGAGTCCTGAAAAACTTTTTAAAGTAGCAAAAAAAATTTTTAAAGCAATAGATTTATAACTTGGTAGTACATAAAAAGTTGGAAATTATTCATTGTTATGAAGATTAATTAATTGAGAAACAAAAATTTTTCGAGGCTTGTTTAAAATTTTGACAATGCTTATAAACGTTTGATATATATTTAAATGGGCCTGAGCTTGAACCATAAAACTCTTTTAATTAGCTCCAAGCTATGTATCATAAAATTTAATATAATTTACAGTTCTATGTTTAGAAAGTGCAAACTATGCGTCACATTGGGCACAACTTTTGTGTTAAACGTCTAACAGATATTTGCTAGTAAAAAATATCCACATTTATTAAAATGTTCAAGTCCAAGTGAAGTTCACTCAAACTTTCATTTAAACTTTCTTTACGTGTTGCTAGCATAAATAGCCGCTATAAATAATTATTATATAACAAAAGTAGCACCATAGCTGAATCGGGTTGCGCGATTAGTAAAAAATATATAAAAAGCAATAATTACGAATATTGGGTTGCATTCGAGGCGTGAAATTTTTATCTTACGAAATGTAGTTATGGCGATGCTTTTACATGCGAAAGTGTTTCGAATTTCGAAAATTTGAATGATGAAGATTTTTAAATTTAAATTTTCTTCTAATTTCTTGAAATCAATTTTCGGAATATTATCCTTATATTTTCATTTATTTAATTTATTTTTTTTGGTTTTTTTTTCATTCTTATTATCCATGCCACTATATCCTTACATATCATCCTCAATCCTCTAATATATTCTGTCATTTAATTTTAAAGATGCGCAGAATATATGTATTATATTTATGTAAAATAGAATGACGAGGGAAATAGGAGACACTCTAACAAGTAGGCTGTAAAAAAATTGAAATAGACATTATTGGAAAAATTCAAATGATTTTTTTTGAGGGAAAAATTTTTGAGGCTTGAATTTTTTTTTATTTTTTATTTTTATTTGGTAAAGTAATTTAAAATTTAAATTTGAATATAAATTAAATACATCAAATATTTTCTCATTATTTTTGTGATAACAAAAGTGATAACACGGCACTTGGACTTTAATTTTCTAAAAAAAAAAAACTATAAAAAGAATAAAAAAGTTTTTTTTTGAATGTCCAATAATTTCTTAATCAAATTAAAAAATTAAATGTTAATTTTAATTTAAATAAAAAAAAATATAAAATCTTTTCTGAGAAAAATTATAGAAATGTCGAAAAAATAGAAATTGTATTAAAGTTTTATGACTATTTTAATTGATTTTGAAGTCGCAAGTTTTTTTTATATATATACTTGTACTTATATTCATTTCTCTTGGAAATTAATAATTAAATTTTATTTTTAGAAATTGATTCTCACAATAGAAAAGTCACATTTCCATGAAAATTTTCATTATGATCAAAAAATGTTTGGGAAAAGTTTTCAAATATTGCTTCATAAGCTATTTTCCACCATTACATGCATGAGAAAAATCGTGTTCCGGATCATTTAAAAGAAAAATTAATTTACTCTATAATGTCTAATAGAATTGTGCCCAATGTTAAGAGAAATAAATATTATATAGATATTAATACAAAATAATTTTCATTTAAAATCTTTGCAATATATTTGCAATTCGTAAATTGCCGATTTAGATTAAAAGCATATAAAGGGTAGGGTGGGCTAAGAGTCAACATGGGGTTTAAAAATTTACAAGCTTTTTTTTTTATATTTTTTTTATTTTTTTTTTCAGAATATATTATAAATAACACCTGGAGAATAAAAAATTGAGAGGTTCACAATTGAACAAAGAACCAGAATAATAGATATTTATTATTTAAATCAGCGATCAATTATTTTAACGCAAAGAAAATCTGATTATAAGTGATGAAAAATGAGCTTTTCATTTGAATGGTCTTGTTAATAAGCATGACTGTAGGTTTCGGGGTTCTGAAAATCCAAGAATCATTCATCAACGACAATTGCACCGCACTAGTTGTACAGCATGGTGTGGTATTACATCTGAAAATATCATTGGGCCTTACTTAATCGAAAATGAAGATGGAAATGCTGTAACCGTAAACGGAAAGCGGTTCCGAAATAGAAAATTTTTTACGTCCTGCTCTTGACAATAGACCACGGCCCACACTGCACGAGACCAAATGGCATTTTTAAGGCATATTTTTGGAGAGTGAATAATTTCCAGAAATTTGAAAATTAATTTGCTAGATTTGTCAGCATCCGACTATTTTCTTTGGGGTTATTTGAAGGAGCGAGCATATGTAAACAAGCCCGAGACAATCCATGAACTCAAGGCCAACAATGTTGCAGAAATTTGAGCACTACAGCCAGAAATTTCCAAAGTTGTTAAGGAAGATGCTCTAAAACAAGCCCATCGTTGCGTAGCTAAAAACGGAGGTAATTTTAGTGACATTATTTTCTATACTTAGTTTATCAATTTTGTATGTTTTTAAACCCTATGGTGATTTTTGGTCCACGTTGTATGTACCTAAAGTAGCAAAATTCAATAATTGATAGGAAATTAAAAGAATGAAATAAATTTCAAAATTTAAGAAGTTTTATTAGAAATTGAATGCTTTATGTTCTTATTTTAGTTTTGTGTCGTTGTAAATGAAAAAAGTGTTTTTTGGTTGATTGATTTAAAAATATAGATACCCTAAGTAGCGGGTTAACATAGTTTTGTGACTTTTGTGACCACAAGCTTTATATTAAGGTAACTTTTAACTAAATTTTAGTTTGATTTCTTTGCATTAAAAAACATTCCGGTTGCTAAACTACTAAATCGCTTAGATCTTTAAATTCATGGGTGCTTAAAGCTACCTTTCTTGTCAAAAATAAAACTGTTTTCTCCTCATTTAGTTTGCCACTGGTCTAGTCTGCGCATTTCCGATAAGAAGTAAATTCGGATCATGGGTAAATAAAAATTTGAAGCTTTCCAGTTACTTTATTTTTTTTTTTGTGGATCGTCACGTAAACTGCGACACATTGTATTCTATCTTAGGTCGTTGGTTTGTATAATGTAATAAATTTAGTTCTTCTAGTCCGAGTTGTTTGTGGTTGTGTCGGTCGGCAAACCTTTTGACCTGGGCTGATTATAATATCTGATTAATGTGGGTGATTATATTATCTGAGTCCATCATTACATTTCATATTTTTAATGTCTCTTTGAAAACATTATTCTGATTAATATTATACTTATTGTATAGCCTCAAATTAAACATCGTATTTGTTTGAATGTTTTTCTATTTAAAATTTTCCAATAAAAAAAATAATGTTAAATATTTATGACACATTTTACCATAATAATATTATAAATGTTGTAATATTTATGTCATATGTAAGATGTGTCAAAGATATTTTACAATTTTGATTTATATAATTAGTTACTTATTTTATTTTACCAACAAGATAAAACTATTTAAAATTTTAAAAGTTTTGTATTATAAAACTTATTCAATTACTATCACAGTTCTATAGGGTCCCATTAAATCATTCCTTAAAGAATAAAAGTAGGAGAAACTTTAAAGAAAATTCCTCTCTGATAACAGTGCAAACAATAATCACGGGTATAGTAGTACTGCTTCTCCGTTTGTAACGCATCAATCTATACGTAATAGATATTTGTGTATCCCTCTGTACGTCTGTCAATCCGTCTGTAAGCAGGAGTTTGAACTGAAAAACTAAAAGAGCTAGAGTTTGTTTTTTGGCATGCAATTCACACAAAGTGTTTTTCAGGAATTTTCAAGGTTTCCTAGTATTTTTTTAAAAATCGGACCAAATTTGAGAGTAGCTTCCATTCTATTTTTTTTTGAACAAGTATGAATATCTTCAAAACTAATAATACTGGAAAGTGAAGATGTTCGTTAACGCGATATCGCGATATTTTCTACAATATTTTTCTTTTCGATATTTATCGATATCAATTATCGAAATTTTTTGAAAATGATACGACCCCAATGTTTTTTTAATAGCCTTTTGATTAAAACAAGTCATTAGTATTAGTACCTATGTAAACTGTGGACCTATGTGACTAAATGTAAAAATTGATTTAAAATAAAATCTTACTAACAAAAAACTGATGTTTAAATAAATATATGTAATTTAAACTAACTATGGACACTATGGGAGCATTTAACTGCTTGGAATTCAGCGTGGAACTTTAAACATACGCTGTTTTGCATGTTAATAAAAATCATTTTTGCAAGCTTTGGTGGTTGACTACTTAAATATCTGAAGAATATAGGATAAGTTAAGGTATTGAAGTCAGAATGTGCACTATGAGTTTTAAAAAAGGCTTTACAGAACAGAAAAGCAACATTACCCTAAACCGTATATAAAGATTGGAAGGGATTTTTTTAAAAAATAATGTCCTTAAAGCATTGTGAAGTAGTTCTGGGGAATTTTTTTTTTATTTTTTAATGGAACGCTTGAAAGCCACCTATTGAATTTTCTCTTCGAACATGAGAGTTCGATATTTTTTTATATCGATATTTTAGTTTTTCAGAATTGTGAATAAAAACGATCGATATTTTTGAGAAAAGGAAAATCTCTGCTGGGAAGATGACAACTAAACCGTCATTCTCGGGTAGCTGCCATACAATATTTTCAATCTTTCTTACATATCTTCAAAAATAATTACACAACAAAGTTAAAATTAAAATTAGGCAGACAAAGTAATACAGGGTTGAACCTACAGTTCTGCCAATTAACAAAGCCAAATAAAATTAAAATGAGCTTAATCACTCATAATCAGATTTTTTTTTTGTTAAAATAATTGATCGCTGATTTAAATAACAAAATTCTATTATTCTGATTCGTTGTTCAGTTGTGCATCTCTCCATTATTTATTTTCCAGCTGTTATTTATATAATCTGAAAAATAAATTAAAAAAGATTTATAAACAAAGAAGTTATTAAATTTTTAAATCTAATGGCGACTTGGTGCACCCTGTTTAACAAGCTTATTCGCAAGGAAAGTCTTTTTAAACGCTATTAGGAAATTTTATTTTAAACGCTATAACGGCTTTCTCGAGTATCTTAAAGTTGACTAGTTGGTAAAATGTATATTTCCAACTTATTTAAAAATTTGTTTTTAATTTTAATTTAAAGCTTTTCGATATCACTTTTTTTTTATAAAAAAAAAAATATGTTTTGATTAAACAAAAAAAAAAAGCTAATGTAAAACATACATTATTGTTTTTTATCTGTTAGCATATCATCAAAAAGAATCTTTAAAACAAACTTTAGTACAACAAAAGCAAAACTCATTTATAAAAAATGTATCAAAATAGTTTGTAAGTAGTATAAAAAACAACTTTTGTTGTTTGTTTTTTTTTTCTTCGCTCTGATACGTTACGACATTATAACGCGGAGTCTAAATGTCGTATCAGATAAAATAAATTTTTTTTTTTTTTTTTTTTTGTACTTCAGATACATTATGTAGAAAGTGGAGGACTTTTTTTTTTTCATTCCACCCAATTTCTTTTTGATTATCTTTATCTTGAAGATAAATGATTTTGAAGTTTAAAATAACATTTTTTTTTAAAAAAGATTTTTTTTTATTTGTTTATGTTTTTTTTGTTTTTGAAAAAAGTTATTAAGTGGGGTTCATTCAACTTTAATAGGAAAATCCACAAAATATTAAAGTTAAACAAACCAAATAATAATGTATTAAGCTTTTAAACTTATCAAAATTTTTTAAATTGCTTGTTGTCAATGGCATTTAATAAAACTGAGTAAAAAAAAAAAACAAAATAAATCTTTGACATCAAATTGTCTCAAGTAACTAACTAACGGTCCATTTGTTTTGCAATTTAAAGATAGGAGTATTTTTATCCTTTTTTATATAAGATGAATTGGTACTTGAAGATATAAAATTTAAAATTTGATTTTCAGTTTTAAGAATTAAAGTTATATATTTTGAGTAGATTTTCTGAGTTATATTAGGTTTATGAAATTGTAGTTTCGGGAGGTATTGCTCTCCAAAAGTCAAGTTTAAGCTGGTTCTCTAAAAATAATATTGTATATATTTAAAATTTAAGTTATTTAGCCGGATTTTTGTATCAAAATATTTAAATTTTTTTATACATTCTAAAAGATGGGTAGGTAGTCATTAAAAAAGACCCTGCAAAAGAAAGCCCCCGGGGGTTATTTTTAATTGGTGAAGAAATGGAACCCTAGGATAATAAATTCTGTAGTTATATTTCGCTTTTAGTAGAGTTTTTGAGAAATTGGGGAATGTTATTTTGCAAGAAATAATACGCCTGAACTTTAATTCTCAAAAAGTTGTGTAATTTAAAATATAATTAAAAGTAACACCCGAAGTCCTATATTCTTTTGTAAATGAAAATTTAGGTAAGAAGAAGCATTTTTGAATTGCATTCGAAATTATAACATTCACCTTGCAGAATATTTATTTATCATACCTGCTCAAGATTTTAAATTGGGATGATTAAAGTTGAATTCAAAATTCTTGAAAAGAGAAAAAATCAACGATGTTTTTAAAATTATCTCTAAGATCCCTCCGGCATATAATTTAAGTATAAGAATGAACTTCCTGGGGCTTTATTTCAAGTTCGAAGATAAAATTCAATAGGTGGCTTTCAAGCGTTCCATTCCCTAGTAAAAAAAATAAAATTATAAATAATTTCCCTGTACTATTCCAAAATGATTTAAGGACACTATTTTTCAAAGAAAACCCTTTCCCATATGTCTACGGTTTAGGGCTACGTTGCTTTTCGTAAAACCTTTTTGAGCGTCTTATTGTACATTCTGACTTTAATTCCTTGACTTATCCAATTAATTCTCCAGATATTGCAGTACTCAACAACCGAAGCTTTTAAATACGATTTTTATTTCTAAGAAGAAATCCTCAAATAGTCAATGTGTTCACATACAAGACAGCATATGTTTGTAGTTCCACTCTCAATTTCAAGCAGTTAAATGATCCCATAGTATCCTTAGTTAGTTTTAAAACAATTTGTCAAAATTTAAACATTTTTAAGTTTTCCTCATACTAAACATTTTTGGATCATTACTCTTTATTTCTAGCTTTTTCCTATTACAATTTATGGTCAATTTAACAAAGTTTTGTTCAAATTTTTATTAATTAATATTATTTTCCCAAGAGTGTTATTAAATTTCAGTATTTCTGTAATTCTTGTGTCTACAAATAAATTTTTTTTTTAGTTTTTAATTTTTTTTAAGGAAATAAGTACTGAAAAACTTTTTTTTTTTTAATTTAGTTCAAGAACATTAAAGAAAGTTCAAGTTTTAATATATTTTAGTTTTAATATTCTTAAACTTAAAGTTTTTTTTTTTTTTTAATTCTGTAGATAATTCTATTCTAGAAATTTTTTTTTTAAATTTTTTAAAAATTTTTTTAAAGTTCCTACAACTTTTTTATACATATTTCTTTGCTATAAAAAACCCTTGAATTTTGTTATATTTTCATAATCTATAATAAAAAAACCTTCAAAACAAACTTGGATAACAATGACACACTTGAAAAGAAAGATAGAGAAAAAAAATAGAAACAAATGGTACTGAATATCTAAGACTATAACTCTCTTCAGGTTTAAAATTATAAAAAAAAAATTTGCATCTTTGAAGGACATCAAAAGAATAATGAACAACTGTAAAACTACTTTATATCCTTTTTCTTGTTTTGTTTTTTTTCTAAAATTAGTAGTCTTCATCTTTATAAATTGGTCACATCCTTGGACACAAGATTTATTATAATATACAGTGGGGATCATAAAAATGTGGTTAAGATAAATAATATATATTGATAAATGTATGAATTATAATGGTATTTCAGGGGTTATCACTTCTAAAGAACATTGAAAAAGTTAACTTTAATAGGCTGTAGAGCAGTGGCGCGCGGTCCTTATGTGTAAGGTGTGGATAATATACTTTAGAATAGAATAAATAGATTACAAATAGATAACACGCATAAAATGTAAATGTAGTTTTTTGTAGTATTAATTAAATGTAAGTAGTATTAACTATCATTTGAACTTAAATAATTAAATTGCCTTATCTTTTGTAAGTTTGTAGCACACCTTATCATATAAGCTACGGCACGTCACTGGTCTATTCTCTGATATTTCTTTCCCTGCTTTATCCCACAGCATATCTTTATAATGCTTGCACAATATAATGGCTGGGGAAAAAAGCTGACAACGTATTATGAAAATTTATTTTACTTTAATTAAGGATTGGACTGAAAATATGGTGCTTTATTTTAATAGATTGATGTGAAAGAACAACTGGCGACTGAAAGGCTTTTGTGACAAGTGCGTGACATCACTGTAATTAATGATGTGAATAACTCTTTTTATGTCTAATACAAATGAAGAAGAGTTTTACTGGGTGTTCCCTCAAATATAACAATAATACCAAATATTGGCCGAATGTTATACTTACATATCTGAATTAGAGCAGTAGATCTAAAGTAATTTATACACTGCGTTACGAATCCAAATAATTTTGCGACCAATAAAAAATGGTTATTTAACCTTAAATACAATAATTTGTATTTAAGGTTTGCCGATTTTAGTATTTTCTATGTTGACTTAGGATTAGGAACATAGGATTAATTTTAAATCATGGTATAATACACTGTAGTAAGTGCGGTATTGTTATTATTGAAGTGCAAAACTATGTTCATTAATTTTCCATTAGGAAATAATATCATCTTTTTTTGGATGATCACTGTACTTTTGTTTTTTACAAAATATTAAAGTATAAATTTTATAAAAAGAAAAGTTATTATCCACATTTTGTAATACTTTTTGGTAAAATTTTTTTTTGTTTAATATAATATTTAAAGTTTTAAGTTTACTTTAAAGACGATCTTATAATATGGTAAAAACTGATATTATATACAATCTGATTATATCACAAGTCATTTTGAATTTTTTTTTATAAAATATTAGTTTACATAAACTATGAAAAATGTGTTTTTAATGTACATAATGCATTAGGGGTATTATTGTAGTAGTCCTTAAAGGGAAAGCACATTCTTTGTAATGAATTGACTATGGGAACATTTTACATAACTGGAGCATTACAACTCTATTAAAAAATATGTGACATATCAAAATACTATAATATTTTACTAATAATTTACTAAACAAATTTCGAAATATTGGAATTTTTATTTTTTATTTGTTGGTCAGTCTTTGATTTGAAATGAATGAGTAGTGGACATGCAATGAATTAATAATTGTATAGGAAGAGAATTTAACACTTGACTTCCAAATATGGCTTTATTAATTTTTCCTACAAAATTTGTAATACATTCTTATTTAAGGAAGCAATTTTTTTAATAACTTATTAAGTGTTCGTATCTTCATCAAATTTGCTGTCTATAGAGTTAAGTTAATTTTCTTTACTTTATTTATAAAAAAGTCTATTTATTTTTAAATGCAATCTACGAAAATCTGGGGTTAGAAGATCTGGTTCAAATTTTTTTTTTGGGAATTATGGCTTTAGGAATTTTATTTTTTGGGATTTGGTTTTAGGAATTCTGTTTTTTGAGATTTGCGTGAAAAAATTTTTCGATTTCTTATTTATAATAAATTTTTTTATTTTAACAAGTAAAGGGAAATTATGAAGACTTACTACAGAAATGCTTCTGTAAAGCATAGTCTTAATTTCTAATATTAAAATGTTTTACTTTTTATATAAAATTTCTAGAAAATATCCTGTGAGTTTTAAAAACTGAAATGAATTAATTCATAAACATTTAAAGTAATTTAAATTCATAAAAAATTTTTTTTTTTATTTGTTTTTGTTTATTTTTTTTTTTTTATTAAAAATTAATAAAATATTTTTTGGCCTGTTTATGATAATTTATGATATTTAATTTTCTAAAATAAAACACATCCAACAACACATGAAGTCATTTTTAAAGAATTAACCGTATGTATGTTGTTGATGCAATATGATGTAAGTGTGGTACTTGAATTCAAATCAATCAAAAGCTTTATTCGATAGATGTGTCCAATTTCATGGATAACTATGGTATATAAATTGTGATAGTTTTATTACACCTGCTGTTATAAAAATTTTGAAATTAATGAATATTTTAAGTTTTGATTGACATCACATTGAATCTAACATTTTAAAACACATTTGAAATGAATAGAGTTTTAATGTTTTTACAAAGTATTTGAAAAAAGTATTTTAATGTTAAAAGATTTGTAATGAAGGAAGACGGCTACTGCGAATTAGTCAGAGAAAGGCGGCACTTATGGAGGAATGTAGAAATCTCCAGGGAAACAAAATAAAACAAATCCTCAATGGTTGCGTATTTAAAAGTACTCATATGTACAGATCTGAAACCTAGATGATATTGTCAAGTATATTATATCCACATCGACAATTTTAAGTTGTTCATTAGACATTGTCTACGCATCGCTTCCATGATACCTTTGCCAGCGATAATAAGTAAGAAGGATTTATCAAATCAATCAAAAGAAATATGCATACTGAGTCAGAAGAATAAAGACATGTAATGTACAACCGTCCATCTTTGTGAAAAGAAGTACATTAGATTGAGCTTGAGAGAACTGGAGTAGTCACAATATCAATAAAAACTTTAAGCTCGTTTACTAATATTTTACTATTAATCTGATGTACTTTATTGAACAAAGCAGCTGTGGAACTCCTTATTAAAATCAACTCCAAATCGAACCACCATTAAAACAAATAAAATAAATTGACAACTGAAATTGAAAAGAAACATTAACAAACTTATAATTTATGATTCAAAACCAAGACTTTGTTAAGAAAAACTTTTGTAATCTTTATTGTGAGCTGTTTTAAAAAAACCACATGATTTGTCCTCATTGTTGCACTTAATCATATACTGATTTTCAAGAGAAACATATATATATATATATATTATATAAAAGTATATATATTTCAATTTCTTTTATATTTTATCTTATTTCTTTTCCTAAATAATGTCCATTTTATATAATTTGTAACCCATTAAACAATAGATAGAATAAAATGCTCTTAGCTTTTCAAATTTATCAGTGGGATTCCTAGAATTTGTTAACTTGATTTTAACAATAATAAATTTTAAAATAAATTGTATGCACACATGCATTTAAACACACTCACATACAAATATACATATATAAATATATATTATATAATATATTTTTATAGGTAAATATATCTTGAATCTGTAAATTAAAGTGAAACTAAAGAAAAACTAAATTTGAAAAATCCAAGTAAATTGTAACAAAAAAACATAACATTGATGTCAAGTTTTTACTTCAACATTTTTAAATCTTTTTATCCGGTTTTTCCCCTTATTTGTTTGTATTTATTCTTAATGTTGATGCTGACGACGACAAGAGAGACATCTTTTGTTTTTGTTTTTATTTTTAAAACAATAGTGATGAGACATGAAATGTAATATTTTATGGTATATGGTAAAGTATGACTTAGTATGACCTAATGATGATTATTTAAGACTTAAGAGAATAAAAAATTGTGCTGAAGTTTTTTTTAAAGAATTCCTGCTGACTTTAGTTCCGCTTTACACTATTCTTAGTATAAAATTTGAAATAAAAAATGTAAAGTTTTTGAACAACTATTATATTGTTAATGTTACATTTTTTTTTTTAAATTTGTTTTTGGTTGTAGTTGTTGAAAGTGTTGTTTCTGTTCTAAATAATCATTTTTGCAATTATTTTCAGGAGATTTTCTGCTGGTAAAATTATTGCATTTAAAAATTATTAGAAAATATAAAAAACAATAGAATTGTATGAAATTATCTTTTCTGGTTTTGTATGTCTTGCAGTGAAATTGGAATTGAGGTAAAACATATTTTGGTGATAATTTGTTTTAATTAAGATATGGCAATCATCGCAAATTGTTACACTTATTGAACAAAACTTAGATTTTCGAAGTATACGTAAAATCAGTCTTGCTGTATGGCAGAGAAAAATTATTGGACAGAAAGGTAACAGTCCAAAATTTTCAAGTATTCCCGAAGAGATGTCTGCGCATTATATGTAGGATATTCTGACCGCGGAGGATTTCATACCACGATTTGTAGAACATGACAAAATAGAAACCCATAGAACTGGTCATCAGAGAAAGAAAGTGCAAATGAATTGACCACGCGCTAAGGAAAAATTACTTAGACAAAACAAAAGTGGAATGTCCTAAAACCACATGGAAAAGAACAATAACAAAATAAATTGAAAAAAAATATGAACGTAATCCAAGGTACTTGTACAGAATAGAATAAGATGCAGAGAGATTGTAGAAAACCCTATTCTCCCCAAAGGAGTAGAAAAGACGAAAAAATACACATTTGTAATGTCAGTTAATTTTTGTGAAAAAACTAAAACTAAAATAAAATGTTAAAATTGTAATCCTTGCAGCTCAATCTATATGGAACAATATTTTAGAGCTGCAGAGCTACAAGATTTTGAAGCATAATACCGATTTATTAGTTCTTACATTATTAAAAGATAAATGTTAGAACTTTTTCTTCTTAAATGTCCAAGCCATTTCCATTTCATTTATCTTATTAGGAATTCCTTAGCTCACTTAGTTTGCTCAGTTATTCTCTGTCAGAGTGAGAGTTGTCTAGTAAGTTGGTAAGATTTGAAATACCAGCTACAATGGTTTAAAATAAAAGTTGTGAAACTATAGTAATCATTTTAATCATAACTTAATCTTTTGTTGCATATTTTTGGTTAGTATAAATAGGCTGTAAGCTCTCAAGAGTTCCCCATGTTTGGCAACCATTTACGGAAGATGTTTAGATTATTTTTCCAGTGGATTTAATTTCTAGGTGCAGTTTTAAATGCTGCGCAGCCAACTGGTGTTTTCCTATTTTCTTCCAATAACTTCTTCTATTCTTTCTTGAAAATATCGTGTTACATCTGTACCCCAGTTTGGTTGCCACATATTATGTGGCAAAGTTATATATTTTTCTTTAACACTTTAATCTTAGGCGGTGTTCCCTTTCGTTATATTTACTTTACTCAAAACATTTGCATTTGAAAGGTTTTCTGTGTTTGATATTTTTATAATTTTGCTATTAAGACATTGAAGTGTTTTGTTAAGCTTTTAAGGAAACTGTTCTACTTAATTTTGGTCTTAAACTGAAGGTGTAAAAAAAACTAGTTATGAAGTGCAGTTATCATTTTTTCCATCTATTATAACAGTGCCAATGATTGTCCAAAGAGAAAATTGGTACAAACCAATTTAATAAATAGTTTAATTTATTAAATTTATATATTATAAATGGCTCTACGAAACTCTAGTTTCCAGCCGACTTCAGATAATTTCTCCATTGGTCTCTATCCTAAGCAGCAGTTCTTCATAATCGGCAAACCCAGATTTCGATAGTCCTGTTCTACTCCTTCTTCCCATCTTAGTTTTGGTCTGCCTCTGCTACGTACACCATATGGGTTGGATTCAAAATCCTTTTTATCGGATAGTTTTCTTCCCTTCTTACAACGTGACCTAGCCGAGGCAGTCTTTGTTTTTTTACTCTCCAGACTGGGGTTATATTGTTGTAGAATGCGCATAGTTCTTGGTTATATCTATGTCTCCAATACCCATTTATATTTACAGGACCAAAGATCTTTCGTAGGATGCATTAAATTCCTCCTCCCAAATGCATTAAATTTATACGAGTTTAAAAAGTTGAGTTCCAAAGCCTATTCGAAATCTAAAGCTATCTAACTTTTAGTATGTTCACGAGTATGTTCACTATAATTTGTTTTCTAATTTAAACTTACTTTAAACTCTTAATTTAAAAAAAACTAATTTCCTTAAATTAGTTTAAAATTATCAAAGTCATTAAAAGTGTTGTGTAAAACCCTTTTGTTCTAATGCCATCATTAGTTCTAACTTTAATTTCAAATGTACATACAATCAAATTAAAAAAGCTTAAAATAAATATTTAAATATAGATGTATGTATGCCATACAAATTCTATAAAGACCCACTTCCATATTCTAGTTAAATACATTTTTATACATATGAGGAAATGTTTCTTTTAATTTAATTTCTTTTTTGGAATTAGAAATATAAAAAAATTTTATTTGTTTTCGGTTTTTTTGTTACTTTTTAAACTTTTTATTTCTTTAAGGACTTTTAGTTTTAATAACTAAAAATGGACACGCATATCCTGGATGGTTAGGTATATATATATATATACATAAAAAGATGATTCCAATTATTCGCTTGGTTTAATATAAGCATATACATGAAATAAAAAAAAAACATTTTTTTTTAAAATGTCCTCATTTTTATCCTTGAATAAAAAAAAAAAAAGAAACAAAAAAAACTTTTGGGATTTAACACAAATGTGTGTATTTGTATGCATGTAAATTTGGGACTTAAATTTTATTTTTATTTTTGAGATTTGATAGAGGCTTTTCCATACTTTTAAAACTTTTTTTTTTACTTTGGAATTAACTTTTTATATTCAATTTTTTAATGGGGATTAAGTTTGGACCGATAACCTGTTGTTCAAATATTGATTCTTAGATTTTCTTTTGTGTTTTTTAACTTAGGCTTTAATATTAAATTTAGTATTTCAGTTTGTAAATGTTTAAAATTTATACCTACATTACAAGACCCAAAAGATTGTGGCAAGTATGAACCAATTTTGTTAAAGCTAAGAGAGTCCGATATTTTGTTTCAGGTTTTTGATATGAACTTTAACAAGTTAACAGTTTAAGCCAGACTTTACGTTAACTTAAATACTAACAGGAGTTTCAAAAACATTTGCAGATGCATTATGTTTCCCAAAGTTTTAAAAGTTTTTGAGCTTGTCAAAGTGGAAAATTATAAAATGAGAGCTTCGTAATTTTTAAACGTATTTCTAATGGTTAAGATAAAGCTACAAGTGACAAGAAAGCTGGTTGTTGAAACCGGTTTTGTAACCACTGTACAGATGGAATACATTTGTATTTAATGTGTCGTCTTCACCTAATAACATTCGAATCTATAATTTGCAAATACATAAAAAGACCTATATTATGTTCATTTCCAACTTATCCTCCACCCGCTGCCCTTTGTTATTCTATTTCATTCGCACACTTCTAACTAATTCTATCTATGTCGAAGGTACTCATGACTAGTGTTAAGTGAGATAAGAAACAAAAGTTAGAAATACATTTTCAATAAAGTCCAAAGCCATTCAATTTTATACTCCATCATCTTTAGGTCTAGTCCACTTATTTTAGATTACATGATACACTATGTAAAATTTGACAACTGCATTTATATTTGCGAACAAATAATTGTTTAAATTTTTAATTCCCTATTGTTGTTACTGATGACCTTAGAGTTTTATTATCTGGTAATGAGTTGGTTAAGTACTGGTGCTATAAGTAGATGAATATTTAAATGATATACGAGTACATATATATAGTTCCTTCCTCTTTAAAAATAAAGTTCATAAATGTTACTATTATAAATGAAGAAAATAACAATGTACTTATGTTTGTTTAAAAGTTATTTTCATAATATTACATAATTTGTAAATTTGATGCCAATAACACGAATTTTATAAATATATTTTAAAAATTTAATTCCTTGAATTTTAAAACATTAGTTTAACTTCTAAATTTAAACTTTCAATTTTAAATTTAATACAGACATATATTAAATAATACTTCCTTACAGTGAAAAGCTTCAAAAATCTTAAACACATTAAAACCACATAATTTTAAAATCAAATTTGGGTCCCAATGCCTTTGATACATAGTTACAGTTTAGTTATGAGGATCGGAATTAGAAAAGGAAATCTGAGGATTTGAGATTAAGGAAAAGGATGAGAATCAAAGATGGAGATTTGGGATACTGGACATAAAGGAAAAAGATCTTAATATTCTTTTAAAATATAATTAAATCTTAAACATTAGAAAGATCAAATTTAGTGGATGCATAGAATTTAACAAACCTATTTCCATAAGCTGTGTTGCACCATCTCAAAAAATCCAACAGTGTAAGGATAAAGCATCTGTCACACTCCTTACTTCACGTTTGAATACTTTGAATGAAGTTATTCGCAATTCCACGTGAATCACTTTGAGTGAAGACATTAATTGTTTTTTTTTCTTCTGAAGTGACGTTTGTTCCTCATAAAATCGAATAAATCAATAAAACAGGGCTACTGACCAAATTAGACATCGATGGCCAAGAGCAGTGAACGTTGAGGTAACATTACAATTGTTTATAAGACGCTGACTGACTAACTTTAGCCAAATTAAGACTATTTAACCTGTAACCTTCTTCTAAATGTGTGTTTGGATATTATTTACCTATAAAAAAATTTTGACCTTTATTTAAAAATATCTGAATTTATTTTAATTATTGCATATATACGAATAATAGCACATTATTTAAATTACCAATACAGTAAAATAATTTTGCATTTAAAATTTTGAGCAGAAAAAAAATAAAATAAAAAATTCAACAAAAAACAAAAAAAAAGTTTTCTTAAAAGCGATTTTTCAAAATTTCTTTGAACAGGAAAAAAAAACAAGAAAAGCCTTTTTAACATTTTATAGTATTTATAAAAATTCTATGATCCTGTCAAAAGAATCCGAAACCTCATTTGACATTTTACTACAAAATTTTCTACAGTTTTTCCTAAATTTTTTCAAAGAAAATTTCTTATTTTTTTTTTTCTTTGAATTTTAAATTTTTTTTTTTTATATTGTAGAAAAATAAATTTTAAGCTTTTTTTTTAATACGTAAGAAATTTGATGGTAAAATTCAAATTGTCTGCCTGAACACATAATTGAGTGGGTTAAAATTTGGAAGTAAAAGTTAATTGATGCGGAGGGGACTTAATTGGAATTAAAGCACTGATTGCTATACAATTGTTAAATTTTAGTCTTGGATAAGACATAAAATATATAAGTGTTGTGTTCGAAACTTAGAATATTTGTGGTCCTACAAAATTCTAGAGCAAATTTCGCTTTAAAGAAACGTAGGGAAAAGTATTAAAACATACCCGTTGTTGTTTTTCGAATTCTTCGGAAATTGTAAGATCTTCATATTCCAATAACCGAAGTTTTCGAATCCAATATTTTAGGATGAATTGCTTATAAAAAATATACACCTCGGTTACGAAGATCAGGTTTTTGAAAAATTAGATTTCAGACATAACTTAAAATATATAGTTAACATGCATTTTAGAATAGATTAGCCACAAGGTGCAATCTTAAAAGTCGATTGACCGAAAATTTTTTATGTAATTATCCTAACTTGCCTTCTTCTTCAGAACCCTATGATTGTTTTATTAAATTATTAAATATTTTTAATTTTAACCTAAAGCTTTCAATTGGTAAAAAATTTCAAGTCTATAATTACTCTTGGCCTAATTACATATTTCAAGATATAAGATACAGATATTATAATAACGGTAACATTTTTTTTATTAATTTAGCAATGGTTGATTTTAAAATAAAAGACATAAGTTTCGGATACTAATATAAAAGTTCATGTCCTTGGAACCCAACATTTTAATATATTACATAGTATATACAAAAAAAATTTATATAATATATACTTATACTATATATATATATATTATATTTTAAAGTACTTTTCATGTTACCTGTTTTTCATATTTGAAAAAGTAAAAAAAAAAATTTTTGAAATTGAATTTACAATCTAAAGATTTTTGCAAATAAATAGAATCAATATATGTTCTCTTTAGTGTTCTTGTACAAGAAATTTCAAAATAAATTAGAAGAACCTTTACTTTAACCCCTGGAAATTTTTCAGAATATTGAAGAACTCTTTTAATATAATTTAAAAAAAAATAGAGAAAAAACATTATGCAATAGAATATTGAAGTATTTAGGTAATTCCAAAATATAAAAAAAAACTGTATCTGAACAGATTCAATGAAAAATCAATAAAATGTTAAAGATAAAAAATGAAAAATTGAATTAAAATTTATTTTTTATATTTATAGAATTTCAAATTAAGCAAAAAACTTAAAAGAAAAATTAAGGTAGGTTTTTTTTTATTTTTAGAAGATTTGTATGTAGTGTCATTAAAACGATTGTGTGAGATGAAATAAATTTTTAAAATTTTTTATTTTATATTTGAAAAGATATTGAAATTTATTTGAAAAATTACTTGTACATTTTGCAGAATTACTTGTATAAAATTACTTGCATAAAATTACTTGTATACTTAATAGATGTACATTTTAAAAATTTTATTAATTATTAGAACAAGGGATTAAAATAATATTCTACCCAAATGAACCTAACTATTAGGGTATAGGGTACTGTAGCATGATATCACCATGCTACAGTAGCTATAATGTCACGATTTTGAATATGACGTATCAATAGCTGGCAAGCTATATCAAAGAATGATTTCTTCGGATTTTTTCAGTAATATTTCAATGTCAGGGCACTGTAGGTTTGATTTCAAATGTAAATTTAAAAACTGTATTCCAAAAATAATAAAATCTTGTAAAACTTAAAAAATTAATAAAAAATTTGAAGTAAAATAAAGAATATTGCCATAATTTGTTTAGTATAGGACTAATCTACGACCAATCCCTAGAAATATGCAAAAATCTAATTTTACACTTAATAATTGATAAATTTCCTGACATATTGCTATTTGGGTAATTTGTAAAAAATTTTTGCATTAAGTGCTATATTAAGTCTTTTTGGACAAACATAATTATATTGAAAATAATCAAAATATTCCGATTTTATACCACTATAAAAGAAACGCGAAAATAAAACAAATACCTTTAAATTTAAATATAATAAATATTAATGACAATGAGTTGTTTAAATATGATAAGTATATTCCTGCAAAAAATAAATTAGAAATTAAAAAACCATACTTTTGGAAAAATTTAGATGTAACGTAGGTTATTGTAGGTTTAGGTATAGGTATAAGTATTAGGTTATTTTAGTTTTAAGTTTTTATAAAACATATAAATAAAAAAAATTGGTTTTTATATAAAAAAATTTTTTCCAATAAATTCAATTATATTAATATTAAATTAAAACTAAAATATACTATGTTAAAATCAAAATATCAATATTAAAACATCAAAAGAGATTATATTAATATAGTTCTAAATAAATTGTGAGAGCTGACATATTGGTCAGCCATGTACAAATTACACTTTAGCATATAAGAATTCTTTTTAAGTTTTTGTTTTTGAATTGTTAAAAAAAATAATATAATGAATAGAAAAATAAAACACTAAAAAAAAAAAAAAGTGCTATATTAAATTGTTATTTAATTTTGCTCCTAAAGTTATGCAATTTTTTAAATCTGTTAATATGACATGTAATAATAATAAATACGCAAAGAAATCCTGTGTGCTCCAGTTGTAATGTTCCTGACGTATCAACCGAGAGAGTTAGGTTCAATAACAACTCAGATCTAAATAATTAAATAAATATAATAAATCGTATTGGAATAATCAAATAATAGTAACCCGACGTATAATAACTTTAGTAACCGATAGTTTTGAAATATTGCACCAACATTTATAATATGTAATAAAATAAATAAATAGTTCTACGATCCTGTTTCCTAAAAATATGCAAAAAAATAATTTGAAAACAGCACCTTTATATTTCCTTATATATATAATCAATAATATTCTGTAAAAAATTGGTTAAATTAAGGGCTTAATAAAACTATTATTTAAATTTGCCCTAAAATTATGCAATTTTTTCAATATCTTATTTATTTCGTAATATTAATTAAAAAAGGATCTCACGATGGCGCAGCTGTGAAATAAGTGGAGTATCAACCGTCAATATAACTGACAATATTTTTATTTACATTTGGTCAATATAAAAAGGGTAGAGAAACTCAACCACTACTCAACCTCTACCACATTATAGTCAGATAATAATTAGTTCACAATTTTATTAAAACTTCAAAATGGTATCAAAAGATTCAAAATAGCAAAGTAAAATAAACAAGTAACTTTAATAAAAAACTTTTTAAATAAAATGTTTAAAAAAGTTTTCGCTCTAAATTAAACTTTGTATTTCAAATACTACAGCGAAATCAATATATCAATATACAAAAAGTAATATTCAAATAAATATTAAAGGAATTTTAAATAAATTGGGAAAACTAGAAGTACACTTAAATTTTCATAGTAAATAATAAATCTATGGGGTACTAAAGTTCAATATTTCATTCAATAAAAATTCTATTTTTGATTGACCTGCAATAAAAATTTGGTTGCTTTTAAATCTAAATAAAAAATGTTTTTTCAGTATAGTTTACTTACTTTGCAATTTGAATGTATATTTTTTTATTGCATTTAGTAAATATATTTTATTTAAATTTTATTACGATTTTTTTTCACCAATTTTTGCATAAAATAAAATTTAATTTAAAATTTTATTAAATTTTTAATAAATTTTTATAACCAAATATTTATTTGAGTACCTCCAAGCGAGTTTCATTAGAACTTTATTGAAGCCAATATTTCCTTCATACAAATTGACAATTTCAGTGAATAAAATTAAATGTTAAATAAAAAAATGTTTTTTAAAAAATTTTAATATTGTTTAATATAAAAATCTAATGTAGAAATACACAAATTATTTTTATTTTGTAATATATTATTTTTTAAATCAATCAGAACCACTTATAGAAAATTGATGATTTCAGCTATTTCTATTTTTGATTGTCATTTGACTTTTTTAAAAGTAGTTTTAAAAGTCATACCCAGCTTATTTTTATAATATTAACAAGTGATGAAAAAAAACCAAAGGTTTTTGAAAAAGCACATTTTCAAATTTATATTGTATTACATACTGAGTTTAACTTTGGAAATATTTACTTGGAAATAGTTACTGCTTACTTATAAAATTTACTGCTAACAGTAAAGTTTTTAATTTAAAGTTGTTATAGCCCTTCAATGGGGAAGGTTTCCAAGTTTCTCAAGAATCTAACTTCATCTAACTGCCCCTCCCCCTCCGTCCCCCTCCTTTTTTTAGGTTCTAGGAATTAAATTGTGAATTCCACAAAAATTCGGAATTTTACTTAAAATTATACAATCTAAGATAAAATGGGTAAAACTGAGAGACACTTTCTTCAATTTAAGGAACCGCTTTTAAATTTAAGAAAAACCTTTAACAGATGTTAAAATATAATGTTGGGCCTTTAAATTTTGTATATTAAAAAAAAAAAATTGGACAGGTATTCAAGTTACAGGTGCTTAAAAATAGGAAAATTTAAATTTTCGAGCACTTATAGCTCCTAAACAGGGGGCTTGACAAAAAAATTTTATTAACCGGCTCCTACTCATATTTGAGGATCTAACTTCTCCCAAAATTTCAGGATCCTATCTTAAACCGTTTAGGAGATATATGGGACCAAAAATTTTGCAAAAATTGAGTTTTATATAATGGTAAATTTTAGTACCGTATGGCAACCCTATACTTTTTTTTGACATATTTTTGTAAAGCCTATAAAAGCAGCTCTATTCTACCGTTGAAAATAAACCTAACAGAACTCTTGTTATATCAATTTAAATATAGGGCTTTTTTGGAATTTGCAGGGGCTGTAGCTTTGTCACACTTCAAAATTAAGAAAAACCTTTGACACATGTTGAAATATAATTATAGGGCTTTGAATTTTGTATATCACTAAAAAAAAATTTGGACAGGTATTCAAGTTACAGGTGTTTAAAAATAGCAAAATTTCAATTTTTGAGCCCTTATAGCTCCTAAATAGGGTGCTTGACAAAAAAATTTTGTTAACCGACTCCTACTAGTTTCTTAGTATCTAACTTTTCCCAAAAGTTCAAGACCCTAGCTTGAACCGTTCAGAAGATATGTGTGGCCAAAAATTTTGCAAAAATAGAGTTTTGTGTAATGTTAAATTTTAGTACCGTATGGTAACCCTAAATATTTGCCTTTTAAATATTTATAACTTTTATGAAACCAGCTATCGTTTGCCGTTTTCAGATTGAAAATATATCTAACAGAACTCTTGTTATAACAATTTAAATATAGGGCTTTTTCTAACTTTGGGGTAGCCCCGTAACAGGTGGGGCTACAGAAAAAAATTCTTCTACGAAATTATTTTTTTTGCGAAAACTACCCATGGTTAAAATTTCTTTACTTTATTTCAAACGGTGTAAAAGTTTTTGTAAACATACGGACAGACAGACGGACGGACGGACGGACGGACAGAGTGAAACTATATAGGCACATTTTTACAAAATTTTTTGAAAATGTGCTAAAAATTAGAAAAGTTGAAAAATTTTATTAAATTTAAATTAATTGAATATGGAATTTTTTAACCAATGTAAGTTGTGATAATCGAACGATAATAATTGGTAATATGTAATTTGAAACTTGAAACTTGAAACAATTAAAAATGGCTGTAAATGGGAAAAGTGTACGATATTCATATTAAGAGAGTTTTTTATGAAATATTTTAAAAAAAATGAAAAAGGATGGAAAATATATTTAATAACAATGCATTTCCTTTTAAGCACATTTTTTCAGTCCTTTAACATTTTCACTTTCTCCATTTTTAAATAGCTGCAATTTGGATACCAGAATTTTTTCAAATTTTTCTGAATTATATGCAAAAGACAAAGCTGGACTTTTCAATATTTTTTTATGAAATATATTTCACAGAATCTGACCGATAGTTCAGTAGTCCAACTGATGGCTTTCCAATCGAAAAGTCTTGGATTCAAATCCTTGTCAGAACATGTAATTTATAATTAATATGGTAATTGTTCATATCGTAATATAAAATAAATTTAACTGCCACACCTGAAAGGAAAAGGCAGATTCACTTAGTTATCATATTGTATGTGGTAGGGAATTGTACATAAATAAATAAATAAATAGAAATACAAAAATCGAAGCTAATATATTTTTATATTAACATATTGTATAAAAGGTTTTTCTTAATTAAGAGGGTCCTTAAAATTGAAGAAAGTATCTCTTAGTTTTAAACATTTTTGCTAATATAATAAAATTCTAAGAAAATGATTTAAATTTTCGTTTAATTGTAAATTTACTTCTTCGAATCAGAAAAGACTGAGTAGAGAAAGTTATAGATTGAAATTCAGCATAAGTTCGGGTACAAAAAAATTTCAGGGAGCCTTTCCTATTCTAGAGCTATTAGAATTTAAAAATCTTTAATTTTTATATTTTTAAAACCAGTGACTTAGGATTTCCAAAGTTAAACGTTAACATATAAGCTTTTACATTGTATGTCGACCCATGTAAATAGGTTTTCTTGATTGCATTTGGCTTATATTCTAAATATGGATTTCATTATTATTCATAATTAACCATGAATTGATGAAATAAGTAAATTATAATACTATCAATTTATTTTTATACATATATAATTTTTAACCAAAATTCAGTATGAAACATTGTACAGTTTTTGAAATGAGCTTTTCTACAAACCCCCAATTTTTTTTCATTACTTGTCTATTTCACTGTTCGAGATATTTATAACAAATGAAAATTGATGAAATTGAAACTGCTATAAACATCACACCGACAGTATTTTGACATTTTGTATTACACACTCACGAGACAGCACTATTGTTTAGCTCATAAAAAGTTTAAGTTTATCGATATTATTATTAAGTATTTGTATTGATTATTTGGAAATAAGGTTACATAATATAGTACGAGTACAGTGAGTATATCAAATTGAGTCGATTATAAGCATGACATATATAAGCACTGAAAAAGTCTAATATCGTGGTAAAATAAGCACTGAAAAAGTTTGCATATCGTGGACAAAAAACATATTTTTGCGAAAATAGAACTACTTTAGTAAAATTGAAAGAAAGCTACTCTGTGTTTTCAGTTATTTCATATTATACATTACACTCAACCACTCAATAGTTAAATAAATATGAAATCAAATATTTTCAAATCTAATTTAGTAATCCACAATTTTATATTTTCACATTCAAAAAATTTCAAACTAAAATTTTCTTCAATAACTCGTGCAAAAGTTATCAAAGTTTTTTTGCTTCAAAATTATAAGCCCCTTCTACAAATATATATATATATATATATATATATTAATCTAATTAAAAAAAACCCCTTTAAATTTTATTTTCTTAAAAGTTAAAAGACTTTCTTAAAAAAAAAAAAAATAAAACAAAAATAAATTTATCAGTCTTAAAATAGTTTAGACTGAATAAGATTTATATAAGTTTTGAAATATTAAAAATAGAAATGCTCAGTGAATTTCAAATAAATTCAAAAAGTTTCATATTGATTTAAAATTCTATTTAAAGGGTCAAAAGCATAAATTTTAACTCTTGTACTTTGGGTTTCAACAGTGTAATTTTAAAATCAATACGAAAAAGTTTATTTATTTATTTATTTTTTGTTTTTGTTTTTTTTTTTTTTGGTAAAATTTCTATTAACTTACATTTTCCTTACAAAATAACTACCGTTTAGCTTTAATGTTTTTTAACACACTTTTGTATTTTTGGTTTTTTTTTGGAGAAAGAGAAAAAAAATTATCGACCCCAATAAATTAAACACAAAATTTCAAAAAATAAAACTAAACCTTAAATAAATTTCTGACCGGATTTCTGACATCCATACTGTAATCTGTAAAATTATTACAATTTTGATACTAAACATTTTAAAGATCGATAAGTAAATTGTAATAACGTAAGTTTGATTGACTTAAATTGATTAAAATTTAAAAACTTTGACTAGTTGTTAAATGTTAAAATATACTCTTGCGCAAAATTCAATTGAAATTCGATTCCATATAAAGTTTCTCTAATTATGCATCTTAGGAGATGATTTCTTACATATCAAATTGTAGAATAATTTGGACAACTTAAACGGTTTTATTGGTCTTTGCTTCAGGTGAGCCCAATATGGAAAACGATGCTTAGAATATTTAAGGCATGTGTAATGTCATGTGTAATGTCATGTGTAATGCATGTGCATGTGTAATGTCAACATTTCGCCATGTTAGTTAAACTTGGCTAACTACAAACAACATGAGACCAAAGCCCCAAGTATTCGCGAACAAATGGTAAATAATAATATGCAGAATATTCTACCTCAACACCATCATTAATAGGAGCTAATGGCAGCTAATAGGCGAAGTACCGTATACGCGCAGGCAGTGGAGGTGGATAGGCCACACTCTGAGAAAACCACCAACAAACATAACAAGAATGGCCTTAGAAGGGTTCCAATAGAAGAGGCAAGTGAATGCCCTATGCTCCCACGAGGAGTAAGAGAAAAAAAATTTCAAGTAATAGAATTGTTTGATTCCTTTATTTTTGTTTAGAACGGTTTTCCAAATTGTCCAGAAAAATCTTCTTAAAGTCTAATTGTTAGTTTTGTTTAATTTAAAGATGGATAACTCCCGCTTAAAAGTTTTTACATTTAAATACTGGTTTTTTATTAGATCTAGGAATCTTATTATCAGGTAATAATCTATAGTGCCTATTATTTGAAAATTTTTTCTATTCGACTTTTTACTATCCCTAATGTGATAGAATCTACAATTTATAATAAATTGTCTGAGTCTTTTATATCTATTCCATATCTATCTTAAAAAAATTAAAAACTAGAAAAATACAGAATAAGACAAGCTAGAGCAGAACTCACAAGACTATGGGCAAGATGGAGATCTCCATAATGGCAACAAATAAAATTACCACTATATGACACTATATTATTGAAGAAAATATAAAATAATTCAGGTGTTAATAATTTAATATACTTCAGGGCTATTTACAAAATCTTCTGACCATTAAGAGAAAGTAATAAAAACTGTAATTATGCAGATGAAAATTCGGAAAAGGGTTTCATCATACACTGAGATATCACAAATTGAGAAAACCTGTCACAGCAAGTGCTCCACAAACATTAGAATAAAATATGCAATTAACACGTAATGTATTGGCAGATCTTGTTCAATAATTGACCACCAACAGAGTTGGATGAAAAGGTTATGTAGAAGCCCTGGACTCTATGAAAGGAATAAGAAAAAACTTAATTGACATCAAAAACTCTCCCCTTATACAAACTTTTGAGTTATTAATTCAAGATTATATCTCAAGCTCGTTGAAAATATGGTTCTTATAACTCATATCCATTTTGTATGGTTTTTATACCAAATGATTTTTGGCATTATATGATATCACCAACAAATGAACAACTTAAATTTAGCTGAAAATCTAAAAAAAAAATTCCTTTTTTAAAAGAAATTCCAAGAAACTTTTTTTAAAGTCATGAAAAAGGGTTTAACCAATTTAAAAATAATCATAAACCAAAGAAACAAAACTGAAAGGGAAAGTCTTGTATACATGAATCTTATATCATGATATAAAAAATAAAAGCAAAATTAGAAACTTGAAAATCAAAAATAAAAAGAATTCAAAGGATTATAATAAATAGCCAAAAATTATTTCCTTCTAATCCTTTTTTTTGTACTTTTCTATTTCTTATTTTTTTTTTTATTTTTTTGACTAATTCAGATTAAAGAAATTCAAATATCAAATTTTTTCTTTAATTTTCTATATTTTAGGTGAAAAGTCATTTATTATTCTGACGCGTTTTCCACTTTTTTTTTATTTCTGTTCATTTTTTACTATTTATTTCCTTTAAAAAAACAACAACAAAAACAACAACAAAAAAACAAACAAAAACAAAAACAAAGAACAAACAAAGTTCTTTTTCCTATCTTTTTCTATTATTTATTGGGGCTTTTTAAATTCTAATGGTATTAAAAGTGACTCCCCTAATTCTTAAAAAATAAAATAAAAAACAAAACAAATCGTTTTAAAAAAAAATACCAACTTATACACTTATAGATTTATTTACTTGTTTTTTTTGTTTTTTTTTTTTTTGAAAATTTGTACAATACATAACAGGAAACAATTTTGCGATTTAATTTAAATATTTAATTTTGATTATATTTATATAAAAGTATTATTTGTTTTTGTTATTATTGTTTTGTTTTTTTCTAACCTGTACGAGTCAAAAACAACATACTTCGTCTTTTGTTATGTAGTTACTAAACACAATTTAAGAGTTGATTTTAGAACGGCTGGGTGCTGAGGTTTCCAGCATTGATCAAGGAGTGCAATTTTTTAGAAAACTGTGAACGTTTTCGATTGTTGATCATCGTAAGCAGCATAAGAACATCTTACACTGCCGTAAGAATTAAAATAAATAACCCTTTAATTGAGTGAGTCTCTATATATAGATATATCTCCGATGCTGGTAGTACTAGGTTTGTATACCTGCGTCAAGTAAATTAGATGCCGATTTTAAAGCAGCAAGAAATGCATTTCTTAAACACAAAAAAGATTTTTTGCTGTAACAAAACGGACTTTGGCGATCGTAAAATGCTATGCTTGGTCTCTAGTCCTAAAAGGTGTAGAAACATAAGCCATAAAGTAAGAGAAATCAAAAAATTCGAAGCTTTCAAAATCTTAATCTATTGAAAAATGCTAAAAATAACATGGAGAAATCAAATTACAAATGAAAAAGTTCTACGTATAGAGAAAACTCATCAAGAGAATAAGAGCACAGCGTCGATAAGAGCATAGCGTAGAGTATTTATATTGCTTATCGATGATCAAAGCGATGGTCCATTATAAAAACCTCTATTTAAATCATGTATATAGTTTTCTACGCTATGATCTTATCAAAGCTCTTACCACTTATAGCTGCTCCAACATAAATGCACCTTAAGACTAAAGAAATAAAAAATCCTCCTATTTTGGAAGTATTATGCGTGGAAACATTTACGAGCTACTTCAATTAAAGTTCATGAAAAAATTGATGGAAAAAAGGTATCGGAAGGAAGCAATTAACATAGTTGAGCAACATTAGAAACTGGACGGGCATCAGGATCATTTTCGGCTTGCCAATATCATGTGACTGCTGACATCCAATTATGGAAATGCAAAAAACAAAGAAGAATGGCGAGGTACTGCAAATAAAATATTCGACTGATATTGAACATTCAGAATATAAGTGGAATATATGCAACAGCTATTGAATATGATCTGAACAAAGTGTGAATTGAGGAATTAGTTAAAATTAATAAATCAATTAAAATATGGCTGGGTGGAACAGTGGTTAGAATGCCGACCTTTCATGCGAAAGGCCTGGGTTAGGGTCCTAGAAAAAAACTTTTTTGGTTTTCGACTAGACTCAGCTAACATTCGCCGTTGGCTTCAAATGAATGACTTAATGAATTATTAATAATTATATATCTTTTTTAAAAAATACAATAATATAAACAAATAATTTAATTGAAATATATAACTCACAGATATAGAATACCATATAACTTAAATACAAAATATTACAATAAATAGAATTGTATCAATTGAAAAAGTAAGATATTCCAACATGTTCCAAGGAATTCCTCATGCTTAAATCGTATGTGAATTTCACATTATACTATTTTTAAGTCAATACATTCTGCAACAGAGTAGTACAGTTTTTTTATGCAGATATATTATTTATGTATGTATATACTATATATATATATGTAAATATAAATATTATCCTGAAATAAATAGTATTAAAAGGAAGTATATATATATTTAATAGTCATTAAAACTGTTCCGACCTTTAGTAAATTTAGGCTTCTTTTCCTATTTTTTTTATTTATTGAATACATATAAATATGTAGATATATTATGTATATATTCTGTATGTATATACAAGTTTTGAATAAAAATAAAATAAAATTACCGGAAATTAAGTTGATGTGACACGAAACTAGCAAATAAATCTTAAATATTTTTTTTTTTTAATTTACTACAATTTGTAAAAAAAAAAAAATGTTTTTGTTTTTCTAATTTTTTTGTGAAATAAATAAAACTTATAATAAGGAATTTAAATTTATCAAAAGGGATGTAATTACAGGATAATGAAAAATAATTTCTTTAGATTGTGATGGAAGAAAATTAAAAAAACATTAGGAAAGGATTTATGACGTTAACTAATTCCAGTAATTGTTTTTAAAATCCTACTTAAATTAAATTATACAAACGGAACCTAAATTTTTTTTTTTTATTACACTTTAAGTCTAAAAAAAATTGTGTTTTTGGGTTAAGGAATTGGGGCTATAAAAGAAATTATTTAAATATAATTATAAGGTTCATTCGTTATTTATTTAAAAATTTTATTATAAAAGTTTAAAATGTGTATAGATAATATGATTTAAGTCTAATTATTTAATTTTGAATTGCATCTAATTTGGTATCCAAGTTTGAGACATTTTAATTTTTGAATATTTATTTTTTCAATTTGAATCGTGTAAGGAAAATTGTCACTTTTGTGTTTAAATTTGTCTTTATAATAACACGCAATATAAAGTCCACTTTATTAAATATATGCTTGTTTCAGAAGTTTAATTTGGTAAGATTTGGAAACTTAACTCTGTTTCGAATAGATGGAAACACAATTCCAAAAACAAAATGTCATATTACAAAAAAACTAAATCAAAAATTACGGAAGCATACGTTCTCTCATATTGAAGTAATGATCGCGAAACATTTTTTGAATCTAAAAATGTTAGAACGTCTGTTATACTTTGATTCCTTAATGCATATATGCCAACCCTTAAACATTAAAAATTATATTGATTTCCATTCCTAAAACTTCAGTTAAAAAGTTTTTGAAACCCTGGTCTTAAAAATTTCGAATATTGGTGGCATGTTTTTGGGATATTTGATTTTGAAATTTGGGATTATATGAATCAGGACTATGATTTTCAAGTTTTTAAAATCTTTAAGATATTCTGGACAATAGTTAGTTCCAATTGGCACAAATCATTTATCATAATTGGTAATGTTTTTCAAAAACTTTATTTACCTCATGTCCGATGGTAGATCTTTTACATTTAAAAGTGTTTTAATATAAAATAAAATTTAATTAAAGCAGTTCTTCTTTCAATTAACCTTAGTCCACCAATTTACTTTTATATTAAAAAAACCTTTAAATGCAAAAATTCTACCATGAATTTTTTATTTTCCTCATTTTAAGGGGCTAGTAATACTTTAATACAAGTACATATTGAAAAATATTTTTCATTTTATTAAATTTTTTCAAAATCTAGTATACTCGTATACTGCTGAGTGTGTTCACATATCAATGACGCTGATTGGCAAAACTTGAGGCACTGTCCAGAAGAAATAAAATAAAAAAATCGAGCACATGAGATTCTTTCAAGTTAAACTGAAGTTGGTATTAATTTGATTTATTAGTGTTAAATTTCTTATTAATAATCTGCAAAGCACATTCTTCACTCTTATTATTAACAATCTTTAAGATAAATTTATGATTTAATTTAAATTATTATAATTACTTAATATTTTCTCAAATTAAATTGAAACTCTAAAACAATTTATATCATTTTCATATTATTGGATTAGATTGGATTATTAAATTTAATTAATTTCTTATGAAATCAATTATTTTAAATGGAATTAAAAGTTTCTTTTAATGGATAAAATATGCTAGAATTGTAAATTATTTAATTGTTATCTAATTATTGTACCTACTTAATTTAATTAAATATGCATTTCTATCCAAATCGTAAGTAGATTTTTGTAGATATTTTATAATATACATTTAATTGAACTTGCCTGTGTCTATGGCTTTATTTTTCATTCTGTCAGTTAGTGACATTTAAAAGTGTTTTAGTATAAAAGTATATTGCTGAAATGGGAGACTGTTCTCTTTCAGATAGTCTTAATCCATCAATTTACTTTTATATTAAAACAACATTAAAAGAACAATTTTTTATTTTCTATATTTTAGGGGGCTAGTACTACTTTAATAAAAAGTATATACTGAAAAAAATATTTTTTTTATTTTATTTTATTTTATAATCATAAAGAATAATCAAAGAGTCTTAGGAGTAGGAACTTTAATTCATATTCATTTTTAAGTAGCTGTAATAATTAGGAGCTCTTTAGTAAGAGCTGACAAGTGACTTGTTGCAGTTTTCAGATTCTTCAGCTCAATTTTAAGCTCTTTAATAAATTTCATCCAATCCCGGAGTAAAAAAAAGGGTGAAACTATTTTAAGATTCTGAATTTAATAAGGATATAATTACAATTATTAATTACAATTTATAGATGCAGGTGAATGTTTTATTAAAAACTGATATAAATTTATTTAAGTTAATTATATTATATTAAATAGATAAACATATTACATTTTTTTATACATGATTAATTAATTATTTATATTTATTAAAAAACAAAAACATACGAAAATAAATATTTACTTTTAATTAAACAATTTTAATACAAAAAAAAACCAAACAGGAAACAATTATTTAATTATTAATGTATTTTTATTAGACAGAAATACATATTTATTAACAATGTTGTAAAATTAAAAAAAAAATAATTTCTATTGTTTTTGTTTAATGACAATAAACATATTAATATTTTAATTAAATTATTTTAAATAGGGCTGCTAACTTATTTAATTGATTTTAAATTATATGGTGTCGAAACTCTTAGTAATGTTTTAAATATTTAATATTTCTAAAAAATCAACATTTAACAACACTGCAAATAAAATTTTAATAATTTTTGTTTTTATGTTTTTTTTTTAATCATTGATTAATAATTTATTCCAATTAACAATACATTATTCTGTTAAGTTAATGTGATTAACTTTTTAATTTATAAAATGCAAATAGTTTTTAATCATGCAATTTAAACATAAATATAAAATTTAGTCAAGTAGAATTTTAATTTAATGGTATAAAAATATAAACATGTATATTTTTTAATTGAATATTTAATTTAATGGTTCAATGCAATTTTAGTCATTTAAAAAAAAAAACAACAAAATTATATATCTAACAAAATTATAATATTATGTTATTATAAAATTATTAAAAATTTGTATACTTAATTCTGGCTATAAAACGCAAAGACTCGGTGGCATTGTTGTTAGATTAGAGATTTTCTATAATCGTGGAGCTGGAGTTGGATTTAAAAATAAAATTACTTGGTTATGGGCTTGTCACTAGATTCAAATTAATTCGTTAATTGCAGGAGAAATAATACATATTCTACGAACAGTGATGAAAAAAAACCAAGAGTCCAACAATGAGAAAGGATCCCCATTAAATTATAGGAAAACGTGTATCTAATGTTGATATATAATGTTGGAAAAAAATCCCATCTAAACCAAAATTATGCATGCATAACGGTTATTTTTAATACCGTAGTGGAAAACTATACATTTAGGCGATATTTTGTTAGAAAGCTTTTAAAAACAGCTACTTTTATCGTCATTTCAGATTTTAAATAAACTTAATAGAACTCTTTTTATTACTACTCAAATATAAGGCTTTAAGGCTCAAGTATCAGGCATTCTTTTTAGCTATAGCAGTACTTCGCAAAATTGGACAAAATTTGGTTCCAAAATATTTTTTGAACAACAGTCGAGCCAACATGGATTAACGAATTCCAAAACGATTAATTGTGTCAGCTCAATTCTCAAGGAGCATCACGTATACAAAATTTAAAGTCAATCGATCCCTATTCATTTTGGAAGAAAAAAGTTTAAATACTAGCACCACAGCCCCAACTTGGCAGTCCGGTAGAGCAAAATTTTTGGGCCACGGTTTCTTTCCACATTATTTTTTAGCGCTCGACTTTAACGCACCAAAACCACACAATTTTTGGTCCAAACTTTAGAAAGGAACCTGTGATACAAATATACAGTTTGGTTACAGGGAAAGGAAGGATTTTAGGATTGTTGAGAGGTTATTTGGGAATTTAGGATTATGGCGACGGAGAAAATTTGGAGGCATTTTGAGGAGAAAGGTGTTAATATTCTTTCTAAATTTAACTAAGTCGTACACATAAACCATTGAACGGAATGTGATTCCATAATCTTGATATGCGCAACGAATTTCCATAAGCCGTATTTCGACATCTTATCAATTTAATGCAGTAAAGATGAGTACATCTGTTACACTCCTTGTTTCAAGCTGGAAAACTTTGAGTGGAGGCATTAATTGTTTTATTTCTTTAGAACAGTTGTTCGTGCCCACTGGGTATCTATAAAACAGGGTAAGTGACCAGACTGTGTGCTGATGGCTCAGTGGAGTGAATGTTGAGGTAACACTGGGATCATTTATAAAATGAATAGCTCTGTTTTGCACTTTATCGAGATATCCCAGCGGCGATTTGGGAGCACTAGCCTAAATATGTGCATTAAACTCAATTTTTAGTTTAATATATTTTTAATATAGATATTGAGGAGATCAAGTGGAGAAAATAAGTTTTATAACGATACAAAAAATCAAAAAATTATAGTATTATATATTAATCAAATTACAAAAATAATTGTAATACTTTTCACCCTATACCTCTTAGAATGTTATCATGAACTGTTAAATTATCTATGCAATATAAACTTTTCTATTAGATATTAAAATATTCTTTTAAATTTTATTAAATAATTACTAAATTACAAAAAAATCTTCTATTAAAATTTAAATTTAAAAGTATTAAAGTTTTATTATAATTTCGTCCATATAATTTTCATGATCTAAAAAGATAATTTACAATTACCATGTATATATATTTATTTTAGACTAATTTAACAAATTCTAAATATCCCTATACAAATATATAATTCATATATACATATTTATTTACATATATATATTCTTAAAAATAAATTTTGTTACAACTCATATTAATCACACTGCTAACAACTATCTAGAACATGTTTGGGCATAATGTATGGTGTATTGTATATTGTAAATGTATATAATGGTTCTTATTATTTTAACACTGAAAAGTATTAATTAAAATCCATGCTCTAATTTTTAATGTTTTGTTGTTGTTTTATTTTGTTTTTTTTTTAATTTTTTTTTTTTTTTCGTATTAAATTATTTTTTTCCAACACCGATAAATTTTAATAAATTCTCTTTATGGCGTATATTTAAAAATAATTACTTTTAAACGTCTATAAATTCTTGTTGACATTCTGTGTATATTATCGTGACCATTCCCCATAGGATATTTTAAAATAAATGTATATATTTAAGGACATATATAGAAGGGATGATTTAATTTCCATGAACATAACACCAAATTCAAAGTTTTAGAGAAAAATTTCAAAATTTTAAAAAAATAGAAGAGATTAATGGGTTGGGTAGAAAATTTCGCGTGTCAAATTATCGCTTTTCAAATTCTCGTGTTTCAAAATCTTAAGTGTCAAAATCTCCCGTTTTATAATCTCGCATTTCCCTCTTAACTTAGAATCTCACACATCCATTTATGTTAATATTTTGGAAACAGCGACAAATAACCATGAAACCAACTTAAAAATCGATTCCAATTATATTTCGTACATATATATAGTATTTCAACTACAAAATTATAAAAAGCACGAAATTTTGCAACACGAAATTTTAAAACGCGAGATTTTGACACGCGAGATTTCTAAAAGCACGAAATTTTGGTAGACGAGATTTTGATTCGCGAGATTCTAATACGCCTCCTAAATTAATATTATTTGTTTTTAAAAAATTGCCGCTGAGTGTCGCCTTCGTATAGTTAATTAATCCAAAAGTATTAACAACCAAATTAATTTTGTTTCATTTTATATTACAAAATCGCATTGGAAAACTGTATAATTAATAATTAATTTTCTAATTAAGAGGGATAAGAGGGAATTTTCTAATTGTAATATAATCTCGAATTTTTATATAGTTTTTTGCAAGAAGGGGCAACCCTGAATTTTAAACATAGACTCTAAAATCACTTCTAATGTTTTTTCAAAATCTCCTTGGTTACCGAAAAAAATTTAAAATATATAATATAATAATATACCTACTAATTATGTATAATATTATTTGTGATTTATTAAAAAGTATTGAAAGTGGGATACACAACGGGTATCAAGGCCTAAATGTAGGGATGTCACATATTATCCCGATATAAAACCAGAATAACAATCCAACATCTCGCCTAATCCTGTGTAAAATAACTGTTTAAAATAAAATTTAATAGCTACACACAAAACATATTGTTTTTAATTTTGATACTATGGAACTTATGACCATTTATTTTTCAGCCATTAGGTCCATGGTTCTTAAGTCCTTAAGCAAATGCGTCATATTTCAAAGTTACTGAAGGACTTAAGTCCATTTAAAAATGTCCTTTTACTTCCATGGAACTTTAATTATTTTAAGAGAACATAAGTACTATGGAAATAATGTTTTGAGAAGTTGAGTCATACCTCCCATATAGTTGTTTGTATGTAAATTATATGTTATGGCACATACATAAATATTTTTTTAGTTTTTCTCATATTTATATTTATTTTAATTTTTCTTTTTAACGAAAATAGAATTTTCTTTTTTACCGTTATTTTTGGTTTTTTATGATCTTTTTGTATAAACATCTTCATTTTTGCATAAAATTAAATACAAAAAAAAAAATAAAATTAGAAAAACAAACAAAAAACAAAATAAAGAAATTGAGGTATCAGCTTGCGTTCACCTTTATAATAAAACACCTTTGTGAAAGATGAACACCTTAACTTGTCGGCTTTTTTCTTTTTATACACAATTGATGTTATTTTTTCATTAATAAAAATATTCTAGTAGGTGGTATATCTAAAAGTACGTTTCATTTTTTATTTTTAGTTATTTTTAGTTTATATATATATATATATATATATATGTATATAGAGTAATGACAATATTTCTTTTTAATATATTTGTTTTTGTTTTATTATTTTTTTGCTAAAATAAATATATGTATTTATTTTTTTTTTAAATACATACATAAAAAAACTGTATAATAGCTTTCCTTAATTTGCATTAATAATGAAACAATTTAGAGTGTACAATATAAAAAAAAAAATTTACCGTTATTCTAATAATAGGTTGAAACGTTTTGAGTACCTATAACAGTTAAATATAAATAAAATTGAAGTATGTCCAGTTTTTTTTTAGGGAATTTGAATGAATTTGAAATCACCTGTAATGACTTAAAAACCTCTGTACGACTAATTTGAGTTAAGTTCCGTTATGTTGTCAGGAAGTGTGAAATCAGTTTTATAAAAATATTGGGCTACTTATCTTTATACCTGTTATGGGGTTAAGTTAATTATGGTTCAATTTAATACAAATATTTAGAGAAGTTGTTTAGTATTTAATAAGATACAGGGTGGCGCAAGACGACCGAAATGGTTTGAATATTTAATAACTTTTTTATTTAATGGTTAATGATTATTATTATTATTATTTTGTTAAACGGTATATTATATGGAAAATATTTTTAGCTTAAGTAGAAAAATTATATCCCGCAAGTGATGACCATTTTCGGCTTCGCACATTCGTGCTCTTTCCAGCACATTTTCCATAACTTTTCGTAATTTTTGATCGCTGTTCTGTTGTGTACTGTTTCATTTCCAATTCCCCAAGTTTTCTTCAAAATTCTGAAATAAAAATAAAAAATATAAATAAATTTAAAAAGTTATTAAAAATTCAAACCATATCGGTCGTTTTGCGCCACCCTGTCTACTAACCTGTTTAATTAACAGGATCATCAGAATATATTTTGTAAATCTCCTTTGCCCGATTTTTAAGGACTTCACTAAAACTCATGGTATAAGTTTACATTTAACAATTGGCAGAATTTCATTTTTGTTTCGTTAGCTCGTTTAGAAAAACAATTTTTCAGTTAACGGCTCTTTAAAGTTCTTCTTTCATGGGATCAAACCATTTGCTTCAATTCTGTACCCTAGGAGCTGAAGACAATAAATACTTTTAAATACTTTTTCATTTTACAATACGTCGCAAAGTTTAGCAGAACTGAACAATTACAGGTATTGCCTGTTCATTTCAACCTTTTAACGTAGTTCTTCCTAGTTCGGTCTTTAGCTTCAAAACTGATTAACCTCAAATAATACAAGCAACACAATTGGTAGTCGTAATAGTTTACCAAATATTTAAAACTTGTTATATTCCATGTTCTTTTATTCCATATATTTCATATAAACATACATATGTATTCAAACAACTTCTATTTTCATACTATATAACGGTATTTCCTTAAAAATAAATAAAACAGTTTTATTTTGTTGTTTTTCCTTTTAAAATAATTTGAATATAAGGTCTATCACAGAAATGAAAGACCCGAAAATGAATATAGAAACAAATTTTAAGATTTATTCAAAAAAAAAAAAATACTGCTCTGCCCCTTTAATCTTTTTGCCCCTCAAATTCTACATACATTCTACATACAATTAAAAAAAAAAAAAGAATCCAATCTATGAACTAAGAATTTTTTGTTTGTTTTTATTTTTCAAAAAAATTTTCATGATAACACAATATAAAATATACACGTGTACAAAATGTATACATATGTACAAAAATATACATATGTACAAAGTGTACAAGCATATGTTTATATGGTATAAAATACCGGAAGAATGAAAGCTTTATTTCTCAACTTTAGAATGACTTTATAAATAGTGTATCCAACATGTATGCTTTTAAATCTTATTGTAAAATATTGTAAATTCATTTCTATAAGATATGCAAATATATACATATATGTATGTGTACATGTAGACATGGTCATAAAGTACTTTTGCATATCCTTGTATGTATTTTTATTTATATGTTATACACCTTAACGTCTTATAATAAATATAGTTTAAAAAATAAGAAATTTTCTGAATATTTTGGAAGGAATAAGAAGGAGGCAAGATTACAAAAAAAACGATCCAAAACATTGAGAAAGGAATGAGGAATCCCCCTTACAATTGTATATAGAACAATTATAAAATTGCTTTGAGAAGGACTTTTACTGTTTATTATTTTACTTTTTGGGTAACTTTACAATTTCTTTAGGTACAAAATTCTTATTGTTGAAGTGCTTTATAACTTCCAAAAAAAAAGAAAAATAAAAAAAAACTATAAAAAAAAAGAAAAACTCGCATACATTTAAATAACAAAAAAAAGGAGAGAAAGAAAGAGAGAGCAAGAAAACGAAAATATAAATGAAAAAGTAATATAATTTACATATTATCCTTATATCCTAGGCATTTATTTTGTGTTTGTTTTTTTTTGTATATTATATAATTTGCATTCTGCATATATATTAGTATATACATATATATACATTTATATATGTAAATACATATATAAAGACATACATTTAGCTAATACACTTAATACACCTATGCAAATAATAAGAAAATTATTCTAGTACTATAAAATTTTTTTTTATATTTTTGATGTTTTTTTATTATAGTTGTTGTAGTTGTTGTTATTGTAGTAGCTGTTGCCACAACAAAGCTCAACAAAAAAGTAAACAACAAAAAAAAAAAATCATAAATTGAACAATGAAAGGTCGAAATTTGCATACGAACTAAGTTAGTAGGTAGTATCCTGATTGTGTATAAAATATCCTTGTACTAACATTTTTTTTTTTTTATTGTTGTTTTTCTCAGTTTACATTTCATTTTATTGGTTGTTTTTGTTTTTTTGGTGTTTTTGTTTTTTTTTTTTGGATTTCTTAGAAATAAAGTATAAAATATTCTAGGACCTGCATATTGTTTTTATGAGAACTGAGATCTGAGAATCAAAAAAATTGAGTTTAAAAAAATTTGATGTTTAACTCAAACTAAAAAATGGATTTAAGGAAAATGAATAAATTGACTAAAATTGGAAAGGAGAGGTCAGAGACAGGTAGGTTTGTTTAAAGGGCTTGTTATAGTTCATTTTTAGTTTATTTTATAATATTTTGTGTTTCTATTTTATTCTTAACATTCACTTCCGGTTTCTATTTTTATTCCAAAAAAAAGAACTTGAAATTTTTTGAGTTGACTTAAAGAAGTGTTCCTCCTTCCCATATTGAAAATGCGATGAAAGTTTTCTTTTCAAAGCTTTTAAGGAAGTGAAGCCAAGTGTTGTAAAATGAGTACATATGTGCTATCATTAACCAAATTAAAACAAACATATGAATATTATATGGGACAACTTTAGTATTTTAAATAAGTAAAATATCTTAACTTAATTATTACTGTGTTAACTTTATTTTTGGATCAAAGCAGAATTTTGATGAAAGTATGAGTTTTTCAGAAACCACTTAATTTAGTTTTAGTGGGGATTTATAAAAGTATGAAAGATTTGTATGAAAGTATGAATGTATGAAGTGCAATATTTACAGTTTTTGTGTTCTAATTAAAGTGTAAAAGAACAAAAGATGTTCATTTTAAAATATTTTTAAGTTTTTCTAGGATAATGATGTGAAGATGTTTTAATTATTGAACAAAATTGTATTAGGTGCTGGTAGAAAGTGATAGTCTTCAATTAATAATAAGTATACCGGCAGCTTTCTTGAAAAATAAAATTTTGTCATTTAAACTCCAAAAGATTATGGAATAAATTTAAAAAAGAGTTAAGTCAGTTAAAGTAGGAAGATAGGAAATTCTAATAATAATAAGACCCGATTAAAGTTTTATATATAATAATACCTTGGTTTTACAACGACTTACTGTTTAAAAACTCCTATCTTTCTAAGTACTTTAATTTTTAAATATGTATTAAGAGCAGCAACTCAGTTTTCGGAGCATTTTTGACAATGAAACTAACTAATAGAATACAGGACGAAAAGGATTATATACAGGTTCCGCAATATCTTAAACCGTTTTGACGGTCATTTTATTTTAACTATGTAGATCAGACAAGTTCCTCAAGTAACAGCCAAATAGACGGCAGGCTAATATTTACAAACAGGCTCAAAGCAAAGCTTAAATTTTAAAAAATTGTGCATCTTTACATTTTTATATCCTTAAGCCAAAAACAAACAGACTAATAATGAAAGCATCTAATGATATTTAACTTAAATTATTAGATTCACAAAATGATAGTACCTGTAACCTGCCTTTTTCAAAAAGGTTAAAAAACAGAGTATTTTTTTTGGGTTTACAAAAAGATGAAATTATATGGTGTCATGAATAAGAAAATATACACTTTTAAATTATACAGGAACAACTTCAAATTAGCTAGGATCAAAGTTCAAAAGAACAGAATAATAAACTTGTATAAAATTTAAATTAATATATGAATTAATGTATGTATGAATAAATCTATGAATAATCCAAAACAGAGGAACGTTCGAATTTTCTTTCCCATGCAATTCTTAAATAAAACTTTACAAAGCAACATTGACAAACTTTAAAGAAGTATTACAAAAAAGAAGATTCCCAATTATGTTAGAAAATAAAATGATGGTCAAATTTTATATCAATTTTTTTAAAATATAAGTTAAATATAGACTTTTAAATAAAGTATGTTTTAATTATTCCGCATTAAAAGGTAAAGTTAAGTTTTACCAGAAAGAACGCTTATGCAGGACAATGCAATATTAGAACGATTCTGGCTTCAAACTTGTAATCGTTGTAAGAGATAAGTGGTAGTGATAAGTGGTATTATAAATGAGTAATCTTGGTACATACGTTTGAGCCAAAGTTTACACTGACAGTTCAGAGCGATATTTTATCCCAAATATAAACTTTATCGGAGTAAAAGAATATGTCTTAAGCTGGAATTTTAATTTTCTTTAATACCAGCTGTTTTATAGCTATTCTATTAGTGAGGTTATATTACTTTCATTTGATTTATTTATTTATATTAATATTTCTTATCATAAATGAGGGATCGAGCCCACACCCGCTCGGTTGATACACCAGGTACTTAACCACTGCACCACCCAATCTGCCATTAGAATATTTAATCAAAGTTTAAAACAAAAAATTGCATACTTTTAGGTTGATGATGTTTTTAATGTGGTATAATTTGCTTTGAAGACGCAAACTTTGTTTAAAATAAATAAAGGAACTTTTGCACAATATATGCTATGGTATATCAAATTAAAGTTTTATATTTTGCATATCCTTTAGAAAATTCTAAACTTTAAAAAAAGTTTTCATGTAGCGTCTTTTCATTTTTTCCACTTTCTTACTCTAATTTTCATCATATGCAGAATTAAAGGTACCAATTTTTATGTTTTTATAACATTTTTATGAGGGAACCACATGTTAACAAAAAAAACAACATTGGAATAAATTTTCCTCTTTCTTCTTAAAATTTATATAATTTTATTCATTTTATTGTTTTTAGAATTAAAGCAAGCCAGGCCAATATAGCAACAAATACATATTCTTATATATTAAAAGTATCCTACGGGGGAAAGGTTTAGATTTTGACTACGGGATGAAAAACGAATTTGAAAATTTTTAAACTAATAATAATGTGTGATGTGCTGTTATTTTATAGGCTGTGTAATTTCATACCGCAAAAAAACACCATAAAAAAAGATGAAAGGAATAAATTAAAACATAAAAAAAACATGATTAGGATTGAGGATGAAGAAAATTGATAAAGGATAACATTTTTTATTCCATTGAATTTTTTTGTTTTTTTTTTGTTAAGGCTTCCTTTTTCTTTAATTTTTTTTTCACTTGTGCTGTTTTGGTTTCAAATAACAATTAAAAAACTCCGACCTACATAAATTTTCCCTATCAGAAAAATTGAATCTAAAAATTTTCCCCTTGTATAGAAATGAAGAAAAAAATTAAAATTTTTCACACTCATAAAAAGCAAAAGAAAAGGAACCGCGTAGACTAATAAACTCTTAGTTAATGTGATGAATTTTCCGTTTTGATAAGGAAAATTTTCACTTTTAATCTTTAAATTATTCTTGAAAAAAAAAGTGTAGGCGTGTAATTAAAAAAAAACATAATAATGAAAAATAATAATACATATTATAATCTAGATAAAAAAAAATAGGTGTTAAATTAAAAAAAAACAAAAAGAAAAACAAGCATAAGGAAGGAAAATTGCGTAAGTAAAAATTTTAAAGAAAAATTAATTTTGATATTACCAGGTATTTCTAGTTTAGCTTTAAGAACGTGTATTTTGTAAAAAAATGTTAAATTTTTTTATTTAATAAATTTGAAATTGTATACGGAAATAATAAAAATATGGAAATACCTTTAATGAAAATATAAAGAACATGAAGTATTTACGTAAAATTTCAATAAAATTATTAGACATAAAAGGTTATAAGTAACAAATTTTGCGCATAAATTAATGATATTGGGTGGAACTTGAACACGATATCTACGAATTCTAGTTTAGGTTAAGAATAATAGAATAAGAAAATAATAGAATAAGAGAATAATAGGCTAAGCCAATAATAATTGATAATTGAATATTATTAATTTTAGCTATAATTATAAATTTTAGTAGGGGTCATATGGTTGGTTATTAAATTGAAAAAGGTTGTTGCTTCAATCATTTAATCTGAAAATGCTAATATTCCCTCTTCAATTGTTGTAATAAAATTTTAAAATGAATACTTTCATTTGGAAACACCAAATGGTGGCTGCTTTTATAAGCTTATAATTAATAGGGTTACCATATGATACAATAGTCTTATATTATGCAAAACTCAAATTTTGCAAAATTTCTTACTCCTTGTACAATTCGAACGATTTGAGAAAGAATAGGTATGAGTCTTTCGAGATAGCTGTTTAGTAAGGCATTTCATGTTTGAACTGGAAAATCGAAAATTTGCAAAGTGTAAATTGAATTTTTCATTTTTCATTTTCGTGATACACCTTTATACCTTCTACCTGATATACAGTGGAAGGATAGGACATCAGCTTGACGCTTCCATTAGTGACTTTTCACAATTAACTAGATTTTCTTCAAAATTTTTTCATATTTGGCTAATTCAACTATTGTTATTTATAGCAAGTTTTTGTTGAGTCTCTGACTGCCTAGAAGATTCCAGCTCGCCTTCTATTGCCTTGAGACTTTACTTGAATACATGTTCAATTTTTTTTTTAATATACAATAAAATTCTAAGAAAAGTTATAATAAAAAAATAATGATTTAAAATTCCAATAAGCTCTTTACCCAAAAGTAACTGTGAATCCTTATTTGATTTTAAAATTATGATTCTTTCATAACCTTGGGGTTTTTTATAATAATTGTTAATTCTATTTACTAGTAATAGGTAACATCAATCCAGAAACATAAAGGGGAAAATTTATATGGACTATAATAGGTTATACTCCCGTAGAGTTACAACAAGAAACACTGAATAATTTTTCAAGTTCTAGATTAGCAGGTTGTTAAATTCTTGAATTCATTTTCACTGGCTAAATTAAATATCTATGATAGTAAATCATTTCATCTTCGTTTATTGATCAAATTTTATTGACGATCTAAAGAAGCTTTGACAGTACAGCGTAAATAACCATGTATGCCATAAATGACCATGTATTCCTTCAAAGCATGATAGAAATGTTGGTTCTTATACATATAAAAATGGAAATGTGTTTGTGATTAACAAGTACATAATATTGAATTAGAAAATATTCGTAATATCCAGTTAAATTTACAGTTTCATCTTCTTTTCATATTTAAGTATTAATGGTATTTTAAAAGTCCTGGGACGACGTCAGGATCTCTAATAGTATATCCAATCCAAAATAATTAAAACAATGCCATTTGAAAGATCTTATGTGTGATAGAACAAAACTTCTCTTGCTGACAACTTGATTTGTTAATTCTGTTTTTCAAACACCTTTTATTATATAATTTTATATAATATTCAATTATTATGTATTTAACTTATTACTTACATATATAAATATTTATTTTTCTATTCATAAGTTATAACTACTTATTACATTCAAAAAATGTAATAATCCCCCGTATTTACACTATTTTAATTATAACAATTTAATACGATTAACCTATTTATTTAATTCAAAAATTATATATAATATATATATTATTCATACATATATACGTATATATGTTTGAGATAAAAATCGCCACAAAAAAAATCATATAATTTTAGATTTTGATTGATTACTTTCATAAGTACTTATTTACTTAATTTTTTATATAATTCATATACACCCAAATATTATTAAATGTAATTACATATTATACTAATTGAAATCTAATTAAGAATTTATTCAAATAAATAAACATTACATATAAATATTACATATATTATGAGTAAATATAATACTCGTATATATAGTTAATATTAAATAATATAATTATTTCAATTATTTAATATATAATAATTACTATTTCAAATAAGCATGTTTAATTTTAATTTCCTAAATATAATTACAAATTAAATTTAGTTTTTTTTTTGAAGTAATTTTCTTCTATTTATCCTTAAAATTTTGAAAATTTAAATGGCAACGTGTATTAAATAAATATAATATATTTAACCCTTATGTTCACTGTAATAATTTTGTGGCTAATGTTATTCTTACTAATATACTAGAAGGTTATTCAAGGTAATAGCTTCCAGTAATGAAGTAAGTTTGAAATCTGATAGAATTTTTTTAATCTGTACGGAAATTGGGTTCGAACTCCCTTATCTGCTTACCCATTACACCACTAAAGCCACTCAGTTTGTTTAAAAAACTTTTATTTGCTAAAATATATATTTAATACTTATCTATACTATCTAGTACACTTGTTATAATTAATCCGCGTCACAATTGAACATATTAATCTATTATAATCTTATATTCCAATTATGTTTAGTTTTAGTTGATATCAGGGGCATCTTCAAATCTTGCTTGTTTTTAAATTTTTTGTTTTTTCTAATATAAGAGGCTTCACAGCTATTACATTTAATCTTTAATATTCCAGCTATATCTATTTTCTTAACCTATGGTATTAAATGTCTAAGTTATGTATAAATCAAAACAGTGCACCACAATCTGTCTAGATTTTCTCAAAGTCAACGATTTTTTCTAGTTAAATAAAAAATCAATTGGGGTTAAATAAGTTATTAAAATGAAGTTTTTTTAAAGGTTAATTTGTATATTTATATTCTTATTAATTACTTTTTAATTAATTGCAAAAAGAAGGGGCTCTGAGGTGTGACAAATTAACAAATTTTATGAAACATATGATATAAACAAAATAAATAATATAACTTATAAAATTAATACATAGTGCTGACCCACATTTGAAAGGAAAAGGGATCTTCAATATGAAAACACATTGTTTACCTTAGTAAATATTTAATAAATAAAAACTAAATAAAATCTTTATGGAACACTTTATCTTCATTATTAAATAATTGTTGGGTCACTGACCTTATTTTATAGATATCTTGTAGGGACTAACACCTTTTCCAAAGAAATCAAACAACTTATGCCTCTCCTTAAGATTTTCCGACGAAGACGGGAAACAAGGAGGGCAACAGATGCTCACCCCACACAGTTGAGCTAACCAGATGGGGTAACACGGCTTTTAGAAATTCGTTTGTCATGCGCTCATCACATCTATGGAACTATATTCCACTTTCCCAAAGTTGATAATATATATGTGTACGATTTAGCTAAATTTAAGAAGAACATTAGTATCTTTCTTCTAAATATTTCATTAAATTTTCTCCATCCTCCATAATCCAGAAATCCCAAATAACTTCCACCAAAATCCCAACTCCTTCTATATCCCCATCCCTGTACACAAGCTGCACATTTGTATCTCAGGTTCCCTCCTAAAGTTTGACTCAAAAAGGGTGTAGTTTTGGTGTGTTAAAATCACACACTACCCAAATAAACACCGCACAGTTTCAATGGGTGGCTTCCGAGGTTTCCATTCCCTCGTACAAAAATAAAAAAAAATTGTATATTTAATATTCAACTCACTAAATTCGCTATCTAACAACATAAGGGTTAAATAATATTTTACAACATATAATTTAGAGAAAATTTTGAATTAAATGTCCTTTTGTTAATATTATACAGTTATATTTGCATTGTTATTATTTTGTTCATGTTGCATCATAACATAATATTATTATTTTTCTTTTTTTTTTTACTGTTACAGATATTGTTGTTGTTGTTGTTTTTGTTTTTAGCACATTTTCAAAAAATTTTGTAAAAATGTGCCTATATAGCTTCACTCTGTCCGTCCGTCTGTCCGTCCGTCCGTCCGTCCGTCCGTCCGTCCGTCCGTATGTTTACAAAAACTTTTACACCGTTTGAAATAGAGAAAAAAAATTTTAACCATGGGTAGTTTTTGCAAAAAAAATAATTTCGTAGAAGAATTTTTTTCTGTAGCCCCACCTGTTACGGGGCTACAGCCCCCCAAAGTTGGAAAAAGCCCTATATTTAAATTGTTATAACAAGAGTTCTGTTACATATATTTTCAATCTGAAAACGGCAAATGATAGCTGGTTTCATAAACTTTATAAATTTTTACAAGGCAAATGTTTAGGGTTGCCATACGGTACAAAAACTTAACATTACGCAAAACTCAATTTTCGCAAAATTTTTGGCCACACATATCTTCTGAACGGTTCAAGCTAGAGTCTTGAAATTTTGGGAGAAGTTAGATACTCAGAAATTAGTAGGAGTCGGTTAACAAAATTTTTTTGTCAAGCCCCCTATTTAGGAGCTATAAGGGCTCCAAAATTGAAATTTTTCTATTTTTAAACACCTGTAACTTGAATACCTGTCCAAATTTTTTTTTAGTGATAGATAAAATTCAAAGCTCTATAATTATATTTCAACATGTGTCAAAGGTTTTTCTTAATTTTGAAGGGTGACGAAGTTACAGCCCCTGAAAATTCCAAAAAAGCCCTATATTTAAATTGATATAACAAGAGTTCTGTTAGGTTTATTTTCAATCGAAAAACGGTATTAGAGAGCTGCTTTTATAGACTTTACAAAAATATGTCGCTTAAATGTATAGGATTGCCATACGGTACTAAAATTTACCGTTATAAAGAACTCAATTCTTGCAAAATTTTTGGCCCCACATATCTTCTAAACGGTTCAAGCTAGGGTCTTGAAATTTTGGGAGAAGTTAGATCCTAAAAAAATAGTAGGAGTCAGTTAACAAAATTTTTTTGTCAAACCCCCTGTTTAGGAGCTATAAGGGCCCGAAAATTGAAATTATGCTATTTTTAAGCACCTGTAACTTGAATACCTGTCCAATTTTTTTTTTATTAATATACAAAATTTAAAGGTCCAACATTATGTTTTAACATATGTTAAAGGTTTTTCTTAAATTTAGAAGGGGTTCCTTAAATTGAAGAAAGTGTCTCTCAGTTTTACCCATTTTTGCTTAGATAATAAAATTCTAAGTAAAATTCCAAATTTTTGTGTAATTCACAATTTAATTCCTAGAATCTGGCAACCTTCCCCATTGAAGGGCTATAACAACTTTTAAATAAAAAATTTACTGTTAGCAGAAGAAGTTAATTCTTGAGAAATTTGGCAACCTTCCCCATTGAAGGGCTATAACAACTTTTAAATAAAAAATTTACTGTTAGCAGTAAATTTTATAAGTCAGTAGTAACTATTTCCAAGTAAATATTTCCAAAGCTAAACTCAGTATGTAATACAATATAATTTTGAAAATGTGCTTTTTTAAAAACCCTTGGTTTTTTTCTATCACTTGTTTGATTATTATTTTCACAAAATATTTATCATGATCCTGAATCTTAATAATAATATCAGTGATTATTTCATGAATTTTCACATTTATATTATGACACATGCATATATGTATATATATATATAATATATATGTATATTATGAAGGCTAGGAAAATTTATATGAATTACCATCACATGTACATAAAAATAAAATACGTATTTATATACGTTAAATATTTATCTTGTTAAAAGATTACCAACATAAATTCATTTCATATTTCGTTGTGTTTTTTTTTGTTGTTTTTTTTTTTGGTTCACTTGTGCTAAAAATAAACGCAAAATATAAAAATAAAATACAAAAAAAAATCTTCATGAATGCAGCAATTCACTTATAACTTGGTACAAGTATTTGCGCTTGAAATTACTGAAAAAAAAAGTAAAATAATAAACATTTACCTAATTAGTTTTTACAGTCGTTGTAATAACAACTATAGGTCTATTTTTTTACCTTTAGTTATAAATCGATAATGTCGTGCGTTTGAAAGAATTGAAAAATTTTAATATTTAGTTTAAGAGAATGATTTTAAGGTTGCCTAAAAAAGGTTTATGAATTCACTTGAGCCACGTCGTAATGTAATGCAATGCAACCTGACTTTTCAATATTTTAAGAATGCGTCGTTAAAGACTAAGTTTTAAAAAAAGATTCTTCAACCATATCATTGATAAAAGCAATTATAAAGTGAATTTCATTTCGTGGCTTATAACTCACAGACTGAAATCACAGAAATCCTTAAAATACTTTATTACCATGAAATTTTTTAAATTTTTAATATTGTAGGGTAAACTTTACTTTAGCTACATTTTCAGATCTTTTCAAACTGTTTTGATATATACATTAGGCTACATGATACACCACTATATGTGTCCGAGTTAGAGACAGAGGCGTTAAGAACTTCAATACATCAGTCTTTTATTTAAAACCCAGAAAAAAATTCCATTTTCATTTTATTCTCTTATAAACTCTGTTCCTAATACTTCTTAAATTTATAGGAGAAACTAACTTAAAAAGTCGTAGTCTTTACATTTGTGAAACTGTGAATTTCAGATAATAGTTTTAAGAAGGTACAAAAAAAGAAACTCTCTCCAATCACTTATAATATAAGCACAAATCTATATAATAAGCTTTTAGGTCTTTGTTTAAGCCTTGTCCGGCGTCTAAAGCTTCATATATGAAGGGATTACTGTTATTTAAATAAATTGCCCCTATAAATATGCAAAATTCTTTTCAAAGCTTTTATAATCCTTGTCGCTAACATAGATTTATAAAGAGTTGTGATCAAAATGTGATCTAAGTTATCTCTTAGAAAGTTTAAAAAAAATTGGCCAATGTATTGAATGGAAGAAATTTTGTATATTAATGTTTAGCCAATGGGCAAGGCTTTAGAATTCAATATTTGAGGGTGCGTTCAAATTAAAAATTATATTCGAAAAATATCTAATGACAAAGAGCGTAATCCATATGGTTTGATACGCAGTTACCCATTTACTAATTTACTATTAATATCCCATTTTCGGTCACTTCTAAGTGCCTTTCAGAATCTGCTATATTCTACTGCATTCCACTAACTCGTTACTGAATTTACAACAGACTTTAAACTAAAAACGAAAAATAAAAATAAATTCCATTTTCATTATATTCTCTAATAAACTCCTATTCAAAAAACTGTTCAAATATTAAATGAAAATGTCTAATTAATAATATTGCAGTATTACTCGTATTCAACTAACCACAAGTCTCGTTATTTAAGTTGAAAGTGCAGCATTGTACAGCAATTTTTTTAATTCCTAGTTTTTTTTTAGTGCAATTTTTAAATTTGTTTTTTTTTAGTTTCTTGTGTTCCTCTTTTTTGTTGTTTATTTTTTTTTTCATGAGTTTAACAATTTATTATACTTTTATTTAATCAGCTTACATGTTATATTATAATTTCATAATTAGAAATAATTTTTTAATAAAAGAAATACATAATGTAAAAGTATTAAAGAGTGGAAGGAGCAAAGTAAAAAATATAAAATAAATGTTTTTAACATGACAAAATATTTCTTTAACCCAATAAATATATATAGTTTCTATAATAAAAGTTTCATATAACTGTTATATATACCAAACGTATCACCCACAAAATTTAATAATAACTGCTGAACTCATATCTAGCAACCAATCTCAACTTAAATTTAAATTCATGATTATCGTAATTTTTTTTTTTTTATATATTTTTCATATTAAATTTCTTCATTTGTTGTTGTTGTTTTTCTTGTTATTGTGCATGTTCATTATCAAGAGCTCATTTATTCGGTCTTATACCCTTTATACAAACATACTTACATATTTTAATATTTTGTCGCTTCTATTCTTTTTTGATACCATTGTAATAATTTATAAACTTGAGGTCTTTTTGTTGGGGTGAATGACATTTAGTCTAAATATTATTGACAAAATGATATTTAATCGGATGTCATTTGTTAAAAAAGATTTAAAGTAAAATTTCCTTCAACAAGCCTTTTCCCGACCTAGCATTTTTCATTCATATTGATCCTCGATCACTTCCAGATTTATGGGCTAAGCTCTGGAAACCACCCCGTACAAATAATTATTTATAAGAAACTTAGGTATAAATTCTGAAAAAACCAGGAATTTTTTGACAGGAGATTTTTCTAGATTTTTTCAGTACTGAATTCTGATCACCCTGTACATAACATATTAACAAGTATTTTTAAGAAACTAATGAATAAATTCCAAGATTAAAAGCCTATTTGTTTATCCCTTTGTTTAAAATCCTCTTTAAACAAATGACATTAGGCCAACTGTCTTTTTGCCAACTGCATTTAAATAAACAGACATACTCCCCCCTGTTTTTGTTATACAATAAATTGAAATTTATTTCATTATTTTTATATTTTTTTAACATTGCTGTTTCGGTATTTAGTGATATAATGGCGGGGCGGAAAATGTACATTAGCTCGACAGTAATACTTTATTGTATAGTAAGCTAATAGTTTGACCTTTTCTTGCTATTTTATTTTATTTCTGATTATTATTTTGTTTTTGTCTCTTTCTTTTTTTACAGTTTTTTTTTTCACTGTTATTGTCCTTTAAGTTTTCTAAAAGACCCGTAATCATTTTCTAACACTATGATAATAAAAAAAAAAAATTTTCTATAAAATAAAAACACGAGAATTAAATAAATTTTTACTAGAAAATTACATGGTCATACAATTAAGGATCAAAAAAATAAAAAAAAAAAAAAAAACATTGTTTACTATCTAAAGGATAATGTTTAGTGCAAATTTTTTTTTAATAATATGTATCAGAATAAAGAACTTAAACATACCAATAGACAAAAAACAGAATAAAATAACGGAAAAGAGGACATCACCACTATAAAAAAAAAATTAAAGATTAAAAATAATAATGAATAGAAAATTTATCGTTGCTGTTATAACAGTATAGGGTTATTAAGTCAAAATTGTAATAATAGTGGTAGTGTTTGAAAATAACAAAAGGATATTTTGTAAATTTTTCAGAATGTTATTTGCAGTTCTTTGGGTACCATTCAGAGCCGTAAGGATATTTAATGCTGAAATGAAGGTTTCTATCGTGCTATTAAATATATTATACGAATCAATCGGCCGGATGCATAAGTCTACGCTTGATCTTTAATCTTAATTTCTTAAACGAAAGCTACGAGTTCCATAGTTTTTGAAAAATTGAAAAGTTGATTTAAAGCCCAGTTTGGCAATTCATTCAACCCGACGATTCAGATCAATTAAAATCTTCTAAGTTTAGTAGTGATGGGTAATTAAGTTAGATTGAAGACTTTAGTTACAATTGTATTAACATTTTTAAATACCATTTCTTTCCATCATAAATTCTAAATAAAGTTCTTATGCGAAGCTTGAAATTATCATTTCAGAAATGCGTGATTAAATTGGATTATCATCTATTAAAATATTTTATAATAATATTGAAATATTGTCATATTTTCAATTTTTTTTATTAAATTCAGCATTTAATTGAGTGAAAAATATTTTTGAAATTATTGTATTTCTATACTAACTCGCTTATTTTTATAGGGCCTACTAAGGAGTAAACGTTTATCTATAAATATTTAGAAAAATTTGTAAACTTAAATTTTTTTGATTTTCGTGATATAAAAATTATACATATATTTAAAAATATTCCAGATGCTAATCCCTACATAATCCCAGTTAAATGGGATATCCTCAATATCCCACTCGACCCCATTCTTATAATCCTTTATTCCTATAATTTCCAAACCTATAATCCACTAAATTTGTTTAAAATCATTATATTCGAGACCAAATTGTACTATTATAACGGCAGGTTTAAAAAACTACGCAGTCAAAAGTTCCCGGAGGATTTATGACTTAAAACTAAAACCCAAAAAATTTTTTAATTAAAGAATTTGGGACGGTCCAAAAAAGCTTAAATTTAAGACGAAAATCCTTAACCCTTAAATTAAGACGAAAAAGGACGTTGTGTTAGTGTGTTAAAGTCTGACATTATGCAAAGAAACTCCCTACAAATTTCGAAGTGTAGCTTTCGATGCCTTCCACTTCATAATATATATATAAAATATAAGTTTCATTCTAGGTTGACGAAAGGACAATTCTGACGTAAACCTAGGAATTAACAAAATCGAATGTTATTGTTATTGGTAACCAATGAGTTTATTTTTCCATTAAAATAACGGTATATACTTTAGTAAATTTCCTTTGTAGGTTCCTATACCATAAGTTTGTTTACAAATAGTTTAGCAGAAAATGGATCCTATGTTTATTTATATTGTATATATAGTTTTATATATATATATTAATATGTATATTAATAAACGCAAATATAAAATATGTACTTTTAAAGTTTAATCGCAAAATAAAAAAATTACAAACAAAAAAAAAAACGAACGAAAAGTTGAACATTTGCGTGACACAATATTTAACAACATTTTTTTTTGTTTTTTTTTTTTTGCTCCACATTTTCACTACCATTTCCTTCGTTTTGGTTTTTAGTTTCTTTTTTCATTAAATTTTTCCCCCTGATTTGGTTTTTTTACTTCTATATGCTTTTGAATACCTTATCCTCCATATTTGTTTGCAGCACCATGAGTTCGACAAAGAAAAAATATCGAAGGTAAGAGCTGAATTGTTAAAGAAAAAATTAAAAAGTTTAAGCAAAAAAAAACAGAAAAAAGTTTAGAAACCGACATGTTAAAAACTGTACTTATCAAAAGTCAAAAAATGACAAAATGTCAGCAACACGCAAACTAATTCATATCTTTTCATAAAAAAAACAAAAAACAATAAAAAAAACATAAAAAAAAAATTTATAAAACAAAGAAAAAAAAAAAACAAAGTTTCCTTTATTATTCAATATTTTGTCTCTTTCACTCTTTACATATACTAATTTTTAGCACATTTTCAAAAAATTTTGTAAAAATGTGCCTATATAGTTTCACTCTGTCCGTCCGTCCGTCTGTCTGTCTGTCTGTCTGTCCGTATGTTTACAAAAACTTTTACATCGTTTGAAATAGAGAAAAGAAATTTTAATCACGAGTAGGTATTACAAAAAAAATAATTTCGTAAAAGAATTTTTTTCTGTAGCCCCACCTGTTACGGAGCTGCAGCCCCCCAAAGTTGGGAAAATCCCTATATTCAAATTGTTATAACAAGAGTTCTATTAAGTGTATTTTCAATTTGAAAACGGCAAAAGATAGCTGGTTTTATAAACTTTATAAATTTTTAAAAGACAAATGTTTAGGATTGCCAAACGGTACTAAAACTTACCATTATGCAAAACTCAATTTTTGCAAAATTTTTGGCCCTACATATCTTCTAAACAGGCTAAGCTACGGTCTTGAAATTTTGGGAGTAGTTAGATCCTTAGAAATAAGTAGTAGTCGGTTAACAAACTTTTTTTGTCACGTCCCCTGTATTGCAGCTATAAGGGCCCGAAAATTGAAATTTTGCTATTTTTAAACACCTGTAACTTGAATACCTGTTCAAATTTTTTTTTGTTAATATACAAAATTTTAAGGTCCAACATTATACTTTAACATATGTTAAAAGATTTTCTTAAATTTGAAAGCGGTTCTTTAAATTGAAGAAAGTGTCTCTCAGTTTTAACCAGTTTTGCTTAAATAGTAAAATTCTAAGTAAAATTCCAAATTTTGGTATGATTTACAATTTAATTCCTTGAATCTAAAAAAGTTGGGGGAAGGGGAGTAGTTAGGATTATATCCTTGATAAATTGGGCAAGCTTCCCCATAGAGGAGCTATTAGGACTTAAAAATTAAAAAATTTACTGATTCTACAGGTAGTAACTTAGTCACCAGCGTATATATTTCTTAAATTAAACGTTAACATTGAAGCTTCAACATTATATTCATATTCCGTATGAAACTCAGTATGAAACACTATATTATTTTGAAAATGTGCTTTTTTAAAAACCCTTGGTTTTTTTCATCACTTGTTTTGTTTTATTATTTGTTCTAGTTTTATTATACGTATAAAGTACAAGTCAAGAATAGCTATACAACCATATAAGTTATATAAGTGTATATAAATACATATATAATATTCGTCCATTCAATGTTTAAGTAAAAATATGAACAATAAAGTTTTTCTTGATATGTTATTGTTGTTTGGTGTTGGCGGTTCACTTTTTCAATTCATCACCAAAAAATAATAGTGTTATTTTTAGCATATGCATATTTTATTTTTAATTTCCGTTCTTAGTTTTACCAGGCACACTCTTGTATACATATATATATATATTTGTATAAATTTAACTGGGTCCGATGCAAAAAAAAATTTGGAATAATAGAAGTTGTCAATTACAATTTAAGTATAAAAAAAAAAAACAAATTTGACTTATGTGCAAATAATATAAATTTTGAATAAAACTTAAAACTTTAAAGAAAGTACATTTTTTTGATTTACTTTGATTTACTTACAAAATAAATGGCGAATTTGTTATTTAGTAGAATATTTTTAATTTCTTCCAGAAATTTTTAAATTGCAAAAGAGTACATATGAAGGCTTAAGTGTTATAACGGTTAAATATCTAATTTAAGTAATTTTATCTACAATTCCCTCTTACAATCAAATGAAATCAAATTTACAATCAAATAATTATATAAATATAATAAATAGTATTAGTATAATTAATTAATAAATAGTATTATAAATAAAAGTATTAATAGGTACTGATGTTGACAGCAGAATAAATAAAGCTAGAGCTGCTTTTGAAACTCTATCAAACATATGGCAGTCAAATAATATCGCCCTGCGTACCAAGTCAAAAATATTTGAAACAAACGTCAAATCAGTACTTCTATACGGCTGTGAAACATGGAAGGGAACCGCCAATATAACCAAAAAGTTGCAGACGTATATAAACCGTTGTCTACGCCGCATCTTAAGAGTTCGTTGGCCGCAAATCATTACCAACACATACCTGGGGCAAAAAACGAACCAAAAGATGATTGAAGTCGAGATCCGAGGGAGAAAATGTTGATGGATCGGACGTACTTTGAGGAAACCAGAAGAAAACGTTGCAAAGCAATGTTTTGAGGGGAATTCACAAGGCAGACGACGAGTGGGAAGACCAAGGAAAACATGGAGAAGTTTTGTTTTGAAAGAGATAGAAGCGCAACGCAAAACGTGTTTACAGCTAAAAGGAATAACTAAGGATCGTGAAAGGTGGAGAGGATTTGTTGACGCTCTATGCCCACCAGGGGTTCAGTAAGTAAGTAAGTATGTAAGTAAGTATTAGTAGGTACTTAACATCTATGCCAGCGATGACGCTTCTAGTATTTTACTTCTGCTAAGTAATTAATGGTTTCTGTTATATTGCAAAAATCTAGGAGATATAATTTGTAATAAGATAAATCAATTAAATTGGAACTGGGACCTATTCCAAAAACTATACATGTCATTAATCAAATTATATATTTTTTTTATAAATGAGGGGTACTAATCAAAACTTAATAGAGTTATTATCTAATATGATTATTAGATTTGTGACATGTATTAAGGGCAACAGGGTCCTTGGTTCTTAATGACTTGAATTTAAACTAGTTTAGCTTTCAAATTCAATCTAGATAATTACTATCATAGTACAAGGGTATGAACGACATACCCAGGTGCAATAAAATTTTCAGAAACAATTTCGATTTTTAACCAAATTTGTTGCTAACCACATTTCAAAAGTTGATGTTGAGTATAAAAATTTTTTTTTTTTTTTCTCATTACTTATTTTATCTTCCTTAACTTAGAAAATTTTCCAATTTTCGTATCTAATAGATTGTTCTAATGTTAATTTTATAATACACATTAAGGTTATCAGATTATTGTTATCCTTTTTATTTTATTTTTTCATTCTGTTTGTTATTGTTTTTATTTTTTTTTGCTTTTGCAGTAGGCTTTCAACTTTCATCTATATTTTATGAAAATAAAGTATAAACTGAAAATAAAAGATGGCTGATTTTGAAGGATGCTGCTTTTTGACATCGCTATACGCTTGATATACATCACGTCTTTTATTGAAATAAAAAAATAATAATAGAAAACAAAATATAAATTTTTGAAATAAGCACATCATCATCATCAATATCAATGTTACCAACATTATAATATGGTGGCGACAATATATGAATTAGTATGATTAAACAATATTTTGTTGAAAGCAGCTTAATTTTCTAAATGACAACGTCATTCAAAACCTATTATTCTTTAAAAAAAATTTCATTATTACAGACAAGGTGTTCAGTAGTTTTTTTTTTAATGCTGTACTGAATATTTTTAAGGGGATGTTAGTGTAAAATAGTGTATTCAATTGAAAAGTACAATTCAATCCAGGTGGACTGTTATTATAAGGGAAGAGCAAATACAATGGGTAAAGCTAAACAAATTAAGTTTTTGAGGGTGAACATAACCTTCATGCCAAGATGTATATGTTAATTTGTTTGATTCTTATGTTGTCGTTTTACTACTTAAACTATAAAGCACTACTTAAAGGATAAAGCAACCAATTTAATAGCCAGACCGTGTGTCATCCATTCACCATGGTTGCTCTTCTTCAAGGAACTGATACAGCAGTGGTCCTTACAGTTTGTTAACAGTTGCTTTCATTCACCATGTTTACAGCTTTCATCTATTCACCAAGGCTCTGCAGTTCGTTATGCACCCCTACTTCATTATTAGATGGTAGTACTACATCACATTTTAGAGCAGAGTTCTTTTTAGTTTGTTTGCAGCTGCTTGAAAGTGTGTAGTAACTCATGAACAAAACAATTATATCAATTTTTACACATTGATGCTATCCTTCCCCTGGAACTTATTTAATTAGTATTAGAACACTCCCCAATACTGTATCATAGGTAGAGTCAGAAAAAACTTGAAAAACCATAACGAATATGTAGCTTAAACAAAAGTTTTAATTATGAACATTTTTTACTCGTGTATTATCGTATACAAATACAAAAAAGTACTTACTTTAAAAAGTACTTAATTTATTAAACGTCAAAAAATAAAGTAGTAGAGGTGCTGTAGGTATACTTCGTTAAATTCATTTTAAATATTTCATCATTATCTATTATTTTTCTTAGTTTTCAGTTATTGGAAATGTTCATAGAAGCTGTTAAATAACATTTACATATATACATACATACATATATACATACATTTAACTTTAATGTTTTATAAAATATTCAACTCTTTGATTATAATCGTGTTATTATTTTTATAATCTTCATTGTCATCAATTTTACAAAAAAAAAAAAAAAAAAAAAAAAAAAAAACTGTAAATTCAATCATCCTGAAAGTCATTAGTTAAATATGTTTAAAAGTTATACACATATATATGTACATATTATTATGTCTTCACACATGAAAAACCAACTTTATCGAAAGTCAACACAATGAATTGCAATAACTTTAAATAAAATATTTTATTCTAAAAATAAGTATAGCATTATTTATAATCTTATGCAATAGTTAAAAATGTATGTAGGTTGTATTTTAATAAAAAAAGTGTTAATAATAAAGAATGAAGCTATTGATTGCACAAAAAATATTATATACATAATATTAAAATAATCGAATGAAAAATATGACACATAGGAATTATAAAAATTAAATACAAGGTAGTAAGTAGAATCAAAGGTTTTTAAAAGCGTCGAATATTCAAATGAAAATAATTAACTAGGAATGGAACTAGAAATAGCTGGTTGAGAACACCGTTATTTAACATTTCCTTAATACCGGTTTTCCTTTTAAGGAAAACGTATGGAGCATGCGTAAGGAGTAGTCAGGGCTATGGTATTGTGGAAAGATCTTAGGATAAACCTCTGTGAAACCAAATGTAATAAAAAATATCGTAAAATAGTATAATTGTATAACGGCAACACGTATACAAAATTTGACGAAGAATCTTTGGTGCAATGGATTAACAGGATTTTTTAAAGACCTTCATTTTGAACGTCATTTGCTTTTAAATTGTGTTAACAAATTCCAAGTCTGTTAATAGAATCAATTAAATTCTCAAGAAGCTTATCACGTTTACAAAATTTGGAGTCGTTATGTCCAACCGTTTTTATTTAGAAACAAAACCACTTGTGTACTTTCACCGCAATCGTAACGTGGCCGAGTAGCTTAGAGCGTTGTGGGGTGATTAGGGGATCATAAGATAGCTTTTAGTATTAAAAACACTTAAAGTTGTATGCCAGCTATGACTCAAGTGTCCCCTACACTTAAAAAAAAGGAAAAAATATCTGAAACATCAAACACCTTATTAATATCACTCTAATACGAGGATTGGCTCAGGCGTGATGTGGTTTCACACAAACCCACCAACGATTTTATATATTAAGATAGCTTATATCAGTATATATAACTTTTGTGTCAAATAATAGATGTCGCACAAAATATAGCATATTTATAATCTTATGAAATAACTACACCCGAGTAACCAACAACTTAGTTAATATAAACTGCAGCTTAGTCTAAATGGCTTGGTGAATGCCTTTTACTCCTTGAAGAAGTGAAAAGGAAATTAAACACAAATGCTTAAAGAGCACGTTGCACTTCAATTCATTTGATAAATTTTCTATTATATTTATATTCAACCGTGTAGAAGTTTTGTAAACAGACTGACGAATTGACTGACGAAGTGAAATTTGGAGCAATTTTTTCAAAAATATTATGCAAATTAGGATAAAAACAGAAAATATATTAACATGACTCCAATAAAATATGATGATGTTATATTTTCAATACAAAAGAAAGAGTCATATGAGACGAAAAAATAAACAATGTATTAACTGACATTTAATTTTTATGAAATTGAATGTCATTTATTGGTTAAATTGTGAATTAAACAACAATACAGTACAACGTAATAATTTTTTTTTAAATTGGGAGCAATAAATTATAAATAATTAAAATGTAGGTAGCTGTATTCATTTTAGTATTCATATTAAAGAATTCCATATAAGAAAATCAATAAAATAAGCACAGGGAACAGCTTTAATATTTATGGCAATATTGGAATCTAGGTAATTAGGTAAGAAGGTCAAGGCTCGACAAACACACTGTAGTGCCATAGAAGACGAAAAAGGAAGAAGGTAATTCAGTGATTAAGGTGTTTTTGATATGCTAATATACAAAAAGCTCACAAAGAGCGGTTGTAATAGAGACTGAAATTGAAAGGAAATATGTTTATAACGGTTTTTTATGCAAAAATACAGCTATTTTTAAAACTATTGAAGAAAAGCAATTTAAAATCCCATAACTTCAGTTAGCTGCTGACACTTAAATGAATCTTCTATTTTATGCTGGGGCGAGGATGTTTTACTTTAAAAGGTTTTCGAAATTACTTTGAAAGTAGCTTTCTCGGAAACTGTTAGGAATAGAAACCCCTCTTTTCTGTCCTTAGAGTTCCTTACACCCTGATTTTAAATTGATGCTTTAATTCATTGATATACTTCTTTGATGCATTTCTTTGCAAAAGTTCAATAGAAGTATACATATCTTATATTATAAATTTAGTTCATTCAAACTTCTTTAATTAATCAACTTGTTTACATGACACTTAATGAAAACAATTACTTAAAGCACTACCAACTAAATAAATTAAAAATAAGTCAAAGAGCAATGTTTTTAATATCAATGACAGAGTTCAATAAAATTTTAATACAAAAGATGTCTTATTGTTAGTAAAGTTCAAATAATCTTCATTATCAAAATATAAAAGTAAAATAAATAAACGTTTGTAATAATTTTTTTTATAATATTTTTTCTCATTTCAATATTCATTAATTTAATTGTTTTCTATTTAAAAGACTTTCTTTTAAATTTCTTTTTTAATATCAAAGAAAAAGCTGTTGTTAAAATAATTAAGTTTCATATTACAGTTGTGATTCTCTTAATATAATCGCTTCAACGTTGTGTTGCATTTCCTTCAAGTTGTGTACAGTTACAGAATTAAGATTCTCAAAGATAAATCCAGTTGTAGCTTAAGCTTTGGTTACGGTTTCAATTCCCAATATTTATTTTTTTTTCAGGTACTTTTTCTTACTTTTGCTAACTGGTGCTAGGATAACAAGTTTTTCTATTCCAAGCTTGGTGCAAGTCAAAACAAAGGAAAATGTACTGCAGTGTTACAGAGAGTCCTGGATATAAAGTCTTTAGATAGACTCTTGGATTGGATTTCAATAGATACAATAATTCTATTTGTTATATATTTTAATAATTTTATATTTGGGTTAAACTGGATTAAAATTTTTCGGTATTTCTGCATTAATTTGAAACATCCAATGACGAATTGCTGAATCTAACCGAAAACTTTTCACTTTCACTGAGATTCAAATCAGATTTTCCTCAGTCTAAATGGGTATCAACTTATCCACTGTACTCCACTGTTCAACATTTGCTCACCTAATTTTGATCTAATTTAACCATGGCGTGCAGAATCAAGTAAACCGATTAAGTTCGAATGTTTGTTGTCTTGATGCTTGATGCAATTCTTAAGATGTAAAAGTTTTTTATGAAATCTCTCTCTAAATATTTAATATTTCAATATTTCACAACTATTATAAAGTTCTTTAACTTATGATCTATTTCACCTTCTAAAGTTAATTTGCTTTGACAAGTTTCTGAACTTTAAACTTTTCAAAAATGATTCACTCGAAAATTATAACGGTTGTTCCTCAATTAAAACTCTGCTTTCTTTAAATATTAATCAAAGCGAAGATAATTGAAATAACTAGGTAGTATCATTTTTATCACGACTAAATAACTTTAAATAACTGGAATACTGCAGTCAATGATGTCCTTGGAAATTTTTATAAAATTTAAAATAAGTTTTTGTAAAGCTACTTTTATTCTGATAACATTTTAAATAGATTCCCACTCTTCTTCTCCACTTCCATTTTAATTGCATACAAATTTCCATCTTACCAGCATCTTTTATTTTAATATTGTAAGCATTCTTTTTAAAGTCACAATTTTTCTTTTTTGCTTCTGTTTTAACTTGTATAAACTGATTTACATCTTTAGCTTTAATAAGACACCAACAAACGAAAAGGGGCGGTAAAAAAAAATTAAAATAATGAATGTAAGAAGAAAATCTAAAATCTTCATGAATGCAAAATGCACAAAAATAATAAAAGATGGAGGAGAAAGAACAAAATTGGAACATGAATATACAAATAAGTAAATTTATTTTCATGTCAGTGTATAAAAATTTTATTTTGGTTTTATACCCGTGCATACATATATGACTACGGGTATATTAAAATTGCTTCTCCGTTTCTCATAACGCATTTATCTAGGCGAGCTAGATATAATGTCAAAGGTACGTATCGGATCAGCATAAGTAAATCGATCTAGCTATGTGTGTCTGTCTATCCGTTGTCCGTTTAAAATGTTAAGGTCTCATTTTCATTTTCTTGGAGCTATCATGCAACTTCTTTGCACCAATTTGAATTTCTTCAAAACTAATTATACTGGGAGGATGAAAATTACACACGGTTAGAGATATAATAGAACAAGCACCTATATGAAGCTTCAAAATGTTACGGGCTCATTTTAGGGGAGCTGCCATACAAAGTTGTCAATTCGATAACTGTGCATTTTTTTAGTTCTAGGAGGTAGTATTGGGCAACTAAAGTAATAGGGCAAGAGTTGACAAGAGCAACTATAATCTCCTCGTTTTTTATATTTTGTGTCCTTTAAAAGAAAGATGAACAATTACGATTTGAAATAAGAAAGCGAGAGAAAAATTTAAGGGTCATGCATATTTTTATAAACTCTATGTATAGATATGCATCTTCTGCACTTAACCCCATTTGATTTTTTTGTTACATAAAATCTGTGAGAGATTAAAAAAATAAAAATATTCACTGATCAGTTCTTCCTAGGTTGATAAAAATAAGGTTTAAATTAAAAAAAAAAATAGTTTAATAGTTTTGTATTTTAAATTTAGTTAAAGTTGTTAAAAAAAAGATAAAAGTTGCAAAAATTATAATTTAAATAAAAAAAATAACTTATCAGAGACAAGTAAATTTTAAATTTTGCTTCATCTTAAAACTATTTTGCAAGAAAGCAAAAGGAGGGGAAAATTCGATGTAAAAAATTTACCCGTTTTCTTAATATCAGATATTTGGAGATCCTTTTTGAAATACTACACTTCTTTTAGCTTGTGGAATTGCTTTTTCACTTTTCCTTCATTTAGGGTAATATTCATACCTCGGGATTCAGTTATTTAATAAAATTTTTGGTTTAAATTAAATATTGATCTGATGAATATTGCAATAATGGAAATGGAGTATATTGTACATTTTTAAGGAGCCTTTCAATTTATACTGTGATATCTGAATAAAATCCATAATAGAGCTATTAGTCTTATAAATGATTCGAGTGCTACCTCAATTTTCATACAGTGAAATACTTACGACTCATTTGGTCGTCAGAAAACATTTTTATTACTAACCTTAGTTTTATTAGATTTCAATGGCTTAATAAAACTTTGGAAGAATACTAGACCTCTATTTAAACTTAATGTTTAAATTTTCCTCTTTACCCGCAAAATGTACAAGTCATAATGTTTTCAGCTTCCATGACTAGTATTCCAAATATTATGTTTCAAAATGGAAACCTTTAGGTCGATTAAATTCACGCCACATTACTGATGACTTTTGATGTTTTCCACGCGCACTTCTAAGAAAAAACTATTATTAGAAAATTAGAATTAACAGGTGGGGAATTTTTTTAGGTTCTATTCAAATTAATTTTATCTAGGAGAGTCAGAGGAACTAATTTGACTAAGAATGACCGGAATAAGGACCGGCAGGTTTTTAAATTTTAAACCACTTATATTTTTTTAAATATAATTAGGAGACGTCCGCTATCGAATGTTTAAGAATACCAGAAACGAAATGGACGACCTGACTGACCGCTAAGTCTGCCGAAGTTAATTATTCTATATATATATTTAATTTTTCGCAGTGGGCAAAAAGAGTTATTGCCAGTAGTAAAGATTTTGATAATTACGAGTATTTTCTCATACCAAATTCTTAACTTTGTTATTTTCTACAAAAATAAAATGAAAATAAATTTCAACTTGTCAACTTGTAAATTCGAAAGAAAGTTTTTAAAAAAAAACTTTATCTTAATTCTATTCTGATAAATTATATTAAATTTTTAATATTGTATACCTTCCATTAGAGTTACGATGAATAAGCAATTTTTATTTTTCAAATTAAGCGGCTAAACAAGTTTTTTAACTTATTTTTCAATTTAAAAACCTTGAAGCAAATTTAGGGAACAAAAATGAAATTTGGATTAATAATTTAAATTAATAATATCAAAAGTAATTTATCATTTATAATTGTATAACAATTTTCCAAAGGTAATTGAAATGAGGATTTAGGTTTTAATACTCTACATCTAAAATAGGTATAAAGGTTTATTAACTTTGGTACGGTGTTTGTTCCCACCAAAGGGAAGCAAGCTAGATATAGGAAAGTGTTTATATTTTTGCACAGCGTCACCTCCTGAGTTGTATTAGCTATGTCGATCCGTCTCTAAGCATGATAACTCTAAAAATAATAAAGTTATCTTGATGAAATTTATACTTTTGGTTACTAGCAACAAAATTACGTACTGGGCGAGATCGTACCATTGGGTCGGATTGTAGAAGTTTTTGATCGAATTAAGGTTAAACGAACAACCTAAGGTATGATAATTGCATAATCGAAACAAGGCATAATTCGGAACTACTTAAGACCCAACCAGTATATCTTTGGTTATACTGGTATTATAATTAAAAAAGTTCGAAAATTGAAATTTATACAACGTAGTTCTGTTTTGCTTAGTTAAAGTTCCTCAGATGAGTTGAAGGGAAGCTTTATGTAACTGCCACTTGAATTTGTTAGGTGTAGGGTATTACTAAGCCGGTTAAATCAACTTCCATAATATAGATGAGTCATCAATTTACGATACTACAATATTTATATTATAATTATAGAAGTTTGGTCTTGGCCTTAATCAGTCTCTAACTGTTGAATTTTTGTAGTCGTTACATATTTTGAATAGTAACTGTGCCTTATAGTAGTGACTAATTGGGTATGTGCTATGCACTGTGTTCGACATATACCTATTATGAACAGGAAAGAAGTGAAGAACATAAAAATAATATAGTTTAAGAACATTAACTTTTTTCAATTAATCCCCCCTACAATCTCTTTTTTATCCTTTTTAAACCGCAATTTTTCAGTACCGATGCCACAAGCTTCTTCTTTAATTCCAATCCTCAAATCCAAACAGTGTCTTTGAAAGGATTTGAATTAATAAGCGTTTAGATCTAATTGGAGCTCCGTTTTATTTAGCTGCATTTCAACACTCTTCGGGGAGGTCTCGAGGATTTAAGATGGATGACTTTCTATGACATTTCATCAACCCACTTAAAAAAAATCAAGTTCAAGGTGACAGACGAAATTTTTTGGAACATTCAAATACAGTAGTTAACGATTTTCAAAATGTCAATAGTATCAAATATAATTATTTCATATTATAGATTTTGAATGGAATTTAATGTTTTATTTTTTATTCGATTTTATTTGAAAGTTAAAATTTTGTTTTTTTGGCAAGGAATAATGAATTTTTTTTAATACCTTCATTAATTTTAGTATATTACTTGGCATCGAAGCAATTTGAGTTTGCACGAATTGCTAATAAATTTTTTTTTCATATAAATTTTAAATAGTATCTATACAAAAAAGATTTCCATCCATAGGTATACAGTTTTATTTAAAAATCTATAGATTTAAGCAGTTTTAAGCTGCAAGTATTTTGAAAAATAAATGCCTCCGAAGAGTTTAAATTGTAAGTTGGTTTAAAAGAATATCAAATGAAGAACTACTAAGTACTAAGTAGTACATATTTTCAGTTTAATAAAGAAAGGGGAATGGATAGGTCACACAATTTGCAAAGCACCAGAGAACATGGTGCACCTAGGTCTCGCTTAATACATAAGTTCTCAATCTTCAGCTTCCTTGGCTAATTCCTATATCCTCATGGAAAAATAATTTGGATAGACCGCAAATAAAACGGGGACAGTCATAAGGTGAATCAAATTGAGAGAAGTGATAGAAATCAAACAACTATTTTACAATAGAATGTCACGTAAAACTTTTTCGAAGTCCTATACTCCCCGAGAGAGTAAGACAGGATGAGAAAAAACTACATTAGATTTATATATAAGAATTTTAAAACTCATATTTTAATATTATTTTCTCTTTATAGATTAGGTAAAAATTTTTTGACTTAAAAAATTATTTTAAAGGTAAAAATTATTATGGAAATTGATAAAAATTGCCTCATGGGGGTCAATAAAGAACTGAAAAAAGTATAGAAGAAAAATTTAAAATTTCTTATAGAAAAAAAATTTTTAAAAGGTAGGTAATAGACACGTGAAGGTGAGAAAATTAGAAGATAAAACGGATAAAACAATTTCAGGCTATTTGTAATTATTTCGTGTTTTTTTGGGGACTTGCTTTAAAGTTCCAAAGAAGAACATGAAACTTTTTGTTGTAATTTAATTATTTAAATAATATCTTACAAGAATATAATTATTTTGGATAGAAAAGTTTTCAAAGATTTTGGATTACTTAAAAAAATTTTTTTTTAGATAATTATTAAAAAACAAAATTACTTTTATTGTTATCTTGATACCATTAATAACAACTTTTATCACTATTATTATTTGTACAAAATATATAAATATAATCTTATCAGGACGTGATGATTCCTATTAAAGGGAAATTTAATAATTATTACCAGAAAAAATGTCTTTGTTTTATTTTTTATTTAGTTTAATAAAATTTTATAATTATTTTATTAAAAATATTTATGTTTTGACCTTTTAAATCAAGGCTTAGATAAATTTTTGGATCATGCTAAAGTTTTGAGAAATGGTAAGTCTGGAATTTTCATTTATTATTGTGAATAATAATTTGATTTGAAATAATGTTTTGAACTTTTAATTCAAGGCTTTAATAAATTTGTAGATAATGCTAAAGCTTTGAGAAATGGTAAGTCTGGCATTTTCATTAATTATTGTGAATTATTACTTGATTTGAAATAATTTTTTGACCTTTTAAAGCAAAGCTTCAATAAACTTTTGGGTAATGCTAAGGTTTTGAGAAATGGTAAGTCTGGCATTTTCATTAATTATTGTGAATAATAATTTGATTTCTATTCTATTAAGGATAAAGTTACAGTTACAGGAATATTATAAAGAATATTTAAAATTTTTGTCTATAAATACCTACTTTTAATTTTAGACATTATGTTCTTATATCTTTTAAACAGACACAAGATATGAAGCCGACGTTAAACGGTCTTTCTAGGAAAATATTTAGAAAACTGATAATTGGAAAATGGGAATCATAATAAACCTTCGGAAAAAGGGAAACCTTCAAGAATTGAAAAATTTGCGTACTATTGCAATCCTCGAACAAATTACTGGCCCTAGTAATATACCCCAGAATTGAAGCACAAAGAGAACGCACTTTGTGAGCTCAAGGAGAAGATTTTAGAAAGCAACGCAGTTGTATAGATTACTCAAATACACTGCGCCTTGTAATAGGGTAATCAGCCAAATATAAATTAACACTCTTTATAACATTCCTGAACTTTGAAAGGGTATGTAATAAAGTAAAATGCAGGACAATTTGAAACACTCTAAGAAGAAAGGGTAAACCAGCTATAAGTAGAAACTTTATTTAAAATATGTATACCAAAGCAGCTTTCTTCACAATGGAAACTTCAGTCATCTGATTAGTCTCAATGATGCAGTCAAACAAGCATCTGTGCTCCCTCTAGCTCTGTTCAACATTGTTCAAGAAAAGATGAAAGAGAACCAGCACATCAAGCAGGACCCATATATTTCGCCTATTGTAACAGTTTTGCTTGTTCACTATTTATTCATTAACAACTATCATGTTGATGTTAAATGAAGGTCTACCTAATAGAAATTGTGGTCCTAATAAAAAAAACATGTTTAAGGTATCTGCAAAATTTTCTGATGATAAGAGGTAGGAATATTGAAGAAGAACAATGGGAAATAACGAAGGAGCCGCCTTCTTTCAACATATTAAAAAATACAGAATAGCAATTACTACAATTTTGGAAGAATTCATGAAACTGCTTGGTGTAGATCTCCAGGAAATGGGATACTGAAAAAGCATAAAACTTTATCACAGCTAAGACAATTGATAAATTGTAGAGTGCGATGGACAAATTATTGAGAATTCCAAAACCCCTTACAGAAGTAAAGAAAATTAGAAATATAAACATTCTAAAAATATTGTTTATTGGTTATTCAATCCAAATTATTAAACAAATTAGGTTGTCATACTTGTTATAAATAATTCATCTCTAAAATTCTTAATTTCTAAGAAATTTGTCCTTCAAAAAATTTAAAAATCATTTAAATAAATATTGGAATTGTTTTAATTTAACAAAAAAAAAAACAAATAATTAACTTTGTGTTTAGCAAAAAAAAGGGATTTTATTACATGTTTTAATAAATTAAACTCGTAAGTACTACTTAACATAACCCTTCTTAGAATCTAGATATCTATCGTCAAATAAATTTATATTCTTCTTGATTTTGCTACTTATTTATTTAACAAAACTTCAATCTAATTATTGTGATAAATTAACAAAATATCGTTAAATTACAATAAATAAGAACAGAACGAGATAGGGATCCTAGTTATTCATGCCAAATGTGGGATACCTGAGTGAACATAATCAAATATTTCGTCTTTTAAAGAACCATCCAAACATAAGTCACAGTAATAGCTGAATTATTTAACAAGTCCACTTAGCAATTCGAACCTATTTTACCAGATTAGCCAAATTTAACAAAGTTTTTGTCTTAAAACTTGATCATAATTTTTACAATACTATCACCTCCTATAAAACTTAAGAGTTCTAGATTTGATTGTGCGTACATGAATTTTGAAGTTTTTTACAAATTAAAGAAATCTGTAATGCTAGAGTAATGAAATTTTTCAGGAGTTTTGACAAAAAATCATAGCTTCTTCTGAAAATGTTTCATATGTTTCATATACTTAAGTGGGGTCTGAGTTACACTCAAATGTTAATAAAAAAATGTATTTATGACAGATTTTCGCTGCTCTTTTGCTGGATGAACATATTAAACGGATATTGAACATTTAAAAAGAATTTCTACGGCAGGTATTCGAACTCGCTAAGCTAACTCGATAAATTATTTAAGCAAAATGACTTATATATACAATTCACTTTGTATATCGCAGATGCTCAAATCAGCTTAGATAACCTGTTCAACTTCAAGAGTAAAGATGACTTCTGTAATCAAATGAATTCTTAAAGAATATCAGAATCCTAGCTATTTCAGATTTGGGTAATCGTTAGGACTTAAAAACATAAATAAAAAATCTAATGAAAACTTAATTTAGGAATCAGATATGCTTCACAGGAACATTTCAGTAGTAAGCCTACATTATTTTTGGTGAAAATTTAAAATAACTGCGAATGCCCAATGTACGGTTTATTGCATTACTTTCTTTATTTTGAAAAGCAAATAACCCAAGCAATGTAATCAAAGCAATTTCAAAATTCCTTCATCACTGAAATAAAGCTAAATGAAATGCACCACCATAGAATTACTTTCTTTGACGATCCCATCCATACACTTGATTTCACATATACCTCGTCTCCTTCGCAGCATCACAAACGCATTATCAATATTTACTATATCCCTAGAACTTTCTTGCTCATTCGAGTATAAAAATAGAATTAATTACAAAAATTAAATATTTAACAATAAAATTGTACAAAAAAAAAAGCTTTAAACTTTTTAAAGATAAATAGAACCATTTTAAACTGTTTTTTCAACTCGTTCCTACAAATAAACCTCCAATAAACCAATCATTTTTTTTTTGCATTTTTATTTTTACAAAATAAAACTTTTTTATGTAATTTTCTATTTTATATTTTTTTATTTTCTATTTTTATTAAATTAAACCAAAAATATACACACAAAGACCCAGCCAACAATATAAAATACAAACTAAATAATATCTTAAGTTAATCCTTTAATATGCCTGATTTGTTAACGAATTATAAATAATTTCCGGGAGTGAAATAATTTCTAATAAAAGTGGAAGTCAAGAAAAAACCATTTTAAGAATTTGGAAACATGCAAAAAAGGAAATATAAAAGTATCAAAAAATTTTCTTAGGCTTTTAGGTTTTTCCTGTTCCTCTTTCGCTTTCGCTTTCAAAAAAAAAAAAAATTAAAAATAAAATAGAATATTAAAAATAGACCTATATACATTTACTTGAATTAATTAATTATTTCATCTCTTTCATTTTCCTTATCTAAAAATTTTCCTAAAGAACATAGATCATGATAAAGTTCAAGAAATATATAAGATAAACAATCATTACAGTTTGATAAAAGTTTTGATGAAAGTCACCAAAATGCCTAAAAGGGAGGAGTAAAAAACAAAACAAAAATTCCGGGACTTTTATAGAATTTCAAAAAAACTAATTTAAGAAAATAATAAAAAAATGTAAAATAATTTGTTCAAGTTTTGTCTTTATTGGAGAGTATGTTAAGGGATTAAATTTAATAAACTATTTGATCGTATAAGTAATTGGCTTCAAATTTAATTCAAGACTAACATTAGACATGTCTAAAAAGCGAACAGGAAGCAAAAAATCGTAACTTTGTTTAAGTTAGCCCATTCCAACTCGCCTAGAACCATAATAGTGGGATAAATACCGAAACTGCTTTTGGGCTGAGGTATAAGAATGGGGCTTTATTAAAACTGTTGGAAAACGGTTCTCACTTGAGTCAAAAGTAATATAGGCAATGAAATATTTATGTATTCATATAGTAAGTTCTTGCTAATCGTCCCACTTAAAATTTCATATTCGTAAATGACTCGTTTGGTTTTTGACTGGGTATTACTTTTTAAATTATCCAAAGAAACAGGGAACAGGAGTATTCAATTTAGTTTTAAAGATTATGGTACGGTCTGGGAAAGTCGTGTTGAATGGGTGGTAGAGGACATCACTTATTATGCAAAGACAGGAATGGAGGACCTTTTTGAAAACAAAAGAGAACTTTTGTTTAGTCCTCAAGATCAATACGATATTTTACTGTGTCTCAGTGGTGAAAGTCGCTTATTATGCGACGAAAGTTTAGGGACATCTTATTCAAGTCATATTTTACGATCACTTATTATTCAAGGAAGGTCTATGGAAATCCTGTCCATTAAAAATTCTGCTATGTTTGTAAGTGCATTCTGGAGCTGCATTGACTATATCAGCGAGGAATTTAAAATATTTAAAATAAACTTGTAGACTCTCACCGTTTTTCACTGTCAGATTAAGAAAATAACGGTAAGACCTTCAGTTAAAATAATTGGAGTTTCGGACAATAATCTGTTTTAAATATATTTTGACATTTTCAAAGTTTAAAAACAATGTACTAATACAAAAGATTTAAACTTTCTCAAGAAATTTTCGTCTTATTTTAATTAAACAAAAAAAAAAAAAGTTTTTCAAAATTCTTCTTGAATACGGTAAACATTCATTAAATAATTTATTTTTCCCCCGTCTTTTTATTGTCCAGTTTTCGTTTTTACACTCATGAATACTAGTAAGGCTACGGATATTATAAAATTACTGCTCCATTTTTAACGCATAGATCTAGACATATATAGCTGGATAAAGTGTCAAAGGTATGTATCGGATCAGCATCGAAAAATGAATCGATTCCCCAGAGTGTGTTTGTGGCCGGACAAAACTGTGTGTGTCTGAACGATATCTCAAAAATTAAAACGGTTAGAGTTATGAGGTTCGCACAAAGTAATTTTTTGACAATTTCTAGGTTCCCTATTGTTTTTGGTTATGAATTTGTCCAAAACTAATAAGACTAGGAGGATGAGAATTACACACGGTTATTTATATAGCACCACAAACTCTTTTACAGAGTTTCAAAATATAGTCACTTAATTTTCGGGGAGTTGCCATACAAAGTTGCCAATTCGTTGCCAATTTGTTTTTAATAATATAATGTTACAAAAGGGTACGGAAATTAGTGGTTTACATTATTTTATACATCGGGTATCTAAAAGTTGACAAGAGCAACTATAGTCTTCGTCGTTTTTTTATAAAAATCCTTAAGATACTTTATTTTTTATATCTACTCTTTTAACCCTTCTAATTATTTTTTGTATTTTAATTCCCAGGCAAGTAAAAAATAAATTATACAAAAAAAAAAATCTATGAAAAGTATTTGATGAAAGTAAATAAGAATGGCAAAGTCTTAAATTAAAAAAAAACAAAAAAAATTTTACTAACAGAAGTTTTCAAATGAATCCCTAGAAGTTTTAAAAATGTTTTTTTTTTTAGTTTATTTTTTTTTATATTCAAGCTTTCCATTGCATTAATTATAAAAACAATTAACCTATGACAAAAATAGCACTTCAACTGATTCCTAGCAAAATGAAAAAAATAGTTTTTTTTATGAATGAAATATTACAATAAACTTTATATATATATATATTTATATATACATAAATTGTTGAAAATAATTTAAATTTAAAAGTTAAGTGATATCACATTGAACTTTCATTTACTGCAGTTTTTTTTATTCTAAGAATAAATTATCTTTAATTAGCTTTGAACACTATAAAATTAAATTGAAGATATGAATAAAATAACTGTAAATATTTAAAATTTTTACTGACAAGTGACAAGTAGTTAATAGAAAGGGATTATAATAACTCTACATGCCCATGCAGTACGCTAACTGGAGTCTATAGAGGGAATGGAGAATAGGGAGGGAGTCTATAAAAGAAATAGAGAATAGGTAGGGAGCCTAAAGAATGAAATTGGCAGTTTTTTTTTTAAAATGGAATATCATTCATTTGAAGCAGATTGTATATTTTCCATAATGAAATAAAGGAAGGCTTATGACACAGTGATTAAAGTGTCGAACCCTTGATTTAAGGGTTCGGGTACCAGTCCCACTAAAACTGAAAAAATTTTTATCTGAATTTCGATTTGATTTAGCTACAATTCCCAATTGCAAATTTTTAATTTATATAGTAATTCTAAATCAATAGTAAAAAATAATAAATTACCTTTAACTAAAATCCGATCATTAATTACATTCTATTATTATAATTATACTAGCTGCTGGCTCGAAAAAACAAGGGAACAAGTAAGGGAAGAGTTAACGGTTGTCGGTTGACATATTGAAAAAAATTAAATTAAAAAGAGGATTTTTTTCAAAAATGATCAGCCAACACTTCATTGGAATTTGAAATAGCTTTGCTTGGTTTATCTAATTTTCAAAAGAAAGCAAGCAAAGCAGCAAAGCGTAAATTGTTTGATTGGACCTTCATTTGAAAAAAAGGTTATCAGTATTTTCAATGAAAGTAATAAAGACTTACAACAGAAATGTTGCTGTGAAGCATAGTTTTAATTTATAATATTTAATATTTACTTTTAATATTTATATAAAATTTTCATAACATGTTCTATGAGTTTTCAAATTTGAAATGAACAAATTAATAAACATTTAAATTAATTTATTTATAAATTTTTATTAATTTACTTGAAAATTTTTTATAAAAAATAAATAAAATATTTTTTGGCCTGCTTATGATAATTTATGATATTTTATTTTCTAAAGTAAAACAAATCCAACAAAACATTAATATTTTATTTTTTTTTGTAATTGAACACATCCAACAAAACACATTTCATATTGAAGGCGTTGGGTACACCTCATTTTTCTGAACAAATGTTATTTATTTATTTGTAGTACCAGACAATAGTACATACCAGGGTTTGAACCCGAGACTTTTCGATTAAAAAGCCGCCACTTCGTCACTGAGCTATCTGTCAGTTTCTGAACAAATATATAAATAATAATAATAACATATAACAATTTAACAAAAACGGTATAGTACTTTTAATCTTTACAAATTTATTTTATAACGGCAGCACTCATTTAAATGTCAAAAAAGAAAAATGGGTTTGTCAAATAAAATCTAAATACAAGCATGTATGTATGCAATAACAAGAAAGGAATTAGAATATGATAAGATATTTTTAAATTTCTTTATATTTACTTTTAATTATAAAACTTGATTTTAGACAAAACTATTGAAATTATTAAAATAATAATTTTAATGTTGCATTAAAAATTAAATGCGTATAGAATTTATTATTTTATATAAATGATTCTTTGTTTTTATTTTTGTAATTGTTTTTTTTTTTTGTAAAAGAAAGATGTCACCAGAATAAGTGGATGACCAGTAGTTGATCACATCTAAACACTACCCTATTTAAAAATCAAATTTTTCAGTCAAGTTCTTCATAAAATCCATATCTCTTCAGTTTTCAAATTCGCTTAATCTCAAAAATATTCTCAAATTTTAAAAGAAATTTTGAAAATGTACTAAGTACAATTAAAGTAACTAATTCATCTGAACTTTTTTTTTTGTAATATATATATAATTACTTTATAAATATTTCTTGAGTAATATATAAACATATGAAAATACTTTCATCTTTAGATGCAAAAAACTCTATGCACTGTAATTTAAATCTTCGAATACCTTTTTATTTTTATTTTTTATTTTATTTTGAACCAAAACAAGGTTTTTACAAAAACAATTCTTATAGCTAAGACTTAAAATTAACATGAAATTTTTCATGAAGATTAAAAAACATAAATTTAAATACATAAAAATCAAAAGTTTATTTATTTTTTTTATTTTTTTTTTTTGTAGATTGTAAAAAATGCATACATAACGAAAACACAGTTAAAGTGCAAATTATAAAGTAAAAAAAACAAAAATAGCTAAATTATAGAATTATAAAATAATGTTAACTTTAAGTGTAATACGAGTATAATATATTGAATGTTAAAATTATTGTCATAGGTCATTAAGAAATTTTAATTTTAATTTACGTTTAAAAGTGTATCTAGAAATTTGTGTTAAAAAAAGATGACTGTGTTTATTGAAGGCAATGCAACATCTGTTTATTGGTTCATTTTTTCCATATTCAGTTCTATGAGTATTTTCAACTAAATATTTAGTGCTTCTCATATTTCTGCCCCCATTATTTATTTTAAAATTATCTGCTAAAAACTGAACGTCAATGTTTTTTCTTAAGACGTCAAAAGTAAAGCAAGAAGAAAAAATTTGCTTGCGTGAGGATAAAGTTAAGATATTTAATGATTTAAGTCTTACGAGATAGCTAGGCAGAATTGAATAATCTTAGACCACGTTATTTTAAAAGTTTTGATTTCCATGAATTTTTAGTTTAATTTTTAGATTAAGTTTTCTATGCCTTTAAGTTTAATTTCACGAAATTACTTATTCTCAATGAAAATTTTATTATCCTTCTGTTATTTTTCTCCTACTTAATATCAGATTATATATTATTTTACTATACACTATTTATTGTTTTAAAAAATTAGCTCGGGCCTGGGTATATGACAAATTTAATCGGAATTATTAAAGAAAAGTCTCTAATAACATACTATAATATTACCTTCAATACTATAAAATAAAAATTTAAATATTTCTTTAAATGACCATAAATACCTACATAGTACGTACTTAGAATTTTGCTTTCATAAAGTACAACTTATACAAATTTTGTTGACAAATTAATACTACAAAAACAGTTTCATTTCTCTTTAAAAATAAATATCAATTTTTTGATAAGTTTTAATACCATTCTTATGAACTAATTCAACCCCAACAATCAAAATAATACCTTAGAAAATTTTGTACTTTATTTGAAAATTTACCCTTTATGATATTTTTTAATGTGAAAAACAAAATTTCTATTTTAAAATATAAGAGACAAAGTTTTTATTTGACCTTTTTTTTTTATGTTCTGTGCTTTTAAAGTCCAACAAAACCTGTCAAGATCTGCTGAAATATCAGATCCCTTAGAAAAAAAAACCTTTTTTTTCAATCTTAATTTAGATTTTAAAATATTTCATAAAATTTTGCGAAAAAAATGTTTCAATAATCGATCTTTAAAAATTATTTCATTGTTTTTACTCAGTTTTCCAAGAAAATGTTACTAAAGGTAGGATTTGTACTTTTTTATGTAGGTATCTTTTTAGTTTTTTCAACATTAGCATAATCATGGATAATAATTCTTTTATTGAATTTTCTTTAGCATAAAAATAACAAAAATAAAAACTTTTTTTTGTATTCAATAATATTTGGAATTTTATTTGTTTCTTTTGCATTCGTTTTTCCTTCTTCAATGTCTACATATTTTCGAATATTTTTTAGACAGGACACGATAAAGTTTTCCATTGAATCAAAATGAAAATTTTCCAAGAAGTTTATCCAAAAAAAACAGGAAAATTAAATATAAAATTATTTATGTAATTTAAATAGCCTCTTAATGTAAAAATATATTCAATTAGATACTTATTTGTACAAAGTTTTATTGTATTTATAAGAGTAGCCTAAAAGTATGCAAATCAAGAAATCTCTGTTATTGCAAGTTTTGTACTTCAATCCGGTGTTTGATAAGGTTTTGCAGCTGTAAATTGTTTTTTGATTTATTACGATAACTTGCGATGTCTAAAGACTCATTAAATTGGGGCCCTTTGGAAAAGTTAAAAAAAAACAGTATTTTTGTCCAGATTAATTATCATCGACTTTGTTTTCAAACCAATTCACTAAGACTGATGATTCGTCGCATTTATAATGCATTTGCACGTTTAAAACCGAAATTTTTAATTAGCTTTTCACACTTTGTTCGAAAAGCCTGTGAGCTTCGATTGAAGTCATCCAATTTATATTAATGAAGAAGTTTATTTCTCCTACGAATACATAAATTTTGTATAAAAAATTAACTGGTCTGTAACTTATGTAAAAAATTTAATTAAATTATGAAAATTAAAAAAGTTTTGTTAAACAACTTTTCTACCTTTAATAATTTCTTAGAAGTAATTTTAAAGTAAACGGGAGACATTTTTTTTAAATTTTCCAGAATAACTAATGAAAAAAACTAAATAAATGGGCAATCAAATTTATCAAACTTTTTGATAAGACAACCTGGTCTTCAAAGTTTCCAAAAAAAATATGATTTCTTTATAACAATTTTTATAATATATTACCAATTACTGTAAAGCTCATACTGTATATTCTTTCAACCCTCTTCTTTTTTTAAATATTAAAAGACATCATTCAAATTTTTCCGTTACATCAACTGCTCCTTTCTTTAAATTTATATCATTTTTTTTTTTGAAAATATTTTCCGAAAAAAAAATTTGAATCATGTTTCTTAAAGACAAATGATTTTTAAAGAAGACCGATTTTTCTTACAAGTTCAAAATTAAGAAACCTAAAAAAAAGCCTTATAAAACCGGAGGTTGAAGGACAATTTAAATCAAATAAATCAAAAAAAAAAAAATTTACCCTTTTTTTTTAAATCTATTGGAAATATTATAAAACAAAAAAATCCTCATCCTAAAAGTATACTTCCTGGAAAAAATGAAAATATAATATTCAAAAAACTCACTGGAGCCACTCACATAATATTATGCTTATTCACTTATTAAAATATATATATATATATACAGTTAAATATTGAAAATCCCGACCTAAAACAAAATAACGGAATATAAAATATATAAGTCTTAAAATTGGATTTCATTTCTAAATAAAAGCAAAAAAAAAATAAATAAATAAATAAAATATAAATAATATAAATATGAAAAAATATATAAATATAGTAAAGTATTTTTAAATTTTCCGCCTGAAGGTATGCAAGGAAAGTAAACATAATTCTTTTTTATAAAAGAAAAAAAATCAAAAAAAAAAAAAAAAGAAAAATTATTATTACTTTTAAACTAAAACTCAGTTAGATAGAATGGCAGTCACTTTTCTTCATAAATAAATTATTCATTTGCATAAATGTATAAAATATACTTTAATTTTTTTTGTTTTTGTTTTTTTTTTTGGTTTAAGTAAATTTACAAAAAATTTAGTTTCACTCTGTCCGTCCGTCTGTAGGGTGTCTTCTACACCATTCTTCAAATCTTCTACACCATTTAAGCTAAAGAAATGCAATTTTTAAAAAATATTGCAAAAATTAATTATTTGATATAGTCGTTACCGAGATCTAGCTCCCAAAGTTGATAAAGTCCTAGATTTTGTTTAACAAAAGTTCTATAAAGTAAATTTTTGAGTATTATAAAAATAAGCTTTAAAAATATTTGTAAAATAAATATATAGGGTTGCCATACATTACTTTTATTTACCGTTATATACGAATCTCAATTTATTCAAAATTTTCGACCACTCATATCTTCTAAAGCTTTTAAATTACAACCTTGAAATTTTGGGATAAATTATATCTTTAAAATTTAGTATGAGTCACTGAAAATGTTTTTGGGCCGCCCAATGTTTAGGAGCTCATTTTTAATCCTTAAGAACCAACATAAGTGTGCTCGGTAAAAATTGCGGAGCCTTCTTTATTCAAAGACTATTTTGAACTTAAAAATTCAAAATTTTCTTTTTTTAAAAACAAGCAACTTTAGGCACATTTGTATATATTTCCAAGGATAAATGTTAACTTTAAAGCTCTTACATTATATTTTGGCACATGTCAACCGGTTTTCTTAAGTACATTAAGACTAAATTTTAAGTATGGATTTCACAATTATTTCAAACTAATAATGAATTTGTGAAATAAAACTCAGCTTGAAACATTGTATAGTTTAGGAAATTTGCTTTTTTAAAAACCCTTGATTTTTTTCATAACTTGTTTTTTAGTGGAATTGGGGGTATTATTGGATGGAGCGAAGATATATAAGGCTTGTAACAGTAAGCAAAAAACAAGACAAAGTTAGTTAAAAAAAAGTAAATGGAAAATACTTTTTATTTTTTTTTTGTTTTGTAATTTTTTTGCTCATTTTTCATTCTTATTTTTTTTTTTGCAAAATTCTATGCTGTCTCTTTCAAAAACTGTATTTTATCTCTTTTATTCATATTTTTCCACGTTGATTTTGTTTTGTTCTGTTGTTGTTGTTGTTGTTGTCATTGAAAGTCTCCTCTTTAAAATGCTTTTGTTTGTTAGCACCTGCAGACATTTGTTATGTTTTTTTAACTTAGTTTTATTTGTTGTTGTTGTTGTTTTTTTTGGGCCCCTGTTTTTCTTTTTTGCTGTTATCTGATGTTGAAGTTTTAGACGATGACGATGATTTTAAAGATTTCTCTTGCCGGTTTCAATATTTTTTGTGTTTGTTTAAAATTCATCGTTTTTGGTTTTTAAAGTAAAAAAGCATTTATAAAGTTATTTAGATAGTAAAAAATATTGGATATTAATAGTTGTGGGTTTGTACATAGTATATATATGTATGTGTATTTTTGAATATATAATGTAATTTTCATTTTACATTCACTAAGTAATTATAAGCTGTTGTTCCAAAAGGTGACCCTAAAAGTGAGTAAGTAAAATGGAAATTAGGAGATAATTTGCTTAATATTTCGTATTGTTGCAATATCATGCGATAATTAGTTAGGTATTATAAATTCAGTAATATAATTATTTTCAGGGCTTGAGTTTATCATATGTCTAAGATTTTTAAAAGAAGAATTGGTTATACTTTAGTTAAGGTATATGTGATCTAACTTATACAATACATACCGCGTACTTCCTAACAGCTTTACTTAATGTGTATATCGATCTTTTTTAATTTGAATTGATAGAAATCTATGGTTATATGATGAAACCTTATAAGGTCATATTATAGAAACCTAACATCATATTGTGGTGAAATACTATATAAGGATCCGAGTAAATGATGATGATAATGAAGGCTTCTAGAAACTCTTAATAAGCTAGTGGTAAAGCACTATATGGATATAAAGCACTAATTTGTTCCGAGTAAGTGACGGTGATATTAAAGACTTATTAAAAAAAATGTGAAAACTCACTTAAAGAGTTGTATCACATGCATTTATGAAGCTCTAGTCATGGTGTAAGGCACCTCTCAGCAAAGTTTGAGAAATATCTGATTATGTATCCTTGACAATGTTACTTATCTTACTTATTGCCTCTCTGTGGCAATATATATCTTTTGTTTAGAAGAATCTTCTTCTTTTAAGATATAGAAAATATGCCAAAGCTATCATCCATTTCTTGAAGAAAGTTATAATAATTTCGACTTTTTGGTACGATGATTCTATTTCAACAATGATTCCTATTTATTGGTAAATACTTTTTAAACCCTTTTCAATTTCAAAAGGACATCTTGACACAATAATTTTAAATTTTAATAAAATTCTAATTGTGTGAAATAACATATTTTTTAACTAACTAAATTGGCTAGAATTAATTGGTGTGGAAGGAATTATCTAGAATTAATTGGATTGGAAGGATTATATGTAAAACAAATCTACAATTCAAATGAACTGAACACTCTTTTTAACTTAGCCCCTTTACTCCATTAACTTAATCCATTTCCTCTGACTAGAAAGTTTCTCACTTGATCTTTTTATCTTAGATTTATAGAAATAATTGAATTACTAATACTGGCTGTAGGTTTATGGATAATTTCCGAGAATTATATTCTACATCTACCGCCTAGTACAAGCCAAAATATTTAATAATTCCTATCCTAGTTCTGTTAGTTGTTTATTCGAATTTTACCTTTACCCAAATATTCACCACACCATTTACGTATTAAAAATATCATTTTTGTTTTTACCTTTAAAAAGACTCAGAAAATGGGGAAGCATTAAACTATTTGGAAATGGTTTCAACGAAAAGATTAGAAGCATCAACATTTTTTTACCTTTAAAATTTTATTTTAAACAGCCCCTTTTTCAACTGAGTTTTGTTCTTGGAAAATAGTTTGGGTTTCTATCCCCATTTATTACAAAAACAAAGTATCACTTTAAGTTTTATTCTATTTGTCTGGTTTTATAAGTATCAGTACTGTAAAAATTCTATGAAATCCTATAATACGAAGATAATCGTTATTCTAATATTTTCGAAATTTGCGACTTTTAAAACCCCAGTTTCTTTTTTATAAGAAACTTTGTTATTTACTTCTGCAGCAGAAAAATATGGTTATCGCTTAAAAAATGGGAAAATTTAATTATGTATAAGTTAAAAGAGGAATGGAATCCAAGAAAAAAAATATTTTATTTCTAATTGTGATGAAAATTATTATATAAAATATACCAGCCCAATGAACTTTTTACCTAATGGATTATTTTTTTGGTTTTTTTTGTTTAAAAAATTTTCAATTAGATTAAAGGTGAAAAGAAAGTAATTGGTGAAAGAAAGTTAAGGTAAAAATTAGGAATATATAAAAAAAAACTTTATTTTTTTAATGAACATTTGTTTTTGGGTTGTTAATTGATGAAGGATTCGAAATTTTTTTAGCGAAGATAAGAGGTTTTTGATATTTCTTAGTTGATTAAGTAGTTCGTACAATAGAGTTATAATTTAGCCGATGGCACAGTGGTTGTAACGCCGACCTTTCAAGTGAAAGTTCCGGAATAGATCCCTGACTGGGGAGTCTCAACAAAATAGTATAGAGCAATATAAAAAAAAATCATACATAAATAACTCATTATGAAATATCTGTTTTTATTAGTTTTAAAAAAGAAAAATAAAAATTAATAAACAAATAAAATATAAAATATTACATATAATCGTGTTCCTGAAATAACCTATAACTTACACCATATTGACATATGCATATGTGACATGACATAACCTAACAAACATCTATTCTGTACGTCAAGAGATAGGGGTATGCAAAATCGCAGTGATACCTTGCGGGAAATCTAGCAAAACGCAGTGACATCTTGTGGAGAAATTTCGTGTCGTCTTTTCCACAAGGCGTGAGATTGAAAACCATGTGGAATAGCTACAGCAGACCAATCACCTAGCTTAGTGAACAAACGATTACCGAAACTGAAACCGAGCCTAGAATACAGAATCTGTGTGGAAGACCCCAGGGGGTAAAAAATAAACAATAGAGCTATGGTGTTACAAATTTATCAAGCTATGACAACAGGTTCTGATTATGGTATAAAAATTTGGAAAAATTCACTATTTCATACAACGCAATAATACGAATAGTTGAAGTTTTGGTGTTAATCTTTTTTAACAAGCTTTTAAAGAATATCAAACTAAGAAACACTTGAGATGGAAAATTCCGATTCCAAAAATGATATTTCTTCAAACGATAGAAGTTAGGAGGTCTTTTTATCCTATAAGTAAAATGTTGAATATCTCTCAAAGCTTACGTTAGAACATTTTTCAATTTTTACTAATTAGCTTGCTATTTTTTTCCTACTCCTTTTGGAAACAATGGGGCTTTTCACTAGACATTTTCATCAAACTCTGTTAGGGGACATTGTTTGTGCATATTCTCAGGCCATATTTATTGAGCTTGGCTCTATGATTGTTATACTGCGTTAGGTGCTCAATTTGCAACCTTGCGGGTTCCATCCACTGCGGAGATTTTTCCCGTTATGTTTTCTTACTCTTTTGGTAGCGTGCGCTCTATAGGTAAGATATAAAAGTAGGATACTACTTATTATTTTATGACAATTATTTAAAAATGTCTGCAACCTTCTATTTGTAATGGTCGAAGTTGATCATGTCTGACTACTGTATATTAGAATGTTCTTAATCCATGACTGGAATATCAAATGAAACTTGCTAAATTGATAACTAAATTTACAAATGACAAATGACATAATCTTCGAAGCAATCAAATTTATTAAAACAAAATTCTGAATTCCAAAATTGTTAAATTTAATTCTAATCACAACTTTGTGTTAGAAATTAAAGTTTATTTGCCAAATCTAATTTACAAAATTAGAAAATTTTTATTTTATTGAAAACATTTTCAAAAATTAACTTAAATTAAATTAGGAAAATGAAATAAATAAAATATGATTAATTTTCAAAAAAAAATACACACTTTACCTAAAAATAATCAGTCATAAGTCAACTTTGTAAATTTTTTAATAAAAAAAAATTCGAAAAAAAAAGAGAAACACTTAAGAGTCTTGTTCAATTCTTGTCTCGCATCATTTCAACAATTATTTATCTAAATATAAATGTTAATTTTCCTTAAATTATTATTTTTTTTTGTTTTTCCTTTATATTTTCATCAAAATTTTTCCTTTTATTTTGTTGTTGTTGTTGTTGTTAAATTATCAAACAATTTCAAATAAAAGAAAATAAAACATGTGATGAAAAAAAACCAAGGGTTTTTAAAAAAGCACATTTTCAAAATTATATTGTATTACATACTGAGTTTAACTTTGAAAATATTTAAATTTTTATTTTAAAGTTGTTATAGAACTTCAATGGGGAAGGTTGCCAAATTTCTCAATGATTATAATAAAAAATTTTGTTAACCGAGTCCAACTAATTTATGAGTAACTAATTTCAAGACCTTAGCTTGAACCGTTCAGAAGATATGTGTGGCGTTAAATTTTAGTACCGTATGGCAACCCTAAACATTTGCCTTTTAAAAATTTATAAAGTTTATAAAACCAGCTATCGTTTTCCGTTTTTAGATTGAAAATATATCTAACAGAACTCTTGTTATAACAATTTAAATATAGGGCTTTTTCCAACTTTTATGGGCTGCAACCCCGTAACAGGTGGGGCTACAGAAAAAAATTCTTCTACGAAATTATTTTTTTTGCAACAACTACCCATGGTTAAAATTTCTTTACTCTATTTCAAACGGTGTAAAAGTTTTTGTAAACATATGGACAGACAGACAGACAGACAGACGGACGGACAGAGTGAAACTATATAGGCACATTTTTACAAAATTTTTTGAAAATGTGCTAAAAAGAATAAAAATAAAAAAAATTTTAAAAAACAAATATTAAGAATATAAGAGAAAATATAAAAGAGAAATTATTCACAATATAAAAAAATAATAAATAAAAATGAAAATAAAGAACATCATTTTGTTCATTTGTTTTTTTTTTGATATTTTTTTTTTTTATTTTCTTCTAGTGTTTGTCTTAATGGGTAAATTCTCATTTTTCTTATGTTTTTCAGTAGATTTTTTTTTTCTTAAACAAATATTACTTATCTAATATAATATTTTTCTTTCATCTGTATAAAAAGTTTATTTGTATTTTTATTTACTGGGGGATTCATACATGGTGGCGAACAGTTATTCTTCCATTAATTTTTGGCTCTTTCCTAGAAAGACTTTGGCAGACCTGACGTTTTTCGAAAAATGTGTTTAATTTTAGAAATGCATTTTAATTTAGGGCCTCGGTTGTGTTTTGTATAAGAATTTGGCTTATTAGGCGAGTGCATTTGGCCTTGGTACCCGGTCGGATCATCAATTATTTAATTGAACAATAACTTTTCTTTACAAATTTCCATGGTAACCATAGTAAAATATAAAATATATGATATAAACAAAATAAATAATATTACTAATAAAATGAAACGTTAGTGTTTCCCACATCCGAATTGAGTCCGTCAATTTGCAAATGTATTGTAGTCCCTTGTAAATATTATAATAAATAAATAAAGAAATGTGTTTAAATTAGTTCCGTCCTATAAAATTGTTTAAAGCGATCAGTTAAACTTAGACTTCCTCTTGTCAATAACTGTCACTGTTAGATAGTCGATAGTCTCTTTCACGTCATGGAAGGCTCCTTCCATATTGTGGAACACTCTGTGTATATTCATTAATATATGTTAAGGTATGTAAATGTAAACATATATATATAAATTTTAAAAACAGTTTTGGAAATTTATTAAGTGTATATCATTAATTGTCATAACAGTGTAGTTAACGATTTGAACCATCGAACTGGTTTTTCAGTTAATCCCTATTAAAATCAACTAATATAACTGAAATTATTTCCAAAATGTTACAAGTTCATAATTTTTCAGAACTTTTAGCTAATTTGTAAAATTTAGATGTCAGTGACAGCTGTCAATGAAATGCACACGAAAAAGGATAATTTTAAAATTTTTTTGCAGCAAAGGCATATAAAATTTAACGAAAATGTTGACTTAATAATTAAATAATTTCTTAAAAATAAATTCAGGTACAAATTTTTTAAATTTTAATTTATATTATTTAAAAAATATAGAATTCTATGATTTTTCGAATTGATTTTTATCATTTTTGATTAATAATTTTGGGTATTGAAACAAAATTGTTCCAATGAAAGATGTTTCATTTCTTCCCGTTTCGATTTGTCATTGAAAACAAATATGAAGCAACTCTTTAAAATATTTTATTATGATTTAGTACTTTAATCGGTTTACACTTAGATTGCTGTAATCAAATATTTTTCAATGTATTCACAAATGAAAGCTATAACAAACACCTCAATTAAATTTTGGCTTAACGAAATACAATTAAATATTACAATTACGAATACAAAAGTAATAAAACAAAAAATATCACCCACTCCTGAGTGATGACGGTGATAAGGTAAAACTAAATCAGTAATAGTAAAAAGTATTAGCAAATTGGAACTAATTGAGATGTAGACTTATAGATGTCTGTTAAACATATTTTGAACAGATAACGTATCCCATATGGAAGTTCTACAGCAGTAAGAAAGAAAGGAACCAAATATGAATTACTACAGCTTACTATCAATGGCAGAATAGTAAGAGCACGAGCAGTTGCTTTCTATCATGGCTGAGATATATTAGGTAGTGGACTGGTTTGCGCACAATTGGGTACTCAGTGCCTACAGGCACAAATGAAATGGAATATACTAAAATTTTAGACATCATAACATAAAATGAACACCCTGACATCCAGTAGTGGTTAGGCATCAGAAGGAGGAAGAAGGAAGAAGAAGTAAAGAGTAACATAAAAAATGAGTATTTAGGAGCGAACTCAGGATACTCGTAATAGAAGTAATAAACTGCTTCTATAGTAATTAAATCGAACAATATTTTTTTACCCGAACTGTATATATATAAAAAGATATATGTGTATGGATAAAATTTTCTATAAAGATATGTCAATATATCAAATTATATTCAAATATACAATAACAACAATATAATATCATCTACAGACAAATTAACATACATACATATACAAAATACATTAATATGAACAGTATATCTTTTAAGGAAGATTTGTATTTTCTTTTTATTCTTTTAGAAGCTAAAGCTGGTTTTCAGATAAATATTCTGGAAAAAGTATGTTTTTCTTTTCTTTTCATTTTATTTCAAATTTTCATTTCAAAATTCTTATAGAAAACGAATAACAACAACAAAAGCAACAAAATTTTCCTTTTTTGGTAAAAGAAAATTTGTTTTTTTTTTTTTTGAGAGTTGTACTCTAAAATTACACAGTCAAAAAACGTCATTAATCTGGAATGCTTTTAAGTAAATGAAGTTTTTTTTATTTATTTTTATTTTTTTCCATTTTCCCATATTTTTTCTTTTTTTTTTTTTTACTTATTATTTATTTTCAAAAGGAAAATATAGCGTATATGTATAATATACGGTATAACGGTAAAAAACAAGTAAAAAAAAACATAAATAAAAAGAAAATTTAAGGATAAGATTCTTTAAAGCCGATAAATTTTCCAAAAAATTATTGAAATATATATAACACAAGTCTTTGGCGCTGCGAGTACTACACTCTGAGTATTACTTTAAAAAAATTTAAGATTAAGATTCAAAATTGATTAAAGCACGAAAGAGGAGAAAGAAGGAAGGCTTTACAAATGGGAGTCCAAGTCAGATTGAAAATTTATTGAAAGGAAGTAAGATAAGGATCCGTTATATGTGGCAGGTGGACCAGTTGGTTGTAGGCTGGGAGGGTGGGAGGCTCGATTAGAAAGTCAGATTAGAAATATACAAAAAGGAGGTGCGATAAGGATCTGTGATATCTGGTAATGAAATTGATAGGGGATGGTAAGAATGTTTAAGACGTTTGAAAAAAGGAATTGTAACATAAGAATCCGTGATATCTGGTAGGTAGGCTAGAGGGTTGTAGGGTGAAAAGCTCCATTGGAAAATCAGAGCGAAAATATATTGAAAGCAAGAAATAGGATAAGGACCCCTGATATCTGGTAGGTAGGCTGGAAGATAATGATATTTTGCTTGGAATATACTTATAAGTATTCTGGTGTTAGGGGAGTTGGAGGTGATGGTTTATTATAACATTGGATAATTTTGAGTTTTTATTTCAAAATTAGAAAAAATAAAAAAAATAAAATTAAAAATTTTTGAAAATTTCGAAAGGAAAAGAAAATTCCTTTTCTTAGAGTGGCTAATAAATTATATTTTGAAGAAAATTTGTTGGTTTTTCTTCTTCTTATTTTTTTTTTGTTAATATAAACGAATTATTGATGAAATAAATTTTTTTTTTTAAAGAATTTATTCAAGGTTTCACTTTCTGATACTTTTCTTCTTCATCCCCAGCTCTTGTTTTTGTTGTTGTTGTATATTTAGAATGATTAGATTTTATATTTTAGGTATCGGAGGCATTTTAGGCTAAGCAAAGTATAAAATATAATTAGGTAACAAACAAGAAAACAGAAGGCAGGCCTAAGTATATTTTAAAATATATATATATATATATATATATATATATAAATTATTGAAAGGATATAAAGGAAAAGGAAATACATACACAAATACGTATAAATCGGTAATATTTTAATTAAAAGATGAGGTAGAGAATTTTGAATTTTTCTTTTTGATTTTCCTTCGATTTTAATTTTTAAAGTGAAAATTTCTTTTTTTTTTTTAATGGAAATAAAATCAAAAGAAAATAAAGATTATTTTAGGAAAATTTGAAAATGAAAAGTATTCAAGAAAAAATTTCTATAAAAAAAAAAATAAATGTTTTAATAAAGTTTAGATCATAAGGTTGTCTGGTTTTTTTTTTAAGAAATCCAAAAAAAGTTTTGTTTTTCCAAAAAGTAAATTTTTATGTGTGAAATATTGTGGTGAAAATTTTAATTCTTTTGTTTTTTTTTTTGTTTGTTATTTGTTTTTTTTTGTGGTTTTTCACTGTTTTAATAGTGGTTTTCCTTGTAATCAAAGAAATTTCTGTAAAAAAGTAAAATAAAACGAAAAATATAAATTGCGGTTATAATAATGCTGTTATAATGCGATCAGATCAAAATTTTTCGTATTTAAATAATGTAATAATTCATTTGTATACATTTTATATTGACTTTGATGCCATGTGGATATTTATAATGGGTTTTCTTTGCTTTGAGCTAATGTAGGTTGGTATTTTGTGTAGATAGTGAGTGAGAAATCAACTTGAATGTAATATTATATTACTGAGTTAACTCATCTCCTCGTGAAACCAATATGAAGGGATTATATCACTAGCTAGTAACAAAGTGTATTAATCAGGGAAAAGAAAAATAGGACAAGAATTCAGAATCTTTAAATTTGATGGAGGAACTTCTTAAGATTAATAATTTATCAATTGGATATTTTTAATATATTGGAATTATTGATGTATTAGTTTGAAAGGCATCATTTGTACGTACATTACAGAGTGCGATGAGATATGTGCAGATATTCATATTATTATTTATGGTTTTTAAAAAACCTACATTTAAATGATAATTGCATACTTAACCATACTTCTTTTTAGTAATATTATTTCTAAGAATGTATGATTATTATATGGAATGGGTTCGGGGTTTTTGCTTCAAAATAGATCCAATGCTGGCTTAGGAAATTTGCGTATAATTTAAAACCATTTTAATGTCATAATTTCAGCTTTGCAAAGTTTATAATGTTGTTTTAATGGTATGAATGTGTTTAAGAAATGAAATTTAAAATGAAAAACTGATTATATGTAATTAGTATGTATTAAACATATTGGGGATACGATATTTCGTTTTTTGGACATTTTATATTTTATATGAATTTATGGTTATATTGTAGCTCTTTTGTAAGTTCTTTTATGTAAAAAATATACATTACATTAAGAAAGCTGTACTTATCTATAACTTTTAGTTTATATTTTAAACGCACTTAATGAATAAGTATATCATTGAAGTACTTCCACGGGAAGTGCTTTTATTAAGTACAAGAACTTGTTTTGGTGCAGAGATTTAAGCTTGGATTTACGTGTAATGTAAGTGCGTATTATGTAAATAAATATGTATGGTGTGCTTTATTATATGGAATAGAGATTTGAACCTTAACGATCACAAATATTAATAAACTAAAAGCCTTCCAAATATAGTTTTATAGAAGAAGACTGAGAACTTCAAAGGTATAGATTGTTTCAAAGTATTGAAGTTCTTAAAAGAATAAGTAAAGGTCGCGAACTTCTAACAAATATAAAAAGAAGTAAAATAGTATATTTTGAACATGGGAGGTGGGTCCAAGGTACGATCTCCTGTTATCCAATATTGATGTTTTGGTACACCTAGTACTAGATCGAAGTGAATACCTGAGCATTTTATTATAAATTTTATCCACTTCCCAGGACATATGACAAACGTCCATTTGCAAGCGCTAAGCTAACTCTTACTTACAAATCTTATGAGAAAGGTCTTAAGGGCAAGTGGATAAAAACACTTCAAGTGTTGTTAACATATTACTAATTACATATTCTTACTTTTAGAAAAACCTTGAAATAAAATTATTAAGTGATTGTTGTATATCCAACTCATTACAATAAAAATATAAAATAATAGCAATAAAATACAAAATTTGTTAAATAACAGTTTTTTTTTCAGAATTGAAATTTTTTTAATTATAATCCAAAAACTTCGTTTGTAAAACTGTTTAATAATTTAAAATATCAGCAATTTCATAACAAGTTTTAAAACTAAAATAAAAAAAATTAATTATTAAATTTTCTTGTTAATAATCTTAATATTTATATTATTAATAAGACATATTTTATATTAATTATTGTAATACATATTTAATATAAAAATTCTGATTTTAACTCTAAAATGGAAAATTAAAAGGAAAATTTTTACTTTCAAGGATTTTCAGAAAATTTTCTTAAAGTAAAATTTTCCAATAAAATTTAAAAATCAAACAATAAACCCAAAATTCTTAAAATTTCATTCCTATTGCCTTTGTAAATTTATAAATTTCTATTACTAAGAATAGCTAAGAGCAATGATTCCACACCTCATCTTCAATACAATTCAATTTGGAAAATTTTTAAAAATCATAATAGTAACTTTTTATTAAAAGTATCTTTTTTTAACAAATTTTCTCTTCTAAATTTAAATAAAACTTATTGGCATTTTGATAAGGGGGTGGTCAGGTTGTGATGACTTAAGAAGTGATGTCTACTAGAAAAATTATTAAAACATAAATGGACCCTACAAAATATAGCAAAAACAAAAGTTTCCAAGTAACAAATGTTAAAAAATATTTATTATTTGATTAATGAACTTTAAATTAAATCTATCTTATAGAATTTATTCATGTGAGTCAAAAATTCAAAAAATCAAAAAAACAAAATGGAATTCTTATGTATTGTAATATTATTGTCAGGCACTTAGGTATCCCTTTTATTTGACCCTTTTCTTTTGTTATTAAAACAATTTTCTTTGATTTTATAATACTGACAATGTCATTTTTCAAATGATATTTAATTTAAAAATAAAAATATTTTACTTTAGGTATTATTTATGAAAGTCTTTATTTTTGGATGAAAAAAATATAAGCAACAACAGATTTCCGTCCGTCTAGGGGTAAATAATCATGAATTTTGATAGATTAAAGATATTAAGGAACGTATACTGTATCCATAAGAAATTACTAATAAATTGGGGTCCACTTTTGTATTTTAAATTTGTTTTATACTAAAATTTCAATAAAATTTGATTTATCTTAAGATTTATTTTTAGTTAAGCCTGATAAAATTTATATTAAGTTAAGTCGTATAAGTTTTAAATTTTTTAAACAAATGATTAAATAATGCAAAAATTTGGGGCTAATTTTTTTAAATTCATGAATTACCTATGTAAATGCTAATATAAATAAAGATACTAATAAAGATACTATGTGCGATAGTATTTATATGTTAGAGCTTAGAAATCTGCAAAATTGTTGTAATAACTTAAACGGTCGTAAAAATAGCCAGTGTAAGCGCAGTCCTGTTCTTATAATGAGCAACGTCATTTTCTGTCACTTTTCTTTTGGGAAATTGAGACTTTTTAGTGGCACTGCTTAAAATAGAGAATTTTTTGACTTTGCTCATTGTAATGAGAGGATGATCAGGGCTGATAATATTGATGTTGTATTGGGAAGGTATGATGAGTTTGCATCCTGTATGAATCAAAAGTTTTTAAATTAAAGGATAGTTTTACTAAAAATTTAAAAAAAATGTACTTATTTATTACTTTAAAATTAATAAATAGAATTCTTATCCTGCCAAACCAAATTCTCTTAGGAATGCGGTATAAATCCTTTATATCATTAATTGTATAAATCCCGTATATCAAAAATCCCAGGTCATTAATTTCCCCTACTAAACAACAGCTCCAATTTTGCAGAAGCAGATTCCTCAGTCAACACAATGCCTAGAGATAAACTAATTGTGTTAAAAAAGAAAATATTTTTGTATCAAGACATTTCTAGATTTTCATCACCACTCGGGAAATTATTTTTAATGCTTTCTTTAAATATTCATGCTGTTTCTAAATGTCCAAATGGATCTGCTATTTTTGGGCATGTTAATTACTTTACGTTTTAACCTTTGATTGGACAGGAAATTTTTGCTTCTTGATATCACTCTTCCATCTGTTCCGTACCACTATATTGGTGGTTCTGTAAATTTTCAAGCTACTGTCTCGATGCTTTTTAAAAGCTTCACCTTTTTTGAGAAAAGCTTCTTTGTAAATACGATTCAGCTAAAATTTGGATTTCTGCTTAGTAGTTTTCATGGATTGAGTGAGGAAGTTAATTCAAGCATCCAAGTCATACGTTAGTTTTGCATAAAGTGGATTGTAATAGATCCCATTTTTATACTACGTGATGGAAATTTCTGATCCATCGTTTAAAAATTGGTAATGCAATCTCTGTGCAGGATCCAATCAGTTTTATTGGGCTATATTTGATAAAATAAACTCCCGAAGTTGCTTTTCTGTCATCTCTTGTGTGGTATTATGAATTTCATGTGTGATCTCTGTGCGATATTCTGATTTAACAATTATGTCCTATTTCTTCTCCGATTCATACAAGTTTTATGTAATTAAATATTGTCATAAAGTCTTATCATAAATTTATCATTATAATATCTTTCATTATACAGAAGATGTCCTTTTTACAATAAAACTCTCTTTACACTTACTTAAAAAAACTGAATTAACTGAAAAATTAAGAACTATTCTAAATTTTATTTTATTTTAGAAATTGACATGCGACGGCTTCAAGCATAAGACATCTTTTATTTAAATTTAAAATTTTTTTATTGAACACAATTTTCATTTTTTCCAACTTAAATATTTAAAATACATAAAAGAAAATTTATTTTTTTTATAATTGAAAAATTTATTAAAAAAATAAAATGTTTTTTTCTTTAGTAATAAATTTTAAATATTTTTATTAAAGAATTTTATATTTGGGTTTCCTTTCAAATTTACTTTAATTTCATATATAAAATTATTTTCTCTCTCTTTCTGATTCATATTTTTTCAATTTGTTATTTTATTTTTTGTTCTGGTTTTTTTTTAATAATAAATTAAAGTAAAATTCAAAAAATCAAGAGGTCACTGTATAAGATTTTTACTGATACTTTATGATTTTTTCCCTTATAATATGTATATATATATAATTTTATTTTATTATTTATATACAAATTTTTATGAATTAGTACCGTAGAATATTTTAACCCCATACATATGAATGCTAATCCACAAAATAAATAAAATATGCGTGAATACTGTCCAGTAAATTTTTTTTTTTTCAATTTATATTAGTAATTTTTTTAATATGTATATTATATACAGTTGTAAGCAAAAGAATGGTGCTACTTTAAATTTTATTGTTTGACAATTATTGAACAATCGCTCTGGTTCGTAGTTTTAATGTTAATGATTTGTAAAATATATTAGATTTTTGATAGTTTTAATAGATTTGATTTTTAAAAAATCTAATAGATCTAATAGTCCTGATTTGAACCCCAGTAAAATTGAAAAAAAACTCTTATCTGGATTATGATTCAATTCAGTTTACCATTCGCAAAAATAATAGAGAACTTGAAAAAAACTATGCATATTGAGAGTTGGAAATAATTTGGGACAAAATTAAGCAATTGATAATCAGAAAAGATAAAATATCTTAAGTCTCTAATTTAGAAATCTAATCTTGCTCATTTTTAGAAGGACTTTATTTAAATTTTTTGTTGCAGTATTGAAGTACATGTTCGGAAACTTAGTGGTCTTTAAAAATAGAAATCCTAACTAGAAGTTTTTGACCAGCATGCAATATAACTTTCTGAAATTCTCTTTTTTTTTGAAAAATATCTTTGGGATTTTAGAAAAATTCAAATGTTGAATTGGTTTTTGAAAAGATTCATTGAGTGCTAATTTTCCGCATAATTGATTTTTTAGAACCAAAATCGGTTTTATATTATTGCAACAAGCATTTCCCAGTAATACATGTATCATATTGTTGTTTCTAACAAAAAGTTTGCTAGTTTAAACTGACGACTTATCAACTCTTCTTGTTTATGGGGAATCACGTAAATATGATCGAATGAATCCCAGCTGATTTGTAATTTTTTTCATATTGGCGAATATGGTCGAATGCAAAAAACTGAACTTGGATTTTAATTTTTATTAGCAAAATTACGCATTCAAGGCTATTTTTTATTCCAAAAGATGAGTTCTGAGTTTAAGCTAAGTTTTATACCTATAAAATGTGTCTACATTGAAAAAAACTTATTTCTTCCCCTTCATTTCAGATTTCCAACTGATCTTGCAATTCAATACCCGAGTTAATTATCATGAACTCATAACCAAGACTTATATTTTTATTTATGTCATACTAATTTGTCAGATTATTTATTATATTCTACATAAAGTTCGAAGGAATATGAAGATATCCGATATTCTCATTGTTTTGCTTACCACTGTACTATAAAGTTACGTTTTTTTTTATGAAACATAACAATTATATAAAGTTGGTTGGTTACCAATTTCAATTCATATTTTCTAGGACCACAAAATTGCAAAGCTGCTGAATATTAAAAAATAAGTACAAAAAAAATTATTAAATTTATTTTACCAGTGCATAGTAAAGTTAACTTATGTAATATATTTATATATATATATAATTCTATTTATATTACTCGTATATTGTTTAATATATAAATAAAACTATAGCTAGGTATGTATTTATATTATCATGCTGTTAAACATGAAAATCATAAATTTAACTAGAAGAAAATTACCAAGATGAAAAGGACCCATCGAGTCTTAGTTGGACCACCATTGATCTTTTATTTTATGAATTCATATTCCATTACATTATAAATATATATATATATACATATATTGGTATAAAAACCTCTATATGTAATATGTATATATATCAAATTTATAATATATATATATATAGTATATAATTGTTATTATATCGCTGTAATACACATATTTATAAATATATTATAATATTTATACAATACACATACATATGAACATATATTTGTTCTATTCGCTCTAGGATGTGGGTCACAGAATAGCCTTAAAAAAAAAAGTAAAATAAAAACAAGAAAAACAAGAAAAAAATAAAAAATCAAAGCGAAAAGAAAAGCCATGCTTATTCAGCTTGAAATATATGACTTCAAAACTAAGGGGTCTTAATTTTTTTTACCATTTAATTTTTTTTTTTAGTTTTTTATTTTTTTTTTCTATTTTTTTTTTATAAAAAAAATATTAAATGTAATACCGTTACGTGACCAGATATTTTAATCTTTTTTTTGTGTATGTTTTTTTTTTACATTATACGCTCTTTTTGCAAATGTAATGTTGGAATTTTTTTTTTTATTTCAGATTTTCGGATATTTTTTGGTTTGATTTTTAACGGCATTGAAGAAAAATCATTAAATCTCAGAATTTATTGGAATAAAACTGGGGATCTTAATATATATTTTATTAATATGTGAAATACAGTTGTGGTCATAAATAAAATTTTGGACAAATATTAAGAGAATATTTATTTATTTTTTGTAGTACTAGACAATAGTAAATATTGCCTCATAATATTAATCCTGTGCCTCTTTTGACATTTAGACCACTTATTAAATTATTTTAATATACACTATATTTTTTAATAGATATGATTCGACCAGGGTTTGAACCCAAGACTTTTCGATTGAAAAGCCGCCACTGTACCATCGATGTTTATAGAATATGTTTTCTTAAATTTAATAAAAATACACAAAATCTACGGTAAATTTTCAAATGTCAAAAACTAATTTAGTCATACAAACTCAATTCCGTCAAAAAGAATTTATACAAATCAGAATCAGTTTTATGGTCTATCAAAGTTGGAGTTTTAAATTTTTAAAATATCTTTTGAGCGGTACCGACTAAATGTTTTTTTGAAAATTAATTATAATTTATAATGGAGTATGAAGATATTAGACGTCTAATTGCCTGCTTTTATTATTTTCATATTTTAAAATTTTTATTTTTGTAAGGGCTTTCTGTCCTTCTTTTATAATAAACCTATCTATATTATATTATTACAATTGATTATAATGAATTACATTACATTGAAACATAAGATAGTACTAGGCCTTAGAACATGTAGAAACGTGTTCGTAACGTAAAACTTGGAATAGATACAATTTGTTTATATTGTAATAATTTTGTATTTTAGTTATAAGAGTTGTTTTATATCTGTGAGTTATATTATTCAATTAAATTATTTGTTTATATTGTTCAATTAATGCGTTTTTTATTATAAATATATAATTATTAATTATAGATCCATTAATTTGAAACCAATGGCAAATGGTAACTCAGTCGAAATATAATATAAATATTAAATACTTACAGGATAGTTTTTGACAGTTTATAGAACAAACTTCGTATGTATGTCGACGAGCTTGACTAAATAATAACATAGCTATGACGTTTTCCTATTGAACGGTAAAAAATTAATGCAATGTCAATACTTGCACAGTACCTTGCGTCAAATAGTAGTTACTTTCTTTTGATTAAAAAAATAAAATTGTAGATTTTTTAATTTTGTACAGGGTGAGTCAATTTGGACTGTCTGATTTCAAATGCTTGTAATTTTATCATTTTAGACATTTTTTTACTATGGAATTATAAATCTTTAAATTTTGTTTTTACTAAATTTTAAAAATGACACGTCTTAAATAGGTTCCATTTTCCTGTTGACAATGGCTCTTTTTAAGATTGTTTGAAATACATGTCACAATTTCTGTTCTAATATTCTGGATTAGTTTCAGAATATTTTATGGTACTGTATTTTAAGGTGGTGTCAAGAAGATTATTTTACATTAAAAATTATTGAACACAAGTAAATTCGCGAATAATCAAATTTCCATAACTGTAACAGTCAAACATACATTACAACTTTTTTGAATTTGAAGTTTTTTTTTATTTAGATAACCAAACATGCAAGTTATAAAAATAGCATTAGTGTTGAATATTTGTTACAAATAATGTTCTTTGGTGGACTTTTTCTTGGCTGGATATCTTAATTTTTTTAGTTTCATTTTTTGTTTTTTTATTATTGTTTTGCGGTTGCTTGTTGCAAAAATCATAAAGTCATAAAATAAAATAACAACAAAAATATTTATATATATATATATTTTTTTTAAATCTCATATGACATAGAATGTATTCTTATGAGATTTTAATTTTGTAGAATGTGTAGAGTGTAGACTATCACCAAAAGTTGTAACGTGAATAATAATGGTTTTTCTTGTGCTTTGGTAATGTTTATAAGATAACTATAGAGTGTCAATTTTCATCTAAATTAGATTAGGCTTTTGTAATATACTTGTTATTTGATGATAGTGTATAGTTACAATTACATTATAGTGTTAGGGATATTTACATATTATCTTGTTTGAAAATATACGAGTAGTTGCTTAATAATATTTTGTATATTGAAAACCACAATAATATAATAACAAGATTGTGGTTTTGTACATTCACAATGGTTTTGAGAATAATAATGATCTGTTTTTGGATTATTTTGGTTGTTATTTTTTGGTTAATTTGCTTAAAAATTTGGATTGTTGAGGAATTTAGTTTTAGTTTTGATTTTATGGTTTGGAGGCAAGTTTTTTTAATATTTGAAGGAAATTGAAATTTAAAAAGCATGATTAAAATTAACTTACAAGTAGAATGAGAGAAGAATCAATGCGTAAAGTAGTTTAAACAAGTAATGAATTTAGCACATTTCCACTATTAAACAACGTTTAAATAAGTTTTAGATAGAAATTTGGTATACAAAAAAAAAGGTTTACTGTATTACAAACCCCCCGCTAAACAAATTATTGAAACCCTGATTTTGAAACTAAGTCTAAAATCTCCCCTAACTGAGAATCTCATTTGCAAAATACAGGCAAATGAAATATGTGAAAGTGTGAAGAAGTGTGTAAAACTGAAATGATTAGAGAAATAATCTACTGGCATATGACTTGTAAAGAATCAACAGACACTTTTTTCAATTGTAAGAAATGCTTTTTAACTAAGAACACGTGATGAAAAAACCAAGGGTTTTTAAAAAGCACATTTTCAAAATTATATAGGATTTCTTACAGAGTATTTTATCATTTATTTAAAAAAAATATATATATAAAAATAAATGATAATATTATAATTTAATTATTTCATCAATTTATTAATTATGACTAGTAGTGAAATCAATACTTAGAATATAATCCCAATGCACACAAGAAAACCTAATAACAAGTGCGAAATATTATGCTGGAGCTTCAATTTATTATTTAACAAAAACGTACACCGGTGAATAAGTTACTGTTTTATAAAAATATAAAAGTTTTAATTTTGAAGACATAGTAGCCCTTCAAGGGTGATGGTTCCCAAATATTTGCTTAGCAAACTTATGATGGATCTGTCGATCCCCCTTCTGTCCCCACCCCTCCATTTTTTTTGGTTCTAGGAAATCAATAAAGGTGTTTAAAAATCGCAAATTCTCAGTTTTTAATTCCTTACAGTTCGTAAGCGGTTGGCTTTACGAAAAGCTTTTCTTAGAAGACTCATGCTTAATTTTTAAAATGTAACACCGCTCAAGTTCCCACCTTGGACCATTTGGAAGACATAAAAAACCAAGACTTTTGTGAAAATAGAAGTTTGCGTAAATGTAAATTAGACATATGTGTTATATAACTAATATTTTAGTTTTAGTGGTTTAAAGTGAAATCAAAAATATTGATCTTTAAATATTAGTCTCTGCAACATACAAAATTTTTTTATAAATAAAAGTTAGCTTGAGATTTATATTAGCTTTTGCAACTATTATATACTCTCTATTTATTATTTAAATAAAACTTATTTGTAAACACCATTTTATCTATTTTTTATTTAATAAATAAAAATATAAATTAAAAACACCTCCAACAAAGTGGAAAATAAATTTTTAAAATAAAAACGTTCTAAATAAACTAAACCAATTTAATTTTAAATTTATGAACGAGTACAGTAAACCGTCATTTCCAGGAAACTTTTATATAGAGCATGAAGATAACGAAAATTTAATATCAACCGGCTTAATATATCTACAAAAATTTTTAAAATATTATTCATTCTCGTGTCAGCTTCTCAAAGCTCTGTTGTGCAAGGAAAATTAAATTTAAAAGTTTTTTTTAGGCCATAAAACTTGATTATATTAAAGAAACCTCACAAATTAATAAACCAGACTGATCAGGGGACTGGGATTAATATGAGAATTTTAATTTTACCACAAAGCTATAGCAACTACACAAACATGTCATCCTAGCCTAAACTAAACAATCCTAGATCTTTTAGTTTTTAATAAAAGTAAGAATAGATGGACGGACACATTTAGTTAAAACAGCTCACTCAGCTATTCGAAGCTGCCCCGATATATATATAATCAAATCTATTCCTATCTTGCCTGGATCGATGCTTTCCAAACTGAATATACCTTTTACAATTGTTGTGCGACATAAAATTTTCCTAAAAATATGCCAAAAAAAAAAAAATCTTTTCTAAAAAACATGCTAAGACTCATTGAAGAACTTAGAATCCTAGTTTTAATAGTTTTTTATAAAGATGCGCAAATAACACGGTTCAATACATTTGGATAAATCAGCTCACTCAGCAATTCGAAGCTACTCCGATATATATACATATTGAAGTCTATTCTTTTTTTTTGATGCATTCTAAACGAAAGAACAATTTTAATATATTAGTGACTACTTTTCGGCTAAAAAAATTTGCCTAAAAATATGCAAAAAAAAATGCAATTTTCTCTTTATAAAAATTATTTCATTTTCTAAAATTTTAAATTGCTTAAATAAACACTAAAGTTTTGTGTATTTATAAAAGAAGTGTTTTTAAAACATTTTATTAGTATCTCTAGTTTTATTTGTTTTTAGTTTTTGTTTTTTTTCTTTTTTATTGTGGAAAAGTAAATTTAAAATATTTTTTATTAATTTAAAAAACAAATTATAAAATAAAATCACAATTTTACTAAAAAATTTCACCATGTTTACGTTCCACTTCACTTTACATAAATTTTATGATAGTTTAAACTTTTTTATTACATCCTGTAGTTATAAGTTTATATAAAAATAAATAAAAATTATATAATAATATTATAAGACTACTTGTATTTTAATGTACTTGTATATTAAATGCAAATGCAGTAATGAACAAAAAAATTACTTGTTTTTAAATTTTGAACTATTAAAAAGAAGGACTTGAACAAATAACAATTAACTGAATTCGAAACCATGAAGGACACCTGTATTATTCTTCCAAAGTTCGTTCGGACGTGTTTTGGCAGTCCGTAAGTTCACTTTCAAAGGCTGCGGTTATTTAATTTAATTACTCCAGCATAATATTTAGATGGAGAAAGATGAGTTGGTAATAGCAGTAGAAAATATATTTCAATTTAATATTCATTACTAATTAAAAGTTTTCCGAGTCAATTTGTAACAGATTATACATTAAACAGCTGTAGTAATAGTTACATGTGTGATTTTATAGATACAAATTTAACAAATAGTGAAGGAAATTCCTTAGTCAATTTAATGTAAGACAATTCATTATAAAATACCTATCGAATTTTTATGACCTTTACTTTATATTTCAAAATTGTTTGTATGAAAAAGTTGACTAAGTTGAAAAAGTTTATTTTCTGAGAAGAGTTTTCATTTATATATTGGTATTTAAAATTTTAATAAGATTTATGAGTTACTATTTAGTAAGCTACAAAATTGTAACTTGTCATGTTACTTTATAATATACACAAGGTGGGTCGTTAAAAGGTTGTGATTTAATAATGTGGTGGAAATTCTTATTTAAAACGAAATTCTGGAAAGAGATAAGAACCATACATCGAGGCGTGTTCTGAATTTTAAAGGTTCTCATAATACATTTCGTGTTATCATAATAGGTTTTGAAACATCTAAAAATTTCCATATTGTATCATAATGACCACTTAAAGCTCTCCTAGTGTTGAGTGGAATAGTTTAAAATGGGACACTAATAATTCAAAAGAATCAGTATCACTTGACTATAAATCCCCCAATTAGGCATTAGCAGTGGTTTTTTTTACTTTTTTCAATGTAACTTAATGAAGTTTGGAGTGCGCCAGTTAATTTTAAATGAATTTGTAAAATAAAATCAATCAAATTTTATTATTAAATAAAGCTTCTTGTTATAAAAATAATTAAATTAGTAACAAACAACATTTTTTTCATAAACTAGAAAGTATAAACAAACAAACCCTCAATTCGGCTAAAAATTAACTTACAACATTTCTCTATTACAACACCAATAATAAAATATATTATAAGTTTATTAGAAAAGGTTGTTATATCAAAATGTTATTGCAGTTTTGTTAACCTAAACTTCATCAAAAGTATTAAATTTTATATTATCCTTTTTTTTTTTCTGATGTCCTTTTATGTTTTGTACAACAAAAATAAAAACAGCCTTTTGTAAATTTCATTGAGTCAAGTTCTAAATAAATTGTATAACCTAAAGGATCATAATATAATAATATAAAACTTAAAAATAATAAAAAATTTTTAGTCCTGTACTTTTTTGTCCGGTTTTTATATTTTCTTTATTTTTGATGTATGGCACTTTAATGCACAAGGACGAAATATAATAATGGAAATAAGTTTTCATCATAAAACATATTTTAATAAAAATAACCCTTGTTTAAAAAAAAACAAAACAAACAAATTTAAATAGTAAAAACAATATAACAATATATATATAAATAATATAATAATAAAAAAAAAAAAAAAACAAATCAGGATATAAAATTTTTAAATTTATTTAATATTAAAATAAAAACTTTTTTTTATTTTACTGTATCTAAAGAGGATTAAACAGCGTAAGACATATGTATTATATTTAGTTGTAAGGTACTTAAAAAATAAAAGGAAAAATCTGTAAGATACGGACTATTTTATTGTTATTGAATTTAAAATATGAAGTTTGTTTTGAAGTTAAGTACTTGTATGACGTATTTACAGGAAAGGTTGTGTGAAAAGAAGTCAAATTATATAAAGTTTAATTAATTTGAAATAAGTTTAAATACAAAAAAAAGCTTTTATTAAAAAAATTCAAAATATTTAAAATATTTTAACTTTTTTTATGGTTTTTAAGTTTTTGAACCAATGTAGAAGTTGCTTATTTCTTCATTCAGTCTGTAGGACTCCTCAGTGGGGTTTTGTGAGTTTTTTCTTTAGTAATTCCTCAATGTGAATCTCTATTCGCACTGAGGACTCCTACAGAATGAACAAAGGAAGAAAGAACTTATACTTTGGTTTATTTTAGCATTGCAATATAATCGATTGAGCTCTCCAATATTAATTTCTCGCTTTCGACATTGAGGGCTCCTAATTTGGAAAAAACCAATGACTTAACATAATCTTCTAATTTAACAAGGGACCATTATATTTATTAAATTTTATTTATCTAACATTTCAATGCATCTCCTCCGTAGCCTATGTGGTTAGAGCGCAACCTTGCAATCTGAACACTGTGGCAGTCCCGGGTTCGAATCCTGGTGGGAGATACCATAACCAGTAAAATTAATAATTATAATAAATTAATATATAATAAATTATAATATAATAATTCTATACCTAAAAATATAATAATAAATAATTAGTAACAAATAATATGAAAATATACCTATAATCGTGTTTCCAGCTTTACTATATAATCTAATAATTAATACTGAATAAACAATAACCTATATGTAATTGAACGACAATGTAATTGCAACTGTCATATGCAATTACAATGGCAGTATGCACCTAACAACATGACACGGTTTCTCTGCTTGACCGATAGATGACACTAGGGAAGAAATTAAGAAGCGACATCTTGTAGATAGATTACAGTAGACCAATCATTTACTTAATTGAAAAAGGAAAAAACGATTCGAAACACAAGGCAGAGCCTCGATAAGAAAAAGCGGATGGAGATGCCTAGTAGATATCCTATGCTCCCAAGAGGAGTAATAAGGACAAAAAAAAAAAAAAAAAAAAAAAAAAAAAAAACATTATTCAATGCAATAAATGGTCATATGTTTTAAATTCTTCGGTCGGTTGAAATTTAAAAGCCGTGTACAATGAGATTTTTTATGAAGAATATTCCGTGTAGTGTCATAGGAAAGTACAAGTTCTTGAGAACGACGTATTTTGATTGATCTCAATTTTCTACAACACTTTGATATATTTCCCCTGTTCATAGCTTTAAATTTTCATTAGCAGGTTTATTTTATTGGATTCTTTTATTACAAACACTACCATTGTTCCATTGTTCCAAAGTTTTCAATTCCAGTAAGAATAGTAAGCTCTTGTGTTTGATTATGATGACCTTAAATTGCATCTAATGCACCAGACGTAGCCTGAATAATTGAATGGATTCATATCTGTACAATTCTTAAAACCCAGTTCAATTGTGTATTTTTCGATTGTGACTTTCTAAACCCAACACGAATGTTGATTTTTAAGGGAATTTAAAAGAAATACTGCTTTGATGTTTAGGAAATATATTGTACTAATTTGATCACCCTGTAATTTTAAATATTGAAAGTATTAAATAAAATATTTTTGTATTTATCCGCCTAAAAAGGGTTTTATAATTACTATAAATACTTTTTCAATGAAATATTTTAAGAATTATAGATTCTGGAAAGGTTTTACATTTGGGTATAAGGGCACGACCACCTCTTTTTCAAGAATGTAAAAATAAAATTCTGCGAGACTCTGGTCTCCCCAGAGGGAAAACCCTGGTTTTGTGATCAACTCTAAAATCCCTTCTAATTCAGAAACTGATATATATATAACTGTATATACTAGAAAAGAGGGTAAGCGAGCTTGATTTCATTTCTGATGTATTTCCTAAATTTAGATCCCTTAAACCTCTTCCTCCTAATTACTTTTGTATGAATATATCACCTACAAAGCACTTCTAATACAAAGGATAGTCTAAAATAAAATTCAATTCCTTAATAATTCTTCTTTATTTCCTATATTTTTGATTTTCACATTATTTCTTTGGCTATTTTTTCACTCCACCTAGAATTAAATACCATAAAAGTACTCTAAAACAATTTATATGTGTCATTCAAAAACGGATTAAGAATTTTTTTCATTAAAAGAACAACCACAAATAACACAAATTACTTCAATCCTACACACAAAGGAAGGATAAAGAATTTTGAATAAAAAAGGAAGAAAAGGATAACAAATTTTTTGTCTAATTAAATGTGGTTAAAACTTTGTTAGGTTTTTGTGTGTGTATTAAAGAAACTAAAGTAATCACTTATGTATATAATTTATAGAAAACTAATTTTTATATCATATTATTCTGCACTAAATTTCTACGCCGCAGGGAGTTAAATCCCATTTATTTTCAATTAATTTTGGATCTTAATTGAAAATAAAACCCATGAGTTCATTGCTTTTACAACTATTCGTGCTGTCTGAGTTTTAAGCCCACACTGTTTTGTATATTTTTTTAATAGCGAAATAATTTAAAAATTCTTAGAATATTTAAGATTTAAAAAAAAAAAATTTAATTCAGTTTTTGAATATTAATATTTTATTTAAATCTTTTTTTTTCAGATATGGAATCGTTTTAGTATGGATGTGTATACTTATACTTGATTTTTAGAGTGATGGTATTCTTAGAATAGATTTTGCTGTGGTGTATGAAGTAAAGTTAAGTGAGGATTATTATGAAAATCCAAATTCTTAGAGCTTCTTAGTTTATTGAACTTTACAGAGAAAGTTTGTTGTAACCATTTAAGACTCCAAATTGAAACCTCCCACTTATGGGGCAAGTGTTAATATTAACTGAAATTAAATAGAATTTCTTCTAAAAATCACTCCCAACTTTTTATTCTGTTTTTCAGTTCTCATCTTTCCCAATTTTATTTCGCAAAATTTTACAATGATTTAAATGTATGGTGTTTGGTCTTGTATTTGGAAGGGGTTTTTTAATAAAATTTTTAATGTATTATTGAGCGTTTGAGTAAAGTGGATATGAAAGAAATAAAACATGAGTGGTTTACTTTTAATTTCACTAAAATTTTACAAATACAAATTGTTTTATTTATTTAAATCTCACACTTCCAAAATAAAGCTTAACTATTAGGTCTCGAATATACAGAAAGCGGGCTGTCGACTTATTTCACTTACTTAAAAATAATTCAAACATATTGATTTTCCAAGCAGTGGTCGTACAAAACACGATAATCCGGTGAAAAATTTCTATTGACTCGCAAAAAATCGTCGGCAAGATTTATACTTGTCCGAGGCCTTATACTTACATTGGCGTCTTTCGTATTCGAAGATTTCAGGAACAGTAAGCTAAAAGGACAGAAGTAAAATGTCCCAAATATCAAGATTTTACCTTTATTAATTTGGATGATATGAGGGTTTAGTCTAGGGAAGCGTGTGGCAGCTTTCCGAATCACTATTTCAAATTATTGTCGGATTTCAATAAAATTAAATAAACAGAACAGAACACTTTTGTAACAAATTTCGATTTCTATATTTGTTATTTTCGATTACCTGCTTTTAGGATATTGGGAGATGTGTTGAAGGTACCCTGAACATCACTCCAATTAAGTTTTCCTCAAGTTTTCAACCAAAAATATAAGATCAAGTGTATGGTCTTCAAATTTTACAAAACTAATATTGGACAAGGGAGCAAAAGTCTGTAAGCTCTAAGCCGAAATTTTAGCAATAGTCAACAAGCTTTGGATACTGTCAATGGCTGAAACCCAAAATATAATTATAAATTAAATTTTTTTTTACTTACAAATTTATATCCCCCGCTTTACGTTCTTCCACAATTGTCTATCTGAGATTCACTGTACATTTAATCAAATTACTTACAGTCTTTTATGTTCAAGTTCAATTAAAATATGCAACTTGTACTTAAAATAATATTTTATTTTTTTTTATAATATATTTTATTATTAAGTATATTAATTTTAAAAATTATCTTAAATTATAAATTTATTATTAAGTATATTATAATAATTAAGTTTTTCCGTTCAATACAAACATTGAATCATATTCGTTCTTATAAGTGTTCTCAAAAATATTGTACTTAATAAAAAAATAATTTATATTTGTATTCTGGATATCGCAAATTATATTAATTCTTGTCCTTTCCAATAAACGATGTCTTCTTCAATCGAGGAATATAAATTAAAATTCATATTAATTTCCTACTTTTATAAAGTTTAATTTCAGTTTATGATATTGCATTGATCTGGTAAAATATTTCAAGGATAATTATGACAATTTCGTTTTAAGCATCTTTTTTTCAATCTTTGGAAGAAAACTATCGGAGGCTCGGGGATTAATTAACACCGACTACTCACTTTTGTTCATTTTATTAGTTTCACGTAGAATTTCTTTGAAAAAAGTTGTGACTATTTTGATTCCACAATAGAAGTTCAGAAATATGATAAATTTAACTTTGCCTTACCTAACACTACTTACTTAACCTTAACATGAATCTGCCGAACATTAACAAAGCAGAGATGCAACAAATTTTTGTTTTTAAGTGCAAGGTATGCCTTCAATATGAAGTTTATTTTTTTTATATAAATGCAAGATTTTGCTTATAAGTGCAAGATATTTTCAACAAGCACTGAGAACACCCCATTTTATTTGGGGTATCCATTAAAATAAAAATAATCTGATAATCTTGCTTTAAAAAATAAACTTGCACTTAAAAAATAACATTTGGCTTAAAAAAAAACTTAGCTTTTAAAAAAGTTAACTTGCAATTAAAGCAAAAATCCTTTCACTTAAAAAAACTTTCCTTTTAAAAAAAATTAACTTGCACTTAAAACAAAAATTCTTTCGTTTAAACAAAAAAAAAAGGATTATATATATGATCCAAAAACCATTCAGTGCGTTTCAGTGCTTTAAAGTCTACAAAATAACTGTAAATAAAATTTTTTCCCTCCATTATATGACGTCATCAAATTGCCTCATCAGAAGCCTACAACCAACAGTAATTTAAAGCAGAAAATAAACGAATCCTTACATATAAATGCATACGAGTAAATGCCTATATGACTTTAAATACATATTATATTATTACATAAAATATATATATGTATCAAATTATATTTAAATAATATATATATATATATATACACAAATATATATGCAATTTAAAAATTAAAATCATAAAAATGATGAAATAAAAATGTAAAAACCATAAAATAACTCTTTGTTTTTTTATTTTATAACTGTAAAGGATTAATTTCAATATTTAAATGTTTATATATCCTTAAAAAAAATTATATTTTCTTTTATTGTTCTTTTTGATGTTGTTCTTCTTGTTTTTTCAAAAATATCCCAGATATAAATTATATTATTATTTTCCAGTTCAATCACAAGATAAATGAAAAAAAACATTATAAAATTAAACAGAGTGAAACAGAAATATTAAACAAAAAAGGAAGATGAAAAAAAAAAACAATACTTTATTTAACAATTGTATAATTTTTATACAAACAAACATACATAGCGACATATATACAAATATTAAAAAAAAAAGGAGTTTATTTTAATTTTTATTTACAATCGTACAAATATAACAATTTGTAAATAAAAATGTACAGAAGAGAGAATGAGATGGAAATAACATTTTCCATGCCAATAAGTTACGTTTAAAAAAAAAAACAACGATAAGTTATGAAAAAAATTAAAAATGAAAAGAAAAATAATTCGAAAAAAACCAGGAACCAGAATTAATTGGTAAATTTTAAGGATTCTGAATTTTCTTGTTTTTGGGGAAAAACGTTGCATACCAAATATATATATATAAGAATGAATTGAGGGAAAATATGGTATTTTTTACCCAATATGACATTTTATTCATATACGAATGTAGAACTAAGGGTATACTAAATTTGAAGTTACATTTGTGACGCTGTGAAAAAGAAGAGAAGAATGGGAGTAGAAATTGATTAAGTTATGGGTATCCATCCTCCGTATTTTATTTCAAAAATTAAAAAAGTGCTAAATTTCTAAAATGTTCACAAATTGATTTATATACAGTTCCATTTATACTTTGACAGCTCTGACATTGTTGACGCCTTTCAAATGCCAAACAAAGTTAAAACATATGAAACTTATTACATATTGGTCAATATAACTCTTATTGGGTTGTATATCTGAAACTTGTACTAAAGAAAGTTTAGTGGTTAGAGTGGTGTATTTTCAATTAAAAGTCTCGGGTTCAAATGCTGGTCAGATCATATCTAATAAAAAAATATAATTTGTAATTGATATCGTAATAATTTATATTATAATACAAAATAAATTTAATTCTCACACTTGAAAAGGAAAGGCAGATTCTCTCACTAATCACATTGGCTGTGGTACGGGCCTGTATAAAAGAAAATGAATAAAAAAAAATATGTTCATGCGGATATCCCAGAGTTATCACAATCTACTGTACTTTTTTACTAGTTTAATTTAACTTTATTTTGGATTTTTGAACAAAAGCCCCTATTCGCTAATTTTATGAATTAATGAAAATGAAAATACAGTACTATATTATTATTTAATTAATATTTAAATTTCAAATTTAATAATAATTTTGTCAAAATTTTTTTGGAATATAATTTTAAGCCAAGAAATTGTTGCCTAAGAGTTTTTTAATTGATTTTAAAATAAAATTTTATTTTATAAATAGTAATGCATATCCATATACAGGAAGAGATTTAAAATTATGAATTATTTCTTGTAGTCCTATAGCTTTAAGCTAAATTGTAAAATTTTTCTAACATTTACCATTTTTTATCAGCAGTTATCCCATGAGTGGTATGCTGTTAATAAGTTACTTAGAGTTCGAGCTTAAAGTTGTTTAAATTAAAATTATTTTATTATTTAATAGAAAGGGTAGGGAATTTTTTAAAAGCTAATTAACACCTACATATACCAAAATTAATAATTAAAAAAGTGACATTAGTCTTATAATAACGTAATATTAGATTATTGTAATCGAATGGTTACGCTACTATTATTAGAATCGTACAGCTTTCGAAATTAATTCTCTCCAAGTACATATCACTTTGATCACTTAATTAAGCTTAAATACCTTACAGACTGATTTGAGGAAGAGCTTCCTCGAAACTAGTAACAATTGTGATGAAATAGTATTCCATTTGAGTACACTACGAAATGATACATAGTCCCATTTGTTTCAGTGTACGAGTACTTAATATCAAATATTAACAAATAAAATAATATAAACATAATTAAAACTTATTTAAAATTCATATTTTCTAACAGTGTAGGTTATAATTGAATTATACATTAGTTAAATAGTTTTGTATAGTTGTTTTCTTTTGTATTAAATTAACGCAACTGTAAATAATTAATTTCCCCGGCAAAGAATTAAATAAAAATTATAAATTTATTTATATAATGTGTAATTTTGGAGATTCATAACAATTTTTCTTGGAAAATATGATTTAATTTAATTTTATTTAATAAATTTCATTTTATATTCAAATTCAGTTGAAATTTAAATAATAAAATAGTTTATAATTATATTTTAAAAAAATTTTAATTTTTGAGAATTCTATTTTCATAAATCTGGAGTAGGAAGAGTTATTAGAAATGCTTGTATATTACAAATTTTTACTTGGAATGAATGATATGTTATAATTTGTTACTTATAAAAGTTATAATTGCTAAAATTTTGATTTTTTTAATTTTAATACTGTTTTAGTACGTGTTAAATTTTTTGGGAAATATCTTAATGATACTGAACTTTTTGATTTATTACAAATAATTACGGTTTTTCTTCCCACATTCACTTGCTGTTTGCATTGCCGAATTCTTGTATAGATATGAAATAACACATAAGGGGTTATTTAAGACCGGAATTTTATTTTTTTAAGCACTAACTGTTCAATTTTTAGCGCTTAAAAAAACTGGCTAATAAGCCCGTGAACAGGGCGTCACATTGTATTGGTGTTACTAGAATTGATCTTAATGAATTCCACACACAATTTAAACAAGAGATAATATTATGCTTTATAAAATGTAGAATGTTGTAATCAGATGTAAGATGTAATCAGATGACAATGAGGTTCAATTCATGGAGGTTTTAAATTTTTTTTGGAGATTAAAAACTAAATAATTGGGAGGAGGATTTTTTTAGTAAGTAAAAATCTTATACTACCAGAGGTATAGTTTTGAAGATATTTTCCTTCCTTGGCCCAAAACACAAAAATAAAGAAAAGAAATTTTAACTACGGGTAGGTATTGTAAAAGTTTTATTAAAATTAACTAATGGAAGAACTTATTTCTGAAGGCGCACATGTTACGGAGTATCAGAACCAGAAATTGCTAAAAAGACATGTATTTCAATTATTATACAAAAGTTTTATAAGGAATATCATAAGCTTTATAAGTACACGCGACTTTTATACGGTACTAAAAGTTACTTTTATGCGAAACTGATTTTTTTCTAAAATTCTTGACCTATCACATCTTCCAAATTATGTAAGCTAGGAACTTCAAATTGAGGAGAGTTATCTCTTAAAAGATAAGTATTAGTGTTTTAAGTATTTTTTTTTTGTATAGTACCATCCCCATTTAGAAACCTTAAGAGTTCAAAAACTCTAAATTTGTAATTTTTAAAAACCTGTTGATTGAAGAAATGTGTAAATTTTTTTTAAATTAAAATACAACGAATAGCCATTATATTTTAAATTTCGTAAGTCAGTCTCTTGATTTTTTACAATTTTTCTGATATTGTAATATGTAATAAATTTCTAACTTTTGTACTGTTTTTTAAGCCCTTTATGTTTTCATAAATCGAAAGCTCTTATTGGTATTTTTAAGTTATCAAAAAATCTTTAAGTGTTTTACCATTTGTGTATAGGTTGTGAAGTCCAAAATAATAACGATCTATTTTAATAGGGTAAAACCCTTACTACTTAATATTATTTTAAAATATATTTAAATCATAAATTATTTGTAAAAAACTCTTTCGTATATCTATAATTTTTAATAAAATAAAATCTGAACAAAAGTTCAATAAAAATAATTTATATCTCAAAAAAAAAAACCTCTCTTAATAAAATAACTGGACTCGCATGAATCAGGCTCTTGGCAGTTAATACGGCTAATGGAAACTCGTTTTTTATGCATTGTCTAATGTGTTCCCTAAAGTTGGTAATTCGTATGTATAAGACTTAATTTAATTTCAGAAGAATATTAACACCTTTCTCCTCGATATCTCTCCAAATTTTTCCTATCCTCCATAATCTAAAATTACAAAGTAATTTCCCCATAATCCTAAGATCCTTCCTTATTCCCAATCCTGTAACTGAACTGTTCATTTGTATCACAGGTTCCTTCATAAAGTTTTGTTTCAAAAAAAGAGTTGGTGTATTAAAAACGCATGTTATCTATAGAAACACTGCACAGTTGGCTTTCGAGCTGGGTGGCTTTCGAGCTATTCATTCCCCCGTTAAAAAATAAAAAATTAATGCAATTAATTACTTCAATATTTTAAACTTCTTTCAATTTCTAGTTCCTACTGAGTTTTTTAAAAGACAAGAAACAAAATTACTAAACAAAAAAAAAACCCAAGGAAAGGATTCAAAAATTAATTTTCACCAATTATTCATTCTATTATATTATGATACCACCATCCAAAACTAGACATGGCTACTTGATATATTTTTAGTAAAATGGCACACACATTTATAATTTGAATAAAAAAAAACGTTTTATTTCTTTATTTTTTTTTTGCCTTTAAAGTTTTCCTATTTCCAGCCCATTTTTACACATACATTTGCAAGGAAAGAGTAAAATGTTTTTCGTGTGATAAAAGTTAGAAACAAATTCAATCTTTTCAATATACGTATATAAATGGTCCAGTATCTCTATTTACCATTTCTCTTCTTTATGTTCGAACGAACATAGTTCTAAAGGTATACTAAATTTGCAACTAAGTTTGTGACTGAGAGGAGGAAATGAGGTAGATAGAAGTTTAAAGGTATAGTTCGGATTAGAATCGAAAAGTGATTCGATTTAGCAATGCATGTCCGTCCGTCTGTCCCCCTGTTTGTCCACCAGTCTGTCTGTCCATCTGTCCGCACGATAACTCAAAATTTAAAGGAGCTGGGATTATGAAATGTTCACAAATTTGTTTCTATGCAAAAGCAATAATCCCTAATAAAAATCCGCCAATTTGTTCAACGGGTTTGCTAATTGGCATGCAACTTCTATTTTTTTATATAAGCAATATACCTAATGAAGGAAGTTGTCTAAAATTTTGCCAAAAATTATTTTGTTTATGGCCAAAGTTTGGGCAAAATTTGAATGGTAGCTCTAGTTAAGTGGCTCCCATACAACATCTTTTCTTATGTATGCATAATTCTGGAACTAACAAAAGTGCCTGTATTAAATTTCGCCAAAGGGAATCAAGTTTGATTGTCCTTGTCTGTACAATATTCGTTCTCGACTATCCCAGAGTTGGCACGGCCTACTGTCCTTTCTTCCTCGTTTTTTTCTAGTAATATTTTATATCCTACTATTTACTAAAAACTAAATTCACTTTGTCTAGGACGACCCCTACTTAAGAGCATTCAAAAGAATCACAAAAAAAAAAATAAAAATCAGTGTAAAAATACAAAAACAAAAAAATAAAAAATTAAAAGGATAACAGGATAATCAAAGAGAAAAGTTTAAGCTAACAAAAAGGACATACAAAAACAATCAGGAGAAAAAAAAACAAAAGAAATGGAAGAAGAAAAATACAAAACAAATAGAACTACATTAAGAATATAAAAATTTATCCTGGTTAAAGATATCAATTTATATTTTTCATTTTGACCCCCATTTATAAACCCACAAAAACAACAACAACAAAAATAGAAATGAAATAAAAATGAAAATGAAACAAAATGAAAATATGAAACAGTATTAAATGGTATGGAGATATGCCACAAAATAGACACTAGAAACCATTTTGTCCCATAACATTCAAAGTTTGATGAGTGTTTTATATTTCATTTTAGATCATTAATTAAATAGTTAGGAAAATATTTTAGATACCCTTTAAAGGATCATGGTATTTTATTTGCCTTTGGAATGTATGAATTTTGATATGTGTCCTTTTGACATTGAAAGTTCTTTTGTAGGGTTTTAGAAATGCAGGACATTATTTAGAATTGAAGGAAAGTTTTTTTTGAAAGATTAAAATAAATGACTATTGAAAAATACACACTTACTTAAACCGATTTTATGTAATAAAGTAAGTATACACATGTGATGCTTGCATCTATATGCAATCACTTGTTCGTACTGCAAGTAATCAACAAATATAAATCGAGTCTCGATAATGATTAATTTGACATTACATTTGTAAACAAAAGAATTTTGAAATTTGACATTTAACATTCTATTAATTTTAGAAATTCAAAAATATTTTGTATTACTCTAAATGTATTTGTAACTGGACTTTCGCTATAATATTAAGTCTTCTATTAAAGAAAAATATGACAGATCAAATCTTCAATTTATAGAATGTTTTATTTTTTAGATTCTTTTAATATAATCGTATTTTTTAAAGAAATTCTTACAAAATATTGTAAGTTTTTTAATACTGCTATTTTTGAAAAAGTACTTGATAATTTAAAAAAAAATGAAATAAAGTAAATCTTTAAAAAGAATTGCTAATATTTATAGTTATTTACAGTGATGGCATATTTCATTTATTCAATTTATTGATTTTAAAAAATTTTTTAATACAATTTAATGCTTTTGCGTAGAAGAACTTATTTAGACTTATATATTGTAGCTAAGATTGTATTAAGCTATTTGAGTATTTGAGTTACAAAAACAATTTCCTAAATATGATTTACCGAAAAAAGTCGGCTGGATTTAAGGAAACCAAGCCTAGTTTAACATCTCATAAGCTCACAGATCCCTGATTTCCTCTAAGAGTTGCATGTACATATTTTTGTTTTTGGGAAAATTTCTGTCAAATATGGATTCTGCCAGGATTCATGTCCCCTCGTAAAAAATTTTTTTTAAAGGATCTTTTTAATATCTGAAAATCCTACATTCGAAAAAAAATCTTACTCAAATAGGGTACATTAACCCTCACACTATAACTGACCCAACTCTAATTTACTTAAGTTATTTTGGTTACACCATTGGCATAAGGAAACTTGTCATCTAATCTTGCCTACATTTCTTGTTCTTTTAACAAGCCTTTCTTAAGGGTTAAAGACATGTTCCTAGTGTAAGTCAGAGTATAAATAAATAAAAACTAATCACAAATTCTGCAAAAATATTAAAATTTAGTAGATGATTAATTTCAACTGATGGCAGATTTAACTAAATTGTCTCCAGTTAATATTAAATCATTAATCTTGCATCTCTTTTCTGAAAATAGATAAAAATATAAAATAATGATGTTTGTACAAATTTCTGTTCTTTATCTGAGGTCAATTTTAAAAATTTTAATGCGATAATATTTCAAGTCAGTATTTTTGCTTTATAGTGTACCCTAAGATTTAAAATTCTTTATTTGCTCAAATATTTTTAATAGTGAAATTTGCAAGAATAAGAGTAGAAAAATAAATTTTTTTATGATAATTTAAATGAAAAATTAAAAAAAAAAAAGAAAAAATCAAAACAAAGTTATAAATTTCAATTATTTTTCTTACATTTTAACTGGTAAATAAGTAACCAAGTAACTATAAAAGCAACTCAACGAGGAAAGAGGTTAAAAAAAATTTATAGTAAAAACAAATAATAAAATAAATTTTAACCCTTATACTGCGACTCCCCACCCTTTATTCAATAATAAAAAAAACTTAAATATAAAATAAAAAAGTATTTTTTCCTCAGTTTTACTTTTAGCATCTATTTTATTTTAATTTAAGAAATTAATACCAATTTTTGATATAGAGAGAGTTAAGCCCTTAGCCAGTCATTAACAATTTTAGACCTTTTAGACCTTTTTCAATTAATTTTAATAATTTTTTGGTTGATTTTTTTTAAATTTTTTTTTAAGTTAATTTTTTTTTTAGTAATAATAAATGTCTTAACCTCAGCCCTTGCCAAACAACGTTTTAATTTGGTGTTTTTTACCGTTATTTTATATCTGAAAGTTTTTTTGTGATTTTCTTGTTCCTTTAACTTTAGTTTGGTTTCGTTTTGAGGTTTTCTTTAAGGGTTTAACACTTTTTTTTTGGATTTTTGGAGTTTTTCAATTTAAATTAAATGCTTTCAATTATTATTTGTATTGTAAAATTAATTTGTTTCATTTAAATGAATTTTTATATAAATAAACATCAATTATTAGAGATATATTTTTTTCAATTACTACAAAAAAAAAAGGTAAAAAATAATTAATTACAAATTTTATATTTTGATTAATTTTTATAAAATCAATTTATTAATTTGGTAAAAAATGTGCCTTCAGCAAACTGAGTTTTGCCACATGTCTGTAGTAAAATTTTCAATAATGTAAAATAATGAAAAAATTCAATACCAAGAGAATTTTTATCATATACAATATATATATATGAAATGAAAAATGGGTAGGTCTGAAACTAACTGTTATAACTGTAAAAAAAACAAAATTAAAATCATATATAAATATAGTTTCAATCCCTAAGGACTAGAAAGTTAAAAAAAAATATTCTTAGTTAAAATAGAACGAATTGGAAAGTTATATCATCCGGAAGGGTGAAGTTGATTCCCAATATTGGATTTGAAAATACAATTTCCATAGTAAATCATGGTACTGCACTTCTAGATTCTTTAATAATTTTACCTGCATTCAAATTGGGCTCGCTAATTTTTTTTTTTTTTTTTTTTTTACCGGCACCTCTACGTGCTAACTGTTCACTGTTCACAGCCTGACTATATATGTGCATGTCGGAACAGGGTAGATATATTCATATATTAGAACTGATAAAATGAATTCCACATACAATTTAAACATGAGATAGTACTACGCCTTATAACATGTATAAATGTCTTAGATTTTCAATAAATAAAGTTATATTTTTGTTTATATTGTAATAATTTTATTCTTGAGCTATATGGTATTCTATATCAGTGAGTTATATTATTTAATTGAAATATTTGTTTACATTTTGTATTTGTTTATATTGTTATATTTATTTATTTATTATTAAAGATATATAATTATTAATTATGCCATTAATTTGAACCCAAAAGCGAATGGTAGCTGAGTCGAGTTGAAAACCAGATAAAAGTTTTTTCACTTTCCCTGGGATTTGAACCTGGGACCTCTCACATGAAAGTCGGCACTCTAACCACTGTGCCACCCAGCCGCTTTATAAGGCATTGCACCAGCTAATTATAATTTAAATTAATTTTTACGATGGAGATTAATAAAATAATAAGTAACCTTTGTGATTGCTTTTAATATTCTTTAATCACCTTGATAAGTTTAATAAATACTTTAAATTTAAAATCAGGTGATATTCTTTACATTTAAAAATTTTTATATACTATCTCACACTCAGAGAAAATATAAAATTAAATTTATTTAAATTTTCTTTTTTAAATATTTTCATATGTTCATTCATTATCTATTTTAATCTGATTTTGTCTCTCTTTAAAATTAACTAACACATACAGCTGAAAATTTCCCATTCAAAATTAAAACTTCCGGTCATATATTGTTTACAATTCTCTCTCTCTTTCTCTCTTTGTCTCACACTATATCAATTTAATGCTTAATAAGCTGGAAAGTAATTTAAATCTTTTGATAAAACCACTAACAATCACAATATCTACCAAACACACTTAACAATTCAATAGAAACACGATAACAAAAAATTTAAAAAAAAAAAATAGAAAATGAAAAAGCAAAAAAAAAATTCAATCCATCAAATGTCAATTTTTCTTTAGAACTAAAGTGAGAAACCAAAGGATATTATTTTTACCCAATGTCGACTTATACTTGAAAAAATCCATTCATTTTACAATACAAACAGCAAAAAATTGAAAATAACTGTAAAAAAAACAACAAGTGAATTTAACAGTAAAATGAAAAATTTTTTTTAAATAGAAATTTTACAAGTGGAATTATTGAACAAGTTAGAAATGAAATTATTGAATTAAAATTAAGGACTTTAAGGAAAAGTTATAGAGTTTTGATTGCAGTTTCCTCGTTTTCGGAAGAGACTCAAGTAATATACAGAAAGGACTATTAAAATTAAGTGATACTAGGTTAGATGTAATTATTAGAACGAATTTTTTTCTTAATTTATACGCCAGGGAACTCTAGCAACGAACTCCATTGCACATAATAAAGTAGCCCTTTCTAAGAGCGATTTTGTAGTAAAACTATTCAAACTTTGAATATGATTATTAATTAATCTTAAAAGCCAATCCTTTTTAATATTTTATAATTACTTTAGTATAATTTAATTAATATTCTTATAATATTTTAAAAACATTTTACAAGTATTTATGGTTGCAAATAGTGTCACACTGAAAATAAAATTATTGTGCCCCTAAAATTATGCAATATTAATAATTTCTATAAGAATTGTCATTGCAAAACATTTGAAAAATAGAAATGAAAACTGGATGCAATATAAAGAGTTGTCAAAGTTTTTAAACTTTGTAAGCTATAAACTAAAAATATAATTATATACATAAGAAAATATAACTATATTAGAGGAACCTAGAATAGAAATGTAGTATCTCCTTTGCTCAAAATTGAATTTCCCAGTATTAACAGATATTAAAAATTTTAAGACTAAATTATATGGAAATATTGAAAGACTCTCTTAAATTAAAAGTTTTATTCATTTAAAAAACATTTGAACAATATTCAAAACAATGTCACAAAGCAAATTAACTCCTAGTGCTCCTATAATTATGTAATTTAATTAATTACTATAATAAGAATTGTTTTTGCGAAATATTCTAGAAATGAAAAATAGATGCAATATAAATAGTTATTACAGTTTTAAACCTTCTTACTAAAAACTTTATATGTAACTTAATATATAAGAAAATCCATAGCTATTATAAACGAAACCTATAACAGAAATGTGAAGTTTTCTTCTTTTCAATTTTTATTTTTCAATTTACCAATAAATGATTTGGAAATATTGTAAAATTCTAATGCTTGAACTTACATAAAATTCAAATTCTTTTAAAACAAACCAAATCTATTTAAACAGTAAAACAAGCTCAAATCAAGAAATTACAAAATCTAATGCAGTCGACGACAGACGGCATGTTCAATTTTATTAAAATCTTTTAAAAACACTATTAACATTTCAAAAACTATGTAACGTGAGCAATCAGAAATTAATAAAATCCTTGAAATTTTAAATATTCACACAAACAATGTATAAATGTTTTTTTTAAAAAAAAAAAAAAACCAGTCACTTTTCTTATTTTTTGATTAAATATAAACCACTCAATCAAAATAAATCCATTGATTGAAAATAGAAAATTGACAAAAACATTGATGTCCTAATTCCAATACAAAAAAATAAAATAAAATTGAAAAATCTTAAATGACTCTTAGTTAATAATATTTCATTTAGGTTAGAAATATTGATCTATGCACAAAAATTGGAAAAAAAGTAGAATAGAAATTTTCAATCCTGTTAATGCGAATATAATGCGAAGCTGTTATATGTCACCATTCACCACTTTAACATTAAAATCTTATGAAAAACTGCTATTGTCCTAGTCTATTGAATTGTTGATATTAAGTAGACGGGTTGTTTCATGATTGCTCATCCAACTGATATTGTTACTTTGAAATTATTGATTTGTTTTAAAATTGTGTTGTGTTTGTTTGTCGGTTTGAAAAAAAGTTATGAAATAAAATTTGGATTATCAGCCAGTTTACTGGAAAAAATGAATTATGAGAAAAACAGGAATTACATTTTTCCGCGGAAAATAAGATTTTTCGCAGGCAAATAAAAACCTGGACATTTTGGACAAAGTTTAATACAAATTGTTTTATTAATCGTGTTCCTTCATAGTTTGTATTAGGGAGGTGTATAGGTGGAAGATGAAAAAACCCAGGGTTTCTAAAACAGCACATTTTCAGAACTATATATAGGGTTTCTTACTGAGTATTTTATCATTTATTTTTATAAAAATAGAGTGAGACTATATAAGTACATTTTTCTCAAAATATTGAAAAATATGCTAAAAAAAGATGTATCGAACCCAAAATCAAATAAACAAGAATCGCACTATTTACTATTTTAATATGGTAATAAATTTCTCGAATAAAAATGTGACAATATTGCAGAAATAGGTGAAACCTTGATTTTGCAACAATCTCGACTCCTATTCCTCAAAGCTTTCTTCATTTCAAATTTCATTTTTCATTTAACGTATGTTAACAATTTTTTAGAGGTATACGCAGTTTTTAGCGTAAAATGATTCGTCTCGAAAACGTATAAATATTGGGGTAGTTTTGTTTTGATATATTCGGGTTTTAAAGAAAAATGCGAATTATTTTTTCAAAAATTTTTAATTTTAAACTAGCTACACAGCTACATTATGATCATTTTCAAAAATTATAAGAAAGGATTTTTTCATTTTCACAACATATATTCATTTCTTAATAAGACATAGTTACGAGTACAATGTTGCTACGGTCGATTTTAATTATTATTTTTATGTAAATTTTTTTTCTTATTTTGATTTTTTTATTTTAACAAACTATTGTATTTTTTCTAAAAAAAAAAGTGGAATATGTTATTTAAATATTTTGTAATTGAATTTTTTATAATTAAATTATTGTAATATTTAGACAAAAATAAATGTTCAAATAACCTTTACAATTAAAATTAGTAGAAAAGAGTTTAATTAAAAAAATTTCAAGATAAGAAATTTCCACATATTCGAGTATATATATAATTTATTTATATATTCATCCATAAGACTAGACATAATAGTTAATATACAAAAGCATTAAAACAAAAAGGATCTATTGCAAAAATCCTTCACGTCTTAAATGAATAATGTCCTTCTTTTTTTTTTTTTTTTGAAGCGCTAACTGTTCAATTGTTAGGCTTTACCATGGGTACATGTTGGAACAGGAGGTAATATTATATTCCTGTTATTAGAATTGGTCTTATTGAATTCCACATACAATTTAAACATGAGATAGTACTAGGCCTTATACCATGTAGAAAAGTCTTAAATTTTTAATAGATACAATTCTATTTTTGTTTATATTGTAAAATTTTGTATTTAAATTATATGGTATTCCATATCTGCCAGTTATATTATTCAATTAAATTGCATTTACATAGATTTTTATATTAATGTATTTTTTATTAGAAATATATAATTATTAATTTTTGATTAAGTCATTAATTTGAGTTCAATGGCGAATGGCAGGTAGATGAGTTGAGTCGAAAACCAGAAAAGTTTTTTCACTCTAACCACTGTGCCACTCACCCATTTACTAACTTTTTTTTGGAAAACTAGAAATCCCAAGTACAATTCAGAAATAGTCATTTCTCTCGGGTCAGTTAGCTAATTTAATACTTAAGAAGAACTATACCTATAGGTTTTTGCAAAATACGTTTGACAATCAATCGAATAAGACATTTTTCATATGAATATTAAAATGAACATTTATATCTACTTTAATAATTATTTACATATTGAATTATTCAAAACCATATTTATTTATATACTAGCTGTTGGCCCGTCACAGAATGACGGAATGTCAACTGAAAGAAAAACTTTTTCTAATAAGAATTATTTTTAATTTCATTATATACATGTACATATCATATTGTATATCAATATTATTTTCTTAAATAAAGTCGAAAGTGTTACATTTTGTAATACGTAGATTATATTCCGATTCTAGTAATTGATACACAAAAGAAAATGACTTATTTAACTTCTTGTTGTTTCTTAAAAATTTGAAGATGAATAATAAGTTATGTAGTCTACCTTTTGTATGTTTTAAATTTGATAAAATTTCGGGGTCGTTAGTTCAAATCCCTTCTTGGTGAATTTTTTTTTTTAATTTCAATTAATTTTTTTTTTATTCAAATTATGTACTTGTTTAAATTTAAAATTTTTAAATTTAAATTCGATGAAATTGTTTTTTAAAAGATTTGAAATTTTTTTATAGGTTTATTTTGTTTCAATAATGATCTATTTCTCCATCTTTTAACTATGTAGACATATTTTTAAAATGTTGCTAAGCTCTGTATATTATTTCATAACCTTTGTTTAGATTCAAATCAATTTACCTACTCAACATGTTTAATTATGTACCTATTTTTATGGACATAAAATTGAATTATGAATTGAGTTTTGCATTATCAAATGCAAATTAATTTTTTGATTTTTTTATTATACCTACATATTCAAGTAAAAAAAATATATTTGTTTTGATTACTAAGGTGCAGTTCATTTGGCTTTATTTCAGGGATGAGATGAGGGAAGCTTTGAAATTGCTTTGAAACATTGCTTGCTTTATTTACTTTCCAAAGCAAAAAGCAAGCAACGCAACAAAGCGTACATTTGGCCTTCGCCATTATTTCAGTTTTTAACCGAAACTAATGAAGATTTACTACAAAACTGTTCATGTGAAGCATAGTCTTAGTTTTAAATACCAAAATGATTTACTATTTATTTAAAATTCCCAGAAAATCTTCTGTGATTTTTAAAACTGAAATCAATTTTTTCATAAACTAAAAAAATTTTTTTTTTGTTTATTTTTTTTTATTAAAAATTAATAAAATATTTTTTGGCCTGCTTACGATAATTTATGATATTTTATTTTCTAAAATAAAACACATTCAACAAAACATTAATATTTTATTATTTAATAATTGAACACCTCCAACAAAACACATTTAATTGAATGCGTTTGTTACACCTCATTCTAGACAAATATATTAATAAAATAATAATAATCCCACAAACATATTCCATTAAAATATGAACTTAAATAAGTAAATTTAATTAAATAAAGTAATATTTCTTAAAAATTCTTTTCTCTTTAGTATTTCCCAAAACCATCAATAGATGATTATAGATTACTATAGGAAAAACCCAACCTTGAATTTCTTTAAAATTTCCTCCTCATTAAATTCCCTATAATACCATCTATGTTCCTATACTTATTATTCTAATTGTTTTTTATCTATATCTATATCTAGTGTATAGTTTATGGTTTATTCCCTTACTACCTTGAAATAAAAATAAAAACAAAAAAAAATTCATTAAATATTCAGCACTTGGCAATTTATTATTTTATTTTTATCTTACCGTATTTTTTTTCTATTCCTTAATATCTTCAATATTTTAAACAATGAATTTTCCATATGTCAATCGATAAAAACTCATCAACTTATCAATATTATAATATTATTTTTTTTTTTTTTTTCATTATTTATCTGTTAAAAAAATGAGAATCAACCCTCATCAATCTATCAATATGTTTATTGAATCGAATTTATTTTTATTCTTCTTCATTTTTGTTTTTTAATTTTATGAAATTCCCTGGAATTTAATTTTTTCTAGAAATGATTATATCATCTCAAAAATGTCCCAAAAGTAGTAGAACCAAACCTTAAAAATGTCATCAATATAAAAATGTAGGGATAAGCTAATATAGAGTATCGCGTTTTTTTTTCAGTTATTTTTCATCATATTGTTAACATCAAAATAAATGAGTCGTCGATCTTTTCATTCTACTCTTTATAGTATTCTCTAATCTATTTGGATAGAGACTGACTGTGCTGCAGAATGTGTCCTGCCCTCCTCAACAGTAAAAGATAACAAGTAAAAAAAGGAAAAAAAAAAAAAATTTTTATACCCTTAATTGAATATTAGAGGACTCTTTTAAGAATACTAAATATGTATATATATGTATATATATATTGAAAAATATGGTGTAAAATTAATTGAATCATTAAAAATTGAATAGCCAAAGCAAAAATTGAAAAAAATTCTCTTTTTTTTTTGGATAATAGATAGATACAACAACAAACCAAAAATCATTAAATTTAAAGGTTCAATTATATATATATGTGTATATATAATTATATATGTATATTAAAAAAAGAAAATTTAAGGGAAATTGAAGGAAAATTCACTTCTAATAAAAATTAATGATTTTTAAAAAAGATTCACGTGCTAAAATTGTTTTTAAAGTTGTATAAAAAATATCAAATTAAGCATGTAAAATATATAGGGGGTATCTATTCGGATTCTTAACTACTAGGAACACATAAAATTAATTAATTTTAATAACTTTAAAATAGGTTTAATAAATATTTAAGCAATGTTGCTCCCTAGGTTCTATTTAAAATATTTAACAAAAAATAAAACCATTAAAGGGGTAATGGAATTTGAGAGTAGGTGCAAAACACAATCTTATTTAAAATATAAAATTAAGGAATTTGTTCTGATCTTTAATAATATCGAACTCATCAGCTTAGGCCAGTGCTTAGACAATTCTTTTTTTTTTTTTTTATTTTTAGTGAGAGGGACCGTTAAAAGCTTCAAAATTCATCTATGTTTAGGGTGGGAGCTGTGATAGAACAAGTGTGGAGTTAAATTTTGAGGAAGGAGATGTGAAAGAATTTTTGGGAAATCAATATTTTTGATGTCGAGCTGAAAAAATTTTACCGATTCACTTGAAATTTTGCGCAAATGTTCCTCTTAGCTAAAGGAATTTGTTGTATAAAGTTGGTTATAATATATTAACGCATTTCGGACCGACGGGCTTCTAAAAACCTTATGTTCAGATTTATGTCCAAATTTTCAGGGGTTTAGGAGATTTAGGATTCTTGGATTATGGCTAAAAGGGAAAATTGGATTGGACATAAAAAAAACATGTTAATGTTCTTCTTTAATTTGATGACCAATAACAAATAAATTTCTATAAATTGTGGTGCGCCATCTTGATAGTTCGACTGTGTTAGGATGAGCATTTGTTGCCAAACTTGTTTCCCATTGCAAAATCTTTACAAGATATCTATAATACAGGATTTGCGATACAACTTTACTCAACTGAGTGGCGTTGGCAATCAGGAGAATTTGGGATCATTTGTAAGACTTGTAAAATTTTAATTTTCAACTAGATGGTCTTACTATAATTATAAGAAAATTTCAAAAAACTATCTGTGAGGTAATAAGATTGAAATGAAATGATCATAATAGTCTTGGTTTCTAATCAAACTGGAATAAAAATATTGAAGAAGTTTTTCTAAGAAGAAATTCGTAATATAATGATAAAATACAGTCTGACCCCTTATAACGTTACTTTTAAATAAATTGTACTCATCCCAAAAAATACTTATTTAAGAATAATCCTAGACACAAACCAAAAATAAAATTTTTATTTTTTAAATAAAAGATTTTTTAAAGATTAGTATTTTAGTTTTTAATCAATCTAATTAATTAATCAAGGATGGTTATCAAGAAAACTGGTGACAAATTAAAATACCGTTGAAAGCAAATTTTTGGTTAATGACCTGAAAAAGATCCCAAGTAATTTCTATAATTAAAGTCATTTTAAAAAGTGTAATCCCAATTAAAATACAAGGAGGATAAAAGACAAATAAATTTAAATCTATTAATCTTTTTTTTATTGAAGTGAAGCCAGTCAACACATTAGTTCAACGTTCAGACAATAAAACTCAACATTAAAAACCGCAATTATTGAAGAATTCTGTCAATATAATAAAAACGGAAGAAGGTTGATCTTGTCAACTATCAGATACCAGTTAGAATCCATTATAATGTTATACAATATTTTGTTAATTTCATGTTCTTTAATTAATATTTTTGAAATTTCAATACACGCCATGGATGTTCTTTAAGATTTATCACTGAAATGTATCACATACTTCTTCATAAATTTGTAGTCTACTTGTGAATAATTTCGTTATATTAGGAGTACTTTTCAAAACTCTGGAGGGCCCTTGTCGAAAACCGAAACACCAACTTTGTTTTAGGAATATAAGAAAAAAGATTTAAAAAAAAAGTCAATGAAAATGTTAAATTTTAGATTATGTCGATTGGACCTACGATGCTTGAGATATTGCCATTAAAAACAACTTAAAAGGCAGAGGTGATACGTCCTAAATATTTTTGAAGTAATAAAAAATTACTGTCACTTCCTTGGTTAAGTCTTGCAGAATAAAAAAGCATCAGTTCAGTGATATTCTTCTAGTGTCACGTCTTCAAGAATATGGAAAGCTTCAAGTCTTCTTATTTTAACAGTTCTGTACACTGATATTAGAAATCTATAGGGCAGCTCTTTTAAAACTTTGCTTCTAGTAAATTTGAAGTTTAGAAATACGCTTGCCTTACCTGACTAATACAAACTTACTATGGATGGATAGAACTGATGACTATATCAAATAATTTTTGATGCCCGAATGCGATTTTGTTTAGCTTCTATTGATGCGTTGCTGATGAGCTTGCAGTTTTCACTTAATTCGTGATTATCGTTCCCACGGGTATGCAAAACGATAAACCAAAGATTAGAACCAATTATGGTATACCTGATAAAGAAAAATAATGAAAAAAAAGTTTACGTAGACTACCTAATAATCAATGATGTAAAATTTTTAATTATACACTGTTTAATGTCTATTCATCCTGTTGATTAAATTAGATGGAAATTTTTTATTTTTTTATTTCTTTAGAATTTTTTCGGAAAAATTAATGAAAATTTTTGAATTAATGAAGGAAAAAACGAAAATTTTCTTTTTGTCGCAATAAACGAAAGCAAAAACAAAAATTTAAAATTTAAAAATAAAGATAAAGTTTACAGACATCTTTCATAAGAATTTTCCTCTGTTATTATTTTGATTTTTATAAATTTTTTTTTGGTCTATCGTCAATTTTAACAGACAAAACAAAGCTTTTCTTTTTGTTTTTCTTCTTTTTTTTTTTTTAAATTAAATTAAATTGAAAAATGTAAACATTTTCATTTTGTTTCATTTCATTTGGTTCTTTAATATTTCAATAATGGCTGTTATCTTTGTTAATTTAATTTTAGGGTAATTAGAATAAATTCTAAAAAACAAAAATAGTGTAAAGATTGAAAAATGACTTTTAAATTTAATTTGAATGTGTATTTTATTTTATTGTAAAATTTAATTTAAAATATCAATAATGTTAATTGGAGTTCATTGTGAGAGAAGTTTAAAAAGTTAATTGTAATAATTTCATAATAATATATTTATACCCGTTCGTACTAATAAGACCACAGGTATGTTAAAATTACTCCTCCGGTTGTAACGCATCGATCTAGACGAGCTACATATAGTGTCAAATATACGTATCGGATCGGCATTTAAAAAAGCGATCCCGATGCACGACAACTCAAAAACGAGCTAGAGTTTCGAAACTTACACAAAGTAATTTTTAGACAATTTTTAGGTTCCTATTATTTTTGGTTCAAATCGTACAAAGGCTTGGGGTAGCTTCCATACACATTTTTTGAACTGATATGAATATCTTCAAAACTAAGAACTAAATAGAAACTAAATAGAAAAACAAACATATTATTAATCGCTTGATGGTGTAATGGTTAAGACGTCGGATTTTTAATCAAAACGTTTCGGTTCAAATTCAGGTCGAATCATATCTTCTTTTTTTATTTAGAATTAAATATAATTATTTTTTATATAAGAAATACTTATTTATATTTTATACATCATAGTGGGTATGTACGGAATCTAAAAGTTGATAAGGGCAACTATAATCATCCAAGTTTTTTAATGAAATAAGTTTGTATTTTAAAGCCAACCAAAACTATGATCTGTTTCCAAAGATCATTTAAAAGGACTGCTTATTACTTTTTTAAATGCGGGTGAAAAAGACAGCTTCCTGAAATAGCCCCACAAACACTGAAAATTGAGTGAGAAATTATTCCCACAATTATTATATAATTTTTCACTTTTTATTTAGGGTTTATTTTATATGAAACAATCCCCCAAAACCAAATAATTTAGCTGCTGAAATAAATCCTCAAAATTTTAAAATGTAATAAATTGTAAATTAAATTATTGAAGGTACAGCATGTAACACTAAAATCAAATGAATTTATGTATGTAATAAAATTCAAGTAGCTCTAACTATTCCCATATAAGTTAGAATCTCGGACCTGTATATAAACTTTCTGGAAAAAGCGAATCCCCTAATTTTGAATATAAATCTAAAATCATATTTAATCCCATCTGAGATCCAACTCTAAAACTCGTCTTGTTTTCCTGGATTTTAGTTGTTCGTGCAAATGAAATGTCCTTCAAATTAGCATAAGTTTCCTAGTAGATGACATTTCAGAGAAAATGGGAAAATAATTAAATTTTAATTTTTGGGAGTTATTTCACTTTATTGCGGGAATATTTAATTTTGAATTCAGGGCGTTAATTAATAATGATTTTCTTCATATATCTTCTAGATAGTCCATTGTCTTCTCCAATTGTCAAAACTTATTAACCTTTGGTGTCTCTATTTATGTGAACAAGTCTATGAATTGTATATTTCTAATATATATTTTAATTTTCCCAACAAGGACGAAATGGTACTGCACAATATAGTAGGTGAGAGTAATTCCGTATATAGTAGTTTGACACTATCGAAAATAGAGAGTCAAATGCTCTTTTGAGGTCTTCTAATGTCAAGTGTAAAAAATATCAGGGCAATCCGAAGAGTATTCGACTATTCAAGGAAATCTACTTTTTATGGTAAGTTTGCTCGTTGCGTGGAAAATCTTCAATAGGAACTTTCATCAAAAATTCATATAACCACATACTCAAACTCTATGGAGATTTTTGAGTAATTTTTTTAATTTATAAAACTATTGGTACCTATTTAAATGTAGTGTAGAATACTAAAACGTCTATGAACTAGCTGATAATTGTTGATAATAATAAACTTTGTAAATTAGGTTTCACTTATTTTAATTCTGTTATAAGTATCCTATCCATACACAGTATTGAAGCAAAGTTAATTAAAATAAAATCAATTCATTAAAAGTATTTAAATGTTTTTTTTTTGAAAATGTATCATATTATATTTTAATTATTTTCTAAAAACCTCTTATGACTGTTCATTTGAACTAAAATATCCAAATAATTGAATTAAAAACCTACAATACACGTAAAATTTTATGAATATAATAAAAATTTTCACAATTCTAAATTTTCCAGATATTAATCTCTAGAATAATATTAAAATGAAAAACATACACACATAAATGAAAAACATATACACACATAATATTAATTATATTATATCCTTCACATGAATGATATTTGAATTTTTCAAATGTATAAATACTTATGTATTATTTAGAAAGTAATATAAAAGAATAAAATTTATACATATTTTTAAAATCTAATGCTTTTAAAACAGTTCGGTCAATGTCCTGTTAAAAATTTTTTTCAAAAAATAATTTATTAAAAGGAACTTCAAATTTTAATTCAATATTGCATTTTACAATTTCTCTTTTGTTCCTCTTTTACCCAATATAAAAAATTGATAATTTTTCATAATATAATAGGCTCTTTTGTCATAATCATACATAAATCAGGACATTATTATGTGTCCTTGTAAAAATTTAGTAGATGAAAATAAGGCACTCAACTAGAACTTGACCAATTTTAATAATAAAGTGAATAATTTCAAGTAATTTTATAAAATTTATATTTTAAATGAATATATATGTATTGCTTGGTGTTACGACCCATTGCATTTATACCATCCTATGCATATTGTAACAGCTTTTGAGAATTAAAATGAATATTAATAAAAAATATATTTTAAACAGTTATGAGCAAAATTGTGTAGGCAACTTCTTATTATTTTGTAAAAAATATTCTATATTTTAATCCATATTTTTTGTATTGATTACTTTTGATTAGAATTGATTACTTTTTAAGAAGGGACTCAAAAATATTACTAAATGTACATTTATACATTTAATTGCCATATAATTGCCTAACGAACTATTATGGAGGCACGTGATTTAACTTCGCTGTTGCTTACCGCTATGAATTTATAAAACTGGTAAAAATAATGGTTAATTTTTTATACAAAATTAATCAAAAATATTTGAATTTGTAAAGTAATCATAATCAATATTTTTAATTACAATTAATCATAATTTAAGTGTAACTGGGATCTAAACTCTAAAACTTTGCTTAATAGTTAAAGTACTTCATAAAGGTTTAAATTAGATTTATATAATCACAATAAGGACAATCATTAGATTACGATTACCAAATAGTCGTTATCTAAAGTTTAGATTACTATTTTGATAATTTTAATGATAATATCAATATTATATTATATTTTATTATATTTAATGTAATATAAAATTAATATTATAATTTTGATAATAATGGAACTCCATTAATATATTTTATTTTTTTCAGAACAATTACTAATTTAGAATATTGTTATAAAAAAATAATCAAATATTTTTTGAATCATACAGAAATAATATAAAAGTAATTCAGATTACTTTCTCTGTTTTCTTTATTCGATTACAATAAAATAATCTCCAATAATAAATAAGTAAAGCAGATAATTAATTGAATAAGCAAAGCTCATTGCAATAACAAAAGTAATTAAAAAACAAAAGCTCCAATAATAAGAAAGGCAACTTTCTTTTAGATTAGTTTTAAGTAACCAATAGTAATCAAAAAGTAATGTGTAAATCTAATCTAGAAGTGATAAAGATTTTATATTAATCAAAAGAAAAGTTTAAACTTTAAAGTATTATTATTATTATTATTAAATATTATAATCACAACTTTTAAGTACATATATGGAATACAATACTAATAAGCCCGATTTAAATAAAAGTTCCTTCAGTACAATACTATTAGTTACTTTCATTGATATTTTTTAATCAACATTTTAATAAATAGGATGCACGTTGTTTGAATCCATTAGTGATTACAATTATAACATGTCGAAAAAACAGTACATATTTCAAATCATATGTTGCCACCACAATTTTTGTCCGAAACTGTACACATAATATTTTTTAAAATTTTATAAAATAAAAATCATATTAGAGTAAAAAGCAAATGGGAAAAATTTTTTTTTTTATTATTGCAACAATATCCTAAAAATTTATTTTATATATATTTTTTCTAAAATCTTTTTCTTTCTTTTTCATTTTTATTTAGTTAAATATTTCACACATATTATTGTATATTTTTCATCTCTTTTACTCCTTTTATAAACATTAATTAAGTTGGAAAATAAAAAAAAAAAAAAAGAACAAGTGTGGTTTAATATGCATTTTATTCATAACTCTTGATAATATAATACTGATGATGATTATTATGATTATTATGATGGTCCAATGGACTTTTATACTTGATGTCCAAATTATAATTATTTAACACTTATGATGGTATAAATTCGAGTATATATATACAAATACTTAAAAATGTATTCAAGTATACATATATATATATTCAATTCATTTGTGTATATATGTAAAAGGATTTGTTTGTATACATTTATAATAATAATTTCAAAATGGAAAATATATTTTGTTAGCTATAATGTGGTATTAGAGTTTTGGGCTTTTGATTCTTTCATAATGGAGTTTTGGACAAAAAAAAAAAAAATAAAAAGAAAAACAAATATGATTAAAACCATAATATTGGACATAGATTTAAGGGTGACCATATGATGGAAAATTACTTTGTGGATATTTTGGTTTTTCTATATTTTACTTATGGTTTTTAAATTTGATTTTTTTTTTGAAAAATTCTTTATTATGTTACATTGTACTTAATTTTAATTATTTCTATATAAAGTCTATGGTTCATGAATAAAACTAAGTGTAATGGGTGATAGATTTTGGGGTAAGCCAAAAAGGACGTTCTGAAAAAATTCAATTTAATTGCAAAAATGAAATTAAAAAAATATTTAAATAAACTTTACTAATAAATTAAATCTAAATTGTAGTAATTGACCTCAACATGAGTATTTTGAGTTCAAAGAACTTCAAATATAACCTCATTATAGGTCTAAAAAGAAATATGATCACTTTTCAAAACGTTAATTGACGATCAAATCATTGTTTAAGACTTTTGCAGTTGCAATCAAATAATTGGGGAATTTTGTTGATCTTTGCAACATTTTTAGACAAGTGACAAGTGTAAAAAAAGTGACCAATGGCGTAGTAGTTAAAATGTTGATTCTTTTCATTTGGAAGGGCTAGGGTCCGATCCCCGGTCAGTTCAAAACAAATAAAAAAATATCGTAAAATTGTATAATTATATCGTAATAGTTTATATTGTAATATAAAACAAGATTTAATAAAAATATATATATAACAATAACTCTTGTGTAAGACAATAGTTGGCGCATAAAAATATTAATTTTGTATTTATAGTCTTACATTATACCTGCATCTGAGTAATCAACGGCTTAGCGAATATAACGACAAAAGAAACTGAAGCCTAGTCTAAAAAGACTTAGTGGTCCTACACTTCTTAAAGGAGAGGAAAAGGAAAAAAAAGTATAATAACTGCACTACTCAGCAACTTAGTCATTATGAAGTGATTAGGCAATTGGGAAGTAAAGATTATTTGTTATCATTGTTAAGTTATCATAAATACTCTTAGGGATTTTTGAAATTTGTCAAGTTTGTGATTGTCCAGAAGTTTGGTCATAAAGTAAATAAAATATCTGTTGAAGATATTGTAACTGAATAAATCGAAATAAAGGCTTTTAATCAGATTTTATGATAGTATATAATTAAAAATTTTGACACCCAAGCATTGTTTGTCATACTAACTTTTAAGCAAGTGTTTCAGTATGACAATAGAAGATTGTGATTCTTCTGTGATTCCTTCCATTGTTTTGTATCAGATTTAAAATAGAACTTTAAAACCTCCTTGATTTCTTAATTTAAATAAGATTTTAATTTATATTCGAAATTTCGAAATTTTATTATAACCTCTGACATACACTTATATATTACACCTAGTTATAATCATATTTATTATGAAATATTTTGTATTTACATTAAATAAATGTTTAGTTAAAGAAACCCAAAAATTTATAATTGCTGAGGCTTTAAATATAATTCTAAAGTAAATTATTTATTTAATATAGAAAACATTAAAAAAAAAATATTTTATCAATATTTATCATTAAATATAGAAAATGCTGGTATTAGCAATTTATATTATAATTTAAATAGGAAATATAATTTATTACAACAATACTATCTATCGTATATACGATGTATTAATGTGTGACATAAAATAATATTTAGATACTTTTCAAAACTTGTTCAAGTTATTTATTGTATATAAAAACAAGTAAAGAAACAGTCAGTTGGTGTAACCGACTTAGAAATACCCTACACCTATTTGGTTCAAATTTAAGGACATATCCATAAGTCATTTTAACACCATAAAAGCTGTTATTAATTTGATCGTAAGACATAGCTAACCAAATTAACTTTATAATACTAAAAACATTTTCTAATTACACTATCTATTAAAAAATATTACAAAATCTTACTAATTTATCTATTTAAAAACATTAAAAAACAAACAAACTTGAAATAAATGAAAATATATTTATTCCAATTCAATTACAAAATGAAAAAATTCTAATTATTAAATTTTGTGATAAAAAGATAATCAAAGCATAATATATTTAATAATCCAAATTTTTCAAAATTGCAATTTACCTAAGTTTATACCTTAGTTTTAATGTATTTCTAAAATACAATTACAAATTTAGACCTTTTCATATAATTCATTTAAATATTCAAATATATTTTAGTTTATATACCTAATAGAAAAGCTTATAAACGCAAAATATGCAATAAATGTATTTCTAAAATACAATTACAAATTTACACCTTTTCATATAATTCATTTAAATATAAAAATAAATTTTACATAAATGCAGCAAGTACCTTTGAACATAGCTGAACCACTACAATTAAGTCTAGATTTCGGAGACACATAGGACATAGGAAATATATTCTTTGGCTTCGGAATTAAACTCGACCACAACCAATTCCCATGGTACTTTCATTACTAGTAACCTACTGTTAAATTTCATCAAAATACCGGCATTATTTTTTGAGTTATGGTGTTTGTAAGGTATATGTTTGCTAGTCCTTGAACTTTTCAAGGGTTCCAGGACCCGAAATTATGGTACGATTTCGCCCATATGCAGTCCCGTCATACTTTCAATACTAGTTAACCCTTGTACACAATTGGAACGCTCTATCTTAATTTTAAGTTACTAGTTTTATTAATTTCGATGATAAGCTTTTACACATTGGGGGGTCTAAGAGAGGTTCTGAACCACCACTCCAATTGATCCTAAATTAGGGGGGCACGCAAGAAATAGTAAAGAACACCCTTTTGGCAAATTGGAAGCTTCTACATTTGTTTCAAGTTACTATCTTTATTAATTTCGAAAATATGCTTTAAGGGCCTAAGAACTGAGTGGCTGGTCCCCGATCCACTACTCCAATGGGGCCCAAATTTCAAAGACACTTACGAAATAGGAAGGGACACCCTGATACCAAATTTGGAGGTTCTATCTTCATTGGTTTCGGAATTATGCTCGTTTGGCCTAAATTCGATCAAAAAGTTATCAGTTCCGAACCCATTGTCCAATCCTCACCGTACGTAATCACCGCCGTGGTTTCGTTGCCAATAACCTACAGCACAAATTTCATGAAGATAGCCTCATTAGTTGTTGAGTTATCGTGATTTTTTATATATGTTCCTTAGCCCTGACATCGATTAAAAGGTCCGGAATCCGAACCGTTGGGCTGATTTCGCCCTTATATAGTCCGCGCTGAACTTATAGTACTAGTTAACCCTTGTACACAATTTGAACGGTCTATCCTAATTTTAAGTAACTATTTTTAGTAATTTCGATTATAAGCCTTTAAAACTTGGGAGGTCTGAGAGGGGTACAGAACCACCACTCCAATTGATCCCAAATTAGGGGAACACGCAAGAGATAGTAAAGAACACCCTTGTGGCAAATTGGAAGCTTCTACATTTTTTCAAGTTGTTATCTTTATTAATTTTAAAGATATGCTTTAAGGTCTTCGGAAATGTGTGGCTGGTCCCCGACCCACTACTCCAATGGGACCCAAATTCACAAGACACTTAGGAAATAGGAAGGGACACCCTGATACTAAATTTGGAGGTTCTATCTTCATTGGTTTCGGAATTATACTCGTTTGGCCTAAATTCGATCACAAAGTTCTAGGTTCCGAACCCATGGTCCAATCCCGACCTTACGCAATTCCCGAAGTAGTTTCATTACTAGTAACCTACAGCACAAATTTGATGAAGATAGCGTCATTAGTTGTTGAGTTATCGTGATTTTTTATATTTGTTCGTTAGCCCTGAAACCGATTAAAAGGTCCAGAATCTGAACCCATGGGCCGATTTCGCCCATATGCAATCCCCGCCGTACTTTTAGTCCTAGTAACCTACAGTTAAAATTTCATCAAGATAGCTCCATTATTTTTTGAGTTATCGTGCCTACGGACGGACGGACGGACATGGCTATATCGACTAAGGCGGTCACGCTGATCACAAATATATATACTTTTCCATATCTAGCTCGCTTCCTTTAGGTGGTTACAAACACCATACCAAAGTTAATATACCCCTTTACCTATTCTATAGGTGTAGGGTATAATAATATATTTTAAAAATATATATTTAATTGTTATTAAATATTGTAGAACCATTATATTATTATAAAATAAAATTTATATTTCTTGACAATTTTCATTAAATTATAAAATTTTAAAATCAATTCTCTTGATGGTATCGTATTATAATACTATTCAACTCGTAAAGATAAAGTTAAATTAGTTTTCACACCTGACTTATATCAAATTCAAATACAATGCAATTTTGAATTTAATATTGGTAAAGTATTACATTAATTTATTTAAATCTAATAACTTGTATTTTATTTAGCGATAAAAGCCCCGAGTTGAAATTTATATTTTATTTAACAATAAAAGCCCTGATACTTTGTATAGGTATAAATGAGAGGAACTTAGAGTTTGGCCGTAAAGGTACTTGGAGTTGGTCCCTGTTATGCCACGAATATGCTTTGCATATTGAAAATTTTACAGTTTGGTCTTGTAGCCATTTAATAAGTTAATGTGAAATAAAGCTTAGTATTGCTGTGTGAGGGGTGTTATTTCTCTTTATACCCGTGCATACATATATGACATCGGGTATATTAAAATTGCTCCTCCGTTTGTAACGCATCGATCTAGAGGAGCTAGATATAGTGTCAAGGGTACGTATCGGCTCAGAATCGAAAAATAAGTCGATCTAGCTATGTGTGTCTGTCCGTCCGTCCGTCCGTCCGTCCGTCCGTGTGTCAGCACGATAACTCAAAAACTAAAGGAGCTACAGTTCTGAAATTTTCACAAAATATTTTTCAATCAATTTCTAGGTTCCCTATTTTTTTTGGTTAAGATCGGACCAAAACTTCGGGTAGCTCTCGGACAACTAACTTTTTTAACTCCCATATTTTCATATAAAAATTTGAAATATATCTGCACATCTTGTATAACATGAATTTATATGAATTTTGTTTTTGTTTGTTTTTTTTTTTGTTTTTTTGTTTTTTGAAGATAAAGAATTTTTCAAGTAACGATTTCATACGATTTAAATGATGCGTAAAATTTTTAAAAAAATTTTAGATTTGGACTTTGTACTTTGAGATTTATGAATTAAAATGAAAAAAAACGAGGAAGATTATAGTTGCCCTTGTCAACTTTTAGATACCCGTGCATACCCACTATGGTGTATAAAATAAACCGTAATTTACTTCTCTTATACATTTAACTCATTACCCCATAATTTTGACGTAAAAAAAAAAAAAAAAATTAACAAAAAAAAAAAAAAAAGTCACAAAACAAAAAACAAAATTTTCATTCATTGTCCCATAACTTTAGCTTCAAAAAAAAAAAAAAAAATTAACAAAAAAAAAAAAAAAATCACAAAAAAAAAAAAAAAAGTTTTCATTCATTGTCCCATAACTTAAGCTTAAAAAAAAAAAAAAAAAAAATAAAAAAAAAAAAAAACAACAAAGAAAAAAAAAACAAAAAAAAAAAATTGGCCCACCCTAAAAGTCCGATGGTCCGAGTGATGTCCAACTTTGCCAAGTAACTTGCCCTATTAATTTACCTGCCCAATTTTAATTTTAACCTTGTAGCTTTATTAGATTCACAGTTATTGAATCGAAAACTTTGTATGGCAGCCCTCCGAAAATGGGGCCCTAACATTTTGAAACTTCATATAAGTGCTCGATTCATTATATAACTAACCGTGTGTAGTTTTCAGCCTCGTAGTATAATTAGTTTTGAAGAAATTCATATTGGTGCAAAGAAGTTGTATGGCAGCCCCCCATAAATGGGGCCCTAACATTTTGAAACTTCATATAAGTGCTCGATTCATTATATAACTAACCGTGTGTAATTTTCATCCGCGTAGTATAATTAGTTTTGAAGAAATTCATATTGGTGCAAGGAAGTTGTATGGCAGCCCCCCGAAAATGGGGCCCTAACATTTTGAAACTTCATATAAGTGCCGGAGTCAATATAAAACTAACCGTGTGTAATTTTCATCCCCGTAGTATAAATAGTTTTGAAGAAATTCATATTGGTGCAAAAAAGTTGTATGGCAGCTCCCCGAAGCCTTGGTCCGATTTTAACCAAAAACAATAGGGAACCTAGAAATTGTCTAAAAATGACTTTGTGTGAATTTCAAGACTCTAGCCCTTTTAGTTTTTGAGTTATCGTGATGACACACGGACGGACGGACGGACGGACGGACGGACGGACGGACAGACACACATAGCTAGATCGACTAATTTTTCGATTCTGAGCCGATACGTACCCTTGACACTATATCTAGCTCGTCTAGATCGATGCGTTACAAACGGAGGAGCAAATCTAATATACCCGATGTTCATATATATATGCACGGGTATAAATATGAATATGATGATAATTTTTGATCATGATGATCTGATCATTATATGAGTATGATTATAATATGATGCTTATTTTGCTTGGTTTTAATATAAGTATTTGTGAATTAAAAATTAATTACAAGAGATAGAATTGAAAAATTAGAGCTAGAGTTTTGAAATTTACACAAAAAATTTTTTTGGACATTTTTTAGGTTCCCTATTCTTTTTGGTTAAAACCAGACCAAAGCTTCGGGGAGCTGCCACACAACTTATTTACACCAATATGAATTTCCTCAAAAGTAATAATACCAGGAAGATGAAAATTACACACGGTTAGTTCCATAATGAATCAAGCACTTATATGAAATTTCAAAATGTTACGGCTTCATTTTCGGGGGGCTGCCATACAACTTCTTTGCACCAATATGAATTTCTTCAAAACTAATTATACTATGAGGATGAAAATTACACACTGTTAGTTATATATTGAATCGAGCACTTATATGAAGTTTCAAAATGTCACGGCCCCATTATCGGGGGGCTGCCATACAAAGTTTTCAATTCAATAACGCTGAATCTAATAAAGCTAGGAGGTTAAAATTAAAATTGGGCAGGTAAAGTAATAGGACAAGTTACTTGGCAAAGTTGGATATCACTCGGACCAACTTTTAGAGTGGGGCATTTTTTTTTTTTTTTTTTTTTGTTTTTTTTAAGCAAAAATTATGGGATAATGAATTAAGATTTTTTTTTTTTGTTTTTTTTTTTTAATCAAAAATTATAGGATAATGAGTTAAATTTTTTTAAACTATTTTACTTTTTTATATTTTTTGTAATATATTCTAGCATTATAGAAATAAATAACGGTTTATTTTTCATATTATAGTGGGTATGCACGGGTATCTAAAAGTTGACAAGGGCAACTATAATCTTCCTCGTTTAATTTAAATATTGACATTTTATGAAATAAAGCCCCGGTGTGTTATTTTTCTTTTAGTTTCACTTCCGACCTTTTATTAAATTAAGCTGAGAGTGTTAATTCCACTCCCCTTTAACAAAATTTTGAATACAAATTTATAGTCTCACTATAGTCTCAGTGCTTCAGAATCACGCCTACGCATAAAATATTGATGATATATGATATGGAGACATAAGGCAAGTACTATGTTTTCGAATTTAGTTCTCATATGCTTTCTAGTTTAAAACCTTTTATACACAAAATTATAGGAAAACGACTACCGTACATGATTTTTCATTAAATATAAAATGACACAGGTTTTTGAGAATTAAAGCCTCAGGTGTTATTTCCAGTTCAATTCAATCTTCTTCTTCTTCAGAAATAGCAGCCGGATTCTTAATTCTCAAAAATTTGAAAAAACCCTGGAGTTTTGTTTCTAGTTCAATATGAAATACCATCCCATGGTTTAATTTACCAATGAGAATAGCATTCTACGGGCGTTATTTCATACGACTTTTTTCACGACCCCTATAGTTTTCATAAATACATTTAATAATATTTACGTTCAATTTACGTTGCCTTTCAATAAAACTTTTGATTATAATAAATATAAAATCTATATTAATTTAATAATAAGATAGTATTAATATTAATTTATTAATAAGATAGATGTTTTGTTTAAAACCGCTTTGCATGGTATTAATTCGAAAAAAATAACGGCATTTTGTATAGATAACATCTTTTTAAATATCTGATGAATAATTTTAACCAATTGAATATAGTAAAATTTTGTGGATTACAACAAATTTTGAATCAAATTATATTTCCCTAGACTTTTTACACTTTCACCTGTGGGAAATAATAAATGATCGTATTCCATATTAATACATATTTTTAGTTGTCATCTGTGAAACGTGTCAACCTTGAATATTCCAATAGAAACCAAAATTAATGGAAACTAGCTTTATGAATCAGATTGCCCATTGATTAACTTTTTCTTATTTTAAAATTTCCTATTATTAATTTATAAAACGGATCTTAAGAATTTTTCAACACTCGATTGAACACTCGATTAAAATAGTAAAATATTGGGAAGTACTTTAGCTATAATAATTTTAATTGTTGGTTTTGCCAACCTCAAGAAGCTGAATCATAACTTTCATTATATCGAGATAATCTAAAAACAAAACCTTTTTCCATAGTATTATAAATTTGTCTATGCAAAATTTAAAACTAGAAGCGATTTTCAAGTTTTTTTTTAATTTTTGGAAAAGAGGAACTTCCCAATTTTCAATTTGAACTTAATCTAAAATATAATTATATAGTTGTTTATTAATGATTATATTTTAAAAAAGATTTTAGAAAGAACCAATTATTTTGGTACTGAATTTCAAATCTTTCAATTTATAAAGTCGTAAATCTCTGGGTAGCTTTTGGCTGACTTATCGGAAATTTTTGGCTTATTTATTAGCTTAAAAGTCCTCCGGGACTTTTTCCATACCGGCATCGTGATTTTATGTTTTGTTTATGTGTTAAAACAAGGAAATGAGATGTTTGGCTGGAAACTTAAAGCTTACTATATTTTGGTGTCATAGAGCTTCGAAAAATGTTTCAGATTTATTATTGAATTGTTGCATAAAAGTTTTTTTTAAATAAACAATTTCTAGACAATTATTAAATTTTAATGACTATTTACTTATAAAAAATTTAATACATATACTAAATTTACTAGGTACTTTTAATTAATATATACCATAATAAAAGTTTTTATTATAAAAGCAATGCATTATTATTCCATAAAAAATTATCTCGCAAAATTTAATAATCAGCGTTATTCATTTTATTCTATAATAATAACTTATTTTATTAGAAATTAAATCATTGCAAGTTTGAACTATTAAAACTCTTTTTTTATTTTTTTAATTAAAAATCTTTAATAAACACTGAAATTAGTAATAAAAATTTTTTAAATATAATGAAAATCAGGTGGTAATTGATAATAGATCGGATAAAAAAAATGGTAATGCTCATTAAGTTTTAATTGTTATTAAGTAGCTTTAATAATAATTGGTATCTTTATAGGTTTACCACTTTTTTATGTAAGAATAATAAAAATTAACATTTTATTACCTTACCAAACCGCAATTGAAAATTCTAGGTACTTCCCCTTTTTATGAAAGGAAAAATATTCTTAAGTATAATTGGATTAAAATTTTTTTATGTGCTTCCAAACATTAATCATGCACAATAAAATATAATAGTGTAACCCTTCATAGTTGAACCAACCGGATTTTCAAGTGGGATGAAATAACGTTATTAAAAATTAAAAGGAATATTTGAATTAATCAAGAAATGGGACAGAAAAGATTTAGGATAAAAAATGGGTTAAGATTTTACAAACCACAATTCAATTAAAATGGTGGAATGAAAATATAAATATTAAAAGATCTTATTCAAAAATTTTTAATATAAGAAAATGACTTAAATGGAGTATGGGATAAACCGCACATATGTATAAATACAACATACATATATGTTTGTTTGCATACTTGTAAAATATTTAATTAAATTACTTTATTTTTTTTTTAAATACTGTTAAGTTACTGGTTTTAATTTTTATGTTTATATATTGATTGTAAATTATTAAGGATTATGTTTATTTTAAAGGATAATGATATCATTTAAGGATTATTAAGAAAATTATATTTTATATCTTTAAATAATAATTACAAATTAAAATACAACAGTTAAATTAATATGTGTATAGTATATAAAATATATAAAATATTCTTCAGATATAAAGTTGATTACTTACTGGTTTATTGTATTGTATTTTTGTATAATAAAATTTTATATATTTTGTTACAGTGCAATTTGAAAATATATTTGAATATATTTTTAAAATGTTCCGCTATATTATATTACTCCTCTTCTGGAAGATATCTTAAAAGTATGGTTACACTTTTTTTTTCTATTTTACGAATGACAGGAAAGTTTCGAAATTCATATATTTGAGCTAAGTAATGCGATACTTTAACAGACCCCAACCGTAACCCTCTTTGAACCAACCTTTAGGATGTAATTCTTGGATTCTTCAGTTTATAACTGCTTATAACTGATAACTGGAAAACCAAAATGAATTAAGAAACTTGGGAGCGTGTCATGTGCCTGTATTTTGCAGAATTATAGAGAATTTTGCAGAATTATTTGAATTTCATTAATATGAGCTAAGAAAAAATTAATTTTAATAATTCAATATACTACCTCCATGTATGATAAACATTGCCTAGATAAATTTTTTCATAATTTTATGGATAATTAGGAGAAATTTTAGAGTTTGATTTAAAAGCAGGATTAATACGCTTTTTCCAGAATATTTATATATATCTATATGTGAGATTCTGAGTTAGGAGAAATCTTAGAGATGGCTACAAAATCAGGGTTTCAAAATTTTGATTAGAAAATCTTAAAATGCAGTCAAAAGAAATACAGGCTTGTGAGTTGTGATAGTAACCCAAAAACTTCTACATAGATCACTTTGTGCCACAATCTCATTCATATTGTATACTGGATTGAACACATCTACTTCCAATTCTATAAAAAAATTATAACATATTTATTTTGCAACTAAAAGATAACAAATAGGATCCAATTTATATTCAGAATATATTTCAAGCATTTTCTAGAACTTTCCTGGATTTTCAGACATTGAAGTTTCTACAATTCAAGATGAATTAACTTTGTTTTCTAGTGTTCCTACATAAAATTTATAAATTGTAAATAGTAAATAAAAATTTGTTAGTCAAAGTGCATTTAATTAGTTATATTTATTAAAATAAACACTAATTTGATACATTAATTGATTATAATTTCTTTGTTTGCACTGCAACAACGCTTTTTAAACTAAATTAAAATGGATAAGGACAAAAAAAAATGGTTGAGCTGTTTGACACACTGATCGAATTACGGTAAAAAATAAAAATGTGGTAGAGTTTTTCTTTTTTGACATTACATGGTATGTTCACGTAGTAGAGTGTTTTTTTATAAAGTGACTGGATTACAGTGAGAGCGTAATGCGATTTCTAATATTTTGTAGCTCGAAATATTTTATTTGATTCTTATAGAAATTTTTTTAAGAATTTTTTTAAAAAATCCAAGATGTCCAAGGATTAGGATTTTAAAGTATACATTTTGCAAAATTTTTAAAGATTTTCCAGAAAGTATGGTGTTAACTTAACCTTCCTAGGATAACCTGCAAATTCTCACTAGCCTCAAAATCCTAAATGTAACTTTAAACACAACCTTTGCTATTGCTCCCATATATTACTATGCACGTTCAATTACTAGTCATGTTTTCAATCCAAACAACTAATTCCCTGAAACCTTGAGGATATCGATGTTAAAAAATGTTTATTAAAAACTAAATAATTCTTGTACACATATCATCTATCATAGCACAAATAATATTAAACACTACTGTTTAAGTAACCTATGCGTATGCATACCTATTTATAATTACATTATATAAAGTAATTTTATATTCATTTTAACTATAATTTACGTTAAAAGCCTTCTGTCATCAAAAAAATTCAATTTCACTAATTTTTAATGCATCAACATTATACGTATATATTACTAAATTAAATTATCTTGTCTAGACCTTAAAAATAGTTTATAATATTATATAATATAAATTAAACATACGTTACATTATATATAAAACAGCAACCACTAAGATTATATACACATATTATATATTATATTTAAAGATATTAAATTTAATTTAATGATAAATATAGTAAAATATAATAAGAATTTCAAATTGTGATATAAACAATATATATACATATATATATATTATATATATGTATATATTTTCTATTTTATTAAAACTTTTAAGTATGATAACTCTTAAAAGTTATATTGACTGCGTTTTTAATGGATTTATAAGTAACAAAAAAATAAAATAACTAGTATATAAAAAAAAATATTATATATTTTATAAAAGATTAAAATTATATTAAGAGTAAAATTTTATTATATTATATAGGGGTATCAAAACCAAATTTTAGTGGTTTCTGTCACTGTAATAAAATGTCTGCATTATAATATCTATCTAGTATATACTATAGATAGATACTGTATTCTTAATATTGATAAAGATTTACTGACAGAAGATTTATTAGAAATCCTATTGAAAATCTGAAGGATTTTAGTGTAAACATGTTTGTTATATTTTGGGTCAATTGATTTTAAGTGTCACATAATTTATTTTAATTAATTTATCCAGTTAAGTAACTCATTAACAGATAAACAAAAAAATGTTATCAAATTTTATAATCTATCCGTTGTCATTAATAACTTACTGAAAAGTAATTAAAAACGAGGAAGAGTGTAGTAGAGTAGACTGTGTCAACTCTGGGATACCCGTATGACCGTTATATAAACATTCTATCATTATTATTATAAACATTAATTACTTTTGGCAAAATTTCAAACATATCAGATTTATTAGGTGTAGTGTAATGCTCTTATAAAAGAAGGAGTTGTATGGCAGCTACTCGAACTCTTGGCAGTAGAGCAACCAAATTTTGCAGTAATTTTGGCCATTACACTAAACTATTTTTGGCAAAATTTCAGACACCCAACTTCAATAGGTATAGAGTAATGCTCATATAAAATAAGAAGTTGTATGGCAGCTACTCGAACCCTTTGCAGTAGACCAACCAAATTTTGCAGAAACTTTAGCCATAAAACTAAACTACTTTTGCCAAAATTTCAGACACGTAGCTGTAATAGGTACAGAGAAATACTCATATAAAAAAGGAAGTTGTATGGCAGCTACCCGAACCCATGGACCAAAATGGCTGGATTTAAATAGCGATGACGGCTATTGCAAAAAAACGAATTTGCGAAAATTTCAAGATCCTAGCTCCTTTAGTTTTTGAGTTATCGTGCGGACGGACGGACAGACGGACGGACAGACGGACGGACAGACGGACGGACAGACGGACGGACGGACAGACGGACGGACATACATAGCTAAATCGATTTGTTTTTCGATTCTGATCCGATCCATACACTTGAGTCTATATCTACCCCCCCTCCTTCTCTGCGTCACAAACGTAATGGCAAATTTATTATACCCTTTGACTATATTGTCATACGGGTATAAAAATTTGCCAATTTATTAAGTAATGTCCGATTTTATGTTTCAATGAACCCAAGTTTATCAAATTTTATGTTTTTGTTCTTTAAATTGTCGAAATTTGTAGATGATGATTGAAAAGATATTGAAGAAAGGGCAAAAGAGGATTTACAGTTAGATGAGGTTTTACAATTAGATATTTTGTGAATACTATGTTATTAGAAAAATTGCTGAAATAATAATCTTAAAATTTCATTAATAACCAAAAATTATGGAATTATTAATTATTTTAAATTTTTTGACCGGGTTTTTATGAAAACACTGTAATTCTTTTGACTGTATTATATTTAGCTGTATTTCATGATTTCATTTGGCCGTAATTCGCAGAATTTATTTTAAGTTTTATTTATATGTTTTAGCTCCCATATTTAATAAACATGGCCTAGATTAATCTTTTCATATTTTTATGGAAGTATTTAAAAACTATCATCAGTTCGTAACATTAATTATATGTACTTCTATCATATTATATAACCATCATCCAATTTTTATTCTACAAAATATTAAAGAATACTTTATGGTTCTAGTAAACGTTGAATAAAACTCTTCCATCACGAAAGAAATTAAAAATAAACCAATATGTAGACTAAATTTAGATATAGAACTCCTTTTGTCCGGAGACTTTAGTTTAAAACAAAACCGGTGATGTATTACAACAGTGAGTCTGATTCGACAAATTACTCCTTCGTGAAAGGTTAAAAATAAAAGAACTAAATCTGCCACCTAAAATTAGTCATAGTGCGAGTGCAGTTGTCTTCCGTATAAGAGTTTAACACTAAACTAATCATAAATATGTATTATATTAAGAAGGTTTTCTGGTTTATTTAGACCCACAATTTGAATATAAAAATCTGAGTCATATTATAGATCAGAATTTTGCGAAAAATGGGGTGATGCAGCTCCGTAATGAGTGGGTTTACAGAAAAAAGTTTTAAAATACGAGTTCAAATTTCTTTTCTCTATTTCAAACGGTGTGAAAAATTTTATATGCATACAATTGGTCGGACGGACGAACAGAGTGAAACTATAGAGGAACATTTTTACAAAATATTTCGAAAATGTGCTAAAAACAACATATAATCACATAATTTTTTTATATACAAATAAAATAATTTTCGTATTAATTAACCCAATTAAATTAAAAACTTTTAAATTAATTATCTTTTATTTAATTTTAAAAAAAAATTAACAAATTTATTCCACTTCAATACCCGTAATTGAGTCTCTACAAATGATAAAAATTACTCATTAAATTCATAAGTTTATTGTTAATAATCAAATTAAAGTCACGACATATTAAAAATTTTTTTTATAATATTATTAAAATTCTTTTGAAAATCAATCTTTTAATGACTTTGAACTTAGTACTTAGTACGAATGCAATATTTAAAATTCATATTTTTTTAAATTTTTTATAAAGTAATTATGTAATAACTATACAGCTGGCTGGCACAGTGGTGAAAGTGCCGACCTTATATGCGAAGGTCCCGGCTCGGATCCAGATATAAGATATCATATAACTGAAATACAAAACATTACAATATAAACAAAAAATAGAATTGTAACTATTGAACATCTAAGACGTTTCCACATGTTATAAGGCTTAGTGATATCTCGTGTTAAAACTGTATGTGGAATTCATTAAGATCAATTTTAATATCACGAATATAATAGTAAGAAGATCTGGAGTAGTTTGAAAAGTACCTCACAAGTATAAAGTAAAATACATAGATTAAGCGTACATCTACTAAATAACCAGTTGTTAATATGCAGTTCCTAAATATCCTAATGTTCTACTGAATATTTAAGAGTACCGATAAGTTAACAACTAGTGTTCACAATTTAAATACTTTAATATAAGAAATGTGAATTCTAAAATTAATTTCGAAAAATTAATAAACAAACTGTTTATACCCGTGCATACATATATGACATCGGGTATATTAGATTTGCTCCTCCGTTTGTAACGCATCGATCTAGACGAGCTAGATATAGTGTCAAGGGTACGTATCGGCTCAGAATCGAAAAATTAGTCGATCTAGCTATGTGTGTCTGTCCGTCCGTCCGTCCGTCCGTCCGTCCGTCCGTCCGTGTGTCAGCACGATAACTCAAAAACTAAAAGGGCTAGAGTCTTGAAATTCACACAAAGTCATTTTTAGACAATTTCTAGGTTCCCTATTGTTTTTGGTTAAAATCGGACCAAGGCTTCGGGGAGCTGCCATACAACTTTTTTGCACCAATATGAATTTCTTCAAAACTATTTATACTACGGGGATGAAAATTACACACGGTTAGTTTTATAATGACTCCGGCACTTATATGAAGTTTCAAAATGTTAGGGCCCCATTTTCGGGGGGCTGCCATACAACTTTTTTGCACCAATATGAATTTCTTCAAAACTAATTATACTACGAGGCTGAAAATTACACACGGTTAGTTATATAATGAATCGAGCACTTATATGAAGTTTCAAAATGTTAGGGCCCCATTTTCGGGGGGCTGCCATACAAAGTTTTCGTTTCAATAACTTTGAATCTAATGAAGCTACAAGGTTAAAATTAAAATTGGGCAGATAAATTAATAGGGCAAGTTACTTGGCAAAGTTGGACATCACTCGGACCATCGGACTTTTAGGGTGGGCCAATTTTTTTTTTTTTTGTTTTTTTTTTTTTTATTTTTTTTTTTTTTTTTTTAAGCTAAAGTTATGGGACAATGAATGTAAATTTTTTTTTTTTTTTTTGATTTGTTTTTTTTTGATAATTTTTTTTGTTTTTTTTTTTTTTTATTTTTTTTTTTTTTTTTTTAAGCTAAAGTTATGGGACAATGATTGAAAATTTTGTTTTTTGTTTTGTGTTTTTTTTTTTTTTGTTAATATTTTTTTTTTTTTTTACGTCAAAATTATGGGGTAATGAGTTAAATGTATAAGGGAAGTAAATTACGGTTTATTTTATACACCATAGTGGGTATGCACGGGTATCTAAAAGTTGACAAGGGCAACTATAATCTTCCTCGTTTTTTTTTAATTTTATTAATTTTATCAATTTTAATTCTTATTATCCATTCAAGCATTTGAATTTTCATAATAAAATTCCAACTCTTAGTCTGGGCAGTATTTAGAACATTTAAAATAATTCAACAATTATTAGTTTGAAAACAGTTAATAGACAATAGTAATTTTTTTCGGTAACCGACAATTTTCTAAACTGTCTCCTGACATTTAAATTTTTTGCCATTTAACTTATTAAAAAATTTTAAAATTATCTTATATACCTACCTATTGATGATATATATTTTAATAGTTTGACACTTAAAAAATTCTTTAAAAATCAAAAAATAAAATTTTAGCCAACAGATGTGAATGTATTAATAAGTTTTCTAATAAAATCATTAAATATTTTTATATTCAAACTTTTTAGTTTATAAATCAATATTAAAAATTTTTTTTTAAGTTTTATATGAAAATTTAATTTAAAAAAAATTTTTTAGTCCTATTATATCCTATTATACAAGCTTGGAAGAAATTCATATTGGTTTAAAAAAGTTGTATGACAGTCTGATTTTAACCAAAAATAATAAGGATGTCTAAAAATGACTTTGTGTGAATTTCAAAACTCTAACCCTTTTTATTTTTGAGTTATAGCACTGCCACACGATCGGATGGACAGATGCGCTCTGTCGAATTGATTTACTTTCCGATGCTAATCCAAGACATACCTTTGATACTAGATCTAGTTCGTCTAGATCGATGCGCTACAAACGGAGGAATAATTTAAAAAAACTCGTGGCCTTATTAGTATGCACGGGTAGAAAAACGTACAATAAAGTAAAATATTAAATAATTGAGATGCTTATATAAAAATTTCTATTCAAGAAAATGTTGATTTGGATGTAGATTATATTTTAAATTAAGAATGCTATTTAAGTGTTTGGTTGAAGGCTGTAAATATAAATATAAAAATTTAAAAATAAAATTTATCAAATCTTCAAGTTTAATTAACGAAAATCATTTGCAAATCAAATGACTAATTATGAAAGCTTAACTTCTTTTAAAAGAAAGTCTCTAAAATACGATACTGCTCAATTTTTAGAAAATGAAAAACAAAACGGTAAAGTTTCATGCACCCATAAATTAGCTTTCTAGCTGCCTAGAGGCAAATAATTGAACGCTGTTGAAATTAATACCAAAAAATGTTTTTGCGAGGAAGGCGTTGACATTATCTAAGGCTAACTTAGTTCAGTATACTTCCATTCGGAAGGGAAGGAAGATTGTGTACCCTAGCATTTTAAATTAAGTTGCCATTAAAATTCATTTTACAAGCAAATTTAAGATTGTTTTAAGATCATACCAATGTTGCACTAATTAAAAATTTCAAAACTTATGTCTCAAAATTCTAAAATTTTTAGAAAGACAAAATTCGAAAAGTTTTGTATAATAAGTTATTGTCAAAATTTTAAATAAATTTTTTTTATTTATAATTAAAACCCATCTGGTACTTTAAAATTAAGATATGTAGTTTATTTGATAAGTTTAATTTAAAATTAAAACTTTGACTATAAAATAAACAGTCATTTACCAAATCAATGAACATATACTGACTAGCTGAATATTTTATAGACTAATATTTATTTTTGGGATATACAAACATTTTTATAAATATATATTATTAAGCAAACATTTTTTTAAATAAACTTTATATTGATTTTAAATCGATAATCAATTTTTATATTGGTTTTGTATTTATTTCATTGATTTTTATGAATCGTTAAACATTCCAAAATAAAACCAAAGAAAATCAATTTAATTTTATGACACCACAAAAATCAATTTCTGAGTTACCAGTCCACAGTAAAAATAAACCAACCATTTAAGATTTTTCACTTAAAGAAAATAAATATATACATTTATAACAATCAATTTTTATTTATATACCGTATTATTATACTTAAGTTAAGTATTACCGTTATTATTGTGACTTTTTATATAATTGTTTTATTTTATTATTATTTTTTTTTTTGAGAAATAATAAATATTTCCATCTCTTTTTAACAATTTTATTCTTAATATGAATACATTTTTTATGTTAACGTAATCCTTTCAGTAAACCATTGATTATATGTTCATCTTCAATTCAGTGTGATTTAATGGAAATAAAAAAGGGAGAGAAAGAGAAAGAGAACTCTCAACAAGTTGTAAATTTATTACAATTTTATATAATGATGTTCAGTTGTATTGGAAAACAATTCAAAATATCCAGGAACAATAAGAAGTTGTTAATTTCACCTCATTTCCCTTTTAGATACCCGTGGGCACTCATTATTGTAAATAAACTAAAAAAGTAAAAAATAACAAAAAATGTTTACCCACCACAAATCCAAAAAAAATTTGGCTCACATTTCTAGATCGATGCATTACAAACTGAGGAGCAATTTTAATATACCCTTGACCCTATTTGTGTGCATGTGTATAAAGTAGAATTCAGGTTGTGAAAATTACAACAGAGAATTCTTATTATAATTATAGTCGTGTAATCAAAGATTTTGAAATGGAATTAAATGACGGTTTCAAAAAGTGTCTATTAGAGCTAAGATTATTTTATATATACCTATATATAGTGTGTAGATAAATTATCCAAGAGGATTAGGTTTTCTCACATATTTAATTATATAAAGTCAAATTTGTAATAGAAAATAAAATAAATTTTTAAATATGACTTTATACCGCAATGGGTTAATATAAAATATTAGATTCAATCATTTTTATTCTGAAGAAAAGTACTTTACATTTTGACAAAACAGTGCTTTGTAAAATCAAAGAACATTAATTTTGTAAAAAAAAAATATTTTCTCCAATCGTGGGACCTCAATGGGCTAGCAAATTTTAAGACTGCTCTGCTGTTACAATTTTTACAACTTTTCAATAAATAACCATAGATTTGTCATATATAGTTAAGTTTTTAGTTAATACAGCATTTACAGTTATTTGGAAACATTTTCCAAGACTTCAATTTATTATCATTCTATTTAATAAAAAATCAAATTAATCATTACATACTTATATATATATTATAATAAAAACCTATTAGGAAAACTAAGTTCTTATTACAATTGTTCTTATCCCAAGCTTTTACATGTTAATGCTAGATATGATAATAAAAAAAATGTTAAGAAAAATTAAATGAGATGAAAATTTTAAAGATTTCCACAGCATTTCACAACAGATCCGATTAAGAAAATACTACATACATAATTATATACTTAACTTTCATATATGTATGTATCACTTAAATATGTAGAGTGCATATACTTTTATATTTACGCTACAATATATACCGTGTACATAAATTTAATGTGTAAATATATACAAAGCACCTACCTACTTATAAACATAACTTTCCTTTAAAATAATAAAATAATACATTTTATAAACAAACATCGAATATAAATGACTAAAAATCTCAGTTAAGAAAAGAAAAATTATATAAAAAACCATTATTGGTAGCATTTTCTTTTATTTTTTTAAACTGATTTTCAATTTTTCACCTACATACTTTAATCTATATAAACACACATTATATTTTAAAGCAATGGGTATAAGACATTTGTGATGTTGTATTTTTTCTATCAGTATGAACGTATATTAAAATGGTATACTAAATTTGCCATCACGTGTGTGACTCAGTGATGGAGAGAGATTAGATATAGAGTCAAAGTTATGGATCGATCTAACTATGTGTGTCCGTCTGCAACTTTAAGATCCGTCTAAAACTAAAGGAGTTAGGATTGTGTAAATTCGTTTTTATGCACGAGCCGTTATTACTATTGAAACCCAGCGTGTTTACTCAACTTAATTTTAATAAAAGTAGATTAGTTACCTGAAATTTTTTCAATAATAGTTCACTTTATTGGCCGACACTTGCACAAAATATAACTGGTTTAGTGTAAAAGGTTCGAATAACTGCCAGACAACTTTTATACATAACTCAGAGTCTATTAAATTGTGTATTTGAAATTTTGCCATACTCTAGGGTGTCTGGTTAGTTACAGACACCCTAGAGTATCATCCGAGTACCCTAGAGTTGACACGGTCTACTCTATTACACTCTTCCTCGTTTAAAAAAACAAATCTGCGGATGTTAAAAGCTATTTTGTAAAATGTTTATAAAAAAAATTTCAAAATTTTAACAATGTTCAAAAAACGTAAAAAAAAGAAAAATTGCTACAAAATAAATCCATCTTCATAAAATTTATACGCGCACACATTTATTGAATATGAATATTAGTACATATTCCTTCAGTATGTACATATACCTATAATATAGTATATAAACTGACTTCATTGAGTTAAAAGCCACTTTAGTACACATTTTTAGCTTTCAACAACACCCTAAAAATTTAAAAAAAAAAAAAAATAATAATAATAACGGTAAAGAATAAAATTTTCCCACCACAATTTATTTGAAAAATCATTCTATATTAAACATAAAACGTTTACACACACACAATAACACAAACAACAACAAAAACAACAATAGAATCTTTCAAAAAAAAAAAAAAAATACTTCTTTCAATTCACTCTCACCTTTCAAAAAATAATAAACATAAAAGAAAATCATTAATTTTATAAAGGATAATAACAGTAAAAAAAAAAGTATTAAACTAGCACTACTAACACACAAAGAAAAATTTGAAACTAAAATGAAAAGAAGTTTTTTCCAAAAATAAATTGCAAATGAATCCTTTCACACCGTTATTTTAACCACAAAATTTTCAATGTGTTTTTGTTGTTGTTGTTGTTGTTTTGTTCTTTTGTATGCGAATTTTATAACCAAAAATTGAAAGTATCTAAGTGTATAAATTTGTAGAAAAACTTTAAGGAACCTTAAGTTGCCAGTTAAATTGTGCCATTTAATTTAACTATTTACTCACTCAACAATTTTTTACTATTATTTGTAAGTGTGTGTGTAGGAATTTTACTAAAAAAAGTGATGTATAAAATTATGAAGACGGGTCTGTTATTGAAATTAAGTAATTAACTAATGATACTGGTGTAATTTAACTAATTTTTATAAACTCCTATTGAATAGGGTACCTATTAAATATAGTAATTACCTATATAGTAAGTTAGTATTCTAGTTGGTAGCTAAACATAATGATCCAGATTGTTGGCACTTTGCCTCCATTGGAAGACACACATCTTAAATGCATGCAGTGTATGTTAATTACCTTAAATTGAGATTATTTATTTATTTATTTATTTTTATCATTTGGACATATTATTTAATTTTTATAATATACACTATATTTTATATATTATCCGACCAGGGTTTGAACCCTAGACTTTCCGATTATAAAGCCGCCATTTTAACAACTGAACTATCGGTCAACTATTATGGAATATTTTTGAGATATGTAAAATAAAAAACAAATTTAAAATACATTTTCTTTTGCATTTTTTAATGTCTGCTATCATATCAAAATATCTCATTGTCCTGTGGTGGTTGCATAAGTTCTGCCAACTTTTAGCAGTCATTAAAGTGCTTTAATTTGTTATTATTCTCTGGGCTTCATTGTTAATTTTAACAGTTCACGCTTTCTATTAATTCTATTTGGAAACTTAATAATATTTCTGAGAGCAATGTGTTGAAGTTCTTCGTATATAGAATTAAGAAAATACGAGTACATATTAATCCACTATCTCCGCTCCTATTGAACACAATGATGAACACGATAAAACGAAAGCAGCAATTACAGTTAGAGGATTAAGGTCGAATCTTTTTTATTTTTTTATTCCTTTTCCACTCCTTTAAGGACTATAGGGCATTCACCAAGTTTATTTTAAACTAGGCTTCAGTTTCTTTAATCATAATATTCACTAAGCCGTTGATTACTCGGCTGTAGCTATTGTTTAAGGTTATGAAATATGAATGCACAAATGTTAACTTTGTGCGGCATCTATAATCTTACACAAGAATTATTTATATATTTTTATTAAATCTTATTTTATATTACGATATAATTATACAATTTTACGATATATATTTATTAGGTATGATATGACCGGGGTTTGAACCCAAGACCTTCCACATGAAAGGCGGCGTCTTTACCACTACGCCATTGGTAGAATCTTACAGGCAGATTAAAAGCTCTAACTAAAAATTATTTTAAAAATTTGTCAATGTTATTTCAGAACTTAGTTTCAAAATCCGAATGAACCGTGTGCTCCAAATATAATTTAGTTTTAAACATTATATTATTTTGAGACTCCACTGTATCTGCATAATTATTGGCTATTACTGATTTGCTTAATAGTATTACATTACAATATTTATTTTTTTGAGGTTCCTTTAAAATTTTATAAAATACTCTCAACATTTTAATAGTCTTTAAATATAAGTAAAGGAGGGATGCTCTAATTACTCAGATACCTGTACAAAATATCTTTGTAATGAGATTGAAAATTTCTTGAAATATTTCAATTGCATAACCACTACAAATAAACAAAAATTTTTACTTAATTAAATAGAAGGGAAATTTGGGGAAAATTGAAAGATGAATCTTAAATTTTAAGACCATTGAAACATATTTTACTAATTTCGTTTCAGTAGTTTTAAAACTTTGAATAAAAAGATTAATTTAAGAAAAAGAGTTGTAAAGAATTTTTGGGATTTCATTAACTTATAATGGTGAATTAAATATTTTAAAATTTCTAAAATATTTGTAAATTGTTTCATATCTGATGTAATTAAAGCGGAAACAATATGAATTTTTAAACGACGGAAATTGAAATCTACTTATTGAATCTGGAAACACTTCCTTAGGATAGTGTGTGAATTTAACACATTAAGAACACGCTCTTTTAATGCCAATCTTTAGGATGGATGGTTTGACACAAATGTACAGTTTGCTTTAGAAGATAGGAGTTGAAAGCGGTACCATAAGGAATTGTGATTGGATCAATGGATCATGTTTTAATGAATAGATATAAAAGTATGAGAGATATTAGGGAAACATTAAGGGGAGAGATTTTAATGAAAAATGTAAAACAAATGCATAAGAAAAATTTTTATTGTGATAACACTAGAGATTTTCATATTATACCACCCCAATATGTTCACCCCATCCCATTTTGTCATAATAAGAACTTTGGAATTATTTAATAATTTATAGAGTCAATAATAGAATATAATTTTCAACCTTTAACTCTTTATCGAATATACGAGAGGGCGAACGAACAAATGCATAGGCGGATGGACATAAATAGCTAGATCGGGCCACTTTTCGATTCTGAACCGATCTATATAATTTAAACTAAGTTCGAAAGGGTATAAATATTTAAATCAAACATTATAAAAATATTATATTAGATAATATTTTAATTTAATAATGAAATATTGTTTTTTCATAATACAATTTCCCCCTTTATTGCACATTTTTTGAAGAATCTCTCATACATAATTGGTTTTACTCATAAGATACTTTTTTTTTAGGAAAAAAATATATAATTAATATTAAACTTATATTAAATTGAAGTTACTCTAAATTAAAAAAATATAATTTAAATATTTTATTTAAAACATAATACTACATCCTTTTAAAATTTTTGAAATTATTTCTAGAAAATCATTATTTTTTGTGGTAATTGGAAAATGCATAAAATTTACCGGAAAATTTTCAATCTCGTTTATAATTAATCTGAATTTTCTGACAAAATGATTAGTTACTTTCTGATTTAATTTTAGTTTTAAATGGAAATGGTATAAGATACTGTTAAAAAAATATTAATTTTATTAAAATTAATTCCTGAAATTTATTATTAAATATGAATATCTGGAACTAAAGGTTTCAGAAATAATAATAAATTTTATAACATACGTATAATATTCTATAACAGATAATTTGTACAATCTAAGATTTTAAAGTAGGTAACTTTTATTTTATTAAATTTTCACCGACAGTTATTTAAAAATTATTAGAATTTAAAGAATTTTTTTGGTTTAATAATAATGTTTACACTTTTTTCGAAAGTCATAGAAATATGTGATTGTGTAAATTTTATTTTAAATTAATTGGTTTTTGTTAATTAATATGCGCACAGAGTTTCTTAATACACTTAGCAAAAGTCGGCCTAATACCAGTTTTACAAAATCGATGCTTTTTATAAACTACTTTCGGCCTAATAATTTTTCAGTGGAAAAATATTACCTGTAGGCAATAATTTGGTGACAAGTTTCTTAGATGTAAGGGATCCTTAAAAGAGATTTAATATTTTGATTAAAAGGCCGATCACTTCTGTTATATGGACAAGCTTATAAAATTCTGAAAAATATTTACAGGAGCATGAGGTACCTTTTCTAAATGTATTCCATTCCGATAGTGACTTAATATGAATATTCTTTAGACGCCTTTCTAAAAAATATGTTAATTGGCTAAAAGTGCTATTTTCCCGCAAAAATCGCAGTACCGTTGGTGAAAAATCGCGCAAATATATGTTTAAAGAAGGCACACTCAAAACATTAAGCCACGTATATATAACCGATTTTAAGAACATTTCATAAATGTACATTTGGAATATTCTGCATTGTATAAATCCCTACACCAAATTTAATTATGTTACGGGTATTCCAATTGTTCTAAATCTGTATTTCTAGTAATAGAATGTTACCATGACAACCGAAATTGATTGCAGTGAAAAACATTCATTCAAAAATTTCATTATTAACAGAAAGTCGGAAAAAATAATTTCCATCATATACAATTTGAACTGAACTGAATCCGTTAATCCAAATAAAAATATTTATTACCAGCATTAAAATAATTTGCAAAAATACAAAACAAACATCCTGTACATAAGGTTAAAATTAATAAGTAGTTGCTAGTTACCTACTTTTTTAAAAAAAATTTAATACTATAATATGGAAATGCAAAAGAAAATTCCAAAAAAAACGAGGAAGAGTGTAGTAGAGTAGACTAGTCAACTCTGGGATACCCGTATGACCGTAACATATACATTATATCATCCGGTTAATTACTTTTGGCTTTATTAAGTGTTGTGGAATACTCATATAAAATAAAGAGTTGTATGGCAGCTACTCGAACCCTCTGTCGTAGACCAACCAAATTTTGCAGAAACCTTGGCCATTACACTAAACAATTTTTGGCAAAAATTCAGACACCCAGCTTCATTAGGTGGAGAGTAATGCTCATATAAAATAAGGAGTTATATGGCAGCTCCTCGAACCCTCTGCAGCAGACCAACCAAATTTTTCAGAAACTTTGGCCATTACACTAAACAATTGATGGCAAAAATTCAGACACCCAGCTTCTTTAGGTGGAGAGTAATGCTCACATAAAATAAGAAGTTGTATGGCAGCTACTCGAACCCACTCCACTACACCAACCAAATTTTGCAGAAACTTTGGCCATAAAACTAAACCACTTTTGGCAAAATTGCAGACACGCAGCTGTAATAGGTACAGAGTAATGCTCATATAAAAAAAGAAGTTGTATGGCAGCTACCCGAACCCATGGACCAAAATGGCTGGATTTAAATAGCGATGACGGCTATTGCAAAAAAACGAATTGGCGAAAATTTCAAGATCCTAGCTCCTTTAGTTTTTGAGTTATCGTGCGGACGGACAGACGGACGGACGGACAGACGGACGGACAGACGGACGGACGGACGGACGGACGGACATACATAGCTAAATCGATTTATTTTTCGATTCTGATTCCATCCATACACTTGAGTCTATATTTCCCTCCCCCCTTCCTTCTCTGCGTCACAAACGTAATGGCAAATTTATTATACCCTTGGACTATATAGTCATACGGGTATAAAGATACATTTTATTTCTACTGTGAAAAATGGAAATTACTTTACATAATTCTTAATAATTATCTGTAATAAATTTAATAGTTTTTGTTTTTGGAAAAGAATTTCGTATGCAAATTTAAACAATTTAAAAATTCTTTAAAATCTATTTTATTTGAATTTAATTTCCAAGTAAAATATAAATAAATCAATTCTAATCCTGTAGATGCATAAATTTGAAATTTTCAAATTAGATACATGCAACCTTAAAATTCAAACTTTTTTGAATTTTAAACATGCAATTGTTTATAACTATCATTCAAAAATTTTTTTTTTTTTGCACTTAAAGTTTCTACCCTTATACCTAGTACCTATACTCGTAACTCTTATACATTCTTTAGAATTGCTATCAATTTCGTATATGGTAATAATTTAACACATAGTCTAATTATTTTTTCCTTTGATATTTCTTCAATTTGTTATTGTAAATTTCTATAGGAAAATTTATTTTAAATTTTGAACCAATTAGTTAGAATATTTTACTAATCGAATATTCAAAAAACCAATTGGTATTTAACTCAAAAGTTATTCATAGGTGGAAACATTTGAATTGTTAGCAAATATCTATTTCAAATATTATGAAATGATAATTGAAAGTTTAAAGCGTTACTATAATTGCAGTTGTATTCAATTTCAAATGACGTTTTTTTCGTTCTTAAATATTTTTAGCTTTTAATAAAAAGGCTGCGTTGCACAGTGGGTAGAATCCTGATCTTTCATTCGAAAGGCCCCGGTTCAATTCCTGGTAAAAGTGAAAAAGATTTTGTCCGGATTTCGACTCAGTTAATTTTCGCCATTGGGATCAAATTAATAATAATATATCTTTAATAAAAAGTCCATTATAAAATTAATATAAAACATTTCTAAATACAAATAAATAATTTAATTTAATAATATAATTCACAGATATCTACTCTCACAGGTACTTTATATTCACAGGTACCTTATAATCCAATATAAAGTAATAACAATATATAACAAATATAATTGTATCTATTGAAAATCTAAAACGTTTCTTCATGTTATAAGACCTGGTAGTATATCTCATGTTTAAATTGTATATGGAATTCATTAGTGGAAAACACTGCCAATAATAGGAATATAAAAGTCCCCATCTGTTCCAACATGTACCTACGATATAGAATGACAAGCTTATAAGCCTAACTGCAAAAAAAAATGTGCACGAGGGAGAAAAAATCTAATGACGACCCTCTTAAAACATTGAGAAAATATGAAAAACTTATCGTAAAAATCAGGATTGTGAATAAGACGACTTATGAGTAAGCGTAAGATTGATTCCTCTCACACACAAGTTTTTTGAAATTATTCGTGTTCGCAGACTTACTTAAATTATGTGGTTCACTTAAATTATTGGCGTACTCAAAATTTGATTAAGTTAGGTATATGAATCCACAACCCTGATTTTTATCATAAGCTCTACATATTTTGTTAGTATTTTTAGGGGGTTGTTTAATGTTCTTAGTGGTTTTAGTAATTTAGGAGAAAATTAGGAGAAAACTTAAATATGAACAGTTTGAGCAATGAGTTCAATCAAATTTTGAACATTTTTATAGACCTGATAAAATTGAACCCGATTAGTTGAAGAAAATTTAAATTTTAAGAGAGTCCCAAACAAAAGGACAGACTATTATAGGTTAAATTAATATGAAAACATTTTCGTTTGATAATAAGAGTAAACTAATAAATAAAATTAAATTTTATAATTACCAAAGTGCATTGCAAAATCAACTTATTTAGGTTTATTTTACCTTACACAATGTTATGTACCTTTAAAATCTTTTTATCAATGCGGTAGAAATAAAACATTACACAATATCATAAGTTCATATATACATATTTTTGGCATTTAATTGCATTACTCTATATATATATGTACATATATACATAAAATTAAATTGAAATTAAAACAAAGCAATTTGCATAAATTTATAAAACAGATTATTCACACAGATACATATATACATTATACACATTAATTAGAAGAAATAGTTCTAATTTATAGAATTTTTAGTATAAAACAACTAACAATTTGTTTCGAACTGATTGTAAAATATTGCAAAAATTTTATTCCAAAATAATTGCTTTAATTTTCAAAAAATAGGTAAAGACGTTTAAAAAAAACGAAGAACCTAAAAACCTAAAAACTTTTTTTATTATTTTTATACTTACAATAATTACATAGGCAAGAATATTTTATATATATGTATATTATGAATTATGAATTAAGGAAAATTAAATTGTTTAAATAAATTTTGAAAAATTTAATTGAAGAAATAGGAATATTTTTTAAAGGTTTTGAAATATTGAACTAGGAAATAATAATTGGGAGTAATGTAAATTTTAAAATTTAAAATTTAATTTTGAATTAAAATTAAAATTTTCAAAATTTGTTTAAATTAAAATTTAAAAAAATACCGTATTCTTGGAAACTTTAAAAAACTTTTTCCTTTTGGAATTTATTAAGTTTTATTTAACAGTCCTATTCTAGAAGTTATTATACATGAAAGTCATAACTCAACACAGTCACAAATTCGCTATTGTGAATTTTTTTATGATGTTGTTAATCTTCTGTTGTTAATCTATTGTGACTTTTTTTTGACATTTTTAAAATAGCCTTAAAAAAGTAGTTATAAAATGTGATTACTTAAAAGGATTTTCATTTGATCATTTTTTTTTTTAAATTTTGACTTTTTTTTAATAATTTATTAAAAATAAAATTGTTTTTTAAACTTTTTGTTTATTACTCCTTGAAAAACGTCGACGCCGTTTGAACTCCGCAAATGTCAAAAAAAATTAAAACATATAAAAATGAGAGACTTACAATCGCAACGACGAAAAAAATTCACAATAAAAATTTAAAATTAGTTTGAACTTTTTGGCTGAAGATTGTCATATTTGTGTTGTAAAAGAGTAAATCTGTTCTTGTAGTACTGAATAAATAAGGCATCTATGACACTTTATTTAAAATAAAACACTTGAACGAAAAAATCCCAAAAGATATATCACGAATTATTTAAAATTTCACTATTTTTTACGTATTAACTAAATTTACGTACAAATAATTCCAACTCTAAAATTCCTTCTGATTCAGAATCTCAATTCAGATTTATTTATTTATTTATAAATAGGAGCAGGACAATGGTAAATATTGCACTGATATTATTATATTCCTTTGCCTATTTGGCATTTGGGCTTCTTAAGTTAAATACTTTCAATTTATTTATAACTACAATATTAATTATTTTGTTTATATGTATATTTGTATTATATTTGGTCACCATGGGGATCTGTAAAGAAAAATTATTTTTCGATAATTTTTTTTTTAATTAAATATTGCATGAGCTAACCGGGAATCAAACCCACGGTTAGTAATTCTTACCCACTAACCCTTCAATTCAGATTTTTGTTATGCTTTTTGTTATATTTAGGATTATTCCTATTACAATAAAATTCGAGAGTTTTATTTTACAGGATTTTTTCCTTTGAGATTTTTTTTCAGTAATGTTTTCATCCATCCATAAATTAGCTTCCATTTTATTTTGTAGCTGTTATAGAGGCAAATAATTGAAAAAATAAGAATATGTGTTTCGATGGAAAATTAATTAATCTTACCATTATTTTTAATTTTTATACCCGTATGACTATATAGTCAAAGGGTATAATAAATTTGCCATTACGTTTGTGACGCAGAGAAGGAGGGGGGGTAGATATAGACTCAAGTGTATGGATCGGATCAGAATCGAAAAATAAATCGATTTAGCTATGTATGTCCGTCCGTCCGTCCGCACGATAACTCAAAAACTAAAGGAGCTAGGATCTTGAAATTTTCGCAAATTCGTTTTTTTGCAATAGCCGTCATCGCTATTTAAATCCAGCCATTTTGGTCCATGGGTTCGGGTGGCTGCCATACAACTTCTTTTTTTATATGAGTATTTCTCTGTACCTATTACAGCTACATGTCTGAAATTTTGCAAAAAGTAGTTTAGTTTTATGGCAAAAGTTTCTACAAAATTTGGTTGGTCTGATGCAGTGAGTTCGAGTAGCTGTCATACAACTTCTTATTTTATATGAGTATTACTCTATACCTATTAAAGCTGGGTATCTGAAATTTTGCCAAAAATAGTTTAGTGTAATGGCCAAAGTTTCTGCAAAATTTGGTTGGTCTACTGCAAAGGGTTCGACTAGCTGCCATACAACTTCTTATTTTATATGAGCATTACTCTATACCTATTGAAGTTGGGTGTCTGAAATTTTGCCAAAAATAGTTTAGTGTAATGGCCAAAGTTACTGCAAAATTTGGCTGGTCTACTGCAAAGGGTTCGACTAGCTGCCATACAACTTCTTATTTTATATGAGCATTACTCTATACCTATTGAAGTTGGGTGTCTGAAATTTTGCCAAAAATAGTTTAGTGTAATGGCCAAAGTTACTGCAAAATTTGGTTGGTCTAGTGCCAAGGGTTCAAGTAGCGGCCATACAACTCCTTCTTTTATAAAAGCATTACACTACACCTAAAAAGGCTGGTTTGTTTGAAATTTTGCCAAAAGTAATTAATGTTTATAATAATAATGATATAATGTTTATATAACGGTCATACGGGTATCCCAGAGTTGACACAGTCTACTCTACTGTACTCTTCCTCGTTTTTGGTTGGATTTTATTTTCAATATCATTTTTTAAAAATTTAAACGCCATTGTTACCAAAAAATGTTTTTTATTTGAGCTGGGCAAATTCACAGATGACGCGCGAGAAAGACGTCGACATTATCTCCGGTTATTTTCAAATAAATTGTTTATTAAGAATTTAAATAATTGACATTTATTGACATTTAGAACTTTGAGTTAAGTATTTTAATTTGAATTTTTTATTTGGCCACATTCAATTGATTTCAACATTAAGTATTACGACTGTAGTTCTAGAATACGACGCTGCTGATTAGTCATAAGAATCCTCATTAAATATTTAAGAATAATAGTAGAACCATCAAAAGAGATTTTTGCGATGTTAGGTACAATATATCCAAAGGAAAATTTGATATATAGTAACAACTCCAAGTTTGCGAAAACTCTTTAAATTATGTGATTCAGTAGGCAGTTACAATATGGAATCGACCAATCGATTTTTTAAAGTATTACGAAATATAATTTAATTTTTTAATATTTTATGTTACCACTATGATTAATTTTCAGAGTCTTCTATTAGTATATCATATATATTTAATATTGAAGCCTTCAACTATTTTACATATTTAGATTAAAAGCCAAGTGTATAATCAAGATTTACTATACTTCCGTAGCTCAAATCTCAGTAGATAATTCTAATTAAAAAAATACCAAAAATACATTGCTGTACAATATAATACGATAATGTGCAATATTAATAAGAATATTCTGAAAAATTGAAAAAATAATACCATTTCATAAAATTACTTTTTAAAAATTCATTTTCATTTATCTTACCTATTTTTGAATGTTTCTTAAAATAATCATTCTAAATCCATAAGATACTTTAGATATATCTTAAGAGTACTATTTAAATTTACTAAAAATTTTAATCATCTCAACATTAACCAGAAATAGAAGCCTCCCCTAAGACACTGATTTTGAACTAAAAATTAAATTTTCAACAACTTAATATGATTACCTCATCTTATTTTTTATAGCAAATTCAATAAATAATATTGATTTTATTCAAAGAATCAAAATTTTCACATAATTTTCCATGAAAATTAATTAAATCCAACTTTTATTCAACCTTTCAATTACTTATTATTTTTTTTTCTTTATTTATTTTCTCATCACTTTAAATTGCAAATGAAATTTCCATTCAAAAACAAATTTAAAGTTAATTACTTTTACTCTTTATATTCTTCTAAAATCTTAAACTTTTATACCTGTGTAAATTTTCTTTAACCAAATGTGTAATGAAATTCCACCCTTTTATGTTTATACCAAATCCAAATCCCTAATATTCTTCTCTTTTATATTTTTTAATTAATTTTAAATAACGTATAGTTTTCAGATATAACAAGGAAGAGTGTAGTAGAGTAGACTGTGTCAACTCTGGGATACCCGTATGACCGTAACATATACATTATATCATCCGGTTAATTACTTTTGGCAAAATTTCAAAAATTCAGCTTTATTAGGTGTAGAGTAATGCTCATATAAAAGAAGGAGTTGTATGGCAGCTACTCGAACCCTCAGCAGTAGACCAACCAAATTATGCAGTAACTTTGGCCATTACACTAAACTATTTTTGGCAAAATTTCAGACACCCAGCTTCATTTGGTGTAGTGTAAAGCTCATATAAAAGAAGGAGTTGTATGGCAGCTACTCGAACCCTCTGCAGTAGACCAACCAAATTTTGCAGAAACTTTGGCCATTATACTAAACTATTTTTGGCAAAATTTCATACACGCAGCTTCCATAGGTATAGAGTAATGCTCATATAAAATTAGAAGTTGTATGGCAGGTACTCGAACCCGTGGACCAAAATGGCTGGATTTAAATAGTGCTTCCGATTTTAGCATAAAAACGAATTTGTGAAAATTTCATAATCCTAGGTCCTTTACTTTTTGAGTTATCGTGATGACGGACGGATGGACGGACGGGCGGACATACATCGCTAAATCGATTTATTTTTCGATTCTGATCCGATCCATACGCTTGAGTCTATATCTACCCCCCTCCTTCTCTGCGTCACAAACGTAATGGCAAATTTATTATACCCTTGAACTATATAGTCATACGGGTATAAAAACGATATGTAATAAAAATCAAATGAATATTATAGAGTTTATAAACTTGTAACCAATTACTAATTTTTTCCAATATACCACCCACTAAAAATATTTACATATGTATAAGATATTTTTATTACATAATGAATGGATATTTGTTTTTGGTAAATTGAAATTTAAGTTTTAAATTTTGTAAATTATTTAAAAACCTCAGAAAAGAAAAAGACAATAGTTATAAAACTGTTTTGAAATTACTTTCTTTATCTTTTGTACTTATTTAAATATAATCATATATAGAATTTAATTATTTTCATATCTATAATTCATTAAATATGTTTTTAATAGCATGTATGAATTTTTGGAGCGTTAAATCGGTTACAGTAAATGAAAGTTCAGTTGGTAGGGTGGTTTACAGAGGGTTATTAATTTCTGAAATATATAGAAATGATTATATGAATTCAAAACCTATGTGTTTAATAATATAAACAACACGAGGCCTTAATATCAGTCCTCAGATCTCATTTGGATTTTAAGCAAAAATTATTAAACTAAAACTAATTTCTGTCACAGCTATTAGAGTACGGAACTTTCATACGAATGATTCGGCTTCGAATTTCAGTGAAAGCTTTTATCTGGTTTTCGACTCGTCTGAGCTACGGTTCTATTTCGTATTTATAATTATGGATTATTTCGATAAAAACACATTAATATTACAATATAAATAAATAATTTAATTGAATAATATAATTCACAGATATAGAATACCATGTAACATTGTATCTATTGCAAATCTAAGAAGTTTCTATATTTTATAAGGCCTTCTATCTAATGTTTGAATTGTAAATTGAATTCCACAACAAATTCTAATAACACGAATATAATATGACCCCCAATTCTAACATGTACCTATGGTGTAGGCAGGCTTATAACAGTTGAACAGTTAGCAATTAAAAAACAAAAAAAAATTCAACTTCTGTTTACTTCTTAACTTCCAAGTTCAATAAAGTTTTAACTTCTACTTTTCACTGAATAAATAATCCGACAATCCATTTCGATTTAAATCGATCCCTCAGTGAATCCTGATGCTTTCTCTCATTACTAAGCTTTTAGTAAAAACACATTGGCGGATACAATAAGGAGCACAAGATATTGTTATCTCTAACTGTCTTCGTAAATTTTTAACGTTCTGAAGCATCATTCAATTTGATTTCACTGCACAAGTTTGTATCCTAAGTGCATTACAAATCTTTATTTCTTTAGAAAGCTATTGCCCAAAAAGTATCTTAATACAAAATCAAAGCAAATATTTTGGAAATCACTAAGAAACGCACTGACAGACTTTTATAGTGTCATAATTTATTTTCCATTTTAAGAATTCGTCCTTGAACAATTTTCCACCACAAAACAGTAGCAGCAGCAGTAAAGTAAATTAGAAAATAAAAATTTTAAAAATTCATTGCGGTTATCAACTTTCTCTACTTTCTACTATATTTCAATTCGATTCAAATTCGATTTAAATTAAGAACCTCAAAAATTTTATTTTACGCTATTATTTTTATGTTTTATTTTCAAAATAATTTTTGTAAAATCTGAAATGATTGTGATAAATGAACATTTTTGGGGAAATCTGAAAATTTTTTGAAAAGTAAAATTTAAACAAATAAACAAGAAATAAAAAAGAGAAAGAAAACACACAAGAAAGAGAACACAAAAATAATATTGAAAACAAATATACATAAAGAAAAACAAAACTTAGTTGTAAATTATACCACCATATTGAATATTAAATAAGTAGGTAGGTACATATATATATATATATAATATATATATATATATATAGATATATACATAATATCATTATATAAATTGACAATATTAAGGAAAAGTTCTAAAATACTGATTTCTATTTAAATATAATATAATATATGCGTTTGTTTGAATGTGTTAGAATATGCAAACATTTAAATTTTCTAAATTTTTTTTACTGATGATTCCACAGACCATGCATATAATGTGTACCCCCAATGTATCTAATGAAAAATGCGGTATTTTCTATTATTTGTATAACTTATAATCGAAAATTGGATAGATGTATATACAAATATGGCCCGCAAGTTTATTTGTTTTAAATTTCAAAATACCAAAGTTTTAAAAAAAATATATTATAGATATAATGGTGTTCAATTTTCATGAGTACGTCTGGAGTTATCAGAACTTATTTTTATTACTCTGGTTCATTTTTTATTTATTAGCACAGTTTGGGAGCAATTTTAAATAAATTTTAGGTATTAAAATTTCTCGAGACCTTAGTTATAATTAGGAATCTTTTTTAAAATTTGGTGAAGACGCCTTATACAGGGTGGGCCAAAAGTCACGATTGTGTTTAAAAATTTAATAACTTTTTTGTTTGTATATTTTTTTTTATATTTTTTTTCAAATTATATAAATTACACCTGGAGAATAAATAATGGAGAGATTCATAACTGAACAAATAACCAGAATAATAGAATTTTATTATTTAAATTAGCAATCAATTATTTCAACGCAGCAATCAATTATTTCAAAAAAGCGTATCGTCTGAATTTCGCCCTCTGAAGCAATGATTCATTGCTTAAGAGATCGTCATTGTCAACATGGCATCGTGCAAATGTATATCGAACTTCTACAGCTTAAATTTTTTTCTAAGCAATGGATTTATTGCATTGATAAAAGTCTAAAAAAAATTGAGCTGGAACCCAAATCTAACAAGTAAAGGATTTAAGTTTAAGCTAAGTAGTTTTATGCATTTAACTCAATATATCTATTTTTCTTTCTTCTTTTTACATAATATAACATTTATTCGAATTTAAAAAAAAAATGTTTACTACCTCTGAAATATGTTACACTGATATTTTATAGCATTATTTACGATTGTGAATGTAAGTGTGCATGTTAAAAAAGTTTTACAATTTTTATTTATATATATATTTATATAAAAACATTTTTTAACATTAAAATTCGTTCTTCCGTTTCACTTAATCAAGAAATTTTAGATCTTTAATCAGAAATCAGTAGTAGTTAAAATTTGATAAAATCAAACATGTATATTTAATTTAAAAAATAAAAATGTAAACAATCTAATTTACAAGTGGTACGGGATTGGTTATTTTAAGCGAATAGCGTTTTCTTATTAATAAAATTAGTTTTGTACTGTGTTCCTTTAAATTTTATTCTCTCATGAATTTTGTTAAATCTTTATTTATAGGTGAAAATCCTCTTATGAAGTCAGAGATGATCGAAGTTGCTGTGGGATCAATTCATAAGGTAAGTTTCTGTGGGACCATTCATAATTCATAAGGTAATAGAGATCGAAATCTACTTTATATTGTAAATAACAGTGCTATTAAAATTATGTGGTTTAAAGTATTATTTAAAATGAATATAAATTTTCTCTGCAATCACACCTTTCCTCTTGGAGCATTGAGATAGCTCAAAGATTTGAAATTTTGATTGAAGATTTGAAATAGCTCTCACAATATGATGAATGGAGCATCAATTCGATGATATATTTTCTAAACATAAATAGAACCTGTAAGTTATAAGTAATTTTATTTTTAAATCATCAATAAATATAAAATTACTGCATGTACAAATTGTGAGGATTACCGTCCTCTAGTTCCAGGCTTTTCAATACCCAATAAATTTATATTCATAAATTCAACATTATATTGAAATTTAAATATTCTGATTACAAAAATTACTATAGCATCTAAAAGAACTGTATATGTCTATGACATATTTTTTATACATAATATACATTTTTGTGAATGTTACTATTGCCAAAAGTAAATTAAAATATTTGTAAAAGACAACAGACATGATTCAGAATAAAATCTGAATGCTTGAAAATGTAACAGAAATAAAACTGAAATTAAAAATTAAGAAAAAACTGCACACATGAAAATAATCATGTGAAAATGTCACTCAAATTTATTTTAATATGGGAATTTACGCATTACTTACAGTACCACTTAAAATTTAATTACTAAATTTATTCTTAAGTGAGTGTTCAGCATAGTTTGTATTAAACTTTAAATTTGATGTTTAAAAAATATAAGAATACCAACTTTGTAATTGTAATCTTCAACATTCTAAAAAAATAAAATAATGTTTATTCTTAATAAAATGCAAAACTAATCAGTGCGCAATCCATGAGTGCATTCTCAGATCTCACAGAGTTGTCAAAAAATAAAACATAAAATACTGGTAATTTATTTATTTTTTTTTAAATGACATGAAATTTATTTATAATTCTTAAGGCGAAAGCCCAATGAACGCTTTGCATGCCTCGCTTGCTTCTAACGCTTTGACGTCTGCAATAAAAAACCTTATTTCATATGTAAATAGACCAAATAAACAAAGCTTGCAAAGCGAATAATGTGTGCAAAATTTTCAATTACTCGCTTGCTTTTTACGCTTTTCACACTAAATTTTAAAAAATTACATTTTTTAAATTCAAATTTTCAAAAAAACGATATTATTATTTGTTTACGTTTATAAAAAAACAATATGTCAAAATGTCTGTTTTGAAGTTTTCATTGGGTCTTAGTTGCTTTGCTTGCTTTTTCGCTTCTGTAAAAATAAGCATGCGAAGCACGCAAAGCTTTTATTCAGTTTTCACCTTTATATATTTAAAAATTTTACAAAATAAAAGAATATTTTAGATAAAATACAAAATGGTAATTGACAGTTCCAACTCTGAGCGTTTCTTTTTCAACTCAGATCTTCGGAGTTCAGATAAAATTTTTAACTGATCATAGGTTGACAGAGTGCTTGACATCTGCTCTGAGTATAGATCTGATTACAAAAATTAATACGCCCAATTTAAACTGTTCCTTCGAGGACGCAATCATATACTTAACTTTTCTCAACGCATTCACAATATCTAATACAAAAACTAATTAGTTCACAATATTTTGTATACTAATGTAAAAAAAGATACATATAATATATAACACATTTTGTAATGAATTTATTTAAATATATGGGTAAAGTACCGTTATTTATATTGTAACTGAAATCTTACTTAGATTTAATTCTTTTTTATTGTGTTGGTGTTTTTTTGTTTTTTTGTTATTCTGTTGTTTATTTTGGTTTTTGGTTTTGGAATATTTCATTTTAACAGTTACATTTACACCAACACATATATAAATATATTAAACAAATATATGTATATAATTAAAAATATATATGTATGCAAAATATTTGCTTTGAGTTTCAAAACTTGAAAATGTGAAATAGAAAATAAACATTTCCTTCAAGTTTAAATTGTGACTATGTTGTCTTTAGCCTTATGTTGGCTGCTACAGAAAAGTGCATTCTTAAAAAAAAAATGATTGTTCTTGAAATTTGTGAAGTGCCTTCTTGAGACAAAAAGTTTTATAAAATCAAAAATAAAAAAAATAGCAAAAAATTTTATATAAAATTGTCATAATTTATATTTTTGATTTCAGATTTTAGATTACATTGCCATTCCCAAGATGAAATTGTTATCATTTTGATTATTATTGTGGAGACTGGAACTTTTAACTTTAAGATATTTAATTGGCGTAGACTAAAAATATTTTTATTTTACTTTAACTATATCAGTAATTATTTATGGACCTTCTTTTTAGAATTATGTAAAATTTTGCATGTGAAAGTAACTATAGTAACTAATTATGAATTTTTTAAAATTATGTAAAATTTGCGTATACAAATAATAAGTAATTTTTTTTTCAGTTTCTGGGTTGTGTGAAAACTTCAAAATTAAAAATTATATATCCTTAAGAACTTGGATAACTGTACTTATATTAAGGATTTTTCGAATTTTAGGATCTTCAACTTCTGGTCTGTGTGGGCAAACAAACGTACTCCTTCAAGTTAATTTTTTTAAAGAATGCGACTGAAATTGAAATAATATTGGCACTATATTAAACATTGTTAAAGGTTTGTAAAGCGAACTGTAAAAAATAAATAAACAGTAAGACTAAAAGGTGCGGAAGAATAGAACAAATTAAAAGCCAACAAAAGCTTCAAGAATGGGTTTTACTTGGGAAGCATACTAACAACAGATGATGTTACAAACAGATCTATAGAATACAGAAAAGCAAAAGACAGCAGTAGGTTCAGAAGGCTGTGAAAATCAACACATATAATTTTTTTTAGGAAAAATTGTATCTTCGAGGCGTGTGTTAAATAGGTGTTGCTATGTAGAAATGGGATATGGCTGACAGAAACAATGTACAGACAGAAAATACAACTTTTTTTAAATAAATGCCTGAGAATAATATTGTGTCGCATATTTTTGGCAAGGCGATTTATGAACAAAAAGGTAATGATTAGGCAAGAACAGATATTGGTCCAAATAAAACAAGTGATGAAAAAAAACCAAGGGTTTTTAAAAAAGCACATTTTCAAAATTATATTATATTACATACTGAGTTTAACTTTGGAAATATTTACTTGGAAATAGTTACTGCTAACAGTAAAGTTTTTATTTTAAAGTTGTTATAGCCCTTCAAAAGAGAAGGTTGCCAAGTTTCTCAAGGATCTAACTTCATCTTACTTCCTACCAACCCTCCCTTCCCCCTCCATTTTTTTAGATTCTAGAAATTAAATTTTGAATAAAAATTTGGAATTTTACTTAGAATTATACAATCTAAGCAAAAATGGTTAAAACTAAGAAATTCTTTCTTCAATTTAAGGAACCGCTTTTAAATTTAAGAAAAACCTTTAACATATGCTAAAATATAATGTTGGACCTTTAAATTTTGTATATTAAACAGAACTCTTGTTATATCAATTTAAATATAGAGCTTTTTTGGAATTTGCAGGGGCTGTAGCTTCGCCACCCTTCAAAATTAAGAAAAACCTTTGACACATGTTGAAATATAATTATGGAGCTTTGAATTTTGTATATCACTAAAAACAAATTTGGACAGGTGTTCAAGTTACAGGTGTTTAAAAATCGCAAAATTTCAATTTTCGAGCCCTTATAGCTCGTAAATAGGGGGCTTGACAAAAAAATTTTGTTAACCGACTCCTACTAATTTCTGAGTAACTAACTTCTCCCAAAATTTCAAAACCCTTGCTTGTACCGTTCAGAAGATATGTGTGGCCAAAAATTTTGCAAAAATTGAGTTTTGTGTAATGTTAAATTTATTAAGTTTATGAAACCAGCTATCGTTTGCCGTTTTCAGATTGAAAATAAATCTAACAGTACTCTTGTTATAACCATTTAAATATAGGGCTTTTTCCAACTTTAGGGGGCTGTAGCCTCGTAGCAGGTGGGGCTACAGAAAAAAATTCTTCTACGAAATTATTTTTTTTGCAAAAACTACCCATGGTTAAAATTTCTTTACTCTATTTCAAACGGTGTAAAAGTTTTTGTAAACATACGGACGGACGGACGGACGGACGGACAGAGTGAAGCTATATAGGCACATTTTTACAAAATTTTTTGAAAATGTGCTAAAAAAGGAACTGGAAATGAATTGGTTATATTCTAAGGCACTTAACAACATCAGTGTCACATCAAGTGCTATAATGAAATCTCAATAGGGAAAGAAATATTGACAGCAAAAAGCCTCCTGGAGGAGAACTGTATAAAAACAATGTGCCCCATCTGGAAAATCATGATAAGAAATAATGAGAATGGCGAAAAACATAAATTACTGAAGAAGTCCTATGCTCTTTTACTATGTGGAAGCCCTATGTTCCCTAAGGAAAAAAAATATCTTCTTCGATTATTTTTTGATACAATAAAGGTAAGTGAATTTTTATAACCTCTTCAACTTTTTAAATTATTTTAATTTCCATGTTTTAAAAATTCTTTCGAACTTTATATTTAAAATATACATATTATGGGCAAAAGCCCATTAATATTTCTTAAATTTGTTTTTGACCATATATTAAAGTGCCACACCCAGAAAAAAACGGTAACGGTTCGAAAAACTTTACGAATAAAACGAAAATATAAGGTGAAAATTAAAAAAAAATTTTTTTCGTATATAATATCATGTAATATGGATTTGATTTATGGGTTCCATAAATCCTGATCCTCTTAGAGAAATTATTGTCTATAGTTCATTTTTAATTCAAAAATTGTATATATTTTTATTTTAAATCTGAATATTAAATGTAGCGTATAATATAAAATATAACACATGCTTAAATAAAATATAAAAATTTTTAATTTATTTTAAAATATTCTGGGCAAAAAAACTTTATATTTATGAATTAATTAACTTTACTTTAATTAGTTTTATGCCATCTGGATTCGTAAAGGTTTAAAATTTATATTAAAAACTGATATTTCAGTTTATTTTATGTCGTTTAGATTTCAGCATTTTAAAAGTTTTAAGGCATTTTGCTGTGAGACTGTTTTTCTTGAATTAATTTTTTTAAATTTTCTATATTGAATTTTTGTAAATTATAAATGAAATTTGATTATGCAATGTAAAAGTAATAGTGTTTTTAATAACTATGGAAATTAATTTAAAAATTAAACTAGCGCTTATAGATTAGAGATTTAATATGGTTAAAACCTAACTCGTGACTTGTGCAGTCAAATCTTTGTTTTTATATGAAGGATTAACTTTGGTTGAGAACACATTTAATCAAAGTTGTAAAAATGTATATAAAAGGAATCTCACAAAATTAGAATTATATTAATAAATCTTAACCAAGCTCTACTGTGAAATTAAAATTATCCATTTGTTAACTTTCAAGGAAGCATAGAAAAACTCTGTAATTAGAAAGGGCATCTTTACGAAATCTTGAACATAATCATCTTTCTATCAATACATCTTGAAATCTCAAGAACATAATTTTCATTAAGATTAAATTCTTAAAGTAAAGTAAAAATTCTCAACAACAAAATTTCCAAAATTAAAATATTCTAAACCCTGGAATCCTTATTTAAGTATGAGTGCGAGATTATAAATATGGAGGAATTTTATAGTTGGTTACAAATTTAGGGTTTTTCCCTTCCGATACAGACGAGATCCTATAGTTGGTTAAAAGATCCAGGCTTTAAATTTTCATATTAAAAAACGAGTAATTTCCTATTAATTTTTTTTAATTTATTCATCGATTCCGAGTACCAGCACTAAAGAAGCCTGCATGTTGCAGACGCAATACTGGTATTTGGAAAAATAAATAAGTTTAATGAAATTAAAAGGAAACAACATGTTTTTTATTAGGATTTATGGCTTTCGTGATTTTGAATTTGGCGATTTTATTTGGAGATTTTGTCCTTCATGGTTTTGTATTGGGTATTTCGTACCCAAGTCGTTGGCAATGCCTAGGCATATTTTCTACAATGCATATCAACTTTATCAGCAATAATTGAACCATATCTACCATAACTTAACTGTAATTGCTAATACGATCGATATGGTTGCAGGAATTCATAATTTCACTCTGAAACTCATTCTGAAATAATCTATATATATAAAAGCGAAAGTTTGTTTATTTGTTTGTTTGTTTGTTTGTTTGTTTCTTTGTATGTAACGAGTTGGCTCCTAAACTGCCCAGCCGATTTTCATGAAAATTTGTATATAGAGGTTTTTGGGTTCGGAAGGAAATCGTGGCCCAAAAACTTTGATCTAACGGACCGCCAAGTTGGGGCTGTGGTGCAAGTATTTAAACTTCTTTGTTCTAAAATAAAAACGGTTTGACCGATTGACTTCAAATTTTGTATACGGGATGCTCTTTGAGAATTGAGAAGACACTATTAACAGTTTTGGAATTTGTTAACCCATGTCGGGCCGACGAGTGGTCAAAAAAAATTTTCGGTCCAAAGTTGGTCCGATTTTACGAAATTCTGCTTTGGCTTAAAAGGAAGCCCCAAAAAAATTTTTGTTGAGTTCCATTAACCCATTGCGGCCCAACAGCTTTTTATAGGTTTTTTCAATACTTTACTCTAAATTCGAAACGGTTTGACCAATTGACTTCAATTTTTGTATACGTGATGCTCCTTGAGGATTGAGTAGACACTATTAACAGTTTTGGAATTTGTTAACCCATGTCGGGCCGACGGGTGGTCAAAAAAAATGTTGGGTCCAAATTTTGCCCGATTTTACGAAATTCTGCTTTGGCTAAAAAGAAAGCCCACACAAAAATTTTATTGAGTTGCATTAACCCATTGGGGCCCAACAGCTTTTTTTGGTTTTTTCAATACTAAACTCTAAATTAATAACGGTTTGACCGATTTTCTTCAAATTTTGTATACGTGCTCTCCTGTGAATATTGAGTTGACACTGTTAACAGATTTGGAATTTGTTAACCCATGTCGGGCGGACGGGTGGTCAAAAAAAATTTTGGGTCCAAATTTTGTCCGATTTTACGAAATTCTGCTTTGGCTAAAAAGAAAGCCCACACGAAAATTTTATTGAGTTGCATTAACCCATTGCGACTCAACAGCTTTTTATAAAGTTTTTGGTTACTTTACTCTAAATTAGAAACGGTTTAACCGATTTTCTTCAAATTTTGTATATGTCTTCCGTTTTAAGAATGAAATTAGCTCTTTTTACAGACTTGCAATTGGTTAACTCATGCCGGCCCGACGATCGACAAAAAAAAGATTTGGAAGAAAATTACGTCCAATTTAGCGCAATACTGCTTTACCCAAAGAGAAAGTATAGTTCCGTTAACCCAATGGGGCACAGTGGCTTTTATAGATTTTTGCGTTACTTAACTCTAAATTAGAAACGATTTTACCGGTTGACCTCAAATTTTATATGTGTGAAGCAACTTGAAAATGGAGTTGAGTATGTTAACAGTCGGTCCTACGATTGGTCAAAAAATTTTTTTGGAAGTAAATTACGTCAAACTTTGGAAAGTAGTTTGTACTGCTTTGAATTACAAAAAGTTTCAAAAATTACTAGAATAATCCTAGAAAAATCGTTTTAAAAAGATTGCTTTCATACATTTTAAAATTTACATGTTTAAACCGTGTGTAATTTTTGTGTTAACTTTTTGCAGTAACATCAACTTTAATTAAACCTCCATTGAGAGGCGCAGCAACGCGCACCGGGTATTAGCTAGTAAGATATATTTGAAGATACTATATTTGAATGGAAATGTATGATCTTACAAAATACAAAAATTCACAAAAATAAAATTTCTAAGGTATAATAAAATAGCTTTGAAAGAGAAGGTTTGGTAGAACTTGGAAAAGCACAATTAGATGAAAAGCAGCAATATATTAGCTTAATTTGAATGGAAACCAGCAAAAACCGTTATTCTTCAAATAGTTAATTGGCAGCAAGTTTTAAAGCTAATATTAGAATCTGTTCACGAAAAAAACATCCCCATTATATATATAACAATTATAATATTTATTTACTATCCAAAGTCATCTAACATTTTACAAATTTAAAACTTGTTGAAATACACTAAGGTCACCTATACATATATATAGGTAGTACATTCAATATCACTATTGAATTATACTAACTTTAACTAAATAAAAAAAAAATTTTACAAAAAATAGAAAAAATTGTATAGAAAAAAAATTTTTACGAAAATCGTTTTAATTTTACAAGATAATGGTCTTTCCGGATAAATGTTTCATACCGTTGATTTATAATGTTAAATTTTAACAACCAACCCAAAAAACGAATGAAAGAAAAATGCGGTTTCCCTATTTTTTTTTTTCACAATGAATTTTTTTTTAACAGAGGTCATGAAAAGCTATAGAGTAAGTGAAACAAAAAATACAGAAAATTTTTTTTATATTTTTTTTTTAATTACAGGCCCAGGCACTAAAAAACTCAGTTGGTTAGGTATTAAATTTGCTGTACAATACAGTTACAAGGACAGTTATTTCTTTTAAAGTAATAATAATAATACTATATATATGACCTGAATTTTTATTTTATAATCTGTATTATATTTTCATACCGAATGTTAGTCAACGGATAGGCACAACAACAACAACAATAACAACAAAATCCTTGATATCAGCAATGCGTTTTCTATATTTCATTTTTTTGTTTTGTTGGTTGTTTGTTTTTTGTTTTTATTGTTTTGGTATGTGGCGAATTAAGCCGATGTTATTTTCAAAAAATTTTCTTTCTCTTTCTAGTATATTTTTAACATATTTAAAAAAAAAATTTAGAAAAATCGCCCTATATAGTTTGGTTCTATCCCTCGCTTTGTCTGTTTGTCTGTATATATGTTAAACAAATACATAAAATTGCCATGCGGTACTTTTATTTACCGTTGTGTAAAACTTTTTGAACCCTCTTATATTCTGCACGGCTTAAGCTAGAAAATTTAAATTTTGGGAGAGGTTAAATCCTTAGAAATTAGCAAATTTTTTTACAAGGAAAAAAAAGAGATGAAAAATTGAAATTTTGCTATTCTTAAACACATGGACCTTGAATACCTACCTGTTCAACTTTGAACGAAGTAATAGACGTAAAAGTATGTCAAAGCTTTTTGTTTTAATATTACTGGGCTGCCTTACAAATGAAGAAAGTGTTACTTGGTTTCTTAGCCATTTTTGCTTATATTAATAAAATTCTAAGCAAAAATCAAAAGGTGCATGTCATCATTTATTTTTTTGGAACCTGGGGATTTTCTGAACAAAGGTTGCCAGTATAAGTTCAAATCAGAACGCTCCCTATTAAAGAGCTAAAAGGACTTTATAAAGTTTTTTAAAGTTTCCTATTTTTAAAAATCTGGAACTTAGGCGATGTATACATATATTTTCAAGGTTAAACGTTAAAATTTAAGATCTAACATCATGTTTCGACAAATGTTAACAGGTTCTCTTAATTACATTGGATTTATATATAGATTTAGTTATTATTTATAGTTTATAACTTAATTAAAAAACTAAATAAATTATAACGGCTGGGTGGCATAGCATAGTGGTTAGAGTGCCGACCTTTTATGGGAAATGGCCGTGTTCGAATCTTATTGAAATTTAAAATACTGTTCTAGTTTTCGGCTCGATTTAGCTACCATTCGCAATTGGATTCAAATTAATGGCTTAATCAATAATTAATTATTTTATATCTTTAATACAAAAATACATTAATGTAACAATATAAACACATGCAAAAAATAAAAAAATAATTTAATTGAATAATATAACTCACAGATATAGAATACATATAACTCAAATACAAAGTATTGAAATATAATTTAAAATAGAATTGTATCTATTGAAAATCTAAGACGTTTCTACATAAGTGGAATTCATTAAGATCAATTCTAATAACACGATTATAATATGAACCCCTGTTCTAACATGTACGTGTACCTATTGTATAGACACGCTTATTCAGTTGGCTATCATTTGAACAGTTACCCAAATCTATCTGTACGAAACATTGTGTAGTTTTGTAAATGTGCTATATCAAAAATCCTTGGTTTCTGTCATCACTTATTTCTTTTCATCCTTATAAATACATGAATTAAAAATAAAAATTTTATTTTTTTTTTAAAATAACTGTAATATCGCGAGGAAAAATAATAACATAAAAAAACAGCATGAATGAATGACTAAAAATGTTTTATGTAAACCGTAGATATACGAGTACGTAAGTAATTTTTGCAATTTTTTTTTTTTTTTGGGAATTTTTTTTTTTGGATGAAAAGAGGTTATTTTGGCATATGAAGTACTTTAAAATATGGCATACAATATGAAAATAAACAATTTAAATACAATTGAAATAGTAAAAATAAAAAAAAAATTAAAACATCTAGGAACGAATCATTATTATTAATAAAGCAAGCCCTATACATAAAAGTTGAAATATACAAAAACGTTTGCATTTTTAAACTAATGAATACCCAAAAAAAGGAAATATTGCACAAAAACTTCAAAATTTCAAAACTCTATTAACTAAGGGTTCTAAAGATTTTTTTTTTATTTACTACCATTAAAAAGTTTCAATTACTAGTGGATTGATTTAGGATGTATACAATCACGTTTACTGTAACTTCATTTATATTCTGGTTGTAGCAACAGACCTAATATATAACTTATACAATTTAAAAATGTACATTCGCTGTTATATTTTAAAGTTGAACTATTTTAAGAACTTCTTTTAAATAAATAAATTTTGAGTGAAAAGTTATTATAATTCGCTTAGTCGCTTAGTGGTTAGGACATCGTTCTTTCAATAGAATAGTCTCGAGTTTAAATCCTGGTAAAATCATGTATCTAATAAAAGAATAAACTTTATACTTAAATAATTAATTTCATAATATAAAATAAATATACTGATCTGAAAAGGGAGGGTGATTAACTTGGTTTGTATATTAATAAATAGCAGGATTAGATGACATTTACAGCAGGATTCCTTAAAGGTTTGTTAAGCATTCTTAAATTTAAAGAACAGTCAAATTATTAGGGTTTCTACCAGTTTGAAAGTCAAAAAAACCTTATTTATATTAAGATAAGATTGCTTTACAATTGCGGCTGATGTTGTTCAAATGTGATGCACATTCTATTCTAGGGGTTAATAAGTGCCACTTTGAAGGAACTGAAAAGTATATAAACAATGAATATTTCCTAATTCCTGTGCATAGTTGAACTTCTCTCAGATTAAGCTTAAATTATGTTATGGTGACCTGTCCTTATCAGATATCAGATATTCCATAGATTCATGAATAGTGTGCAACCCAAACTAATCCAATGATAATTGGCGTAACAGTCACAGAACGAATGAGGTTGCTACAATGGTTTTTCTTGAATCTAATTTCTAAATTACAGTTAAACTAAGTAAAACAGTAGTAGGTGTTGAATTGTGTAGATCTTTTAAGATTTTTCTATTTTTACTGGAACTCCGACCAGAGCCTCCTCAAATTAGAGGTGAGAACTTTAACAATTGTCATTTAGTCAAAGAAAAATTGTAATGTGTTTAATGCTGATTTCTAATTGCCCAGCTTTTGCATTTATGTAAGTGCTCTTCCTTAAATGTTAGAATCATTTTTAGTTGTTAAATTGGTTGAAAGCTTATAATCATAAGATTAAACAGTATTGCATCTGGCATCAATATTTAGTCTTCTACATGTAAAGTCAAAAAACAATAAAACTAGAAGGTTCTTTAGGCACCTAAATTGTTTTCTCACACATAAAACAAAACACCCAAACACAATTCTGTTAAGAAAAAAAGTTTCTTTCAATAAAAAAAATAATATTTTTCTGCTCTTCAATGTGGATAAATTTCACCTTGAAAATATTTTACATCATGTTTAAATATTACGATAAATTCAAATAATTACAATATGTAAGATTCCTTAAAATACTTAAATTCAGGAATTGATTAAAGGTTTTTAATATATTTTAAGATAAATTAGTTTCGTATTATAATGAGCAATGATAAACTAAAGACTTTTTGCTTTGTCTTTTAATTACTCAATACTAAATCCCCACTCTTAGAATTTATGAATTCTAGTAACTAACTCTTTTCATTAATGATATATTCAAAGGATTTTGAGATAGTTATCAAAATCGTTCTTTCCCAGACTTCTGCAATTTTTATTCTAACATTTAGATTACCAGACATGGTCGGGTGAGTCAAAAATTTTTGAGTTATAACCACACGTCTGCATTTAATTTGATAGTTGGACACTAAACTTATTATTGGGGCCCTCATTTCATACGAAATTCTAAAACAACTCCTTTTGTTTTTCACGCATATTATATTTGCAACAAGATCCTTAAACTAAAGGGAGTTTCCACCTCCAAACCATAGTTAAACCAATTATTGGATCCATATGATTTAGTATCTAACTGCAAAACCCTCTTCAAATTTATATTCAATTCATAAAGTAAAATGCAGGCAAAGGAAATAACAAGAAAATGAAATTCAGTCGAAAAACATTAAATGCAGACAAATAATACTAGGGGAAAATAAAGCACAGACAAAAGTTTTAATTTCAAGAAAATATATATATATATAATATAAGGTTACAAATTTTCAAACCTAATTCCCTTAGGTGCATAACATTTTAAATAATTCAAAAATTCAATTTTAAAATAAAAGAACTTAATTACAATTTGATGAACCTTTTCTACACAAAAACCCTAAAGGTAATTTTATAAAATATATATTTATCTTATTTAACATTTTTACTCTGAGTACCCTAAAGTTCACCAGACCGTCTAAAATATTTTCAACTCTTCTTCATTTTTTCTTCTACAATTTGTTTAAGACAACACACAATTGTTAACCATTAAAAGAAGAAAATTACTTTCAAGGATTCAGAATTGAAGGATTTTTTTTCTCTTAAGAAAATAAACAATAATTAGAGAATGCTTTGATTTTTCTTTTGGTTTTTTTTTGTTTTTATTCTTCAGATACCACATACAAAAAGTAGATTTTTTGTTATGTATTTCAATAGTAAAAGATACATTTAATTAATAAGGTGAACAGTAGTGGCATTCATTTAAGATTATTTTTAAACGCTATAAGGATAGAAAAAAATTATTTGAAACGTAAAAAAGTCTTACAAATTTTAAATATAAATTAAAAAAATTCCAACTGTCCACAAGCATTTTAAGTGTCGATGAAAGATTGTTACGTAAACAGTCTCTTATCAAAAATATTGGTTTCCAGCCTTCTATATTAAAGCCTTAGAGGGAGATGCCATATTACAACGATATCCCATTGATAACTTTGATGACTTTGATAATAAAAGCTTAAAAAAGTTTTTTTCACAATAATAGAATGCCTAGACCTATGATTTCCTAGCAAATGTTGTAGAGCATCCAAAGATCTTTTCAGTGATATATATATATATATATATATAAATGGCTCTACGAGACCTGCCGGCTTCAGATAATTTTTCCATTGGTTTATATCCTAGGCAGCTGTTCTCTATGAGCCCGTCAAACCCAAATTGCGATAGTCGTGTTCTACTCCTCCTTTCCATCTTAGTTTTGGTCTGCCTCTGCTACGTACACCATTTGAGTTGGATTCAAAAACCATTCTCAACGTGATATACCACCGAATAACATACCTGAATTTTTTTATAATAATGGCTTTCAAATCATCTCAATGTACTCCCCCACAGTGGTTCTCGAAGAGCCTTAAAACCCGAAAGTAATAATTAAACTCCGTGCAACGACTAAGAGCAGGAGAGTTCTCCGAAATCTGTTTAAAAATATCTTACATAAAGATATTTGACGTTTAAATAAAGGAATATCAATACAACTTTTAAATGTCAATATTATTGTTTGATCGATACTGCGCTCAAGCCCATATGTCAACTTTCAGGATTATTGTAATTGGTATACTACAAAGATTTCTCGGAAGTATGTGAAAAAAAGTATTAAACTTCGAAATTTTTAAATCGAGATGTTAAAAAACAAGTGATGATAAAAAACCAAGGGTTTTTAAAAAAGCACATTTTCAAATAATATAGTGTTTTATACTAAGTATTTTATCGGAATATAATGTTCAAGCTTTAATATTAACGTTTAATTTAGGAAATATAATATACGTTGGTGACTAAGTTACTGCTTACTTATAAAAACAGTAAATTTTTTATTTTAAAATTCTAATAGCCCTTCAGTGGGGAAGGTTGCCAAATTTCTCAATGACCTAACTTCATCTAACCTCCCCTCCCCCTCCCTCTCCATTTTTGTAGTTTCTAGGAACTAAACCAAAATGTGGAATTTTGCTTAGAATTTTATTATCTAAGTAAAAATGGGTAAAACTGAGAGACACTTTCTTCAGCTTAAGGAACCGCTTTTAAATTTAAGAAAAACCTTTAACATATGTTAAAATATAATGTTGGACCTTCAAATTTTGTATATTAATAAAAAAAAAAATTGGACAGGTATTCAAGTTACAGGTGCTTAAAATTAGCAAAATTTCAATTTTCGAGCCCTTATAGCTTCTAAACAAGGGGCTTGACAAAAAAATTTTGTTAGCCGACTCCTGATTATTTCTGATTATCTAACTTCTTCCAAAATTTCAAGACCCTAGCTTGAACCGTTCAGAAGATATGTGTGGTTAAAAATTTTGCAAAAATTGAGTTTTTGTGTTAAATTTTAGTACCGTATGGCAACCCTAAACATTTGCCTTTTAAAAATTTATAAATTTTATGAAACCAGCTATCGTTTGCCGTTTTCAGATTGAAAATATATCTAACAGAACTCTTGTAATAACCATTTAAATATAGGGCTTTTTCCAACTTTGGGGGGCTGTAGCCCCGTAACACGTTGGGCTACAGAAAAAAATTCTTCTACGAAATTATTTTTTTTGCAAAAACTACCCATGGTTAAAATTTCTTTACTCTATTTCAAACGGTGTAAAAGTTTTTGTAAACATACGGACGGACGGACGGACGGACAGAGTGAAGTTATATAGGCACATTTTTACAAAATTTTTTGAAAATGTGCTAAAAACTGGTTTAAATCATGCAAATTAAGAAAAATCTAACGATATGAACACGAATGACAGATGTGACAAATGACAGATTAACGTCAAATAAAATTAATCAAAATTACTAAGAGAATTTATGCAAATAGATAATTTAAAATAAAATACTGATACCCAAGGTATCATAGTAAAATATTAAAAAAATTAGTTATCGTAACTGTAAATTAAATAAAAATGTAAATAACAAAACAAAAGAATGTGAAAATTTACCAAAAAATTCTAGAGAAAAAGACAATAAAACAAAGAGAGAAGAAAAATGTTAATACTGACTGTAATTAATGTTATACTGGTAATTAAGCTTAAAAGCAACTAGAACAAAAGTAGGTATAATAGATTTGATTTGTTTCTTCTTCATTCTTCTTTTTTTTATTGTGGTAAAATTCATTAAATTTGTCTCTTTCGTAAATTTTCGGATTTTATAATATATGTATCAGAAAAGATAAGAAATGAATATTTATTTTATTTATTATTTATATTATTTATTAAAATTATCTTAAGATTTATTTTATTAATTAAATTTAATTTAATTAGAATTGTATTGCAATTATATTATAAATGCATAAAGATATTTCCTATGCATTTTATTCTAATTTAATTCTAATATAATTCTATATTGCAAAAATAAAACATTTGGGAGAGAAATAGGGTAGCTGCAAACAAGTAATACGCAGCACAGTAAATAATTCCTTCATTTAAATGTATATTGAAAAAATGGTAGTTCCATCTTTTAACCGCACTTAGATGAAAACTTATGATGCATATTCGAGCTTTAACTTAGTTGTTGTTAAATAATGTCCCTTATCGATCACATAAAATTGAGTGGTATTCACCAGCTATGGTATACAGCACAACAAAACACTTAAGAGTCTCATGATTCACCAAAAAATAAAGTTTCTTCTGGATAGCCGTCAAAAAAAAACAAAAATTGGGATTTATCTTACTCTCCTTTTTCAAAATGAGAACATTCCCTTTGTCCAGAAGATTTAAATTTTTCCTTTTGCGAATTCTGGACCAAGACGGATTTAAAAATTGAATTTCAAATCGGGTTTTTTTCAATTCTTTTACCAGAGGTTATGCGGTTTGCCTTATACCCCTTGCACTTTTAAAAGTTTTGTAAGTTTCATATTTTACTTAAAAGATTTAATAATTCTGGGGTTAAATAAAAATGGCTGGGTGGCAAAGTGGTTGAAGTTCCGACCTTTCATGTAAAAGTAAATGTGAAACAACTTTTCTAGTTTTCGATTTTAATGGCTTAATCAATAATTAATATTTATATATCTTTAATAAAAAATACTTTAAAATGACAATATAAACAAATGCAAAATACAAACAAATAATTTAATTGAACATTATAATTAACAAAATACCATAAATTCAATTACAAAATATTACAATACAAACAATACATGTTATCACAGATAATACTATCCCATGTTTAAATTGTATGTGGAATTCATTAAGATCAATAATTCTAATAACACGAATATAATATGACCAACTATTTCAACATGTACCTATGGTATAGACAGGCTTATGAGCCAAACAGTCGAACATTTAGCGCTTAAAAAACTAAAAAAAAAATAGATGAGGATACTGCCCCAGAATACCACAAATGAATTGTTGAAGCCCAGATACTATTCTAAAACCAAATACTTGAAAGGCAATACCCTAAATATTTAGAGTTTTAAACAACGATTTTTTTATTCAACGATTTTAAGGCCTGGGGCCTAATTCTTTGCGGGTAAAATAGAAAAAGAAAACGCAACAAGTTTGGGTTGTTATCTAGTTATATATTATTATTACTAGCTGTTGGCCCGTCACAGAATGACGGAATGTCAATTGAAAGAAAAACTTTTTCTAATAAGAACTATTTTTAATTTCATTATATACAAGTACATATATTGTATGTACAATATTATTTTCTTAAATAAAGTCGAAACTGTAACATTTTGTAATACGTAGATTATATTCCGATTCTAGTAATTGATACACAAAAGAAAATGACTTATATAACTTTTTGTTGTTTCTTAAAAATTTGAAGATGAATAATAAGTTATGTAGTCTACCTTTTGTATGTTTTAAATTTGATAAAATTTCGGGGTCGTTAGTTCAAATCTCTTCTTGATGAATTTTTTTTTTTAATTTCAATTAATTTTTTTTTTTATTCAATTACGTACTTGTTTAAATTTTAAATTTTTAAATTTAAATTCGATAAAATTGTTTGTTAAAAGATTTGAAATTTTTTTATAGGATTATTTTGTTTCAATAATGATCTATTTCTTTATATAGATATATTTTTAAAATGTTGCTAAGCTCTGTATATTGTTTCATAACCTTTGTTTAGATTCAAATCGAAATACTTGTTGTTGCCAACATTCTACAATGTACCTACTCAACATGTTTAATTATGTACCTATTTTTATGGACATAAAATTGAATTATGAATTGAGTTTTGTATTATCAAATGCAAATTAATTTTTTGATTTTTTTTATTATACCTACCTAATTAAGTAAAAAAAATATATTTGCTTTGATTACTAAGGTGCAGTTCATTTGGCTTTATTTCAGGGATGAGTTGAGGGAAGCTTTGAAATTGCTTTGAAACATTGCTTGCTTTATTTACTTTCCAAAGCAAAAAGCAAGCAACGCAACAAAGCGTACATTTGGCCTTCATCATTATTTCAGTTTTAAACTGAAACTAATGAAGACTTACTATAAAACTGTTCATGTGAAGCATAGTCTTAGTTTTAAATACCAAAATGATTTACTATTTATTTAAAATTCCCAGAAAATCTTCTGTGATTTTTAAAACTAAAATCAATTTTTTCATTAACTAAAAAAAATTTTTTTTTTGTTTATTTTTTTTTATTAAAAATTAATAAAATATTTTTTGGCCTGCTTCTGATAATTTATGATATTTTATTTTTTAAAATAAAACACATCCAACAAAACACATTTAATTGAATGCGTTTGTTACACCTCATTCTAGACAAATATATTAATAATAATAATAAAATAATAATTCTTATCTAATTTGAATTAAATTTTCAATCATGCTGAACAAAGTCACCATACATTATTCTTGTAAAATCATAAAATAGTTTTTCATCCTTGTAATTCAATACTTTTAAAAATAGAAAATCTTTTAATTTTTATTTTTTTAACATTTACATTTACATTATAAAATCTCCCTTAAGTACATCCCTTGAATTCTTATAAAAAAATTTAATACAATGTTTTAATATTATAAAATATACAAAAAAATAAAAGAATGAATGTAAACTTATCCCTTATTATAGAATTTGTCATATTGAATTTATTTACAACAATTGAATTAAATATCCATCTTTAGCTTTTATTCTATTTTTTTTTACTTTTATTTCAATAAAATAGAATTTCTCCAACAATAGAGAAATCTTCTCCAGCTTAAAGAAGAACCTCTAGCAACAACAACAACATCAAAAACAACAAGAATTTAAATTGATCTGTACTTTATATGTTTTTCTTATATTGCAATAAAATTGTTCCAAAAAAAAATAAAACAAAAAAAAAAACAGAAAAACATGGGGGAAAATGTATTCAAACAGATTGTAATGAAAAAAACAACCAAGTATAACAAAATACACTTATGATATACGAGTATTATACCACCCATTTCTTTAGTGTATTCATTATAAAATACAATTCATATACGTAGTAATTTCTTTTATTGTACAATGTTTATTAAAGCAACAATAAATCTTGTGTTGTTTGTATATAAATTTTCTTTTAACGTCTTAAATTGTTTATTTATTACCATCTTTTGTACATGAAGTCTTTAAGATTTACCTTGTCGATGAAGTTTAATATGTTAAATTTTCGCAGTTTTGATGGAGTTTTTAAATTCTTCGGTTGTCATGGTTGGTATCAGATTCGGGAGCGTTCCATAATCTCGATTTAGTAAATCTTTTTTTTTAAATCTCGTTTTTAGAACATCACGTTTTTTGAAAATTTCATTTTAGAAAATCTCGTTTTTATTGAAAAATCTGGTTTTTAATTGAAAAATCTGGTTTTATTTGAGTTAGAGACAAAAGAATTATCAGCTTTTTCCAGAATATAAAAAAAGGGACTATTTAGATTTTGTAAAGCGAGAATTTCTAAACGAGATTTTCTAAAACGAGACTTTGTGAAAACGAGATTTACTAAACCGAGATTTCAGACCCAGCCCATCAGATTCACTACATCAATTTTTGGAGAGTTAATTTAAATTGAAGAGCAAGTAAACATTTCAATAATATGGAAAATAGGTCTGGTAATTTATCACCGGTTGGAGCATAACATGACAATTGGAGTAAAAATTAGTTGTCACACTCATCTTACTAGATGAGTAATAAACACCATCAGAATCATCTTTTAGTATTATCCTCTCTTGCTTCCATTTGTTCAATAATCTAACACTGGCTACTGGATTTAAAATCTATCACTAAATTGAAGATTCTACGGTTCTTCAGGATACTTCGAAAAAAAGTTACAAAGTTAGCTTTCAAAATTTAAATAAAAATGTATTTAGGAATATGGAAAGCTTATTTTATAAACTTTGTTCACGGAAAAGTTATTCTTACAAACATTTATATTTAGTTTCGGACCTATAATCAAGGAGTAAAGTTTAGGAATTAGTCAAAGAAAATTAAATACTTCCGTATTGGCATATTACTGGACTATTAACCCTTTTTTCTCGGAAGTACACAATTTGATGTGAAAATTAATGTAAATTTTTAATGAAAAAATTTTTTGATTGATTCTTATAACTCACAGATGATTTCGTAAAATTTCCTAACAATCAATCAAAGTTTATTCTAGAATTTGCCTAGGCAAAGTAAATTTAGAAACCTACTGAAGAGTCCAATAGTATTATAGGACGAAACAATTTTAAGCTTGAAAAGTTTTTGCTTAAACATATAGTACAATAATTGCATACATCCGACCGATGACGTAATGGTTAGGGCATCGGCTGTTTCAATCGAAGGGTCTCGGACTCAAGCCCTGGTCTGATCATATTTACCAAAAAAATATAATTTATTATTTATATCAAAATATAAAAAATAAATATACCCAAAAAAGAAAGGCTGACCCACTCGATTATCACATGGTACGTAGTAGAGATTATATACAATCCCATAAATAAATAAAAAATCGCATACAATAAACATATAGCAATAGGAAGTACTCTCCTTAAACAAACGATCAATATTCTAATTTTCGTAGGAAAGCTTTTCTTATCTCATAATGTCTAAAAAAAATATTAAACGTTCTAACTAATATATATATATATATAATTAATATGAATAACCTATAGATATAATTAATATGAATATCCTATAGACCTACCCTCAACCTTAATTTATAACATTAAATATTGTTATTCATTTTTAACATTTTACTTTTATTTTGCGTATTTGATTTAAAGCTCCTCCAACTTATATCATATCCGGAGATATGAGTTGGAGAATACATGCAAAACCAAAAAAAAAACAGAGAAGAATGATTTCTTATCTTTATTGGAAGTCATCCCAAAAACAGCACATACCCATATGACGTATATCTTAAAATATTATATTATATTATTTTTTTTTAAATATATTTTTTTAAGATATATCTTCTTGTCCTTAGATAATATCAATGATAAACACTAAGAAATCAATTCAATTCTTTTTTTTTGTTTTTGTTTTTTGCTGATATGTCACTTGTGTTCAAGAAGGATTGCCTTCAAATGTTAGGTTATGTTTTTGTTTTTTTATTGTTTTTATTCTTTGGTAATTTCAATGTATTTTTATATTTATTGTTGTTGTTTCTTAACTTTTATAGCAAGTTGCATGAATGATGACTTTAGAAAATTTTCTGAATTATATTTTTGATTTTCTTCTATGTTTTTTTTTATTGTAAAGTTTTTGGTTCTAAGTATCTATCTATCTATCTATCTATAGAGTTTAACTGTATTATGTTGGGTGCGCCTTTTTATTACCATCATAAAAGATTGGCTTCTCTTCAAAGGAAAAATACATATTTATTGATGAAAAATTTATGTTTTATACATGAAAAGTAGCTTCTGTTGCAAAAAAAAAAAAAAATATATATATATATATAATATAAGAAAATACGTCCATTTTTATAGATTCTAGTACTTAAAACGGAAACAGTTACAATAACAAGAACAAAAACAAAGCTAATAATAACATATATACATGGTATATGTAATGTATTGATGTACGTACAAACATTCGAGTTAAGGAACAAAAAAGAAAGTACCAAGTCCTAAGTAATAAAATGCTAAAAATGAGAAACAAGTGATGGAAATAATTAAGGGTTTACTGCATTTCCAAAGCTCTACATAATGATGCCTACTGAGTTTTGGGTAAAAAATATATTTAAGAACAAATTGATAAGATTGTAACTAATTTGTATGGTAGCTTCTTGAGTTATATGACAGCTACTCCAAGCGACTGCAGTAGACCAATCAAATTTTGCAGAAACAGCTTCAATAGGTTTAGAGTATTGCTCATATAAAAAAATAAGTTTTATGGCAGTATAAAAACGAATTTGTGAAAATTTCAAAACTCTAGTTCTTTTATTTTTTAAGTTATCGTACGGATACATAGCTTCAATGTCAATTTTTAACCTTAGAAATTATAGTCGAAGGTGCCAAAGTTACTAGTTCTTAAGAATTGAAAATTTATTAATTTCGCAATGCTTTTAAAAATTTTCCTGACCACACTGATGCCCCTTTTTTAAGGAATCTAACCACCGCAGAATTTAATTTTGACTTGCACCAAAATTTGGATCTTTTCTTAGAACTTTACAAAAGCAAAGTTTAAAAAAATTAAAATTTAGGGAGACACTTTCTTCAATTTTAACGAAGCTCTTTTAAATTAAGAGAAACTCGTAACACCCGTTCAAATATAATATTTGAGCTTTAATTTTTATGTATTACTTAAAAAAAAATTGTGCACGTATTAATGTTACAGATGTTTAAAAATAACTAAATTTTAAATTTAGACCCCTTTGAGCTGCTCCTAAAAAGTCCGGGCTCGAAAAAAATAATTTTTAAAAGACTCACAATTTCTATGTATTTAACTTTTTTTCAAATTTTGAGCTTCTATTTAAAGCTCTTTAGAAGATATGAGGAATCATGTTGAGATGTTGCATAAATTGATTATCGGATAACGGTAGTTTAAAAATACTTAGTTACAGTACTAAATATTAGCTTAATATGTTATACTGTTTCCAGATTGCAATAAAACTCTTGTTATAAAAATTTAAATATAGAGCTTTTAGACTTTTGGAAAACTGAAGCTCCGTCATGGTTGGGACTACGGAAAAAAGTTGTTACCTTGAATTAATTTTTTTTCAAACATGAAGTTAAAATTTCATTTCTTTATTTCAAACGATGTAGAAGTTTTTGTAAGTATGCGGACAGACGGATGAATAAAGAAAACCTATTTAGGGACATTATTTCAAAATTTTTTAAAAATGTGCTAGAAAAATTAACATTGAACCAGGAATAAATCTAAAATCCGGAAGGAATGTATTGTAGCTGATATAGTATACACGTATATATAGTTTAATAAAATAGATAGATTGATCTTCAAGTATTTGACTTAAATTTATTGGATTTATAAGTGATACAAAAACAATATATAATATATTTATATATATATATACAAAAAAAATTATTATTATATCCGTTGAAGCGAATATAACACAATTTACTATACTTTTTTATATAAAAAATATATCTATTAAGTTTTTTTAAAAATATATACATATACGTATAATATATGGCATGATGTAAGTCGTAAAATTAGTTTGTGGTATGTTTAAAAAAATGTCCTCTTCGTCCATTAAAAAGCAACACGTGTAACTGTAAATTTAAAAATAAATCTTTTCTTCGCTTCATATGAATTTGTTTGGGTAAACATTGCGGCAGTTTGTTGGATCTGCATAATATTTACATATGAGTGCTATGAGTTTTACAATTAAATTAAACTCAAAATATCGGAACCTAACAATATGTCATATTAATTGTTCAAAAATTATGATTGGAATTGGTTTGCTAATAGGTGGGTTGTTTTCTTCCGAAACTACGTAAGTAGGTGTATACCAGTAATAGTACAGGAATGCCAAAAAAAAATGTTAATAGTTTCCAATCAAAGTACTCTATCAAATTTCTTTTTTTTCATGAAGTAGGCTCAAGGTATGTTGTGCACTTTCGTTAAGGGAAATACCTTTCAACTTAAATTCACCTCACCTTAGTTTAAAGCCAATGTAATGAACTACACCGTCACCGGGACCCTATTCTATTTTTATAACAAATAGAGGATCCAATACTAAAAGTTATTTACATTATTATATTACATATCCAATTCTAAAAATGCTTGCATTATGCTTACATAATATGCAATACATAAACACTATGATATCTTGATGACGTCAATAAAATTAAGATCAATTTAATAATGAACGCCTTGCATTCTTATCCGTCTTTAGATGTTGTACTCTCTATTGAACGCAGTTGACTACAATTATAACTATTTATATATTATTTACAAAAGCTCTAAGTTCAAATACTCGTATTCATCATCCATCATCCGGTGACCTATGCAATTGCTTCTTTTGCACATATGATAGCGTCGACCCTGATCATTCATGACACTCTTTTTAACTACAGGGACACTTATTTATTTTATTACTCTGATATTTTCAACTATCTTGATGTTTTAAGAACCTGGGTGTCAGTAAGTGTACGACCCCAATGCTCTTTCACTAACAATGGCACAATAATTTTTATAATTCATATGAATATTTGCAAAACCCTGGCATCCAAAAAGAATTAAAAGAGAATTGATCAAAATATCTTTTACTTAACTATTATCATCTTCTGTTTTAAACGTCATAATACTAAATGAAGGCACATGATCTACAATAATCTTTATTTTTGAATAATATTATGGAATGGGATAAAGGGTTAAGATTCAAAAATAAAATTGTAAAATTTTATATAAAGTAATAAAACAAAATGTTTTTTTTTTTATTTTGATTAAATAAATTTTGTTACTTTAAATTCGTTTAATTTGATTTTTATAAAATAAATCTATGCTGTACTTTATTTAATAAATTTTATACAATTTATCCCGGTTTTTTTTTCTATCTAAAATCGTCCTGAAGGAACTAAGTTTTAAAATTTTTTTTCTCTAATATTATAAATTATAGAACATAAGTTCATCAATATAAAATTTTAAAAAAACATACTTTCATATATATATATTTATATAGAGGTACTTATATAATATAAAAATTACAAATAAAATGCAATGTTTTTTCTTATGGCCATCGTCATAATCATAACCCTTATCAAATACAATATAAGGTTTAACTTATAAAAAATTTTTTTTTTATTTTTTTTTAAATAATGTTTATTACGTACCCCTACACCTGTGCACAAATGTTAATACTCATGTGGGCATAGAAGAAATATTTACCTTTAGATTTTATATTAATAGTTCCTTGGTATCATTCTGCGAACCCGCAAAAACGTACGCTCCCAAGTCGACAGCTCAGTTTAAGTTTGAGTAGTTGCCATTCAACTTCATATTTCACATGGGCGTTACTTTATACATAATTAAGGTGGATGTTTGAAATTTTGTCAAATTTAGTAAACTTTCGGATGCATATCGAAACACTCAAATACAATCGATACAAATCGAATGCAATCGATACAATCGATACATATCAAAAGCAATCGATTCATATTCAAAGCAATCTATACAAAGGAATGTAATGGGTTCAATCGAATGCAATCGATACATACCGAGAAAAATCGATAGATATCGAAAGCAATCGATACATATCAAAAGCAATCGATATAATCGAATGCAATCGAATCTATTGATTTTTTTAATATATAATTATTATTATAATTGTGACGTCGGTTTTTGAATCGAAAATATTCGGTTCGAATCTCGGTCAGATCATATTGTTTTTTTAATTTCCTTTTTTTTTTTAATTCATCTTATTTTTTGTTTATTCTTTTTGTAGTTAAATATATAAAAACAAATATTTTGAATTTTCTGTCAAACAATTCAATTGCAATATATGATAATCTTATTTATTTTATACATCATAGTTGGTATGCGCGGGTATCTAAAAGTTGACCAGGCTAATTATAAACTTCCTCCTTTTATTTATAAGTTAGGTAAATTATCCAATGTTAGACCTGTCTATAGTTTACAAAAAAGTAAATTCTACTACCTTATTCGGTTTTCAGGAATTTAAACTTCAAAACTAAATACTATTATTTAACACAATATTACAAAACTTGCATTAACAGATATAAAATAATATCTTCTAGTAAAATACTTAAATACCATATGAACTAAAAATTATATCATAAACCTATTGAGTCAGTTTCAAAATAAAATTAGTTATATGCAATATAAAGTATTGATTAATAGTATAGTTCATTGATATATTTATATTTATGCACCCCACTGTTTTAAAAATTCACAATATAAAATAAAAACATAATTCAATATTCTAAAGAAAGATTAGGTATATTTATTGGATATTATTAAAGTATGAAAATATAAAAAAAAAATAAAGATATTACACGACACATATTGTATAAAAGGATACCGCATGATACACCAATTGTCATTTGTTCACTAACATTGGGTTATAAGAAATCCTGGACATTAAACTTTATATCTTTTGGGAATTGGGTTTTCTTTTTTTTTAATATTATTTTACAATTTTTTTTTGCTTTAAAAAAAAAATAGATTTATCATGACAAAATAAATGGCCAAAACCCGACAAAGTCTGTTTTTGACATATTTGTATAGACTATATGGCTGATTGTAATTTTTTTTTTTTAGTATTTTCCACATTGTCAAAATTTTCATTTTTATTACAGTATGCTAAAAGTTTTTTTAAACAATAATATTAAGTAAAAATAAATTGCTATAAAAATTTAAAAAAAAAAATATTTTAACGTTAATGCAATAACAGTTATTTATTTTTAATGTAGCCTTATTATATGGTGGTTATTTAAAAAAAATGGGTGTGCTCTTGAAAAGGGTTGGATACGAAATTCGGTTTGATTGCAAAACTATATTTATAACCAACTTGGGTATGGTATAAAACAAAATTGCTTTAGAACTGTACATTTTACTAAAAATATTTCGTTATAACGGTTTTTCCAAAAACAGATTAATACGAATGTACTTGTATTCTAACCAGATAACTTGCTTTCCTATAGTTAAAATTGTAATTTGCTTCACCTCATGTTTTGAAAAGAATAAGCTTTTGAGAATATGTATATATAGGGTAGAGGCATACATACTTCTGAAACTGGGCAACAGAAAATTAATTTTAAGACTATTTCAGTAATAGCAGGAATTCATTTCGTTGAATAAAAATAATAAATCTTTTATAAAGAGATGTGCACCCTATCAATTTAGTATGTATTGTGTTTTCTAATCTTATATAGGAAAGCTACAGCCGAGTAGTTAAAAACTTAAAAAAAAAACATTAAAATGTAACTTAGTCGACTGGGGCTTGTTAATACCTTTTATTTCTAATAGATGTAAAAAACTGAAGATTGTAACCTATAAAAACTTCTTTCCTTTGTTGTATCCGTATTATTGTGAATTCAAATTACAGTTTTGTAAAGTCTTCAATGTTCATAATTGCTTTCTATGTTAACTTTTTTTTAAAAAAACATGTAACATCAAATTTCTACTAACCGCTACCAAAATCTAGCTAACAGCTCTTCAATTTCATGATCTCCTCCACAATATTGGAACTCCAATTTCTGTATTCACTATAAAAATTGAATTAAAAACTTTAGACAGTAAGATAGTTCACATAGAACGCGACAGTTCCAACCCAATATATATAAAATTGAACTGTAAAATTCCGCACCTAAATAATATGTGGGATACTGAAAATGAAAGTTATTACTGTGTTATCAGGTAGACTATAATAAAACATTAAAAGACAAAAGAAAAAAAAAAGGGATAACTAATGTTCCACCTCAAGGGATAACAAAATAATAATTATTGATTTTAGGCCAAAAGTATTTTTACTTTCATTCTTTTATTTCAACCTCGTTTTTCAATCCCAACCCAACCTCTTTGTCCCTACTTTTTTTTGTTTTTTTTTAAATATTAGGTTCTCTTTTATATAAAAATGTATTTATTACCGAATATTTATTGAAATATTGTGACCGATTTTTGTTTTTATTACAATTGTTTGTTTTTAGTTACTTTTGAATGTCACATTATGCTGCTGCTCTAAATTATTAGATACCTTTATTTCTTTAGTTAGAAATAAAAGCAATTATATTATACATATATATATATATATAGTAAAATAATATATTGTTGGAGCATTTTGATGGTCAGGGCCAATTTTTTAATGGATAAAACGTGCCTGAAACAATATGAAATCATAAATTTTATTTTAATTATTGTTAGTTCGCATAAAGAATTTAAATACGAATATGCAGGTGTTTAAAATATAAAATGAATATTTATTTAAAAATTAAATTTTAGTATATTATTTTTACATAAAGTTGGAATTTAATTAAGCTGTTTATTAAATTTTTAAATAAAACGTAGAAAAAATACGAGTACAAGATGGATTGTATAAGTTTTCTTCTTTAAATATGTAGTAATTCGACACAAATCGGAAACAGAAAGTTTTTTGGAAGCCCGCAGGTCCGAAATAGGTTAATATGGTCCAACCAACTTTATCCAGCTAATTTCGTTAGCTAAGAGTTATCGTGTTCACAGAAACAGATACGCACACATATATACACACATTCATACACATATATATGTAATGTACAGATATTTTTAAACACACACGAACCCTCAAAAAATTTTGCGGACTTACGTAGTTAATAATTTCTTTTTAAAATGAGTTATAGTTAGTTAAAAAATTAGCTTTAGTTAATTATTCCCTTTCAAAAATTAATTTTTGTACTTCTTTTCAATCAACAGATCAGTTTTTGTAAAAGCTTCCAATGTTTTTTTACATGTTTTAAATAAATGTCACCTGCAGAACTGTAAATTCCCAATTTCATCACTTTGTGAAATATGATTAGAAAGTTAGAAAATTTATATGTAAATATTCTAAATATGAAATTAAAAACAATTCTTCTTCCTATTAACCTTAGTTCAGCAATTAACTTTTACATTAAAACACTTTTAAATTCAAAAGATCTATCATCAATATTTGGTTAATGAAAATTTTCAATATTTTAAGTTTAAAAATTTATTAGCGCTAAAAGAACTGTTTCAGCAATTTACTTTCATATTAAAACAGTAATAAATTCTTAAAATCTAAGATATGTGGAAAATACGGTGTATGTGCAAAAAAAAAAAATGTTTTTTTCATATAATTTTATTTCTAAAAATATCTCGCAAAATTTACCAAATTCTCAACTAAACTAAGCATTATGATTTAAGATTTATAAGTATTAAGTCACGTACAAAAACTCTTACTACGAAAAATAAAAATAAATACTTATAGAATTCAAAGGCTAAAATAGATATTAAATTGTCCGCCCAGCAAAATAAATAAAATTCCACAGAGAATTAATTTTTTTTTTATCATTATTATATTTTAATATTTTTATAGACCTACTCTCAATATACCAAAATATCATTTAACCTAGCATACCTTGGCAATAAAAATTTAATATATAGTCTTTTTAAATTCTAAGAAAATTCAACAAATATTCTTATTATTTGCTTGGAAAAAATAAATAGAAAATAAATTGTTTGGAAAATTTTATTTAATTCATCAATTCGCTTCGTATTGACCTTCAATTTGACAACATTGACATTGAACAGTATTTTTTTTTTATTTATTTAACAGAGTTTATTAACAGGTGATGTGTGAGTTTTTATCAAGGTATACAAATACAAATGAAAATAGATAGGAAGCTACCTACGTTGTTTTTTATACCCGTATGACTATATAGTCCAAGGGTATAATAAATTTGCCATTACGTTTGTGACGCAGAGAAGGAGGGGGGGTAGATATAGACTCAAGTGTATGGATCGGATCAGAATCGAAAAATAAATCGATTTAGCTATGAATGTCCGTCCGTTCGTCCGTCCGTCATCACGATAACTCAAAAAGTAAAGGAGCTAGGATTATGAAATTTTCACAAATTGGTTTTTATGCAAAAAACGGAATCGAGTTTTAAATTCAGCCATTTTGGTCCACGGGTTCGAGTACCTGCCATACAACTTCTAATTTTATATGAGCATTACTCTATACCTATGGAAGCTGCGTGTCTGAAATTTTGCCAAAAGTAGTTTAGTATAATGGCCAAAGTTACTGCAAAATTTAGTTGGTCTACTGCTGGGAGTTCGAATAGCTGCCATACAACTCCTTCTTTTATATGAGGATTACACTACACCAAATGAAGCTGGGTGTCTGAAATTTTGCCAAAAATAGTTTAGTGTAATGGCCAAAGTTACTGCAAAATTTGGTTGGTCTATTGCAAAGGGTTCGAGTAGCTGCCATACAACTCCTTCTTTTATATGAGCATTACACTACACCAAATGAAGCTGGGTGTCTGAAATTTTGCCAAAAATAGTTTAGTACAATGGCCAAAGTTACTGCAAAATTTGGTTGGTCTATTGCAAAGGGTTCGAGTAGCTGCCATACAACTCCTTCTTTTATATGAGCATTGCTCTACACCTAATAAAGCTGAATGTTTGAAATTTTGCCAAAAGTAATTAACCGGATGATATAATGTATATGTTACGGTCATACGGGTATCCCAGAGTTGACACAGTCTACTCTACTACACTCTTCCTCGTTTAATAGAAATTTGTTTATTTTAATATTCCCAGAGTTGACACAGTACTACACTCTACTACACTCTTCCTCGTTTAATAGAAATTTGTTTATTTTAATAAAAAAAAATTTTATAGGAATTTTATTATCTGCGTTTAAACAAGGTTAAAAATATAACAAAAATGTTTTATGATATTAAAATATATTTGCCTTGAGTGTATGTATTAATCTAATTTACTCAAAGTATTAAACAACTGTAAATTAAAATTTTCAATCTTTATATTCATTTATTTATAATGAATTATCCTAATAATTATAATCAATGATTGCATCTCTTTTTTTTGCTCTTCTCAGCTACTCCCAAATAACCCAACCTTTAAAAAAGAGTATATTATGATAAGAGTAAGTAATTAAATAATTTCCGACAGATGAAAACAAAACGACAAATTTTTGATAATAGCTGAATTTTAATAGGTTATGTAAAAACACATTTTTTATTAAATAACCATTAAACACTTAATTCTTCCATTTTAAAAAATATTATTTATATTATATCAGAAATAAACCTTAATTTTTTCACTTTATTTTCAAAATCCAAATAAAATAAAAATAATAAACTTCTCAAATGACAGATAGTTTTAAAATCCCAAATATATGTATGACAATTAAAACTTTATAACATATATTCTAGATACTCCTGAAACAATAATTAAAGTTCCATTTACAAACCACTCCTAGATACTCTTCAACTATTCTTTTTGGTATGAGTAACGCATCAGACCTGAATTAAGCGGATTTTAAATTTTGCTACAGATTTTTAAGTCAATAATAAGGAATATTGAATTCTAAGTTTATAATGTCTATAGATCACATTTGTTTTTCCTCAAGGGACGTCAAAACGATAAAAAAGCACCATAAGACTTACTCTGATTAAGTATGAGGATAGTCAGAATATTTGAATAAACTTTTAAATTTTGGTAAATTAAAAGAATTGCGCCAATTCCAATGGTAATAACAAATTTTTAGTTCAGAATAGTATCTACAAATATAAAATAGAATAAGTAATTAAACTTAAAGCATTAAAAGATTTTGATAATAAAACTAACATATCTATCTACTGAATAAAGTGAAAGAAATATAAAGTTAAAAAAATAACGGTAGTTCCTTAAGGATGATTTTTTATTATTGACTTATTTTAATCGAATTTTTTAGCACTATTTATTATATACTGCCGATCTAGTCTAGCTAATACACTATTTTTTCTTTATTTAAAAACATACCTCTTTTTGTAAAATCTTTAGAAAGTTCACAAATTCCAGATCTCAATCTACCGTGTAACTAACTTAATTGCTTTAGCTACGCTAATTAAACCCCATATGAATGGAAAAGCTTTTACCAGTTATTGATCTTTTCCAGGACATAATATACATAATATACTCTCCAACGAAATTTCTTTCATAGCTCTTTAATTTTGGTGCAGTGCGTAGTTAGTTCATTCATCAAAAGTTTTTAAAACTCTTTTTTATGCAAAAGTTTTTTAAATTTAATTGTCTATTTTTTTATACATAATTTTTTGATGAAATATTTTTATGTATGTCATCATGTGTATGTACCTTGTACAATCATCAGCTAATATATAATAAGTCAATATACATGCATATTATATAAAAAGAATTTAGAATTTAATTATCAAAATGAGTTAAAACAACAATCAACTAATATGAAAATAACACACAATTTACGAGTAGATATATCTTGTATTCATATATATATATATATATATATATTTATATATAAATCTACATATTCGATAATGGAAAAAGAAACATAATGCACATGTTTCTATATATAGATAAAACTTAATTTTCACCACCCACAAAATTTGTTTATTATGTCGGATGTTGAAATTTTATTAATGAAAAATTAATTTTTTTTACATTAAAAAAAAACACACACACACATTGATGCATATAATAATAATTTAGAAAAAAACAAGAAAATCAACTTATGTTTACCGTTAAAAGTTTTAAAAAAATACGAACAAATAACGGTATATCGGATAAAGAATAAATGAAATATACGGTACTAAAGTACGTATATATTACGTATATATATAGGATGTTCATTAATAAAAAAAAAACTTTAATGTGATTTAGATATTAATATTAACGAAACATTCTCAGCTATCATTATGTCTGCATTATTATACATACATAAAAACCGTTATTTTTTATGTTATATTATATGGTATCAATCAATTTTATGTGTACTTATACGAAAAGACATTTTGGTATGATATAAATTTATTATTTTTGCAAAATATTTAGAATTTGTGAAATTTTTTACCTAGCACTAGTCCGAATATTTCAACATTATCTAAAATTTCTGCTATTTGAATTCTGCCTTCGATAAATGTGTTATGACTTAGTCTGATACCAATTTAGATTATGTGAAAAATTTATCAAGTAATTTAGTCTCTTCGACTAGTTTCTACAACTTCTCCGCCTTAAGTAGCATTGTGTCATGATATTTATTTTAATGTCATTTCATATGATTTGAGTATTAAATAATAGGGTAACATAATCAGTACATCGGAGTGAATAAAATTCAAAAATACTTCGTTACGTGAGCGAACTAGTTCAAAATATAAAATTGCAAAAATACAAAGTAAAAAATTCAAATATATTCTAAAATGTCAATTAATGTCAAACGAAATGTAAAAAAAAACTATGCACGAAATACCGACAACCCGTAGCAAATTCTAAAATTTAAAATATCAACTAATTTCAAACCAAATGTCAAAACAAACAAATATACACTAGGGTAAAGATATTTTAGTACAGGAAAAATTATCAGTAGATATATTTATGCATGAAGAAACAATAGTTTCTGTCAGCACTGATGCTCTGAAGCAAGACTAATTTGCACTCTTACGTAAGTTATCCTAACCATTTTTTTTTTCGTAATTTAACGTTATTACATAAAATATCAATGTATTTCAGTTAACATTTAAATTGAAACTTAAAATTTTTTTGTAAACCAATTATTTTAAAGAACAAGTTGATTAAAATTAAAATTTATTAGTACCTATCGTTTAAAACTATAAAGCTTTTCGAAAATAACTGTTACAAATTATTACGTAAAGCGTCAAAAACATGAACTCTATTGCTGGAGAACGATTTTAGCGAATTTTGAATAACACTTAAAATTCTAGTACCCTTCAGGAGTTTGAGAAAAAAAACCCAAGAAGTATGCAAAATTTTAAAAGTTTTTTTTTATAGGAAAAGTGTTATAGAAGAATAATGTCTATAGTGTCTATTAAAGTCTTTATAGTGAGTCTCAAAAACAAAAGCTTCTATATTCATAAAAATGCAATTCTACAAAAAACCACAAAGCTTAAAATAATTTTTAAGGTTAAAAAATTACGTACCAAATTTAATACAAATTTTTGGAAATATGTTGGTATACATAATTGTCTTTGCTATAACTTTTAATACAAAAAAAAGCATATCTACTATGCTACCGCTACTACAATAACGGGACAATTTTTTACTTTTCTTTTCCTTCATGAGTTAAAAATATAATTATATTTGTTCTCTCCTTGTTTTTTTTTTTTTTTTGAATGTAAATTAAAACAAGGATAATGAAGTAAAAATATTTTAAATTATTTTCGGAATTAATTACAAAAACAACAACAAAGAAAAAAAAATAAAATTAAAAAGCTTCTAAGCACTTAAATAAATGAAGTGCAGATCCATAGATAATTTATCTAAAATATCCTTATGTAGGTACACATAATATTATATAAAATTAGCGTATTATACACAATATATAGTATATACAAATTTATATTATTATTTTATACATTATGTACCGTACATTATTTACATGTACTACATAAAAATTACATTAAACTAAAATGACAATGCAATTTTTATAATATGACTTAGATTTTAACTATATATATATATATATATATATATATATGTGTGTATGCATACAATATATTATCTAAACAAATAATATGTTAAATATATAGGTGCATATATGTATAATATGTTAGTTCTAAAAAAATGCGGTAGAGTGAACATCAATAATAAAAAATGCAAATTACATTTATTTTTACAAGTTTGTTAAACAGATTGTTATTTTAACATTACTACGCTATTTTTTTACTCATTTTCTTAACTGTTTTGTTTTTTTGATTTTTTTTTTTTTTATTATTATTAGGTATTTACTTTTAATGTTTGCGTAATGAATTATGTTGTTAAAAAAAAAAAAAAAAACCAAAAAGTTTAATTTACATATTTTAAATAGAGATGGCGCATTACAAAATAATAATAATATGCATATAAATTGTATTATTTTAGATGTCTAAATAAATTATTGAATGAAATTTTGTAATAAATTTTGATTAAATTTTACAATTTAATTAAAAAAAAAAAACAAGTAAAAAATTAAAATAAAACTAAACAATTGAAAAAAATCAAAAAAAAAAAAAATAGGAAGTTGTTAGCAAGTTTACAAGTATGTTAAAAATAAAAAAAAATAAGAGTTTAGGGTTACATTATGACAAATTATTTGAAAATAATTATGATTCTATTATAATAGTATGTATGTATAAAAAAAAGAATAGTATGTATGAAAAAAGATTCTCATAAATATATTATTAAAAAAAAAAACATGAGTTTTTAATTTAATTTAATTAATATATTACTATATAGTATTTATATAATTAAGTATATATGTACAATATAACAGTATATAATATATAATATGAAACATTGATTATAAAATAATGTAAAATAAATCAAATAATGTTAATGGAAAATTAGGTACAACAAAGGAAAAGGAGAATTAACTTGTTATATAAATATAAACATGGAGTTAATTTATGTTATGTTATGTTTAAAAAAAAATTATTTATTAAAAATGAAATTATAAATATATAATTAACACTTTGTTAATTTAATGTATTTAAAATTAAGTGGAAAATAATAATAGGTTGTGATTATTTATACTTTTATATAATTATATCTTCTAACCAAAATATATTGCAGTTCTTCGAAGAATCTTCGAAGCTAGTTTCAAATTTAAAAAAAAAAATAAAGAAAATATCATATTTAGAACTTTTGACGCGAGGTCAGAAGTATGAGTTGCTGCATTTTGATGTTCAAGGTAAAATTGAAGGTATTGATCGAAAACAAATGTCTTGGTTAAATAACATCAGAAACTGCTGAACAGGTGTATTAAATATTGGTGATTTGGAAGACATAGCTAGGGATCGAAATGAATACAGAATCATTTTATCTAGAATTATACCCCCACTATAGTTTACAGCCCGTATATTAAAATTACCTTTTTGTATGTAACATGTTGAATTAGCCATGGTAGATATGGAAAAGTATATATATATATATATTTACTCAAGTTTGAATTCCGAGTCGCCGCATGTATTTCTTACTACTGTCCATCTAATCACCCTACCATTCCATTCTTACTTCCAATAACTAAAAGCAAGTTGAGATCCGAGCCCAACTTAAGGTATCTCCCGATAACCCAAATTTTATAATTTATGACAATTTAAGAAAATAATATTAAAGGCAAAGTGTTGTTTAATGTATTTTAAAAACTATGACAGATACGGGTATCTCAGAGTTGGCACAATCAATTATATACTCTTACTTATTTTTTAATGTAAAATACTTAAATTTATACGGTGGGTATTTTAACAATACCCCTGGGTCTTTTATTTGAAACTTTGACTGTGCAACAATGATACTTTTGTCGAAAATTTTTTTAACTCTTATTTTTAGAATATAGCTGTTATTTTTAGAATATAAAAATTTAATTTCAACAATAATATCATTTTCATTAAATTCAACTAAAAGTTTAAAAAAGCATTATATAAAATTTTACATAATATAATATGCAACTAACCTCACTGTTTCAACATTTTAGTAATAAATTAAATATTTTGATTTTAAATGAATATTTCTGACTTTAATTTATATGATATTTGTCATAATTTAAATTTTCCCAACAAAGAAAATAAATAAACTGCTAAGCTAATATTAAAATGAAATTATTCATTTTGTTATACGTATAAAATTAGATCAGATAATTAACATAAAATAGCAATGAAATTATTTTTTCCGTCTAGTTTCTTCTAATTTATGACAACATTACTCATACATTTCGAATTTATTTAACTAAAATTTTTGAGTGACTTGGTAGTCTTTATATGGCGGTTTTAATATATTTTTTAAGATTTGTGGCAATAAATTATTTCAAAGACTATTTTTTATTGCCTTGTATTTTGTAAAAATCACTAAAAAAAATTAAAACATTATTTACGAGTACTTTAAAATAATGAATGAAAAATTAACCCATTCAATTTAAACTATACAATATTTTAATAATTTTTGGAAATGAAATGGAGGGGCTTATAAAAGCTTCCGGTTTAAGCAAGTTGAACCTAAATATAAAAAATAATTTAATTTTGACTATAATTTTGACTTAATTTTTAAAGTTAGCTTTGAGATTAGCTTGTTACTGTATTACTTCATGAACCATTAACTTATAGTTTAATGTAAATTCCTTACATCCATATCCAAACATCTTTGTTCTTCCGAGCGTTACAATTGTAAAACAATTTCCCTCTAAATTAATTCGTCTAAATTAATAAAAACTGTTTAGTCTAAAAAAATTTAGAGCTAAGCACACCTTTGTAATATTGATTAAAATCGTACTTAACTATAGTTCTAAATACCCTTAATCGGGTACTCATTACTTTGCCAAAGATCCGGATTAGAAAGATTTCGATATTTACAAAATTTAAGTATCAGTAAAAGAATTCAGTAAGAATACTTACTTGAAATATGAAATAAATGAGAACAAAAAGGCATTAAGCTGACAAAATAATAAGTATCTGATAATGGTACTGGCAATTGTACTGGTACTTGAATTATATAGGTCTGATTGGACTTGATATTGGCAATGATTAATTTAGACTTCCAATTTTAATGTATTCGACAGTATTAGAAAGAAACCATTATTCTAATCTTAGAAATTCATCTAAAACCAAAACGAATGACAGACCTTTAAATTTCCATATACTAGCTAACAGTTTTTTCCTATAAAAATTTTAAATACAAATTTGAATTTACATTTAATTAAATATTTTTGCATAATTTTTTGCGTACTTCTTTATTAGATAAAATTGTAATATACATATATGTATATATATTAACTTATTAAGTCTATAGATATAAAAGATTGTACCAGAATCTTTCAAAAAAAAACTTCTTAACAATAATTATTCAACAATCATTTTCGAATGTTTTAATCGAATCCTGTTGCAGTCATATTGAAAACATAATACAGTTTTTAATGGAATTCCTATCTCTGTAATAAAAAACAGAATTCTTCATTCATCAATAATATTGATAGTTAAAACAAAAAATTTATAAAAACTATTAAAGATGGCATTTCTATATTCTTTTAATAGGATATTTTCTAAAATCTATTTTCAGTATAAATTGATAATATGTTTGTTTTCCTTCTTTAATTCTACATAAAGTTTTTTTTTTCAGTTTAGCAATCCATCACCTATGAAATGTGTCCTTTATTGAATAAAACTTTCCAACTTCAATTGAAAACAAAACTAACACTTACAATAGAAAAAAACAACAACAATAACAAACAATAAAAACAAAAACAATAATAAATGAAATAAAGTATTAAATATATCAAGCATTCAATTCTTGAAGAAAATCTTAAAACTATTCTGAATTTAATGTTTGTCGTCACATCATCAATTCATTTTGAAAAGTTTGTTATTCTTCTCTTATTAAATTCTTTTACATAGTTTTGTACAGTATTGAACAAAATTGTTGCTTCAAAATTATTTTTTTTTTAATTTGGTAGTATATGTGATATTTTAATCATTTAAAAACACCATATACTTTACTGGCTGAGTAAAAAAAGTACCTGAATCTAATTATAACGGTTGTTCCTGTTTCATGATTTGGGACTTTTAGCAACAGATTTTTTGAAGATTTTTGAAGTATTTATTGACAGATAACTCTGATGAATAATTTGTATAGATTTGTATTCTAAGGGGAAAATAGGTATGACTATAAAAGAATAGAAACCAGAGAAATCGAAGTTTTTCTTGCCGACGCAATTATTCAATAAAAAATTTAGTGTCCAAAATAATCATTCTAACTGTATTCTATACAAATTACATACAAATAAATGTACCAAAAAAAAAAAATAAAAACAATGTAAATATAAATAATCACACTTTATATATACAAAAGAAAAGTAATTTCCTTGAGAAATACAAAGTTAATCAAATTGAAACAAACCATTATCTTATATCGTAAATCGTTTTCATCTTCTCATCAACCGTTAGACATTGAAAAAGTATGTAGGAGATTCATGAGTTGTGTACATACGATTGTTTAACTTACCGCCTTAATAATGATTTTTAACTCATATATACAGTTACACATTGGAAATATGAAGGCTTTTCAATTGTGGGCGGCGGGAAGTGTAAATGTTAAGAGAGATTTATATTCTATAGATATATATCATCTTATAGATTTCTTTGTATATAAGCATATACATTTATTATATTTGTATAATGTATTGGATAAAAATAAAATTTTATAATGAAAATTATATGAAAAAATCAAAAAAAAAAATAAAACAAATATAAAATGAACAAATATAAATGTATAAATAATACATTGTATTTTGTAAGGATTTAAAGTTTATTTTATTGATAAAGGCTTCAATTTCAAATCAATCAATAACTGTTAACTATGAGATTATATCATTCAAATATATAAAGATTTTTCATTAAAAGTTAAAATTCATTTTTCTTGTTAAATGTAAATTTATTCAATTAAAAGAAAAAAACTATTTTTAAAGTGGGTTTTGGGTATATTGTTATAAAGCAATCTTTTGTATTCTGTTTAAAAAAGGAAATTAAAGTGATGATGCTAGATTTCTGTATGTTGTAATGGCAGTCTAAGGCAATTTAGGAATAAAAATTTGCATTTCGATGCAGTTTTAAATTGTAAGTGCTGTTTGTGGCTCAAAAGATCTTGGGTTAGAACACTAATAACGTTCCAATTGAAATATGTACTTTAGGATAGATCATATAGTCTCTGTTCAGTAAACTCCTTTCTTTAAATTTCTATTTTTATTTAAAAATCTCTATTTTTTAAGAAAATTTTGATTTTAGGCATCTTAGAGTTGGATACAAAATCAGAATTATGAATCCTTTACAAAATATTAAAAAAGAGAAGAAAAACTCTTTTAAACAGTTTTAATTAAATAGACAAGACTATTAAGAAACCAGTTTTTCGAAAAAAGTGATTTTCTCGTTGAAATGAGATTTTGTGAATCTAAACCCTTTCGATTCTTGCAGAATATCTTGATTTGAGAAAAGTTTTCCTTCTTAAATTTAGATTTTGTTGTGAACTTTCTTCCACACCTGTTATTAGTTTTTCAATTTTAAATAGTGAGAGTTTCATCCTTAGTGGTATCGAATATGACTGCGAAATAGTTTCTCCAAACAAACATAGGTTTAAATATTGAAAACTTTTTTCTAAACAAGAGTCGTCTAAGAAATTACTTTTTAAACAAAGGAAAGCAAATGTCCTAGGGTAGTTCTATAGTGTCCTAGAGTTGTATGATTTGCTGGTTTCAAAAATCAAACTAGAAGAGGATTATTCAGGTTATAGGTTTAGTTATATGAAATATAAAATTTTCTCATCATGCAATTGGGGAGATACAATGGTGGAGTAATTATAAACGAAGTGTAACACCTCGTAATATCATTTATTTATTTTTAACTTAAAGTTTTTTACAAAAAAACAATACATTTCTTACGACAAGAGCAAAATTTAATGAAGTAGATACAAAGATTTTTCAATTTAAATTTAAAATTCTGTCATTTTATTTTTACTTTATTTCCTTGTTTTTTTGTTCTTATTTGTATGTTTTTTGGGTCATACCTTTCATCATATCCTTAAAGCCAAATACAGTTATTAGATAAATTCCTGAAGAATAAAATTTTTTTAAAATGACAAAACGAACCAATAAGTAATAATAATATGGAAGTAAGAAAGAGACTTAAAATTTTGTTTCTGGTTGAAATGAATTTAATATTGGAATTAACACATTAAATAATTCTATGATAAATCCATTTAAAAAATGGAAGAAATATAAGTTTCAGATTTTGTACAGTTGTGGACATTTAATTTCTTAATACTTAAAGTCTGAACCAAATTAGTCTGATAATTTTTATTTATTTATTTATTTGAATATTGGTCATATTGGTAAAACTTTCGGCTGCCAGAACCATTGTGGGCTGACACTAATTTATCGTACAATTTTTACATCATTTTTTAATTTGTATCTTAAAACTATTGTGATATGTATCTTAATTAATCAATATACTTATTTAAACTTATTATCTTTTCTAATTTACAATCTTGAGGCTACGATTTTTTATTAGTAGCAATTTTTAATTACCAATACCTTTTTAATTAATAAGTTGTTCATTGCAATTTAATTTCAGTAGTTTTAGTTACAACTGAAAATTGTAACCAGTGCTGGATTTGAATTAGGAATGTCTTTACTTTTCTGCCTAAACATCAACCCCCGATGCTCTAAATAAGTAACAAAGCATTTACCGTTTTCCAATTTTTTATCACATAAATTGCATATTTTTAGGGGTTGTCAGTATATAGATGTAAAGATCTTAACAAGTATTTATCATATTATTATTATTATAAAAATTAAATAGGTCAATTTATACCATTCTTTGAAAGATGTAATGCATCCGATCCTATGATGAAGTTACAAAAGGCTATGTACAATAGATACAGAAAAATATCTTTGATTAAACCATTCTTCGATTATTTTTTAATTAACAAGCAGGTCCTTACAAAACCATTCTCATATATATAGGATATAATATTAAATCAAGTAGCTTAAACAAGTTTATATATAATTATATAAAAAATACAGAATTATAAGTTAAAACTTATTGAACTAGTAGGTAATTAAATATTACTTGGATCCACACTTTCTGATTGCCTAATCATTAGCATATAGAAATCTGTTGACTTTACAATTGCTGCAACTATTTATTTTCTGATTTCTTATTTTATATAATCTCATTTATTATATAATTTCTAATTTATGTAATAAAGTATGACAATATAAAAAAGAAATTTTGTGATCTAATTTTTAAAATCCCCAGAATGAAATTTAATTTTATAATTTTTCAATTTGAAAAAACAAAAACAACAAAAACCAAAAAATAACCAAAAAACTATTCAAAATACTAAATATCCTTTAAATATTACCACAAGATTATTTTAAAATTTTTTTTTTATGATTAGAAGGTTAGGACTTAGAACTTAGGTTCTTTAAAAAAGGGGTCACAGATAAAAAATGATTGAATTGATTTATTTAATTCTCTTGTTTTTGACTACCAGGAAGATTTTAATCTGTATATATACATATCTATATATATAATATATATTTATATATATATAGATGTATATAAATATAAATGACAACAAACTGATAATAATCTACCTTACAGATTAAATCAAATTTTTTTTTTGTTTTTGGAAAATGTAAAGTACAAAAAAAAAAACAAAATAAGAACAAAAAAAAATAAAAAAAAATTAAAATACTTAAAAAGAATTAAAATTTAATTTTGAAATCCTTGAAGTCAACAATTTTCACATTAATTTTCTGTTAAATTACTTTGATTTCAAGTTGATTGAAAAATAAATAACAAAAATTACTTTAATATTTCGAAAAAATACAAAAAAAAAAATAATAACAAAATAATACAAAAAATAAAAACATTATTAAGAGCTCTTTTTTTAAGTATTTTATAAATATTTTATATCTATAGATTTAATTCTGTAAAATTTTTTACATACCTATATTATATAAATTATAAATATAGGCAGAATAAAATTGTTGAAAAGGATATAATAAAATTACAATATTAGGAAAATCTTTAAAATTTTTTATTTTAATTTTATATTTAAAGAAATTTAAGAATTGTTTGTGTATATTTCAATTTGTATATTTATAGATATTTTAGAAATAAAAAAAAAATTTCAAAGTGTTAAAATAAGTCAAAAATGAAATTTATTTAAATTAAAAATTCAATAGTCAATAATTTTAAAATTATAAAGTAGAAAAGATCACAATATCTTGATTAGCGTCTTTGTGTTTGATTTAATAATAAAATCAGATTTTATTTATAATTTGAATAATTATAATTTTAAATAATTTAAGACTGATTTATTTCAAATGGAAGGAAAAATATAAAAGATAAAGGCTGCCCAAATTGTATTTCAATATAACTTTAATTAAATAAAAATTTTAATTTATAGATATTTGACCTTAAAATCAAAATAATATTTTCAAAGTTTTGATAATTATAAAATGTTATTATTAATTATAACATTTGAAATAGAAAAATTACGATAAATATATGTGTAGATACATTCAATAGCAAAATTAAAATATATTTTAGGTGTAATTGTTCAATTATAATGTTTCATTTCAGCAAATAATGAAGAATATGATTCACAAACTGCTTTATAAGCAATATTTCAGTTGTTATTTCAGAATTTTGGTACGTTGTAAAATGCAATCCGACAATGCAAACAGTGCCACCACAATTGAAAATAACACCGCTTCAGGTTGCACCTCCGAGCCTAGTTTAAAAAAATTTTCCCAGAATAACTGAAATAAAAAAGAATAAAAACAAGAATAAAAATGAAAAAAATATTAATACTGATCCTGGATCATCGGAAAAAAAGAGAATGCCACCCATTAACTTTGGAAATACAGATGTTGCGTATCTAAAAAAGCTAATAAAAAATAATTTAAAAATTGACGATTACCTGATTAAGGAAAGAGGTGATGAACAAAATATAATATACACGCACAAATTGGAAGACCATACAAAAAAATGCGAGCTCCTCGAAAAATCGAAAATAAATTATTTTACATTTACCCCAAAAGAAGAAAAACGAGTCACGGTAGTTTTAAAGGGATTAAGCAGCTCCCACACATGTGAAGAAGTTATGGAGAGCCTAAAAATTCATGAAAATAAGTGCATAAAATTTGAAAAAGTTACCAGATTAACAACCAGACTATTCATCAAAAATAAAACACAGCTACCATATTTCATTGTACAAGCGTCACCCAATAGTACGTACAATTGCTAATTGCAAAATGGAGCACGGATGCGTTAAATGTGGATATAATCACCCACCAGCAGAATGCTCAATAAAACCTGATGATCCAAGAGAAAGATTATTTTGTATCCTCTACAAACAGAAAGGTCATCCATCATCATTTAAAATGTGTCCTGAGTATCAGCTAAAATTACAAAAACGTGAAGAAGCAAAAGAACTTATCAAAAGAAAGATCGCAAATACACACATGTCGCAGAATACAGTTCAGCCAAACCTATCTTTCTCTAGTGTGGTAAGATCAAATAATACTAATAAAATTAATTCTAACACTAATAATATAAGTAACAGTAGTAGTAGTTTTAGTAGTAATTCTAACAATGATATAGTTTTAGAAATCAAAAATAGTTTTGTTGGTATGCAAAAAGAAATGCGTAAAGATTTTAAGAGTGTTAAAGACGATATCAAAAATTATAGCAATAGAATCGATATTTTATTCAAACACTTACGCATCTCCAATCAACAATGAATAACAATTACTCATTAATATCAATAAATGTCAATTCTCTAATCTCCTACAATAAAAAACTCTCACTTATACACTTTCTCGAAAATTATAAACCGTGTGAAACGAAATTAAAAACATCTGATCACATGTCAATCTATAATTATAATCTGATTAGAAGAGATCGTACAAATGAAATTGTAGGTGGTGGTGTTGCCGTAGGCATAAAAAATTAAATTGTTTATAAAATTATAAATAAAAATTTGTTTTTGAAGGCTTTAGAAGCGTTTTAGAGCAATTCTAGCGTTAATTCGTGATCACCACTAAAATTTCCTAAAAACCAAATTTTTTCATATATTTTGTCTTTCAAAACTTTAAACTCGTTTTTGAAGGCTTAAGAAGCGTTTTAGCGCAATTACTAGCGTTAATTCGTGATCACTACTAAAAATTCATGAAAAACCAATTTTTTTCAAAAATTTGAAATGTTTGTCTTTGAAAACTTTAAATTGATTTTCAAAGCAGTTAGAAGCGAGATAGAGTAATTCTTACGTTAATTCGTGATCACTACTAAAAATTCATGAAAAACCAATTTTTTTTCAAAATTTTGAAATTTTTGTCGCACATTTAACATACGATGCGCTTTTGTTTTAAAAAAAATTTTTTTTTAATTTTTAACCATGTTAGTACTTGCAACGGTTTTAGAAAAAAATTTTTTTTAGTTTTTAACTATGTTAGTACTTGCATGATTTTAAGTACTTGCATGGTCGTTAAAATAACTTTTTTTTTCTATTTTTCCGTTGTGAAAAATAAAAAAAAAAACCACTAACATGGTTAAAAATTAAAAAAAAATTTTTTTTAAAACAAGAGCGCATCGTATGTTAAATGTGCGACAAAAATTTCAAAATTTTGAAAAAAAATTGGTTTTTCATGAAATTGTGCTTTAAAAATTGTGCTTTAAAAACAATTGAATTGGGATAAAATTGTGCTTTATTTTATTATTCACAACCTTATAGGCAGTAAGATATAACTCCCTTTTACAAATGTTCTCGAGACTTAAATATTTTTCGGTGTATAGCCTATTTGTTGGAAAAATATTCGGATAGCCGTGGATTATTTTAATCGCCTTCTTATGTACGATATCTAACTGGTACAAAATTTGTTGGCTTGCACCACTCCAAATTGGATTGAGATAAATTATATGAGATTGAATAAAAGAAGAATATATGGAATATAGAGCATTTTGAGTAATATATTTTCGAATACGACGTAAGATGAATAGATATGGCGTTATATTGCGTATAATATGATGAATGTGATGTATTCATTTAACTTTCCTATCCAAATTTAGCCCTAAGTAACAGAGATTTTCTACATTATCAATAGATATAGAGTTGTAGGAGAAGTTCCTAGAGTTGTAAATTTTGTTGCCAAGTAGCAAAATTTTGGTTTTTTTTACATTTAAACGTAACCTATGATGCGTTATCCACTCTTCGATTTTGGACAGGTCAGTTTCAATCGAATTTCTTAAAATATTTTTTGTAGCAGCCGCATATTTTAATATATATATAATACTAATATATTATATATAATATATATAATATATAAGTCATCAGCATATAATTGGATTGACCCTATAAGATCTAGACGAGCGATGTCATCTATATAAATTTTGAATAACTCCGGTCCCAGAATGGAACCCTGTGGGACTCCTTTTTTTATTATTAGCGAGCTACTGATGGAAGATCCGATTCTGACTTTCTGTACTCTATTAGACAGGTAAGTTTGGAAAAGATTTATAGAATTTTGATCGAAGTTAAGATTTCTAAGCTTCGATAGTAGGATTTCATGATCTACACAATCAAAGGCCTTTTGAAAATCTAGGGACATTAAAGCAACATATTTACCACTATCAATATTGTTTGTCACAAAATTTGTTAAGCTTAAACATGCCGCCGTTGTGTTTGAATTTCTTTCAAACCCATATTGTTCTGTATGTAATATATTATTATGTGTGAGAAAAGTATTTAGTCTATTTTTCATAACAAATTCAAAAACTTTAGAGATACTTGTTAAAACAGATATTGGTCGGTAATTGGATGGATTTTTTGTATTTCCTGTTTTAAGAATGGGTGTAACTATTGCTATTTTGAGGGAACGTGGAAATATTGAAGTTTGGAAACAGTTATTAATTAATTTGGCTATTATTGGTGAAAGTTGTGTAGAAAATCTTTGCAAAAACTTAGTCGAAATACAATCCCAACCAGTAGCTGCGGAAGATTTTAGGTTTGCAATAATCTGTTCAATTTCAGTACTATTGGTGGAATGTAAGTCAAAGTTGTTGTGGATTGCTCTTTGAATTCTATTGACGTATGTATAATCAATTGGATTAGTGGCGATATTTAATTCGTCGGTCACATTAACAAAATATGTATTCATTTTGTCAGCTATTTCATACTCATTGGTTGTGATTATATTATTAGTTATTAGCATTTTAATAGCGGGGTTTTGTTTAGGTAAATCAGTGTTATAGATTACCTTGTTATAAAAATTCCAAAGACTTTTACCGTTTTGAAAACCGTGTTGTATTTCAGTTGAATAATATTTTTTTTTGGCTTGTACGATTAGTTTGTTTACCTCGGCTTTCATCGATTTATAGAGATTATAAATACGAGTATTTTCTCTGTACTTTTTTGAGTACTTATAAAAAGAGTCTCTAATCTTAATTTTATTAAATATATCTCGTGTTATCCAAGGTGCTTTCTTTTTTTCTTTTCTTACTACAATAGTTTTAGTATTTTTTAAAATTAAATTTTGCATATCAGAAATAAAGCTTTCAAATTCAGAGTAAGAATTAAGATTTAACCAGAAATCATCGGTTGCAACTTTATCGTAATCCAATACTTTTTTACTGAAAATTTTATCTTTCGTTATTGGTTTAAGTTCGATACTGATATGAAACATTTCGTGATCAGATAGGGACGTTTCACAAATTAAAAATTTATATTTGTAGTTTATAAGGTCTGTAGAGAAGTGATCAATAACAGTTCTTGTTGTACTACTAATTCTCGTTGCGTATTCAGGTGATATTTTGTTGTAAATCAAAAAACCGTTACTAATAAGCGTATTTGTGTAATCTAAGACATACCGATTATTGATATCAAGTAAATTTATGTTTATATCACCAATTATAATAGAGTTCTTAAATTGTGCAGTAACACAGTTTAATTTATATATAAAATCAGGAATAGTATTTTCATGTGATCTATATATGCCAATGACATTTATATTATGTTCAGGTAAATTAACTACTAATAAATTACTTTTATGAAATTCTTCTTTTGAAACATAATTAGAATTAACACATTCATCAATATATATCGCAACACCACCGTACGGTTCTTGCCTATTTGAAAAATAAGAATTATATCCTGAAATGTTAAAAAATTGATTTTCTGTCTCGAGTAACCATATTTCAGTTAACACTATGATGTGAATCTTGTGATTGTACGAATCAATTAGGGATTCTAAGCTATAGAGTTTATTTCGAAGGCTTTGTATATTAATGTAAATAATATTTAAATTTTCCTTATTTTTTTCAAGCACAGGTAGGTTTCAAACCCCTGTCAAATGTACAATATTTTTTAATTCAGAAATATTTATTTCATCATGATTGATCATTGTTTTTTTTTTTTTAATATATGAATGTAAAAATGAAATAACCAAATTATATATATGCAAATATGTATATATAGATTTTAACCGAATAATAAAATAGGTTATAAATAATAAAAACTAAAAAAAATAAGAAATTAGAAAACATTAGAATAAATAAAAATATTGGTTTTAAAACTTCAAAACCGGCTTTAAATGTGGCTTTTGTAAATAGAATAAATAAATTAATAATAAATAATTTAGTAATTGTTACGTGCGTGGCTTGAAAGTTGCTCGATGTAATAATAATAATATAATATAATAATATTAATAATAAAAAAATTTTTAAAATAATTTTTAATTTAGTGAAAAAATCAAATAAATTTTTGTAATGATTATTTTTAAGATATGTTAGTGGAGCAATGCGGTATTTAATATGTAAAGGGATAAGTCCATGTATATCCAAAGATATTTCTTTTTGGACAAATAATATCATGTACTTATTCTTTCGCTTATATAATATTGTGATGTTCAACATAAAAAAAGTTGCATATGATATTGTGATGATCAAAATTACTATAAAAGTTGTTAAAATAAATTTTAATTTATAAGTGTTATAAGTAATAAATAAGTGTTTAATATGTATTAAATGTGATTTTAGAATATTTGTTGCTCGTAGAAAAAAGTAAGATAATTTATGTAAAAAATCATATGTTTTAATATGTAATTTGAATTGATAAATGATTTTAAAAATTTTTAAAAAAATTTGTGATGTAAATTTAGTAATAAGATTAATGTTAAAAAATGACAATGTAATTAGAAAGATTAAAGTTGTGTTGTCAAATTTAAGTTCAACTGTTTTATTAAATTTAGTAGATGAAGCAAAAAAAATGGATATTAAATAGTAAAAAAAAATTCTTAAGCTAATCAAAGAAGAAAAAAAAAATTTTTTTTTCTTTTCGATTTTTTTCTAAAGCCGATGCAAGTACTAACATGGTTAAAAAAAAAATTTTTTTTTTTTAAAAAAAGGGAATCGTATGTTAACTGTGCTACGAAAAATGTACGCAATGTTAAACAACCAACAAAAAAAATACAAAAAAAAAAAATTTTTTTTCTAAAGCCCATGCAAGTACTAACATGGTTAAAGCCCATGCAAGTACTAACATGGTTAAAAAAAAAATTTTTTTTTTTTAAAAAAAGGGCATCGTTTGTTAACTGTACTACGAAAAATGTACGCAATGTTAAACAACCAACAAAAAAAACACAAAAAAAAAAATTTTTTTTCTAAAGCCCATGCAAGTACTAACATGGTTAAAAAAAAATTTTTTTTTTTTTGAAAAAAGGGCATCGTATGTTAACTGTGCTACGAAAAATGTCATCATCAACTGGCGTTACAGCTCGGGGTGAGCTTGAGCCTCTTGCACAACTAGTCTCCAGATATTTCTGTCTCTTGCTTTTATCTTCCAGTTTTGTACATTTAGTGTTAGTAAATCCTTTTCTACACTGTCCAGCCATCTCAGACGAGGTCTTCCCTGTGGTCGATTTATAAGTGGGCGATACTGAAGTATTTGTTTCTGGGGCCGTGTTTCTTCCATCCTCATTATATGTCCAGCCCACCGAATGCGTTGCGATTTGTAGAACCTGACTACATCTTTCCCCTCGATTATACGGTCCAGCTCTTCATTTGACCTTTGAAAATATTCCCCGTCCTCTGTTATTCTAGGCCCGTAGATTTTTCTTAATATTTTGCGTTCAAATACTCGCAAACTTTTCTCTTCAGTGACCGTAGGGGTCCAAGCTTCACAACCGTAAGTAAGTACTGGTCGCACGGTTGTTTTGTATATACTGAGCTTGGATTTTCTGGTGAGCAATCTGGATTTAAATAATTTGAGATGCGCGTAGTAGCATTTGTTTGCAGCCACTAATCTGTCAGTTATACAATCTTGCATACTGTTGTCATTTTTTATTATCACACCCAAATACTTAAAACTTGCAGTACCTTGAAATTGGTACTCACCGATGGTAATGCTTTCGGGTTGTCTTCTGCTTTCTCTTCTTGATACCTTCAGATATTGTGTTTTTGGTTGGTTTATTCGCAGTCCAATAGCTTTTGCAGCTCCTTCTATGGATGTGAACATGCGCATCATCTCGTTCTTGTTTTTTGATATTATTACTATATCATCAGCATACGCATAAAACAATTTTGATCTGCAGAATATGTGACCTCCTCTATATAGATCTCTGACCGCATGATGTAGCATCAAGTTGAAGATTGTTGTCGATAGTGTATCTCCCTGTCTTACTCCTGATTTAAAGACTCGGGTATATTTCGCTGTAATAAGACCTTACCCATGGTATTGTTTAGTGTCATCATGGTGAGATTTATTAGTTTTGTCGGTATACCCAAGTTATGCAAAGAGTTTGGAATTTTGCTTCTTTCAATGCAGTCGAACGCCTGTTTAAAATCCAAAAACAGTAGGTGTAAATCTGTGTTGAATTCATAGCATTTATCTATAGTTTGCTTTAGTAGGAACACTTGATCAGTTGTTGACCGGTTTGGTCTAAATCCACACTGATATTCATCCTATATTAGCTCAGCTTTTTCCTTTAATTTTTTCGAGAGATTAATTGAGAGCACCTTGTAGCATACATTCAGTAATGTAATTCCGCGGTAGTTCTCGCAATTCAGTTTGTCACCTTTTTTATGGATGGGTACTATTAAGCCCGTAAGCCATCCTGTTGGCATACATTCCTCCTGCCATATTTGTTCCATCAGCTGGTGCAGCGTTAGAATGTTTTCCTCACCAATTTTTTTTATCAATTCGGCTGTTATTCCATCTTCGCCGGGTGCTTTATAGTTTTTAAGATTTTGTATGGCGTCTTTTACTTCATCTAACGATGGAGCTTCAATTAAGTAACGTTGTTGCTCAGTTTGCTCACTGTTGTTTCTTGGTGGTACAATATTGCTTGTATCCCCTTCCTGCGTATTAAGTAGCTCTGAAAAGTATTCTCTCCAACGAGTGACTATTGATTCTTCTTCTGCAAGGGTGGCGCCGGTTTTATCTTTACAGTTTATTAGTTTCGGTTGGAAGCCGTTTTTTTGCTGTTTAATGCCGTTAAAGAATTTCCTCATATCATTTCGATGAAAGTTCTCAGCTATGCTCTCCACTTTAGCTTTAAGGTGTAATTTTTTCTTCCTTCTGCAGAGTTTTGTGGCTTCTTTTCTTAATTCAATGTAAGCATTTCTATTACTCCTAGTGTTTCTTTCTAGACATTTTTGCCTTGCGTTATTCTTTCTTTCAATCGCTCTTTTACAATCTTCGTCAAACCATTCCGCATTTCTAGCAACTTGCTTTTGACCAATACATTCGGTTGCTGCTTGTGTTATTGCCTTTTCTAAAATTTGCCAATTGCTCTCAATACTGTTGGTCGTTTGTTCTGCCTGGCTTTTTCTTATTACTGATTCGATTTTGCGTTGGTATGCCGCTAGATTTCCTATGTCTTTTAATTTTTCATCGTTCCACTTTATTCTTTTTAATCCTCGGTTTTTTGCAACGTTGGAGATCCTCTGGCGTAGGATTGTTTTAACCAGATAATGATCGCTATCGACATTTGCCCCTCTGCATGTATGCGAGTCAATTATGGTTGAGAGCCTTCTTTTATTTATAAGTATATGGTCAATTTGGTTAACCCTTTGTGATCCTGGTACTTTCCACGTACCTTTGTGTATGTCTTTGTGTGGAAAATGTGTACTACTTATATACATATTTGTGCTATTTGCAAATTCGCATAATTTTAATCCATTTTGTGATGTGACATGATGCAGAGAGTGTTTTCCTGCTATGTTTTCTGTGAACGTTTCTTTACCTATTTTGGCGTTGAAATCCCCAAGAATGATCATTGTATCATAACTACCGACGCTGCTACATATTTGTTCTAAGTCGTTGTAAAATATATCTTTCTCTGTTTCATCCGCTTCTTCTGTTGGTGCGTATGCGGATATTAAAGTAATATTATTGAATTTTCCCTTAATTCTTAGAAGGCATATACGGTCAGTAACTGGTGTAAAACCTAGTACCGTTTCTTTTAGGCGCTTTGTAATCATAAAGCCTGTTCCATATAGACCACTTCTATTGACGTTTCCACTAAAGTATAAAGAGAAATTTCTCTTATGTATAGCGCCATTTCCTTTCCACCTAATTTCTTTCCATCTACCAGGCAACCAGGAACGCAAATTTTCAGAATTCAAATTCAATAAATTTTAAATCAAAAATGTAAAAGCCGAGTCTCAACAAAAAACTAATTTTTTGTCAATTTTTCTGGAATTATGGTGTTAAAAATGGGTTTTTGTACCAGGCAACCTGGAACGCAAATTTTCAGAATGCAAATTAAATACATTTTAAATCAAAAATTGAAATGCCAAATTCGAACAAAAAAATGATTTTTTGTCAATTTATCTCCAACTTTTGGTGTTCAAAATGGGTTTTTGTACCAGGAAACCAGGAACGCAAATATTCAGAAAGCAACTTCAATAAATTTTAAATCAAAAATTGAAATTCCAAATTCCAACAAAAAACAAAATTTCAGACACCTAGCTTTATTTGATAGGCATGTATGATATGTATGATATGTATTAGAGATCTGCACAAATATATTCCTTTATTAAAATTATTGAATATATTCAAATACTGTATTGTAATTCAATACATTCGTTCTCAAAGCTTTAAATATGGTATATACTCAAAGTACAACTTAACTATATTTATTCTATTCGTTTTATTTCAAATAACAAATTGAAAAGCCTTTTTTTTCATAAATACTTTGATGTCTTGAAAATCAAATTTCAATTCTTCTAAATCTTTTAAAATACACCAAGTACTTATACCGAGTACTCTAAATATAATGACAAAGAAAAAGAAAACAAAAAGAAGATAAAAAAACAAACAAAGCAGTGACAAAACAAACAAAGTTACATATTATTCATTGATATAATACATACTGGTTATACGTACTACATATTAATATTTTTTTTATTAAATTTGGTGTACTCGGTATATAAAAACAAATACTATAAATATTTTTATTATATTTGGTGTACTCGGTATATCATAATATTTAATCGGCTTATTTTTTCCCATACAAATATAAACATCCTTTTTTAGAACAAACTATTTGACCAATTTTAATGAAACAACAACCAAAAGAAAGGTTTTTTTTGTTTTCATAGGACAATGATATTTTTTTTTAGAATATTGCGTTTTTCAGGTGAAAATCCGTCTTTAATTTAACGTAAATTTGAATTTAACGGTCACGCTTTTAAAAGTTGAGGCTTATGACTCTAATATTATGCGCCGACTTTCTGTGTAAATGTAATTCATTTTCGGTTTTAACTCGCAGCTAAATCTAAATCAAAAGATTATAGGCGCCGACTTATGTATATCTTTCTTTTTTTTTGTTTAGTTCAAAATATATTCAATGAACAAGGAGATTTAAATTTCTGTAAAATTTTTTTTTGTTTTTTCTTTATCTTAAAAAGTGAACGAAAAAAATTAGTTCTTTTCGAAATGAAAGCAATACATTTGGTTTATACAATAGTTTTCATTTATAACGAACTCGGTTCAATTTTAATTATAATAAACGTAACTCTTTTTGCCAATGAATTAAATTTTACCTAAAAATGTAAGTTGTTTATTACATTTATATTTCTTTTATTTAAACTTATTATATCTAATAATGTTGCTTGACGATTAATTAAGTGTTTTTTATTTAGTTTTGAATACAAAAATAATCATAATAACGCATCAAAAATACAAAAAAAAATTCAATAGAAGAAAAGCACTATACATAGGCTTAACATTTTATTTGAGACACATCAAATTAAATGTTAGCAAATGAGTTCAAAGTGTCCATTCTAGAATCAGCACATTCTACAATGTTCAAGTCTTATACTAATTTTTCAAAATTCACAGCATTCTTTTAAAACGACATTCGTTTATTACGACGAATATTTTCAGTCCCATAATGGTCGTTATAACCGAAAAGTGCTGTATTTTGTTTTTGTTTGCAATTTATTGTAATACAGTAGCAAAGATAATGAATACAACTAGATGTGCACAGTCCATATAAAACAAAAACCTTAAAATTCAAGCTCTTTAAAATAAAAAGAAAGAAATAAAAATAAAAGCTTAAAGCTTTATACTCTCATTATTAAATTAAAGAACGAAAAAAAAAACAAAAACAAAATAAAAGCTTTGTTGACTATATTTTTTTTTTTAATTTTGAAAAATGAATAAATACGATTTATGAAATTATAATATATCGATGGCTCCAAATTATAACGATGTAAATCTAAAATGATGTTTTAAGATAAATGAGTTCAAAAATATTGGAAATATATTTTATTATAACTTTGTTATTTTTTTGAATAAATTAAGAATACAAATTAAATTTCGCGATTTTAAATCTTAAATTGAAAAAACCGTTGAAAAATATTTAAAACAATTTTATTCTGTGATCTTCAAGACTTATGACGTTCTTTACGGCATATTTTTCCTTCTTTATTTCTCCTGAAAATGCTAATATAAGAAGGCGTACCTTTGGTTTACATTCTACCTTGTTTTAATTTTGTTTCGTTGTAACTATACTTAAAACCAAAAAAATATTATTTATAAGAAATTTAATTATAAAAAATTAACAAGTAAAAAAAAAAGATATGAATTTACTTATACCTAAGACAAATATTTTAATCGTCATATCAAACTTGACTTACGTCGTTATTTTTTGGAGCCATCGGATGAGTATATGATCTTTTAAATTCAGAAAATAGAAATCTAATAAAGAAAAAAATTAAATTTCTTGTAAATGTAAAATTTCTTCCATATGAATAAAATAATACATATAGCGAAAGACGTGTATAATCTATTAAAAAACTATTAAACTTCATTCAACAATACTATTTAATACATGTATACATATCGCATTCATACACAAGCTTACAAAAAAAAATGCAAATAAAAAATTCTTTCACAAATTATCTCCTTTAAATCTTTATCTAAAAACCTTTTTGTGAAGGAAAAAAAAAATCTATTAAACTTCATTGAATAATAATATTTAATACATATATACATATCGCATTCATACACAAGCTTACAAAATACAAATAAAAAATTCTTCTCAAATTATCTTCTTTAAATCTTTATACTATAGTTAATCGACAGTCACGTGACTTATTTATATTTTTAACTCTCTTAAAAGCTTTTTTAATTTTTAACGTGTATGAATGTATGTTGATATTAATTAGACCCATATTAGGGTTTTATTTTTTAAAAAATTTTTTATGGAGAGTGCACATCTAGTTGTATTCATTATCTTTGACAGTAGGTACTAAAAAAAAATTTTTTTGTAAATCGTAAATTGTGGTTGCTTTTTGTTAAGTTTTTTGTAAAATTAAAAACCGAATTCTGGAATATGCAAAAACTTAAAAAAAAAATAATATTTCTAAGAAAAATGATTTGTTTCTTATGGATCAGCTAAAATCATCATGTACGGCATTCAGTTTCTGTCAAAAAATTTTGAAATAATTAGTTATGTAAAAAAATTTACATGAGAGCATACGCGACGTTTTAAATTTTAAATTTTAAACTTTAAAAATTGACAAAGTGTATAAAAATACATAAGTATTGTAATAGTTTTTTCTTATGCTGCTGCGATTAAATTTTAAAAATAAAATATTTTAAAATAACATTTTTTTTTTAATAATTTAGTTTATTAAAACATACAAATATTCAAATAAATTAAAAATACTTACAGTAAATATGTTTGCAACACTAAAAAAATTATCTTTCTCAAAAAAAGTTATTTGTTCCTTAGGTCCTTTCCTTACATTAGAGCAGCGAAAATACGCGTAACGCAATGTACTGTATCTCGGATTTTTAAAATTTGCAAATATTGACAAAATGTATAAAAATATTATTCTTGGTTTTTCTTATATTTAAAAAATTTGAAACATAATCAAAAATAATATTTTTTTACAATAATTTTTATTAAAAAATATCTTATATTCAAAATACCTATAATATGAAATTAAAAATATTTTTTGTTAGTACCTACATTCAAATAAATATTTTTGATAAATTAAATATTGTACGCGCGATCGATTTACCGATAATGGATATGCAGACAGACGTATTGACGTACTGCCGTATAAAAATTGGATGTCGTATGTTTTGATTTCATTCTAATAATTGAAAAGTTTATTTCAAACTTTCAACATCGAATAATGTTTTTTTATAATTAAAAAAACTATTTTTAGTTTTACTTTGACAAAACGAACGAATTTTATATATCAAAAAGTGTACATGAAGATTAGATAGGCGTAGTTTGTAAATGGAACGCATATTTTTGTTTCAGGAGTACATAATTGTCAGATTATCATCATATATATTATATTTGACATTTTAAAACTACCTGTCATTTGAGAAGTTAGTTATATTTAATAGTATTTAAATATTAATAAAGTGAAAAAATTAAGGTTTATTGCTGATATAAATATAAAGAATATTTTTTAAAATGGAAGGGGGTAAGTGCTTATTGGTTATCAATTAAAAAATATGATTTAACATAACATATTCAAGAGAATTTTAATTAAAGCCATCTGCCGGAAATTATTTATCTACTCTGTCATATACTCTTTTACAAGGGCTGAAGTAGCTGGCAATAGTTGAGAGTAGAAAAGAGTTTACTCCCCTTAAAGGAATAAAAGCAATAATATTTATTTGTTTTAAGAAACTTATGAGTCATGGCTCCATGTATAGAAATATATTTTTGTCAATAAAAAACTTAGGAAATATTAAATAAATAAACTAGACAAAAAGGTATAAAGTAAACTAAGCAATTCAGAATCATTTTTCCCATGTTTTCAGAACTTTAAATAGGCATATATTTATAGTAAAAATTTACCTATGTAGCTATTAAATTTTAAAATGAAAAAAGGGTAGGAAAAATTTATTCTTTGATTTATTGAAAAACTTTTTTTTTTGCTATAAATCTTAAGATTGAAATTTAAAAAAAGACTTCGGTCAACTTGACTAATATTTGTACTTCTGGCAGCTTCAATATAATATAATACTAATTACAAAATTTATGAATTAAATATATGTTATATTTTGTTATACATATTATGTATTCATAGAGTTTTTTAATTAGGATACAGAATACGTACAACATAGTTCAAATCGTACTAAAATGTTTAGAAAAAAGTACAGTTTGCTATATGAAGGACGGCATTAACTCGAATTTTGGGTTCTTGACTTCAATAAATATATGTATATGTTTAGAAATATGTATTTATTAGAATAATATTTTTATGTATTTAGAATTTTAAGTTAATTTAACTGTACCAATTTATCCTCTCTTTAATGCGGCTTAAGCTATAGAAATAAAACTCAAAAATCGGTACTTAACAACGTTTTAATAATTAAGAAAAATTGTAAATTTTTTTTAAGCAAATTTCAAGCGCAAGAATTGTTGACAACACTGCTGGCATAATTTTTATTATGTAGAGTCTAATATAATTTACACAAAACGAATTTTATATGTTAACTTAAAAGCAAAAATAGCTCGAATTTCGAGCACAGGGCGATACTAGTAAATACAAATATTATTAATATTTTCGTGTGCACATAATAAATCAAATACATATTCATTCTATTCTACAATAATTTTGTATTTCATTTACTCTATTCTATAATCATTTTGTAATGAATGCATTTGGTTTGAAAGCTTTCAAAACCGAATATGAAAAGTTTTACTTATTATAGAATATTTTGAAAGCGCTTTTGAATACAATTGTGCAGATGTCTAATATGTATGATATGTGTTATATGTATGATATGTATGACATGTATGATACGTATGATATGTATGATATGTATGTTATGTATGATATGTATGATATGTATGATATGTATGATATGTATGATATGTATGATATGTATGATATGTATGATATGTATTATATGTATGATATGTATGATATGTATGACATGTATGATATGTATGATATGTATGATATGTATGATATGTATGATATGTATGATATGCATGATATGTATGATATGTATGATATTTATGAAATGTATGATATGCATGATATGTATGATATGTATGATATGTATGATATGTATGATATGTATGATATGTATGATATGTATGATATGTATGATATATATGCTATGTATGATATGTATAATATGTATGTTTGTTTGTTTGTTTGTTTGTTTGTTTGTTTGTTTATATGTTTGTTTGTTTGTTTGTTTGTTTGTATGTTTGTTTGTTTGTTTGTTTGTTTGTTTGTTTGTTTGTTTGTTTGTTTGTTTGTTTGTTTGTTTGTTTGTTTGTTTGTTTGTTTGTTTGTTTGTTTGTTTGTTTGTTTGTTTGTTTGTTTGTTTGTTTGTTTGTTTGTTTGTTTGTTTGTTTGTTTGTTTGTTTGTTTGTTTGTTTGTTTGTTTGTTTGTTTGTTTGTTTGTTTGTTTGTTTGTTTGTTTGTTTGTTTGTTTGTTTGTTTGTTTGTTTGTTTGTTTGTTTGTTCGTTTGTTTGTTTGTTTGTTTGTTTGTTTTTTTGTTTGTTTTTTTGTTTGTTTGTTTCTTTGTTTGTTTGTTTCTTTGTTTGTTTGTTTGTTCACCACACTAGCCCAACTCACCGCAGTAGCCAGCCAAAGTTTTGTCAATTTTTCTCGAATTTTTGGTGTTAAAAATGGGTTTTTGTACCAGGCAACCAGAAACGCATAATTTTAGAATGTAAATTCAATTAATTTTAAATCAAAAATTTAAAAGTCGAATTCCAAAAAAAAAAATGATTTCTTGATAATTTTTCGCAAATTTTTGGTGTTGAAAATGGGTTTTTGTACCAGGCAACCAGGAATGCAAATTTTCAGAATGCAAATTCAATAAATTTTAAATCAAAAATTTAAAAGCCGAGTTCCAACAAAAAACTAATATTTTGTCAATTTTTCTGGAATTATGGTGTTAAAAATGGGTTTTTATACCAGGCAACCTGGCTTTAGAAACAAATTTTTTTTTTTTCTTTTTTTTGTTGGTTGTTTAACATTGCGTACATTTTTCGTAGCACATTTAATATACGATGCGCTTTTTCCTTAGAAAAAAATTTTTTTTTTAACTTTTAGTACTTGCATCGGCTTTAGAAAAAAATTTTTTTTTTTCTTTTTTTTGTTGGTTGTTTAACATTGCGTACATTTTTCGTAGCACATTTAACATAATTTGCGCTTTTGTCTTAAAAAAAAAATTTTTTTTTTTTAACCATTCCAATTAAAAAATTTTTTTTTTTTTTCGTTTTTTTGTTGGTTGTTTAACATTGCGTACATTTTTCGTAGCACATTTAACATACGATGCGCTTTTGTCTTAAAAAAAAATTTTTTTTTTTTAACCATTCTAATTAAAAAAATTTTTTTTTTTTTCTTTTTTTTGTTAGTCGTTTAACATTGCGTAAATTTTTCGTAGCACATTTAACATAAATTGACAATTACACGATGCGCTTTTGTCTTAAAAAAAAATTTTTTTTTAATCATGTTAGTACTTGCATCGGCTTTAGAAAAAAATTTTTTTTTTTTTTTTCTTATTTTTGTTGGTTGTTTAACATTGCGTACATTTTTCGTAGCACATTTAACGTACGATGCGCTTTTGTCTAAAAAAAAAATTTTTTTTTTAACCATGTTAGTACTACGTATCGGCTTTAGCACATTTAACGTACGATGCGCTTTTGTCTTACTTTTTGTAATTTTTTTTATTTTTTAACCATGTTAGTACTACGTATCGGCTTTAGCACATTTACCGTACGATGCGCTTTTGTCTTACTTTTTGTAATTTTTTTTTATTTTTTAACCATGTGGTACTTGCATCGGCTTTCGAAAAAAATTTTTTTTTTTTTGTGTTGGTTGTTTTTAACATTGCGCACAGTTTTCGTAGCACATTTAGCACACGATGCGCTTTTGTCTTAAAAAAATTTTTTTTTTTATTTTTAAACCATGTTGGTACTTGCATCGGCTTTAGAAAAAAAATTTTTTTTTTTTAACCATGTTAGTTTTTGCATCGGCTTTAGAAAAAAAATTTTTTTTTTTTTTTTTTGTTGTTAGTTGTTTAACTTTGCGTGCATTTTTCGTAGCATATTTAACATACGATGCGCTTTTGCCTCAATAAAAAAAATTTTTTTTTTTGCATCGGCTTTTCTCTTAAAAAAAAATTGTTTTAATTGCTCTATCTCGATTCTAAGTGCTTTAAAAATCAATTTAAAGTTTTCAAAGACAAAAATTTCAAAATTTTGAAAAAAAATTAGTTTTTCATGAATTTTTAGTAGTGGAAGTTCAGTATCAGGTGGCAGACCTAATTTGTGTAAAAATAATTCAATTCCATACACAGAATCAGTTAAAACTTCTACTGAAACCACATAAAATTGACATTTGACTGTTAAACGAAAGTAGACATGGATTTTGATTTCTAATATCTTAACACAATGTTTTACAATTTTTAAAATTATAAATTGTTAACATCATAATTTTATTAAAAACTTAAAATAGTATTTGCATAACATCTACATAACAAGTTTTATTAATAAAACACCCAATATAATATCGTCTTTCCTTTTTATTTTAAAATTTTTTTAAATAAAATTACAGTTAACCTTAAAAATGATTCGTCCTTCCAAAACAGGATCAATTGGACATAAACAATTTAAAAATAAAAATAACAACAACAATAACAACAAAACAACATGTCCTCATTTAAAAACATCTTGTTCTCTGATGTTGTAATTACTTCCGTTACAAAGTTTTTTTTTCATTTTATACAAAAAAAGAAAGATGTTTTATTAAAAAAAAAGAAAATTTTTGGAAATTAAAAAAGAAAAGTTTTCTTACTATCATGACTAAAAAGCATCAGGTAACCATCAGGTAATGATTTCTAATGAAAACAAAAAACAATTTAACAAAGTAACTACAACTGAAAGTAATTTAAAACAGAGTAAATTTATGTTTACTTTTATGAATACTCATATACATTAATATAAAATCTTTAATATTAGGATTGCCATATTAACTAAATTTAGAAAGTTGTATACGCTAACATTTTTTTAAATGGAAACATAATTAAGAAAATTATACGTGCAATTGGTTGCACTTATATTTAAGGTTAAAATATCAAATTTTCATGCTCATCTAAACAAGAATAAAGCTACTTGAGTCACTAAATGCCACAGAAGACTTTGTAATTTCAAAAAAATCGTCAGGGTTATAGGGGTTGGTAATGCTTCCATAAAAACCAATTGCGGAATCCCTTTTAGAAAATTAAAAGTATTATTCTTTATAGTCACATGCACATGCACATAGTCGATTAATTCTCCTTAAAAGTCGTTCAGCATACGATACCCACACTTCTGTTAAAGAGTACTTCAACAAGAACTCTGAAATGTATGAACTCTTTCATATTACGCATCTTCATATAGTGGAACACATTACAAGCAAAACATATTCGCTTTCATTTACGGTTGGGAGACTTGGATTTCGTCATCTACTGCACTATCAGTTAATATGTGTAGGTCATTGTTAAAGTTAAATACCTTTCTTCAAAAGTTGCTGGTTCCAATTCTCCTAACATAAGTTTTAAAATTTACCTCTACTAACATACCTAACTGTCCTTAATATTTTATAGATGTCGCATATATCAGCACTGCCACATTCTTGAAAGTTCTACTCGTTTAGATTTATGTTATCTTGACTCGTATGCATTATGAGCTCTGCCACATCCTTTAAAATTCTACATGTTTAGATCCAAGTTATCTAGACTCGTATGTGTAGCTAAGATATGCTCCTACGAAGTTTTCCTAGCTTACTCTCCATAAATTGTAGCCAAACATAATCTTTCGAGGCGACAAGTTTCTAGTAAATTGCATCAAGATTAGTTTTTTTTTCTAAAAAAAAGTTTAATATTTCTAAACTATTGGCAACACTTTAAGATTATGTAAATACATGTGCAAATTTAGTTACAAAGTACAAAATACAAAAAAAAAAAATATATGGAATAAATTTGTGCAAGAACATGAAATTTGATTAAAAATTCAATTAATTTCTGTGATAATTTCTGTGAAAAAAAAACAAAAAAGTGAATAAAACACCTTAACATTAAGTTTGTTGCTATTTTTTTACTTTTTAAAATTAAAAACAAAAAAAAAACCAAACCATAACAAAAAATTAAATTAAATTACTAAAAAATTTATGTGGCAGGTGGTTTTATTGGCATTAAGATATGAACAGCTGCACTGTGTTCATTTTATCTCTTCCCTTTTGATCCACTTACAGTTTTCCATTTAAAAATGACATAATAAATATTGATTTCAGTTTACGAGTGGCTGACACTTTGTTAACTTCTGTGTATTTAAGAATCTTTGATTTGACCTCTTTAAAATGGAGTGGATTCCAACTCTTTATATACCTCTTCTTAGACCGTTTCAACTGACATGGGTAAAAGTCAGGTTATATTATTGTAATTAAATACATTTCAACTAATTAGATTATGCAAATTAAATGATTACTTTTTTTTTCATAATTACTTCAATCTTAATTTGTTTAAATTACATGTAATTGTAATTGAATTCGTAACTACTTACTGAATGTAACTGGTTAAATCAAATCTGGTTTCAAAGTCTCGTTTCAAAGTCTGAAATTTTTTTAAACACTAAATACTTTCAAATGTAATTGGTTAAGTAATTAGTTACTGAATGTAATTGATTAGTTCCAACCCTGGTTTCTAAGTCTGGTTCTCTTTCAATTAAAAATTAAATTTAAATGTAATTGATTAAGTAATTAGTTACTAAATGTAATTGATTAGTTTCAAGTCTGGTTTTAAAGATTTGAATGGCCTTCTTTATGTGCTTGTAGAAAATATTGCCATTGTTCTGAACTTCAATAATGTTCCTTCGTTTAATATTTAACTATTTTTCGGAAGTGCTGTTTAATATTTAATAATTTTTCAGAGAAGATTTATAAGCTCGTCTTAACTTTAGTTGCTTATAAATAATTATTTAGAGCTACAAACCACAGCTTGTATAATTCAGAGCTAGGATTGTCCCAGTACATACTAATGATTTGTAATTTAAAATGCTTTGTCCTTCCAGAAGTATATTCCTTGAAGACTCTTAATAAATTTAACATTAATGCAGTCCAAAAAAATTTTTACAATAGCCAAACTATTTTTAAATTTACATTACACGTGACCCCTATAGTTTTCCAGATCAAAGAATTTTACAAAATTTAGTTTTTATATTGGTGTATTCCCCTATACTATACGAAAGCCTACCTTACTCTAAGTGACATTTTATTTATTCTTTGAAACAAATTAAATCTTTGCTAATTTTTTTTTTTTTTTTTTAAAATTTCACCTGTTTTATACCTGTATATAAATTTTCAATAAGCTTTTAGTAAAAATTTTTTCTTTTATTTTTATTATGTTTCTTTGAATTTTGATGAATATCTCTTCTGGTCCAATATGGTTTCTTATTTATTTTTTTTTTGGTGTTGTTTTTACTGGCTTCGATTAAAACATTTCCTAAGTATACACATAGTGTAAAAAGTTCATAGACCCCTTCCGGAAAAAAATATTTATTAAAATTTTTTTGTTCTTGTTTTTGTTGTGTTTCTTTTTTTTGGAGCTTTTATAAATTTATTAAAAAAATTTCAGAGTCGAATTTAGTTAAGAAAAATTTCCATGAAGTGTAAATCCCCCAATTGATTTGGTTTCAAAATGATAAAATTTTAAAATTGAAAAGAAATATATATATGTGTACAATGTATTTTGAAAAGTTTGAAATGATTTTAATTAAAAAAATTTAAAATTATTTGGAAAAGAAAGTTTTTTAAAAAGAGAGTTTGGTGTGATATTTAATAAATTTTGATGATGTCAAAATAAAAAGTATGAGATGAAATTTTAAATGTGACATGACAAAGTTTCTTTTAAAAAAAAAAATAAATAAATATAAAATTCAATTTGTTTTAGAAAAAAAACTTTCTGATTACCTGAAGGCGTTTATTTTCATAAGGAACTAGTTTGGGAAATAAAATAATAATAATTTCATAGTTGTCATATTGGTATTTGAAGAAAACCTTAGAACAGACTTAGTTTGAAATTCAAAAATGCAATTTGAATAAATCATGCCTAATTCAATCGAAATAATAACATTAGTAATCCACTACAAAATTCAATCTCCCTAAGAATTATAATTGAGCAGCCGGTACAGTTGTTACCGCTTTACAATACAAATATTTCACGAGACCAGTTGATTCAGTTAGAAGGGATAACATATAAAGTGAGCTAGAGCAAAGAGCCATTCTTGCTAAGATAATAAGGAAGATAAAAGCACTCTACAAAGATGAGAACTCCCAAATTTTTTTTTTTTTTTTTTTAAGCGCTAACTGTTCAACTGTTCAACTGTTAGGCTAATAAGCCTGTCTATATCATAGGTACATGTTGGAACAGGAGGTCATATTATATTCGTGTTACTAAAATGGTCTTATTGAATTCCACATACAACTTAAACATGAGATAGTACTAGTCCTTATAACATGTAGAAACGTCTTAGATTTTCAATATTTACAATTCTATTTTTTGTTTATATTGTAATATTTTATATTTTACTTATATGGTATTATTCTATATCTGCGAGTTATATTATTTAATTAAATTATTTGTTTATATTTTGCATTTGTTTATATTTTTATATTAAAGTATTTTTTATTAAAGATTTATAATTATTAAATATTGATTATGCCATTAATTTGAACCCAATGGCGAATGGTAGCTGAGTCGAGTCGAAAACCAGAAAAGTTTTTTCACTTTCACTAGAATTCGAACCCGGGCCCTTCCGCATGAAAGGTCGGCACTCAACCACTGTGCCACCCAGCTGTTTTTCACTTCATAAAGGAAGACTTAGCAGAGCAAGAAAATTAAAAAAATTAATGAAGCAATGCCCTCTCTCCGAACTTATTTAACGTACCTTAAATATAATCAGGAACAAAACAAAAAGGGGTAATTCGAGTCATAATCTGATACTTCATGAACACTCTAGAGGATCTACACTGCGCTGATGTCATATTTCTCTAAGTCTATACAAAAACAAGAAATATGCAGACTTGCGAATTATAAAATTTATGAGCCAGTAACTATAAGCTGGCAAATCAAATAATATTTTACATTTTAATTAAATAAATGAACCCCTTGAAGCCTACGGTTCTATGAAGCAACGGCGACATGTCATGTGGTCCTTGGGCAATATGTCCTACCAGAGGAGGGATATATTGCCCAAATGATGTAGGGGAAGTATATCCCATCGTCGGTGAGATACATTAACCTAAACGAAATTTATGATTTAATAGGCCACTTAAAATTGAAGGACAATATATACTACCAGCTAGCCTACCAGGATTACAACACCAAAAAATCTTTAAGATTTTATGACCCACCAAACATTGAAGTTATTTTTTAATTAGTGCTGAAAATTATTAGGGCATTAAGACTCACTGTAAGTGAGACAATACACTCTAAAATACTAGAATATTAATAATATAATATATAGCGTATTAATAATAATTTATTTTTCATTCTAAAAACAAAAATTATTTATCATGTCACAAACAAAAAAGTCCGTGAGAGAAATCCGCGTACATTGGGAGGTATTTTAGAATTGGACTCATAATCAGGGTTGTCGATTTTTCCACAATGTGCATTGTATTATGTATATTTCAGATTCTGAATTTAGAGGGACTTTATAATTAAAATTAATTATATTTAAATAGTATTGTATGCGATATTCTGAATTGATAAGGATTTTACAGTCGATTACAAAATCAAGGTACATCTCCTGGGAAAAGTTCATAACTTTGATTGCGTAACCTTTGATTGCGTTATATAATAATACATTGTAAATGTAAGTATTATATCTTCTCCGTAACTGGAAAATAGTGCGCTCGCGGTTGGCATGCACTTCCGCATGAACCTTTTAGATTTGAGATTTAAATAATCTTCTTTCTTAAAAATCAATCTGTTGGATACTGAATCTGTCTGAATATCAAATAGGGATTAATTATAAGTGGGCCCTTTTTTGTCAACGTATGATTTAATAAATTATTAGAAGAATTGTTTATAAAAGGTTTGTAAATTTCAAATAATTTCTAGGCTTACATTAGCTTTTAATAATTTGTTAACCACAAACTCTCTAACATTTTATTTAAAATCCTTACTCCTCAGTTTTTAACATTTCTCTTGAAACCAAAATATTAAATCAAAATACAAAGGATTCTATTTGTGTAGTATCACTCCCTACAAATTATATTATAACAATCGTCAATTATTTCCACTTGTAATCTGTGTATAGAATATTTTTCAATTGTTAGATCTGTTAAGTATTCAACCATGATTGCATGAAAGGATTTAAAGAATTCAAGAAAACACACTAATAAAAAAAAATTATTTCAATATTGCGAAACCAACTGATATCACCTCAAAAAATTCGACTATCTTAAAATTTTATTCACCATCACCATCATTTTTTTAAAAAGGATGTTGAAGTTGGGAATCTATGAGAATCTAATTATATTGCTTTTGCGTTTTTTTTTTAGTGAAAACTCTACCACCCTCGTATCTACCAATTCTTCTTTTGCGAATACGAGTATTTTTTATATTCTTACCAGGATTATGATAAAAAGTAATAAAAAATATAAAAAAAATAAAATAAATCTACAAAAATTTATATAAAATTTTTTTTTCTCCATATTTGTTTTTCTTTTATATTTTTTAATATTTCGTAGATACAATATAGGTTTTTTCTTATTTTGAAGATGAAAGGGGGTGTAACAAAAGTCTAACAAGATTTCTTTTTAAATAATTTTAATTTTTTTTTTCTACAATTAAGGCGTTCAAAAAACTTATTGGGTTGAATCTTAATGTTGAAATTGTTGGGTTATAATTCTGTTTAGTTGTCAAAAAAAGCTTAACGGCTTTAAATCATTGACGAAATGTTGGAACTGCTGGTCAGTTCTAAAAATATAAATTACTAGGTAATACTTAAGCAGAAATTAAGTATATTACCAAAAACTAACCTTACATTTGTTAAAAACGCGGAGCAGCACAATCTCATGAATGTACTGTAAAGCTTTTTCGAACTAGTAGTCTGAAATGCAGAATATCTTCTATAAGTCACACCACAACATTTTGGAATCCATTACCCCGTATTTGTTTCCCGATACTTATGATTTAGAAAAATGTAAGAGTGAAGCTAACTTTTAACTTCATGGGTTTCCTATTTAACTCATCATGAACATAATATGTCTCATCTTCACTCTTCAGTCACTTTACTGCGCAAGAACGGTTAGGTACTTATTCCATTATTATGGTTACGGAAAAAGATTGTTTTAGTGGGAATAAATCTTACACTAACAGAGGGCTTAGTATTTCAGATGCCTTTTGTCTCCTTTAGGAAAAAAAAAATATTTTTAATTGGAAGAAAACCGTCTCGTGAAGGATTTGGTTTGAAAGTTCTCTGTTCGGTTTTTTGATAAATCCAAAAGTAATCACCCAATAATTTTATGTGTTAGTTTTTAGTTTTGCAAATATCTAGTTCCAGCTTATAAAAAATCATTAACAACTATACTAACAAGGATCGTCGAGACACATTTGAAAATGTAACATAAGCTAATAATTCAGAAGCTTGATTGATGAAGTTCTAGTTGAAGGAATTGATCTAGTATTTGATGTATTTCCAAGAAAAACACTTCTTTTCTTTGAATAATGTTAAACTATGTTTAACTAAACTGAGCTTACATTTTATTTCATTTGCTTTTTGGATTAATATTTGTTTTAAATTTAAGCTTAGAACTCAATTATACTTAATATACAAATTTACAACTGTTTTATAATATTAACGTGCTATTTAGCTACTAAAAATTTTATTGAGTCTGAAGAGATTTAAAGACCTGAAAAATTGTGGTTTCAAGTTTAAGTCTATTTTAATTTTATATAATTTATATATAGTTTATTTTATATTCGAAATTTAATATTTATTATTTTAATGTTAATTAAATACGCGCTACAAAATAACATCCAATTCGCTAAGCCCCAAAAACGATTATATAACAATTCCCACTATAGAATTTGTAAGAAGCTTAGCTCATTATTATAAAACTTTTATTATATTAATAGTGAACTAATCCTAAAAATTTAACCAACCCTTAAATAAAATTTGAACAAAAGAGCTGAGTCTTTGTTCTTTGTTCATTAATATTATATTAATGATTCGCTAGCTTAAGTCATAGCGCCATTTAATTTAAAATTTAAATAACAGTACTTTTAATTAAGTTATACAACTAAATCTGAACCATTCAAAATGTCAATTTAATTTTTCAATTTCAAAGTTTGTTCTATCCCAGCCCTTATGTATTTTGGAAAATTCGCTTAATTTTAAATTAAAGAGTTTTGTATTATTCACACCGTGCCCCCTAAAAACCTCAATTTTTCATTAAAAAAGTTAAGTGTCTCAACAATAAAAGAATAAAAAAAAACAAAAACAAAAACATAATAAAAAAATATGATAAAGAATTTAATTTATAGCAATATTTTGTTGTTTTTTTTTTGTTTTATTTTTATTTTTTCATTGAAATTTAATTTGGTGTAAATCACGTCAAGTGTTTTTTTATTTTGTATTTTTTTTTTATATTCTTATGTTTTTATTCTTTTTTTGTTTTTATTTTTGTTTTTTTTTTGTTACTTTCAATTATTATTTCGCAATAAGCGTATTTTAAAAAAAAATAAAGCCTCCAAAATATAAAAATAAACCATACTGCAAGATACTTTTTTATACCCGTATGATTTTATAGTCCAAGGGTATAATAAATTTGCCATTACGTTTGTGACGCAGAGAAGGAGGGGGGGGGAGGGGGTAGATATAGACTCAAGTGTATGGATCGGATCAGAATCGAAAAATAAATCGATTTAGCTATGTATGTCCGTCCGTCCGTCCGTCGGAAAAATAGTTTAGTGTAATGGTCAAAGTTACTGCAAAATTTAGTTGGTCTACTGCTAAGGGTTCGAGTACCTGCCATACAACTCCTTCTTTTATATGAGGATTACTCTACACCAAATGAAACTGGGTGTCTGAAATTTTGCCAAAAATAGTTTAGTGAATTGGCCAAGGTTACTGCAAAATTTGGTTGGTCTACTGCAAAGGGTTCGAGTAGCTGCCATACAACTCCTTCTTTTATATGAGCATTACTCTACATCTAATAAAGCTGAATGTTTGAAATTTTGCCAAAAGTAATTAACCGGATGATATAATGTATATGTTACGGTCATACGGGTATCCCAGAGTTGACACAGTCTACTCTACTATACTCTTCCTCGTTTTGTTCAAGGAGCATTTTTGAAAATTTTATACTTAAGATAAGACCAAAATGTTTTTCACATAATATATATATATATAAATATATATATAGGCATTAAAATTTAAAACTAAAGAAGGAAATTAAATATGGTTGTGACTGACGATTCTGTTGTTTATAATATTTTAATAAGCCCATCTAGAGGCGTAAACAGATACCAAAAAAAATAAAAAATAAAAAATAATAAGAACAACAAAACCAAATAAAAATATTAAAAAATACAACAAAAACAAATACCAGAAAACCAGAAACTCTAAAATAAAGGCTAGCATCTCAAGTATCATACAACAAAATATAATTAAATCAAACAGTTAGTGTATTTCGTGATTAATTTAGAGGAAATTCAAGAACTCTCAAGATGGCCATTTATTTTGCAAAATAAAAAAAAAAACAAAAAAAAACACAAAAAGACTTATTTAAAAAATAGCAGAAACACCAGACAACTGATGTAAAAAATTGAAAGATGATTTTAAAGGAAAGTGACTGCGAATGAGTAAATGAAAAATTTTAAATTTTGTTTAAATAAAATTACATTGAAAATGAAATACTTAAAATAAAATTTTCTAAAACGAAGGTATATTGCGTAATATCCTGTTTTATTTTGATTTGTTTTTCGTGGAAAATTGCTTCAGAATTTATTTAAAAAAAATTTGCTATTATTTTTAATTTTTTCAATATAATATTAACGAATTATGGCGTGTCAGAAGAATTTTTTAGAAAAGAGTATCTATAAAAATATTCTTGAATAAAGGTATAATTTTTATTGTTTTATATTTTTTAATTTTTTGTTTCTGTATTTTTCCAGGATATCCTGAATGGTGTATCGTATCTTGTTGTACTTAAATAATAATAATAAAATAGGTATATTGGGTTTAATTTTAATATTAAGTGTAAGATGTATTTATAAAGCTAGAGAATGGATGCGTTACTAATTTGTTATGATAATAACTGTTAAAAACTGTAAAATTTTTAAGGACTTAAAGGACATCATTTTAAATTAGGCTGGTCTGCTCAGTTAAAACCCTAGAAAATGGTTTAATATCACATATATTTGATCAAAATGAGGAGAGACATTGAAAGAAGTTCGATATCGAGTTTAATAGCATTCGAAATTAAAATCATTTTTCTCTATAACATTGTTCATTATAGTAGACGAGCTACATGTAAAAAAGTTTTATATAACACTTAGGAAACATTAGTGGGGATAATTTAAAATTAGTTATTAATTCCCTCCATATAAGAATTTAACAAACCTAAAGAAGTAGAAAATCTATAATTGGAATATTCAAGTAGACAATGAGCAATATTAATTTAGTAAGAGCAATCCACTTAGACATAGATTGATTAAAATATGGGTACCTTATAATCCAAAATAAAATTATTTCAAAAAGAATTGTATTTATTGAAAATCTAAGACGTTTCTAAAAAAACCGCTTGTATTATTTCATGTTTGAATGTATGTGGAATTCATTAAGATCAATTATAATAATAAGAATATAATATGTCTCCTCTGCTATAGTATAGATAGGCTTATTAACCTAATATTTTACTAGTTAGCACTTAATAATCCGTAATATATATAGTAATATTTCGAAACAATTATTAACAGTTGGGTTTTTGTTGTATGCGTTTTTATTTTTATGAAGTGTTGAAGTTCTAATTTAAATTTATTTTGTTAGTTTACTTAAAATATTATAAGTATCAGAATCTACAAAAGTAAAAACTATAAATGTTTGTTTGAAATATGGCACAAAAAAGAGCTCAAAGAACTTAACTCTTTTTGACTTATTATTTTTAATTTTAGAGATTTTTTGGACCACCGCTACACATGCTAGACTGGTATCGACAAATCCGAATATCATGTTAATCCAAATAGGGGTATGCAATCAATTATTCGGATTAAATTAATATTACTGTATCTAATTCAAGAAAGCCCATTACCTAAGGTACCTATTATATCTTTAAATCTCTTTCAGTACCCTATCTTAAGATACTAAACTGAAACTTTAACTTAGAAGTGTAATAAGTCGGCTACAGTTAACAGTCATATTTGATAAAAAGAGTTTTTTTTCCGTAAGAATTAAATTAGAGTCTTTCGGAATTATTTATCCGAAGGAAATCTTATGATTTAAAAGAGGATTGTAAAAGCGGTTCAGGAACTAATTTACATGAAAAAGATACAAAAACCTTATCAGAAAAAGTTTAAAAAACGTTTATAACTATGTTTAGTGTATGACAAAAAAGCATTACGGATATATTCCGTGGCAAAACATACGTTTTAAAATCGCGCGTACACATTATATTTTCACATTTGCTCGACAATATATGCGTCGAAATAATAAAATTTTGCGGAAAAACGCATCATTTCCAAAAAAATCAAAACGCGCCAACTAAATCGATTTTACGTAATTTAAACTTTTTATTAAAATTCATTTTAAATTTGAAATAATTGAACTAATTTAAGAATAAACTTTTTCGTTTTGTCACTTCTGTTTTACACCAAATCTGTTCCGATTCCTTCGCATTAAAAAATGTTATTCTTTTTTTTTTTAATCCAATATTAAATTTGGATTAAAAAAAAAAATTCCTTCAAAATAATTTAATTTTTGTTTTTTTTTTTAACTGAAATAACGAAACAAATTAAGTTAAAAAACAGAATTAAACCTCTAAACAATCAAAATTTTAAAGACCGCACTAATCTAAGCGCATATAAAAAAATATTTTTTATAACTTACTTTTTAAAAATAAATTAAAGTCCGTCTAGAAAATGAGAAAAATTCTTTTAAATAGTGCCAACTTTATACTTATGGTTCTTTTCTTTCTACAAAATACAAAATTCCTTCATAAAAATTAAGAATTTCGTTAAAATTTTGTAACTTTTATTTCATTTTTTTTGCGTTTGTTGTTTTTTTTAATATTTTAAAAGATTTGCGACTACAGAGCGGAATAAAAAACAAAATTTTACAAAATACAAAAAAAAATTAAAAAAAAAAGAAAAACTAAAATCATAAACATAAATTTTAAAGGAATTTTATTTAAAACTTAGTAAGAAACATAGTAATTCTTATTGTATATAATTTTCCTCAATTTTAGCCTCACGCTTTACTTAATTTGTTTCGAAGAAAAAAAATTTTGTTACTTACTTTCCACCATAAATAAAGATCTTTTAGAATTTTGTATTTATTTTTACTTTTTTTTTCTTTATTTTCTTCGGAATATTTTTTTACAATTCTTAAGAAATAAAATGAGATGGAAAGAAAATATATTCCTCAAAATGCGAATGAAAATATTGAATAAAAAAAAACTATACAACAAAAAAACGGAGGAAAATGAAAATTCTATCGCAAAAAAAAAAAAAAATTTTTTTTTAAATTCCATTCCGTTCATTCTTAGTTCAACTAAAAAAAAAAAAATAAATTTGTGCAAAAAATTTTAGTTGATCTGCACTATATTAAGGTTAGTTTAGGAGAACGTGATTTCTTCCGGAACCTTCTTCAGGAACTCTCCCCATTCTCAATCTAGTCGTGCAGTAGTTTAACATAAGCCATGTCTTTATTAAAATTATTCACCAATTTATCTATATTTTTTGTACCAATGCGTCAACTTTGATCTAGTCTTGTCAAAAGAAATCGCTTGGTATTATCTTCATTATTAATTAAGCAAATTGTTGAGATTTACTTAATAAATACCATTATAACTTTACCATATGTGCTTTAATCTCTTATAGTAAAGGATATACCGTTATATTATGAGGAAAATTTTGGGATCAAATAAGCTACCATTAGTCCCACTACCATCAAATACTAGAATCATTGTTGTGTTGGCTATATATTATATAAAGAATAGAGGGAATACCAAAATTCGCTGCCAAATTAATACAACATCAGTAGCTGGAACCACTAAGTTCAATGTTACTAAAATAAGCAGTTTATCAACCAACTTTTAAAAACATTATACAATTTCAATGGTAGAATTAGAACTAGAGAACTATAAAATGAAACAAATGAGCTAGACATTAATCAGCTTATTTATTACAAAACGAGGAAGAGTGTGGTAGAGTAGACTGTGTCAACTCTGGGATACCCGTATGACCGTTTTATAAACATTATATCATTTCTAAACATTAATTACTTTTGACAAAATTTCAAATATAAAGCTTTATTAGGTGTAGTGTAATGCTCATATAAAAGAAGGAGTTGTATGGCAGCTACTCGAACCCTCTGCAGTAGACCAACCAAATTTTGCAGTAACTTTGGCCATTATACTGAACTATTTTTGGCAAAATTTCAGACACCTAACTTCAATAGGTATGGAGTAATGCTCATATAAAATAAGAAGTTGTATGGCAGCTACTCGAACCCTTTGCAGTAGACCAACCAAATTTTGTAGTAACTTTGGCCAATACACTAAACTATTTTTGGCAAAATTTCAGACACCCATAATTAATAGGTATAGAGTAATGCTCATATAAAACAGGAAGTTGTATGGCAGCTACTCGAACTCACTGCAACAGACCAACCAAATTTTGCAGAAACTTTGGCCATAAAACTAAACTACTTTTGCCAAAATTTCAGACACGTAGCTGTAATAGGTACAGAGAAATACTCATATAAAAAAAGAAGTTGTATGGCAGCCACCCGAACCCATGGACCAAAATGGCTGGATTTAAATAGCGATGACGGCTATTGCAAAAAAACGAATTTGCGAAAATTTCAAGATTCTAGCTCCTTTAGTTTTTGAGTTATCGTGCGGACGGACGGACGGACGGACGGACGGACGGACAGACGGACGGACGGACGGACGGACAGACGGACGGACGGACGGACGGACATACATAGCTAAATCGATTTTTTTTTCGATTCTGATCCGATCCATACACTTGAGTCTATATCTACCCCCCCTCCTTCTCTGCGTCACAAACGTAATGGCAAATTTATTATACCCTTTGCCTATATAGTCATACGGGTATAAAAAGTAGTCAAGTCAAATCCGATATAAAATTCAAAAGAGAAGGTGCGTAATTAAAATACAAGTAACAAAAGCAAAAATTAAAGTACGACGGGCTAAACTCCAAGTAAACAGAAAGGCTTCAAATTTTTTTCCGTTAAATTATGTAATGCTCTGCCAACAAATATAAGGGGCAATTATAGTTTCAATAGTTTTGAGGTAGATAAAATTAAAGGAATACATATTCAGCCTAAGAGTTAAAGCATTTAGAATAATTCAACTAGGCTAAAATATATTGGAATTTTTAACTTCTGGAATGGATCTTCTTACACATGATCTGAGTAAGTTCTGTAATTTACATAATTATAGTTTGTTACCTAATGTCAGAAATAAACTCCATTTCAATCTTATCAAGATTAACAAGTAGCCCTATGTGAGACGGTTACAGAGGTTTGTTTTTAAATTCTTCGATCGAAGGGATCAAACGTTTAACAGTTTCTAAACGGAAAATCAATAACAGAACATATCATCTTACTATCCTTGTTTCACTCTCCAGTTAAGGAATAAAAAACAAAACAAACATGACCAAAACCCTAACACAAGAAAAAAAATGCCAACCCATAACGCAAAAGAAGTCCTAAAAAAAATACAGAAAACAATAAGGATTTTATAAGGAAGAAAATAATTTGTAACACCATTGCTCGCCAAGACTACAGATATGCCAGTTCAGTTTCTATATACATCTTAGTTTTTATCATATTTAAAATTAAGACAATAAAATTGGTTTTTATCGTAAGGATTTTCAAGAAGGAATTTATTTTTCTTGTTGTTATTTTTTTTTTTGTATTTTTTCTTAGAATGTTCTTAAGAACTTTCTTATTTTTTTATTTATGACCAGTTTTCTCAACTTTTCTTTTTTTTTTTTTTTTATTCAATAGAGAGTCATGCCTTAAGTTCTATAGTAAAATATTGTGAAAAGTGATGAGTGATGGTGGTTTGTAATAAAAAAAAAATTCCTTTGAAAAAAAAAAAATTTAAGGAGGAGAGGGGGAGGACTTCTTATGGAATGTGATCAATATCCAATTTGGTTTCTCTGTTATCATCAAAACAAGAATAGGATTAATGAATGGATCTTTGTTTCTTTTTTCTTTAAAAGTTTTTTTTATATGAAATTTAGATGATTGGTTGTCATCATAGGCATAAATACATCTATCTCTTTTTTTTTTTTGCAAGTTTTTTTTTCTCTTTTACTTATTATGAATATATTTTATATATGTTATTGAAGTGAGAATAAAAGAATTGAATTTGTTTTTTGTCATATTTTTTTTTGAGGAGGAAATTTCATAAAGTTAATGTGCGGAAATATCAATACAAAAAGTTTTTCTAACATGGGGCTTTTGATGGGTACTGCATTATTGTTAGGTAAAAAAAAAAAACAACAGCAACATTATAAAAAAGGAAATGACAGGTGCCAATAATTTAATTGTAACATGATATTTTTTTTTTTTTGCCTCTTAGTTTTAAGTTTTATTTTAAGATAATTATAAATAAAATTTTGAAGTGCATATACTGTTTAACTCTATACGTCGGTCCGTGCCTATATTGCATAAAAATTTTGCACCGTGGAATTATAGAAATTAAATTTTAACTATGACAAGAGTTCTAGCTTATAACAAGAGATCTATATAAGGTATTGTTAATGTTGAAAAAAATTAGAAGAAAGCTGCTTTTATAAACTTTATAAATATATGTCAAATAATTACATAGGATTAGCAATTAACCGTTATACGAAACTGAATTATGCAAATGTTTTTAATCCCTTAAAAAAGTTGAATTCGTAGAAGTTAGTATTAGCCTTTTAAGAAATTTTTTGTCGCCCACTGTTTAGGAGTAAAGCGTCCAAAATCGAAGTTTTGCTATTTTAAAACACCTGTAACTTAAATATCTGATAAAAGTTTTTCAAAGTAATATACAAAAGTTAAATTCCAATTATTATATTTTAACATGACGTGTTAATACCTTTTCTAATTATCAAGTGCGTCCTTAAAATTGACGAAAATGTGTCTCTTAATTTCCAAACATTTTTGCATATATAATAAAATTCTAGGTTAAGATCCAAATTTTGATGGATGTGTCACAATTGAATTCTTTAAATCTGAAAATTTTGCATGGTTGGAGGATTAGATTCATTAGAAATAGCATTTTGTTTGCTCAGAAAAAATTTGGAAACTTTTTTATTTAAGGAGTACTAGAACTTAAAAATTAAAAATTTCCTGTTTTTATAAATTAGTCACTTAAGCCACGCATATATTTCCAAGGTTAAACATGTTAACGAAGCTCTAACATTATGTATCGACACATTATGTCAAAGAGTTTGTTTCATCAAATAGGGGCTTGTTTTTCTTTGTTAAAGCCTTAATTGTTAAACTGTTAGGCGAATAAGCCTATGTATACCATAGGTAGATGTTGGAACAAGGGGTCAGATAACATTCGTGTTATTAGATCTTCATATGATGTTCACATACACTTTAAACAAGGGCGTACTACCCTTCAATCATTTATTTATTTATTTATTTATTTATTACGTAAAATTATAATTATTTGTACATAATTTTGAGACCCTTTGCCAAATAGACATGTGGATCTCCTGATAGATATTTAATTATAAGGTATTTCTTTATAATTTTATATTTTTATATCCTATTTATTGAGTTTACCCAGCCAGGGATCGAACCCGGGACTTCAATCATTGGAATTTCTTAATAACTTATAACTAATTAATGAAATAAATAAATTATAATATTATCAATTATATTTTACAGTATAATTTTTCACCTAAACTAAGCATGAAACACTTTGTAATTTTGGAAATGTTTTTTTTTCTAAAACCCTTGATTTTTTTCATAACTTGTTTTCCTAGATTTGTTCTCTGCTTCCCTTCTGATGTAATTTCCAATTATTTAAAGATTTTTTTTTTAGAAATTGTAAATGCGAGTTTTGAAGTAAATGGACCCAGAATAATATTAATAATAATAAAATTTTTGTAATACTTTGCAAAAAAAAAAAAAAAGAAAAAGTTACAGGAAGTTTTATTATAACTTTTATTGATATGGGTAGGAAGTTATCCAATTTTTTTTTTATGATTTTTTATCTTAAGTTTTTATTTTCTTCTGAGCTCTGACAACATTATGATGGATATCAAAAGAAAATATTTAGGGCAGGTAAATTTAAAAGAAAAACTAAAACAACAAATACAATAAAATAAAACTCAAACTGTTTAAATTTTAAAATACTTATAATTTTCCCTAGTGGAATAAAAATGATCTGTTGACGATAATATCAAGTTTTCCTTTGGGAAATTGTTTTATTTTTTGTTGTTTTTTTAAACAAAAGAAAAACTGGAAAACCTTTTAAAAAATTTGATATTTTCCCTTTAATTTTATTTGCAAAATACTTTTAATAAAAAAAATTTGTTTGACATAATTAGAGTAATGTATTGATGATGGGTATTTGGAAGTTTTGATATACTATAATGATGTGCCATCTATATTGAAGTTTTAAAAGTATTTTTTAAGAAATTTTAATGAATAACACGTGCATAGTTTTTTATTATTTAATTTCCTTAGAAAACATTTTTCTTTTATTGTATTAATATTTTATGGTGTATGACAAAAGTCCCAATATCATCAGTCTGCGGGGAAGCTAAGCCAAAAGTCGAAAATAATTCGAACTCCCGACAATTCGGCGTTTGTTCAAAACTATAATATTCTACTATTCTAACGAACTTTAGCATACACATATTCATAAATAATCTGGAAAAATGGACTATTTTGAGTTCCTAACCAAATTTAATATACTGCTTCCTTAAACTTACATTGTAGCGTCTGCCAAATATTCTCAAATATACATTTTATAAATTTTGATGTATCGTAATTCAACTATAAAGTGCAGAACATAATGTCAGACGTTTGGAACATTTGTCTACATTTGCTTTTAAATTTCGGCTGTATTTCTTTAAAAATGCAGTTTAAAACTCAAATGTTTTTTAATGGACTTTTAGTTTACATATCAATGCTATAATCGGAGTTATAATTTCTTATTAACTTATTTCTTGAGTCCTAAATATACAGGGAACTTTTGTCCCTTCACCATATTTTATAATGGGACATGTGTTTATACCTTAGAGAATATTTTTTGAAAGTTAAAACTTTCCGAGTTAAAAGACTTGAAATAAAAAGCAGTAGTAACCAAAAAATGTTTGATTTACTAATTTCTTTTAAAACTTTTTGGGTCAAAATAAGTTTTTTAAAGATAGCTGAGTATAAATATCAAATGTCACCAAAATAGGAGCGCATGATATTCTTTTGAGTAGCGTTTGTTAAATATCAAATTAAAACAATTCGGACATAGGTTAATAAACCCATATGGAATATTAACTATAAAAATATCTGAAATATATTTTATTCAGTAAATTTAAAAAATCCCAGAAATCAATTTATTCTATTTTTACTAAATTTAGTTAAATTATTTGATATTTTATTAGTATGAAATTCGATTTATTTTTGAAAATTCAATTTTTTTTTAAATTTTTCAATAAAAAGGTTTTGCAGCACTGAATTATTTGAAAATAAAACTAATTTAATATTAAAATATTCAATAAGTATAAATTCAATTGTCATTTATCTAATGTAATACAATATTTTTGTTAATTCAATTTAGAAAATTGAAATTAAATAACACTTGAAAACAATTTTCCCCCTTTTTATAAATTTAAATATACATTATAAATACTTTATGATTCCATCAAATATTTATAAATACTCATACTCTAAATTGACAGATGACATTAAAAATCATAAGTGTCAAAAGAAATTTATTTTAAGTAGTCATCAACATATTAAATTCTAAAAATATTTAATAATCACTAGTTTCCTTTGATGTTTTCATAATTATAACAAACCAGATACTACTCGTATATAAATAAAAACATATCAAATATCAATTACAAATTAGTAAAATATACGCCCGCATAATTAAGACCTTCGGATTTTAATTTCTTTTATTGTTTTGAAACAGAACCGCGGGTTTTAAAATAGAATTAAAACTCATATGAGTCTTAATTCCACTAGATCATGGGCTCTAAATCCACACAACGGTTACTATAATACATTTACTTTTCATTTGAATGTATTTTGCATACTTAATTATATTTTAGCTTTTATTAATATTAGATAAGGTTAAAGTCAGCAAAAAAGCGTTTAAATTAATTAGAAAGGAGTTAGCACCAACACGGGTTAGTTCCAAAAGTATTCGATTCAAAGCCCAATAGAGCTGTTTTTGAATTTAGTTTAAAATTAAATAGTTCACAATTACTATATGTTTTGAATTTCAGTTTGTTGGAATATACAACTGGAACTACTTATCAGCACTTGGAATATACGCAATAAAACTATTTTATTGAGAAGGGTCTCATAAAAGACAATGACCGTTGTATCAGTAAATGTATGACTTTCTCATTTGCTTCAAAAAAAGTACGAACGCTTTTAGTAGTCTCCGGCTTTTTGAAAAAGCTTGAGCTGAAATTTCAACTCCCTGAAGTTATCTAATATTAATAAAAGTCAACTATACAATATTAAATTTTCACTAATTCTATAATATGTATTAAAAGTATCAAATATTTATTTTGGCATATAAATCTACTTAATGATAATATACCTAACAATTTTTTAATTAGTTATTTTTAAAACTCTAATCACGTATTTTGAAATTTAATTAAACAATATTACAAAAAAAAAAATAAATAATAAACATATTATAAAATATTTTTAGTTAAAACCAGAAATAGTTATAATAAATAATATGTACTAATATATTTTAGCATTATTAGCTTAATTAGTTATTAATTATTATTTATAAATATTATAGTTATTATATTTTAGAATTTATATTTATAAATAGATTCAATTAAAATAATTAAGTATTATTTACATTATTAAAAATAGAAATTAAAATATTTTCAATTTTATGAATATATTTTATTAATTATATAAATTATATATCTATTATATTATATAATTTAATATTAATTTCCTTTTATTACAAATCAAAAACAGCTTTTATTACATCCGTCTATTTAAATTATAACAATTTATTCTAATTGCTGCAAGACGTTGTTAATATTAGCTATTAATAGAATTGAATTATAAAATTGTTTATTGCATTTAATTAGAAAGATTTTCTGGAATTAAAAGTAATTGATTTTCATTAAATAAAACATGTAAAGCAAATATAATTTTTGAAATTAAATATTACTTAGTATAATTATTTATTTATTCAATAATAATAAATATATTTATATTAGTGTAATAGATCATGATTGGTTTTTAAAAAGAAAGTTATACTCGTAATAAAGAACCTAATATAGGAAATTGTTTCCTAATGAATTTTAATCAAAATTAATATTTTAGTTGGTAATTAAATATTTTATTAATACTTTATGATTTTATTTATTTGGTATAGCCTAATATTATGATACTAATTCCAATCAATATATTAATAAATTATGATTTTTAATTCTGTGGAAATTTGCCAAAACCCGATAAAGCCATTTTTGGGCAATTTGAAATATTAATGAAAATAGGATGCTGAATATTAAATCTTTACTGTGCCAAAAGTCCGCAAAGTCAATTTGAAAAATAGGCACTGAAAAACTAAAAATGTCATAACCCGTTTTCTTTACATACCAAAATTACAGAGCTGCCAAAACCCGATATTTCACTATGTCGGGTTTTGGCATGAACCGTATAAGTAAGTTTTCCAATTCAAAACTTTGCCAAAAAACGACGTTTTTTTTAAATAATCGCGTTTAAACATGTTTTAGCAAAGAAACAAACAATATTTTTATAATAAAAATGATTGATTAATCATGTTAATAATGTTTGAATAATATTTACTTATTTGTTTGTGTTGTAATCAATATGTAATAATATTTTTAAAGACAAAGAGAATAAATATAAAGAAAAAAATATAGATCATAGAATAAAACCATATTAACTTCCGTAGAATCAATACAAAGAAACTAACAATATTTTCATATTAAAAATGATTGATTAATCATGATAATAATTTTTGAATATCTAACTGATCGTAGAATAAATAATATTATCTTGGTTTGCCATGGTAGTTTATTTTTGAATCGGTACCGTACATCATAATATATGTGTGTATCAATATATATGATATATGTGTGTATCAATATATCAGTTAACTTTTAGAAACTTACAAGCAGTGAAGTTCAATACAAATTAAAAGAATTATATAATTATTATACATATAATTACATAAATAATAAAAACTTAGTTATTAGCTTTATATTAAAATTTAAAAAAAGTGAATTATTAAAAAAATGTCTCAACGTTCAAAACTTTTAGTAAAGTTAGCATTAGAAGCTAGACAAGGTATGCACATTCTTATAGTAATAAAGCTTGAAATATTTATAAAATATTAATGAAATTTAGGAACTTCAGCCTAAATAAAAAATAGAGAGTTAATAGAAGAAACGATAATAGCACAAAGCAATGCAAATAATTATTTGGATAATGGTCAGTTTTTTTTATAATACAAAACTAATATTTTTGTTTTTGCTTTTATACTTATACCTTTTTAAATCAGGATCTGAAACATCTAAAGAAGATTTCATTCTTTCTGAATCAGAATATGTACCAGATATCTCAGAAAGGGGATCACTAACTTCAATTTCTGAAAGCTCTGCAGAAGTTGAACCTTCGACGGAGGAATTATTAGCAAGATCTACAACTATCACGCCGTCAGAAAAAAAAAATCATATAACCGAACAAAACATAAGCTTTTAAAAACACAAGGATTGCCGTATGTTACCCGATCAGGTGTTGCTAAACACTCAAAGCAATTTCGACCAATAAAAACTTGTTGTTTATTAGAATGCTTCCAAAAAATTTCAGTAGACTTACAAAAAGAGTTCTTTGATTATTTTTATTCCCAAACGAATCAGAATAATCAAAATCAAATATTAAAGAATGGAATAACTATTTCTCCTACAAAGAAAACAGCTATAACCAAAAAAAAAAGAAATGTGACTGCAACATACAAAATTTTTGACAAACATTCAGGAACTAAAGTAAGAGTTTGCAAAAGTTTTTACCTGCAAATATTCAATGTAACTCGATATAAATTAGATTTTATCATTGAGAAATCCAAAAGAACTGTATCTGGAGATTTTGGAGAGGATAGAAGAGGTAAAGCTGAACCTTATAATAAGTTAGCCCAAGAAGAAAAGCAACAAATTCTTGATCATATAAACAGTTTTCCGCTATATGAAAGCCATTATTCAAGAAGACACACAAAAAAAAATATTTACACGGAAATCTCAATATTAAAAAATTGTTTGAATTATACGTTGAATTAAATGCAGAAGAGAATAAAAAAAAAGTGAAGTATGATTCTTACCGGAAAATATTCAATTCAACTGGGTACAAATTTAAACCTCCAAAAATAGACACTTGTAACAAATGTGATGAATTTGATTTAAAGTTGAGACAAAAAAGTATTGCTGATGCAGAAAAAAAAGAAATTCAAATTGAATTTGATTACCATAAAAATTTAGCAGATATGGCTTATAAACAAAAATCTATAGATAAAGAATCGGCTAATACAGATAAAAATACCCGAGTATTAGTGTTTGACCTACAGCAGTGTCTTCCAACACCAGCTTTGTCATCCAATATTGTCTTTTACAAGCGTTTACTGTGGGTCTACAATTTGACTGTAAGAGACTGTAGTAACAAGCAAACAGACTGTTATATGTGGCATGAATCAATTGCCGGGCGAGGATCTGACGAAATCGCGTCATGTTTATATAAAAAACTTTTATCACTTACAGAATCAGTGAAGCACGTCATAACATATTCAGACACCTGCGGTGGCCAAAATAGGAATATACACATGACAGCTATGCTTATGACTGTAATAAAAAAGCAAACTAATTTTGAATGCATCGACCAAAAATTTTTGATTCCAGGCCACACACATTTGGAATGTGATGCAGATCACGCCCGTATAGAGAGAGCAAAAAAGTCTTCGGAAATAAAAATAATGGTACCTAGAGATTGGTTTAATTTTGTCCGTACTGTTAGAGGCAAAATTCCTTTAAATGTCTATGAAATGGTTATGGATGATTTTAAGCAATTTTCATATTTTTATAAAGTTTTACTAATTAAAAGAAAAAAAGATTTAAATAATAATCCCATTAATTGGCTAAATATAAAATGGATTGGAGTCACCAAAAATTTTGGAAAAATTTATTTTAAATATGACCTTAATGATGACACAGAATGGATTTCACAAGAAAAACTAGAGGAACAGATCTTCAAAATTTTGAACCTCCAAACATTTATAATGATGTTAATTTTTTAAATCCTAAAAAGAAAAATGATTTGATTTCAATTTTACATTTGATAGATAAGGATTGTCATGATTTTTACAAAAATCTGAAAGTTCAAAAAGGTGCTAGTGATAATTACTTAACTGATGAAGAAGATGATATCGATCCACATGAATAAACTTTTATTTCTTGTTATTACTTTACTACTCTTGATTTTTTTTATTTTAGTTTTTTTTAATACTATATTTTAAATAATTATTTACTACATGTAAAAGAAAATTTGATTAAAAAATGAATAATACCTAATGTTGTACTTTTGTTAATAAATTTTTTTCTAATGAATATTAAATTTAGATTTCCTAATAAATATACATATGATTCTTTATAAATATTTCTGTTGACTTTTATTTTTATACCCGTGCATACATATATGACATCGGGTATATTAGATTTGCTCCTCCGTTTGTAACGCATCGATCTAGACGAGCTAGATATAGTGTCAAGGGTACGTGTCGGCTCAGAATCGAAAAATTAGTCGATCTAGCTATGTGTGTCTGTACCGTCCGTCCGTGTGTCAGCACGATAACTCAAAAACTAAAAGGGCTAGAGTCTTGAAATTCACACAAAGTCATTTTTAGACAATTTCTAGGTTCCCTATTGTTTTTGGTTAAAATCGGACCAAGGCTTCGAGGAGCTGCCATACAACTTTTTTGCACCAATATGATTTTCTTCAAAACTAATTATACTACGGGGATGAAAACTACACACGGTTAGTTTTATAATGACTCCGGCACATATATGAAGTTTTAAAATGTTAGGGCCCCATTTTCGGGGGGCTGCCATACAACTTCTTTGCACCAATATGAATTTCTTCAAAACTAATTATACTACGCGGATGAAAATTACACACGGTTAGTCATATAATGAATGGAGCACTTATATGAAGTTTCAAAATGTTTGGGCCCCATTTTCGGGAGGCTGCCATACAACTTCTTTGCACCAATATGAATTTCTTCAAAACTAATTACACTACGAGGCTGAAAATTACACACGGTTAGTTATATAATGAATCGAGCACTTATATGAAGTTTCAAAATGTTAGGGCCCCATTTTCGGGGGGGCTGCCATACAAAGTTTTCGATTCAATAACTGTGAATCTAATGAAGCTACAAGGTTAAAATTAAAATTGTGCAGGTAAAGTAATAGGGCAAGTTACTTGGCAAAGTTGGACATCACTCGGGCCATCGGACTTTTAGGGTGGGCCAATTTTTTTTTTTTTTTTTTTTTTTTGGTTTAAGTTAAAGTTATGGGACAATGAATGAAAATTTTGTTTTTTGTTTTGTGATTTTTTTTGTTAATTTTTTTTTTTTTTTTTAAGCTAAAGTTATGGGACAATGAATGAAAATTTTGTTTTTTGTTTTGAGATTTTTTTTTTTTTTTGTTAGTTTTTTTTTTTTTTTTTTACGTCAAAATTATGGGGTAATAAGTTAATGTATAAGGGAAGTAAATTACGGTTTATTTTATACACCATAGTGAGTATGCACGGGTATCTAAAAGTTGACAAGGGCAACTATAATCTTCCTCGTTTGTTCGCAAATAGACTTTTGGAAAAGTTTTTATATGGTAAACAAACCTATTTATATAATTTTCCAAAATCTGATAATAAATTCTCCCCCCAGTCTATATTGTATAAAAGACTTAAAACTCTTACAAAAGTAACGAAAAATATTATTTGAATAATAAATTACAAAAAACAAAAAAATATAGCTTGTTTTAACGTAAATTGTCATGTGGAGTTAGAATTTTGTAACGACATGTCATTTTAAAAATTTTCAAACCGCTCTACTGAAAAACTATCATTTTCTTTATATCGGGTTTTGGCAAATTTCCACTGAATTGTTTCTACGATATTATTACATGTAATGGTATTGTTCCAAAGGTATAACATATTTGTTATTCCATTTATGAAACCGTTAAAGTAGACTTGATATACGTAATTTGGGAACAATATTCTGCTCTGATAAATCTAAGTCGTTTGATTTTCCCCTTATGATACTTAAAAATTTAAGGATAGAAATTTTTTGAATTTTGAACTTTAACATTACATTTACAAATAATGCCAGATTTGAAATTAAAATTGAACAAAGCGAATTTTGACCAAAACGAGGAAGAGTGCAGTAGATTAGACTGTGTCAACTCTGGGATAACCGTATGACCGTAACATATACATTATATCATCCGGTTAATTACATTTGGTAAAATTTCAAACATACAGCTTTATTAAGGGTAGTGGAATACTCATATAAAAAAAGGTTGTAAAGGTTGTATGGCAGCTACTCAAACTCTCTGCAGTAGACCAACCAAATTTTGCAGAAAATTTGGCCATTACACTAAACTATTTGTAGCAAAATTTCAGACACCCAGCTTCATTGTGTGTAGTGTAATCCTAATATAAAAGAAGGAGTTGTATGGCAGCTACTCGAACCCTCAGCAGTAGACCAACCAAATTTTGCAGAAAATTTGGCCATTACACTAAACTATTTTTAGCAAAATTTCAGATACCCAGCTTCATTAGGTGGAGAGTAATGCTGATATAAAATAAGAATTTGTATGGCAGCTACTCGAACCCACTGCAGTAGACCAACCAAATTTTGCAGAAACTTTGGCCATAAAACTAAACTACTTTTGGTAAAATTTCAGACATGCAGCTGTAATAGGTACAGAGTAATACTCATATAAAAAAAGAAGTTTTATGGCTGCTACTTGAACCCCTGGACCAAAATGGCTGGATTTAAATAGCGATGACAGCTATTGCAAAAACACGAATTTGCGAAATTTTCAATATCCTGGCTCCTTTAGTTTTTGAGTTATCGTGCGGAAGGACGGACGGACGGACGGACATACATAGCTAATTCGATTTATTTTTCGATTCTGATCCGATCTATACATTTGAGTCTATATCTACCGAGGTGATGCGCTCTGATTTTTTAGATTAAATTTTTTTTTTAAATTCATAATATGGTCTGATCTGAAAAATACTTTAATATTATTTATACCTTTTATAAATTTTTAATTAAAAAACCAAAGTAGATGTTTTTTCATGTTTAATTTAGTCTTTAGGACCGATCAGTGGGGTGAGACTAAACATTGAACTCAGACAACTTCTAAAAGTTCTTTCAACTCACACAACTATTTACATATATGAAAAATTACAGAAACGGTAGGTACATTCAGCAATTTACAATTTACAATACAACAATAATATCATCTAATAAGAAATCCGTTATTTATTTTTAACCTACAATTTTTATTGTTTGTCTTAATGTTTTTTAAAAAATAAGAAAAAAAGTTTCTTCACTCCATTATGAAATTGTATAAGGTAAGGGACTGTTTATAAATAAATAAATTAAACGTAATTTAATTTTTTAATATTTTTAGCGGTATTTAAATTTTTTAAGTGCAAAGTAGAAATTGTAATTAAAAACTTAAAATCAAAAGTAATAATGAAGCATTAAAAAAATGTTATATATTTTCTACATCTAACTTAGGCGGAATAAGTTAGTTAGGTTTTTTATTTTCTTATGTCAAAATTTGACATTTCAATGATGGTGTTAAAATTAAAATAAATTTCCAAGAAAAATTAAAATAATTTAAATTTAAATGTAAATAATAAAACAGATTAAAATAAACTTTTTAATTTAATTTAAAATTTAAAAATAATTATTCTTATTGATAAATTATTAATAAACTTTAATTTTCTATTCATTCATTTTATATGCATCAGTACATAAAGTGAAGAGAGAAAAAAAAATCTTCTTTCCTTTTCTTTTTAAATAATTAACATTTAAAAGATTTCTTGTAACCATAAAAAGTCAATATTTATTTATGGTTCATTTATTTTGACAGTAGGTAACAAAGATTCATTTTAATTTAGAAAATATCTTTTGTAAAAACTTAAATAATATTATGTATTATATTATTATGTATATATATTATATTATTATATAAATACTTTTTTTTTAATATTTATTGTTTACTCATGTTTAAATTTTATAATGAAATTCTATTTAAATTCCCATTTAATCTATTCATTCCAAAAGCATAATGAAGTGTTTTAAACATATATATATATTATTTATATATATATACATTTATGTATTTTTAATATTGTCGTAGGTTTTATTGATTTTATCATATTATATTGAAAGTTTAAAATGTACCCTACTGTTGTTAATTTACAATATATTAAAAATATTAAATAGAATTTTAAAATAGTTGTTGACATATGGTTTTTATATACCACCTAATAATCATCTAATAAATATTATTGTGATTTTATTTACACAAACATAAAATATCTTTACAGTCAAGTTAATAATATTATTAAATTTTAATAGCTTTGAATGGTTACTTTTTCAAAAAAATATTTTGATTTTTTTAAAGGAGCAAATACACGAGGTAACATGTTACTCGAACAATTGATTTTTACCATATACGTAAAATTATTCGCCCGAACTTCAATTTTTATTTATGATTTAAAATGGATAGAAATGCGCCCCCGGCAGTTATTTTATCAACTATTTTAAATAAAAACAGATTAAGTCCTAATAGTCGTAAACTGTGGACTAAAGACTGGGAATTAGAAAAGATACAAATTTTCTTTTACAAGTTTGTTGAATGAAATACGGTTATCGTCACCTTTATAAATTAACAAATTTCACAGAATGGACATTAAAACATTTGAAAAATCATCAACTCGAGCTCCAGCCTTTCGATATCGCTATTTTTGTTTTTCTCCATCCAAAATGCGACTCATAAGCTATTAAATTTTAAATTTTGCCTATGAGTTGGCACTTAGTAGTTCTTCAAATTTAATTAAGAGTTTTCCTAAATATTCTATTTTAATTAATTTTTGTATTGGTCACATTTGACTTTCCACAGAATTTCCAGTTCCACAAAATTGAAAAATTTTTAGAATATACTTCGCCCTCAAAATTTACTTTAGGACTTAAATTTTATATAGAAAATTCAACTGTTTTGCGAACACTGCTACGAACATGTTCGGTCGAATTTAAAATGTTCGTTAAATATCAAAAAATATCAAAACATGTTGGAACTCAAAAACATTACCAGCACACGGAAAAATTTGTTTCGTATTATTAAATTTTTAATTAAATATTAAATTTTTATTAAGAATTTGTTTTATATTTATTTTTTCATTGGAAAAATTAATTATTGGTTAAACTATTAATTTGAACGGAATGACCAATTTTGATTTTGATTGTTGATTCGAGTATTAGATAAATGTTTCTTACCGGATATTTACTAATTTTGTTTTTGTTGTTTGTTATGGGTAACATCCTAGCATGTATAGACCTTGCGGTTCGTTGTGCAACCAACTTCCGATACCTTCTATTAAATTATAAATAAAATTATTTATTTTGTTTAATTATATATTAGTATACATATTTTAATTATAATATTAGGTGATTTTGGTCTCCAAGGTGATTTTGTGTTTTTTAATATTATTTTTTTTTTATTAAATATTTTATGATGTGAAAAACCTAGATAGTTTTTCAGTATAATTTTCAGTTAAAAATTTAGACATTTCAATCATATTTTTCTGAATATAATATCTACATATCTATGTTCCTCAGATATTTCTAGAAATAGTAAATTTAAGTGATTTAAATAAAATTTTGAAAATTAATTAAGTTTATGTGAAAAATTTGTCTCTTGAAAATACATTTATGATCAAAAAAGTCCATAAAAACTTTCATGAAAATCTAATTGAATATCGTATGAGTAACTATTTAATAAAAAATGTATATGAAGTACTATTAGTATAAATATCACTATATTTTAATATTTCATAAACTTCAAAAATTTTTAAGATACATCAATAACTTTTAATCATGTACATCGTAAATATTCCTACCTATCTGTTGACAAATTAAATTTTATTTTCAATTCATAAAAAAAAGTTTTTAACTTTTAAAACCGATTTAAATTTATCTCTACTCCAAATTTTCGTCCTTTTTAATATATATGTATGTATGGATGTATATCATGTTAACTATAATCATAAATATCCTTTTGTTTTCAACCATTTTCAAAAATTATCTTCTTCTTTATTCAATTTACCAAACAATACAAATTTATTTTATCAATATATTATTTTTTTATTCACTCTTGTTTAACAAATAGACTTTTACTTTTAAACTTTTATAAAATAAATTTTACTTAATTTTTATTGTGTTGAAAAATCAAACCTTGGATAAAAAGTAACGGTATAATATTAAAAAAAAAAAACTTTAAAAGTTTCATTTTTATTTATTACAATGTCCTTGAACTCTACTTTAACAAATCGATTTGTTAAAAGAAAAAAAAACAATAAAATGTTTATTTTTTTATTCTATAAGTTTTCAACTTAATTCTCATCCCTGTATATATTTCAACTCTATGTTCTCATCCTTAGTATATGTTTCAACTTAATATTCTCAACCCTATATAGCCTTCAACTGAATATTCTCATCCTTATACCTTGGCTACAATAATCGTAGCCATGACGTAGCATTGAAATTGCAAAACGTCAAAAAACGAAGCTGTCAAAAATTTTCAAGTACAATGCAAAATGTTGAAAGCGTTAAAGTGACATTTAATGTAAACAAATTAAGTAAATAAACAAATGTTTTTGAAATCAGTGAACTGAAAGTGAAGTAAAAATTTAATTTTATTTGAAATTTTTTAATTTTTATAATTCTATATTCTTCAATTTCTAACTAAAAAGAAATTATAAATATTAATGGCTGCCAAAACATAAACAATTAGCTGTCAAAGTAGCGCAGAAGTTAAAAGTTGATTAAATTTTGCAACAAGGCAAAAGAAACTTTGATGTTACTTTCATATGTTCTGTTTTCGATTTGCTTAACTTTTGAAGTACACATTGAAAGTTGTTAGCTGCGCTCATTGTGCTCAAGAGGTTAGTATATGCTTCATACATACCTTATTATCTTTTCAATAACTTTAAAAAAAAAAAAAACCAAAATAAAATGTACAATAAAATTCAATAAAAATCTCAAATTCTTCTCTGATTTATTAAACGGATTTTTTATTTTTTTTGGCGGGTAGAAAATTTTTTTTAAAAAAACAAAATTTAAAAAATACCACCCTCCAAAACAAAATTCGAAAGAAAATCTACACCTGGTCTTACTTAAAAACAAAATTTACGCGCGTGTTTTTTTTTTGTACTGTGTATTAAGAAAATAAAAGAAGAAAAATAACGGTATCTCTGTACTTTACTTAAATGTATATTTTATAAATACAGTTATTTTATGAATACTATAGAAAATGAAAAAAAAAACGTTATAATAACACGCCATTAATAAATCAAAAGTAAATTATATTTCAACTTAACTTAATTATTCATAAATATTTCAAAATAAAAAAAAACAGAATTATCGAGTTAAAGATAATAATGCGAAACAAAAAAAATTAATTTGAGGGACGCGGTTGTTGAAGAAGAAATATAGTTACTTCAGTGAATAGTAGAAGATATGTAGTACTGCAGAAGTTAATGGGTAATTTTTTTTGAATTTCTGTTTTGTTTAAATAGTGTTCCGTTCCGTTGCAGTATCTGGTCTCTTTTTTCTCTTATCCTCAGCAATGTATTATAAGCTGCTCAATTCAGAAATCTCTAACCATTACACGTGTAATTAAATAAGCTGTATGATCCAGTAGCCCACTCCTAATTCCTAAATTTTTCTTTCCCAATTCCAATTACCAAAATCAAACTGGACATTTGTATCAAAGGCTCCATCCTAAAGTTGGGTTTTAAAAAGGTAGAGTTTTAAAATAACTATCGGAAGGAACTGTCTACAGTTTCAATGAGCTGCAGTTTTTAAGAAATAAAGAAATATTCTATACCATGTCATGTTTCTATCTTGGGGGAGCCTTTTTTTTAACCGAAATTATAACCTGACTTATTAAAAAATAATCAAAAGTTACTTAACCTATGTAAGAGACAAGTATATTGATAAAAGATTAACTAACCAATTCATGTTTACATATATCCAAACTATAATGACCAGTTTTAAAGAATTCTCAAGAGAAGATTACCTAGTATTGAAAACCATGATTACAGTTGTTAATTAATGCAAAAGATCTATTATACCGTCAGCAGGTATTTGATTGATCTTTCAAACATATGAGGGTATAAATCAAAAAAAAACTTATGCCAAACAGAAAACATTACCCTACTTGTGGACTTTTGTATCGATATTGACCTTTCCATTGATGCTAGAAATACGGTCGTAGTCCTTGGACACGACCATAATCTTTTTTCAAGATTATTTTTTTATTTTATTCCGAAAATTATTTAATTTATACTTCAAGAATCTAGGAATCAAAGAGCATCATCTGAAGGCTTTCAAAAATCAGCAAAATAAATTGAGTAGAGCTCGTTCAGAAACAACTTTATCAAGAGCTCACCCCTAAACTGCTCTTTGTATAGAATACAGTCCATTGAACAAAACTCTGGTCTAGAACCCATTTTACTTATCTGTAGGTACCGATTTAACAAAATCACACTCCAAAATTTAAATTCCCTTCTTCTAAAAACCTTTATTCAACCCCCTCCTCCTCCTCAATTTCTTAAAACTTTTATCAAAAGCAAAATGGTTTTTTTTTATTAACATTTATCACAGAATCCAATTGGATCTTAACAAAATTGTAACAAATAAAGACAGGTAAATTTGTTAACAAAGCAAAAAAAATTTTAAAAAAGTTTTCCATTCTTTGTCTTTTTTAGCACATTTTCAAAAAATTTTGTAAAAATGTGCCTATATAGCTTCACTCTGTCCGTCCGTCTGTCTGTCCGTCTGTCCGTCTGTCCGTCTGTCCGTCTGTCCGTCCGTATGTTTACAAAAACTTTTACACCGTTTGAAATAGAGTAAAGAAATGTTAACCATGTGTAGTTTTTGCAAAAAAAATAATTTCGTAGAAGAATTTTTTTCTGTAGCCCCACCTGTTACGGGGCTACAGCCCCCCAAAGTTGGAAAAAGCCCTATATTTAAATTGTTATACCAAGAGTTCTGTTACACATATTTTCAATCTGAAAACGGCAAATGATAGCTGGTTTCATAAACTTTATAAATTTTTAAAAGGCAAATGTTTAGGGTTGCCATACGGTACAAAAATTTAACATTACGCAAAACTCAATTTTCGCAAAATTTTTGGCTACACATATCTTCTGAACGGTTCAAGCTAGGATCTTGAAATTTTGGGAGAAGTTAGATACTCAGAAATTAGTAGGAGTCGGTTAACAAAATTTTTTTGTCAAGCCCCCTATTTAGGAGATAAGGGCTCGAAAATTGAAATTTTGCTATTTTTAAACCCCTGTAACTTGAAAACCTGTCCAAATTTTTTTTTAGTGATAGACAAAATTCAAAGCCCTATAACTATATTTCAACATGTGTCAAAGGTTTTTTTTAATTTTGAAGGGTGACGAAGTTACAGCTCTTGAAATTTCCAAAAAAGCCCTATATTTAAATTGATATAACAAGGGTTCTGTTAGGTTTATTTTCAATCGAAAAAGGGTATTAGAGAGCTGCTTTTATAGACTTTACAAAAATATGTTGCCTAAATGTATAGGGTTGCCATACGGTACTAAAATTCACCATTATATAAAACTCAATTTTTGCAAAATTTTTGGCCCCACATATCTTCTAAACGGTTTAAGCTAGGATCTTGAAATTTTGGGAGAAGTTAGATCCTAAAAAAATAGTGGGAGTCAGTTTACAAAATTTTTTTGTCAAGCCCCCTGTTTAAGAGCTATAAGGACCCGAAAATTGAAATTATGCTATATTTAAGCACCTGTAACTTGAATACCTGTCCAATTTTTTTTTTATTAATATACAAAATTTAAAGGTCCAACATTATATTTTAACATATGTTAAAGGTTTTTCTTAAATTTAAAAGGGGTTCCTTAAATTGAAGAAAGTGTCTTTCAGTTTTACCCATTTTTGCTTAGATAATAAAATTCTAAGTAAAATTCCAAATTTTTGTGTAATTCACAATTTAATTCCTAGAACCTAAAAAATTAGAGGATAGGGGGGGGGGGGGAGAGTTGAAGTTAGATTCTTGAGAAATTTGGCAACCTTCCCCATTGAAGGGCTATTAGAACTTTTAAATAAAAAATTTATTGTTAGCAGTAAATTTTAAAAGTAAGCAGTAACTTAGTCACCACGGTATATATTTCCAAAGTTAAACTCAGTATGTAATACAATATAATTTTGAAAATGTGCTTTTTTAAAAACCCTCGGTTTTTTTCATCACTTGTTTTATTTTTCGTCTCGTTCTATCCCCATTATTTAAAGTGAAAATTTTTTATTTTCTTATATATTATTTTTTTTTTTCTAATTTTTTGTTTAACGTTTTTTTATTTTTAAATTAACCCACCATCAGACAAATGTCAGTGAGATAATGAGAGAGGGATAGAGAGAGAGAGAGAGATAAAAACGACTGAGAAAGAATGAAACAAAAAAAATACTTACACAAGTGAATAAAGGTAAAGGTATAATGGTGAAAAAAAAAGATTACATCATTTTATACGGGATTAATTTGATTTAATATACTTAAGATATTCTCATTTCTTTCTACTTAACCTGCGAATTGGTTGCTGGGTTTTTTATGGTTAAAATTTTTACTTTTTAAGAATTTTTAATTAGTATGATTTACAAAAAAATTCCACTTTCCATTATTATGTTGTTGCATTTTTATTTATTCGACAGAAAAAAAAGGAAATTAAATTATACTAATAAATACCGTTAAGTTGTTGTTAAAAATTTTCTTGAATTTTTAAAGCTTTTAAATGAAACAAAAACTTTAATGTAATTTACATTTGTAGAATCTTATTATGAACAGGTAAAGATAAGCTCTGTAACATTATTGTATACGATCATAAGTTAACAGAAGATTATGTAATGAATCAGACAGAAAAAGAGACAAAAAATAAGGAAGAAAATGAGATAACGATAAAAATTAGTGTTCAATTTTGTTCTTAACAAATTTTTAGAAAAGTTCTAAAATAAAATTAGTAGCTAATTGTTAAATAAATTATTCTAATTATTCATTGTACTGCAATTATTATGTTTAATAAATCTAATTTGTACGAATTTGCTGTTTTTTATGGTTTTGTCAATGGAATAATATGGCACGAAAGAATACGAGCTTCCATTATACTGTTTACCCGGTTCTCGTAGTTATTTCAAACAATATATCAATTTTTACGTTAACATTTTAAGACGAGATCTTAGAAAACCTTTCTTACATCTTCTAATCGTCTTAATATTTATAAAACGTATATTAGACCAAAGATGGAATACGGTTCACATATTTAGTCAGAAGCTCTTAAAACTAAATAGTGTTTTGCTCTAAGAACAGCAACGTAGATCAAGTTTTTTAATATGTCAACAGACTGAGTACTAAGTACACAGTAATGTTATTTGTTGATATCACACTTCGAATAATCGGCTACAAGTAGGTGCATGTCGAAAATAAAAAAAACTTTAGTGAAATTAAAAAGAAACTAATGGGTTTTTTATTTATTTCAAATACTGATAAAATATAATTTATAAATTCTTGAAAAAGTGTATAACTCTAATTTTAAATCAAACGCTAAAATTCGTCAAAATTCAGAATTTCACATGTACATATTTATAAATATTCTGGAAAAAGCGGTGTTCTCTAATTTTGAAACCAACTCTAAAATCCCTCCTAATAATTTTTATTGTACAGATATTATAACGCCAGAAAAAAACAGCCAGTTTAAAGTCAGAATTTTATTGAATTAATATCAGAAATAAACGACATAACGCCAGAAAAAATGACACAACACCAGATAGATAAATTCTGTTAAATTATGTTGCCGGCAAAATGCCAGAAATCTTTCAGACAAAAGCCGTTATGTCGTTTTTGTTTTTTGCGTTATGACTGGGAGCCTTCACATATCACGAATGCTCAAACATCCACATCAAATAATTTGCATTCAAAAATTTTGCATTATTTTAAAATTTTAATTCTGAAATAAACTTTTTAAACTTCTTATTGCAGTTCACAGGCGATTATACTGATTGTCTTCCGATCCATTGTTTGGTCAAATTGAATGAGGATGTTAAGAAGCTTAAATCATATTAATGATTTAGGTTGTGGTGTCAAAAGCTTTAATTAGCTATTACCTAAAATTGAATCGAAATCAAAGAAATAAAAATGAAGTTTCATTAAATTATAATATACAATTCAAATTTTTTTTTTAATTTAAATTGATTTTATTTTAGTATTTATAAATTTCCTTAAATTTTGCTGTCAAACCCTTATACATTATCATTTTCATTTAGCAATGGTCATTAACTTAACTGTATTTATTTTTAATATTTATTATGATTTCCGTTATTTCCATGAAAGAATTATCACAATACTGATATGTTGATTGGAATATTAATGACAAGAGTAAATATGTTATCATTCAATTTAATCGCGGATATTAATTTAATTTCCACATTTGATGTTGCACTATACACTCATATTAAAATTAAATTTTTTAAATTGATTTTATATTTTATTTCCTATTTATTTATGCAAATTATTTTCGGTTGAAATTTTTTTTTTTAGTTTCATATTAATCAGCATAATAAACAAATTTTACACTTTTATTTTAAAGCAAAATTAATTAAATTTAATTTGACCCAGAATTTATTGTGATTGTGATTGGAATTGAATATAATTTAAAATTTTATTATTTATAATTAGGAGAAGGCGTTTCTTGTATTTTCTATTTAAATTTATTAAATTGGAAAATAAATTGCATAATTTAAAATTAAATTTTATAAATTTTTTTTAAAACGAGGAACAGTGTATTAAAGTCGACTGTGTCAACTCTGGGATACTTGTATGACCGTTATATCAACATTATATAATTCGGTTAGAAATTCATACATCGTCCAAAACAAAATATAAGTCGAAAAGTAGGTCTTTGAACCTCTTCCACTACGCCAACTTTATTTTATTAATATGTTGGCCATTAAAGTTAACTACTACTGACCAAATTTCAAGCAACCACCTTTATTAGGTATAGAGTAATGTTTATATAAAATATGAAGTTGTATGGCAACCAATTGAACCCATTGCCGTAGACTTACCAAATTTTCTACACACTTTGGTCATATAACTAAACTATTTTTGGCAAAATTTAAGACATCCAGCCGATGGGTATAGAGTGGTACAACTAAACTTTGCAGAAACTTCGGCAATAAAACTAAACTAATTCAAATATTCAGCTTTACCATGTATAGAGTTATTTTCGTATAAAAAACAAGTTGTATGGCAGCTACTCGAACGCGTGGAGCAGAATGCCTGGATTTCAATAGCGATGAGGGATATTGCTTAAAAATTAATTTGTGAAAATATCAAAATTCTTGCCTTTAATTTTTGATTTGTCATACCTAAATCGATTTACTTTTAGATTCTTATCCGATCCATAGCTTTGAGTCTTTATCTACCCATCGTCCTTCTCTGCGTCATAAACGTAATGGAAAACTTAGTATACCTTTTTGATCTATAGGCATACAGGTATAAAAACTTGAACTTTAAAATATATATATTTATATATAAAATTATGGAATTTTTTAATTAAATCATTTTGTTCCATTCATCAACAATTTTTTTTGCATTACGGCCACACCCAATTGACTGTTACTTAAGTTTTATTTTTTTAAAAACGGTAAATTAATGTCAGATTTCAATGTACAGAAAATTTTTTGAAAAAAAACGAAACATTATTATTTTGACATTAAAACGTAATATTATTATAACTAGGTGTTAGATTCTCGTGTTTTAATGTGTCAAGACATTATAGTCTATTATACTAGGGTTCAGTTGCTATAATCGTTATATTCACTAAGCCGTTGATTACTCTATTATAGCTCCCTATTGTATAAGATTATGAATACGCTAATGTTGAATTTTGTGCGCCATCTATTATCCTTCACAAGAGTTATATATATTTATATATAATCTTCTGTTATATTACGATATATTATACAATTTTACGATATTTTTGTTTTATTAGATATGATCTTAAAAATTTCATTGTCAATCAATAAATCAATAGCTAATTTCTACAATGTAGAGTTAACTTTAATTGTATTTGACACCTGCAATTGACACAATTTTTTTTTAATTTGCTTGTAAAATAAAATAATAAGAATGAAAAACGAATAAACAAAATAATTAAAGTAGTGTTTAAATTCCTAGTTTTCTATTTAATCCTAAATGAAATATTTTCAATGCGTCTGATATGCATTTTACTATTTTACTCCTTTTTTATTTGAATTTTATTTTATTTTAAATTGCATTTCAATAATTGCAACGAATTGCATTCCCAATACAATATATTTTTACTATATTTGTAATATTACGATATGATATTTTCGTTAAATGCATATCTGCTGCATTAAATTCAATTCATTCACAATAAAAAATAAAATAAAAAAAAATTTAAATAAATTCTAAAAATCTGAATGTGAAATCAATATATATAGGGAATTCTGCCGTAAAATTGATTCAAATATTTTTATTTTTATTTATTTTATTTCAGTAATTTTTTGTCCCCGTTTTTTTCGTTTTGTTGAAAGGTTTTATACCCTTTCACTGATTTTATTACATATGCCATCACTACGTTTTTTTTTTGTTATTCTGCACTCGCTCTATATCAAAATAACATCTAATTTTGATATAAGTGAAACTTATTTGTATGCATATTTAAAGGTTGAAAAATATTTGAACCATAACTGCATAGTATTTCCTGAAGCATCAAATAAGTTACAAATTGTAACTTGCTTCGTTTGAGATTTTTCAGATTTTTGAATAATATATTTAGTTAATTTCTGCAGCTACAAATATTGAATGCATTCATATATCTGCTTGCTTCTTAAAGTATTTATTACATAAGTGTCAAAAAATTGTAACATTTCCTGCATCTATTGATGACATTATTTTATACTATACGAATGAACGGAGAACGCAGACAGAGATGTCTCTTTTTTATAGAGAACCTCCCCGGGGTATAAATAATAGTAGCTTAGACTATTTCACCTTTCAAGTCAAAAACTTCTTCAAAACTTATTATTAATAAATGTCAATTCTGCTTTACGCAACAGTATGCATCTAGAAGTCAGAGACTGCATTCAATATTTTTGAACGATATTTTGAAGTATTCTCGTTCTTTTTTTCAATTCTTAATTTTTATTTAAGTTGATATTGAAATCACTATAGGTACCTTAACTTAATTTTTTTTTTATTTTATTTATTTTTTCAATTTTCACTTTTTAAGAAAAAAAACCGTTATATGTTTTTTAGTTTTTTGTTTTTTTACTGCGTTTAACGACATAAAATTGTCATAACGATAAAATGTTGCCAACTACATGAAAAGCAAAATAATAGAAAAATAAAAAAAACGAAGAAACTCTACTTTATATGAGAACTCATTCGTTCGTGAATGAATAGTTCCAATGTTAATGTTGTTGTATATATTTATATGTATTAGGTTATAGAATCCTAAGTATTTGCGACCTATTAAAAATTGTTATTTGAAAGATCCTTATTTAATATTATAAAAATTCTATAAATAAAAATGCAAAAAAAAAAAAAATATATATAAAAAATTTTTATTCTGGAAATAATGTAAAACAGTACTATGCAACATTTTTTGTAATAATTTTAGAACCCCTATTTGATTGGTTCATTAAAATAATGCATCTTTATCTGTGGCATTATCTCATATTAACAATCTAATTCTTATTAAATATTAGACGTCTTAAACTGAATAAAATTTGTAGTTAATCTTTTTTCTGGATTTTACTACGACATCCATCTGTGCCTTTCATGAATTAAATAATCGTTAAGGTCTGAACTAAGTAATCCCAGAGGTCTAGCGTTAGTTATATTGATTAGTATAAGTAACCTGTAGAACTATTAAAGGTCGTGTAAGTAAGAAAACGTTATTAAAATTAAAAAATGTAAAGTAAGTATTAATCTAGAAACGCTAAGGTTTGAGAAGATGTGGGAAGTGGCAGCAACATTATGCTAACGCTTTACTTGCGTTCGGAGCCTCTTATTGAAATTTTTGAATTTTATAGAATGGCTCTAAACAAAGTCTAGTTGAAATTTAATGAATTTTTTATCATCTTAAACAATCTGGCAATGCTAAAGGAATTATAATAATTGCAGTTAATCAATATATGGTTGCATATCCCTGACAATATTACAGATTTGAAGTGTATGACACAGGGGATAAGAGAAAAAAAAAATCATTGAAAAGGAAAAATGAAATTGTCGAAAGAAATAAATGTAAAGTTTTTCTTCTTTATTTTACATTTTCTTTCTTTTTCGAACATAATAAGAACGTTTTTTTTTTTAATGGGTTGTCATATTGATCGTTACTCATATAATTGTATAATGGCTGTATACTTTTATAACTGTACGAAACCATTTAAATCCTTTAGTCATTCGGTTTTTTTATTTTTTTTTTGTTTTTTTTTGTAAATGTCATTTTTATTGAAGTTAGATGTGTATAGCGGAATAGGAGCCATATCAGTTGTAGTGTCTGTATGGTTAAAAGTTTTGTCATATGTAGTAATGAGTTTTTTGTAATAATTACTGTATAATTTTTTTTTTGAAGTATTATGAAATATATTTATGAATTATTTGAAGGTTTAAATACTTATTTACTTTTAATATATATATACATATATATATATAAGCGTCAAATAATTAAGCGGCTGTCACATGTAAATTTGTTTTATCCATAAAAATAATTATGTAGACTTTGTTAAGAAAAGCAGTAAATAAGGGAAAATAAGTTAATAAAGGAGAGTTGTATAGGGGTTTGACACCGCACGTTCTGTTTAAATTCTGTTCTATTAGGCAAACAAATCTGATGCAGGTCTAAAATCCGAAGCACGTTCAACATTTAAGCAGCTTTCATATTAAATAAAGCTCATAGAAATTGGAGCATAGAAATTAGGGCGGTATGACCAGGGTTGTGTTGGAATTGTTTAAAAAGAGTGGTTTATCTTAATGATTTAAATTCAAGGAATCAAGTATTGCTTTAATACCTATGCTTTAATATTTCGAAGCATGAAGTTAGAAGTAAAGGTTAATTTTAAATTTATTAAGGTATATTAGGTAATCTTATGAATTTGAAGATATGTTTAAGCCTAATACCTCATCGATTTACTTGTCCTGTAATCGAATATTATTTACTGGTTTTCTTAAGTCTGTTTGTTGTTTGTAACCTATGCGATTATCAGGGGAATTGCCCAGATTTATTTCTTAGTAATCATAAAGCTGTACATTGTACAAACCTAAATTAATGGAACTTCTTACAATATTTTTGAATCTTTTAAACACGAAATCGAATCGTATACAAAACTTTTTTTCGATTCTTAGAATTCGTATTTTCCCAGAACTGATCTTAAAAATCTTGATTCTCAAAAGTCGAATATAATGCACCTTCACGACTTCTCAATCATAGGAACGTTAAAAAAAATCATACTCTCTATTTCTTTCTAATTTTTTTTTTTGAAATAAGGTGTTTTTTCATTGAACTAAAAATATAAGAATGTCAACGATATTGAAATCATTACTTATGCAAATAAAAATTTAAGGAAACCATAAAAAATTGAAAAGAAAGTAAAAAAAAAATAATAATAATAATAATATAAGGTATTTATATAGGGTATCTTTAAAAAAAAAAAAAAAAACTATGTTCTCATTTGTAAGTTTTTTTTTTTTTTTTATTTTGTCCTGAAATTGGAATTTATACGTATATACGTGTATATATATATATGCCTTTGAAAAAGGAATAAAAATCGAAATCTTGATGAGTTTGCATTATTTACACATACATTCAAACTAGAATTAAATTAAATAAAATTTTACTTTCTTTTTTTTTGATATTGTTACAAGGTAGTGTCATCCAATTTTTATTTGTAACATAAAAATGAAAAAATTAAATAAAATAATGCAATCAATTTTCATTATATATTTCATTATTTTTTTTTTTTTTTTTTTTTTTTTTTTGCATTTGAAGACTTTTCCATTTAATTATTACAAAAAGAGTTTTACTCTGTTTTTACTGTAACTGCTTTTTGTATACCTATAGAAGTAGTAATAAAATTTTTAAAGAATTCTCATTAGTTTGAAGTAGTAGTAAAATTTTTAAGATTTTTTTAAATTAAAATTTAATTGTATTTAAAATGAGATTGAAATATATTTAAGAAGGCATTTCATATAAATAACCTATGCTATCAAATAGAAACTTTTAAAAATAAAGATTTTAGAATTTATAAATTATATATGTCAAGAATTTTTATACAAGGTTCTAAATATAATAGGAAGGGGTTTATTGACTTTATAAAATGTTTTGAAAGTATTTAAGATATATGTTATAAATTATATAGGTAGGTAATTGGTATATTTAAAATAATTATTTTGAGGAATATTTAAGGGAATTGTTTGACTTTTTTTTAGTAATTAAAGTTTTAAATATTTTAAATTATTAGAATTTATTAAATAAAACAAATATTGCATATAGAAAATAATGGTGCTTATACTCGCATATAATTAATACTAACTGAAAGTTTTAAGATTGAATAAAATATAAAATTGCATAACGTTAGGCTAAAAACTTTTCGTATAGTATGCAAAATTTTAGGTATTTTGATTAAGAATGGGAAAACTGATTTGATTTTAGAAACTTAATAAACAGGAAAAATATTGTTTATGCTCTATACAGATTTGTAACCTTATGGAAATTAATATCTATACAGTGTACCTACTGTCTTGAAAACTTACGGTTTAGAATTTTAAATAGCTATGCATGATAATACTTGGCACTAAGGCTCTTAGTCTATTTTAAGTATGGGGCCAGAAACTTGTTTGGAAATCTGTATGAAGCTGAGAAAATTTATTTTATTCTTTTTAGTTAATTTAAGTATACCTTTGGTTTAAAAAAGTAAAATTTGTAAAGTAAAAAATTAATCCTAAAATTATGCAAAAATAGCAATTTAAAAACATAGTTTTCAAATGACAACCAAACGAGTTTAGTATTAGACATGAAATTGAAAACCATATATTGAACAGTAGACAGGCAAAATGAAACTGGTCTCGTAGTTTTCTTAAATTTCACTGGCAAAATTCAACACCTCTAGCATATGAAATAAAAGGAAGTGAGTAGGAATAAAAAATAAAAGAATTCGGCTAGTAGCTTTGGGTTCGGTCAATTCAACTCACCTACATATCCTTTTTTCACATTGATAAACATATTTTTAATAAATGTTAAGGCTCTAGTAACTGTCTGCAAAACCACTCAATAAAATTGAATTAAATGCTGACTTAGATACAGACTGTATATATCATAATCTTTTAAGCATGCAATTGAAGATTTAATTGGGATTCCCAGAGAAATATTACACAAAAAGAAAGAAATTTAAAAGTTTTATTTAAAAAAATCACAATTTTGAACGGAATAAATTATTTTCTCATTTTTAAATTGCATAAAAAAGAACTGGTCAAATTAACATAAGATAGAACTTAATTTTTAATTGAAAACACTAATATAATTAACTTGTATTAGTAATTATTCTTTCTATAAGCGTTGATTAACTAAAGAAAATCATCATGGAAGTACCACACTTTTTCTTCTTAAATGTGTTCTTTTTTTTAAAGCAATTTATCAAATTTTCTTCTTTTGTGGTTTTTTTTTTCTAAATATTGCTTTAAGACTTATTTATACTGTCTTTCTAATTTTATGTTAACTCATTCTTCCGATATTAAAAAAATGCAACAGCTTAATACCAGTTTTTTCTTTATATAAAATTAAAACAAACAAATTCAATTTCCAGTATATAAGATTAATTGGAATCTATAGGGTTCAACTATCAAGTCATCTTAGAAAAATTTTTGATTTGTCTAAAGTGGTATGAAAAAATTGATTACTACAGTTTATGAGCTGAATTTAATAGGTTTTTCTATAATGTTAAGTGCTATAACGTTAGCTCTCCATCATTTCGGCAAAACGGTAGTCTAATATTTTAATATATTTTTCAATATTGGTTCTTCTACTCAAAGAGAATACAGATCGGAAAGTGGTTATCTTCATTTGATCTTAAACGTTTCATTTAAAATATCCTTACATCAGGTGTTCTTATGCTCCCATCTACTTCGGAACCTTAACAAAAGATGAATTCCGAAACACAGGGCATTGCTAATTTTGTTATAATTACAATCGCTAAGAACAAATAATTATAAGTTTATCGCTAAATTCCAATGATACATTTGGATCCAGGGATAATATTAGAATCGATCTCAAAAGATTTTTAATAAACAAAGTTTCATTTATTATAAGATAAAAGAAACCTCTAACAACGGTCAAATTTACAAAACCCTTTTTAAAATTGCATTATAAATCAAATAAGAATTTCATACCATATTTTCATCAATTTCAAAATGCAAAACCTTAAGGAAAATTAAACAAAAAAGAAACCATACTGCACATTATCTCAATATTAGTAAACTGACACATAATTGAATAAAAAAAAGAAAAAAAAAAGACCAAAGACCACAAAAACAAAAAAAAATCACCAACATCAGAATAAAATTAGATTTTATTTCAAGAGTTGAACCTATCAAACGTGGAACAATTCCAAGAAAAATCCAACAAAAGAACATCAAGAAGAAAAACCATCAAAAAAAAAAAGAAAAAGAAAAACAAATTAACCCTTAAGTAAAGAATCTAAAAAAAAAAGACAAAAAAAAATGTGAAACGGAAATTTTTCATTTTAACTCCAGATTTTTTTTTTTTCCTTTTCATTCACACCATTAACATCAGCCACTATATTTTCATCACCTTTCATCATTTGTTTTTTTTTTTGTTTCTTTCCTTCTCTTTCTTTTTTTATTATCGCATCACTAATCTTTTCTCTAAGATCTGAAAATGACAAAAAAAAAACAAAGCATTACAAAAAACAAACCATGAATGAAGAAAAGAGAGAGAAATATTGTACAGAAGGGAGATGATGGAATAAATATGTAATGAAACAACAGTAAGTCGATGCAACCGTCTTAGTAATACTAAACACTTGACAAAATCATGTGACAGTTAAACGAGACCCTATTTCAACTCGTTTTAGATTTCAGGAACAGATGGAATTTTGTTCCAAATTTCAATTTTCTAAGTTTGTTAATTTCGAAGATATCCTGGTTAGATCTAATAAGACGTGTGACAATTAACTAATTTGCTACCCCATCTTTACTGAGGAGAAAATATGCTCGTTCAATCGGAAGCTTCCAGAATCTGAACTCATGGTCCGATCTCGACTCTTAAGCACTAATGTATTCTTTTGCTATTAGTTACCTACAGTATAAATCATTATTTTATCAGTTTTCGTGTTTACTGATGAGCGGACATCGCTAAAATCACTAAGGAAGTAACGCTGAGCAAAAATATACATAATTTTCTAAATCTAGCTAACTTCCTTTTGCTAGTTATAAACGCCGTACCCAGGTTAATATGCATCTACAGCTATTTAAGGTGTAGGGTATAAAAATATTATATTACCGTTAAATGAAAGCGGTAAATGCATTTGATATTTCTTTTACTTAATTTTTTTTCTTCTATTCTTTACTTGCTTCCTTTCTAAGCATATTCTTCATCTCTTTCTTACAAGCTATTGAGTTTTTGTTTCAATTTTTTTTTTTTTTTTATTATATTCATCATTCTTATCAGTGATAAAGTTGAATAGATTTTTTTTTTTTTAGAACAGCACACAAAAAAACAAAAAAAAAAAAACGCTTTGAAGAAAAAAGATTATTACCGTTAAAAAAAAAATGTATATATTTAACATGCAGCACATTCAATAAAGTGCAAAGCTCAACAACATTGTATATAAACTTTTTTGTTTTTTTTTGTTTTTTGAAAAAAAAAAATCCAACAGGCAATATAGCAACATAAAATCTAATAATAGATCTTAAATGAAAGAAAAGGAGAAAGATTGAGTACATCAGATCAATTATAATGATTTTAAATATAATATAAAAGGATTTTTTATGTAAATTTGTATGTATAAGTGTATATTAGATATTTTATTAAAAAAAGGATTTTTTGTATACTTAAAAAAAAAATGAGTTATCTTTTGCGTAAAAAAAATGTATCTCATTTTTTTGTCCCGGTTTTTTTTTTATTTTTAGCTGCCTTTCGACACTTTTAAATATTATCTGATCTTAATCAGACAAAAAACTGAATGCATATTTTTAAGGCAAAAGCATATTTTTTGTTTCATTACTGCTTCATTTAATGAATACGAAAAAAAATTATTAAATAAAAATGGTATTATAAAGTTGCAATATTGATTAAAAATGTTGCTTCATATTAGGAGTGAAAAACTTGTCTGAGATACAGAAAAATTCCGTTTAAAAGTGTTATTTAACTTATTGTTTTGGCACTTTTTTTTAGCACTTTTTGGAATTTTTAGTAGTGACAGCTATTTGAAACTTCGCAATATATTGAAAAACCCGTTTAAAATTGTTGTTTAACTTATTGTTTTGGCACTTTTTTTTAGCACTTTTTGGAATTTTTAGTAGTGACAGCTATTTGAAACTTCGCAATATATTGGGAAAATCCGTTTAAAATTATTATTTGACTTATAGTTTTGGCTTTTCTGTTTTTAGCACTTTTTAGCATTTTTTAATAGTGACAGCTATTTGACACTCTCCAATAGGCTTGCAGAATTGGTTATGTTCCTTAAAAAACTTATTTAAACTTCAAATTTTTTACTTTAAAAAAACATTGTTTAAATTGGGTTGGTCTAAGAAGCTACTGGATCCTTTAAATTTTTTTTATTATATTTTTATTGTTTTAAGTGTGCCTTCGAAAATATTTCAATAATTTAAAACTTCTATCAAACTTTTAATTTCGAAAGATTATTTATTGATTTTTTATTTTTTTAATATTAATATTACATATCATAGATGAAAATTCAATAATTCCGGACCATCGTTTAATAAGACTATTACAGGATAAACATCATACTATTTAATCTGTAAATCAGGAAAATTTAGTACATATTAACATATGCTAATAACCAACCGATTTTCATAATTTTTTTTTTAAATGATAAATATTTAATACGAATGAACACCATTCTAAATATTTTTCAAAATTTTTCATTTTCCATTCATAATTTTCTAATTTTCATTTTCAACCGTTTAAAAATTTTTCAATTATTTATTCTTCTTCCTCGCATTTCGAGGTGCAGGGATCAGTTTAAAATTAAAATATTAATATTTAAAAAATTCAGCCTGATGTTATGCAAAATTTTTAAATTTAAAAGGAAGTTTCTTTTAAAAGGGAATAAAAAGTAATTGTATTTCATTTTCGTCTAAGTCTGAGCCATGTAAATTTATGGCTAGTTCAAGGGTAAGTTATATGAAAATCGATTCCAAAATTTTTGCTAAAAATGTAAAATTTTGCCGATGTCGAAACTTAGTAAGCATTATAAGTTTTTAGAATAACGAACCTGTATAATAAATAAACAACGGTATTAAAATCTTACGAAATCCAAATATATAAAATTTTATATCCTAAGATTCTAAGATGTTTTATCCTATGATTGTCAGAACTAATATAACTGTTCATTTTACATTTATTTTTTATAATATTGCTCATTTTTTAATAAAATATTATTGCTTTTTTTGAAGTAATTGTCAACCTTATCATAAGATCACAATTATGTTTAAATTTACATTGACATAAAAAATTCAATATTAGTGTCTATTTCAAAATTCTACCTTATCATCACTGTTCAAATAGCTGCAAATAACTGCATATAAAGATTTTATACTTATACATTTTTGTACATAAATATATTATACGATGTGTGTTTGTAATTTTTCTTTATACAAAGTCCTTGACAATTTTTTTTTTCACTTTATATACCCAGTTTACATAAGTATGTTAAATATTTAACTATAATAAATTGCATACAAAAAAAAACCTAAACATATATTCAAAGTACAGTTAGGGTCGAAAATAATATGATGAAGAAATTATTAAATTAAAATTGGTTTTAGTATAAATTTATTGCAGGCGGAGACTTAAAAAAAGACATAAAAATTGTGATTTAAAATTGTTAAGCGTTTATCTAAATTTTAGTTACAAGGGTCTTTTGATGCATTATATTTCAATTTTAACTTAGAAAGTTGCTTAAGAAACTTAAAAAGATACATACTGAAATGTATCTCAGACAGTATTTTACCTTTCATATTAATAATACGTTTACCTTCTTTGCAGAGTTTAATGTAAAACTGCTAATCCCTGCTTATATAAGTAGTGCATATAATGAAATATTTAATAAAACTATAAGTTCAAAATTCTTTCTAATAACTGTAAAACAGTTCATTGAATATATAATCAGTACTTGCTCTGCAAAGGCAACTGTAATATTTTTAAACGTCTAACTTAAAACGAAAAGGCTAAAGTTGCATTCTTCAAAGTTTAAAGAGTTTTAACTATTTTAATTGGAATTGGGTTTAAAAGCGGCTTTTCGTAATATTGAAAAAACCGTTCAAAAACTTCTGTTACAAATTGAATTCTACAAATGAATGTATTGTCGTATAATAATAACAGTTCTTTAATGCTCGAAAAATATTGAAATAGTGACATTTTTAAAAATGACTAAATTCTGGAGACAATTTCATCGAATATATAATCCAACAATTTGCAAAATATTTTCATAAATTTGTAATAAGTTTTATTAAAATTTACAAGTACTTTACACAAACAATTTTAAAAACTTTAAGAGCTGGAGAGTTATAAATTTGGTGAAATAAGGCCCTGGTGTAATATATGTTACAGTTATGTAATTTAATAATTCATTGATTTTAATAATGAATGTAGATTGACAATATTCAATTTTAATCATAGAGCAAAGATAAGGAAGAGGAAAAAGTTCATATAAGTATGAAATATTTTTGAGCAAATGGGTAAATAAATACTTTTGTATATTAAGTAAACAAAATCTATTCTAAATAGAATAAGTGTTCACTAATACATTCAAAACTTGGAACATTGTTTATTTTTCTCAAAAATATTTCATACTAAAAAAGTTTATATGAATTTTGTTATTTTTACTCTACGGTTTAATATAGTATAAAATAATTAAATAAATGTAATAAATAGTGTCAGTAATCAAGTAGCAACCTAACTTATAACAGTCTGAGTAATCAAGAGTTTTAAAATATTACATTATCATTTATGAATATAAATAAATAAATAACTATTGAAGTTTTAATTTCATTTTAAAATTTTTATTTCATTTGTTGTTCATTTATTTTTTTCCATCACTGTACTCCTTATATTTATTTATGTATATTGCTGTAATAAAATTATTATACCTATGTGTACTTCTTTAACGAGTTTCTGATTATATTACCATTATTTCAAAGTCAATTTTGTTTTTTTTTTTTCATTTTATTATAACTGTAATATACAACAGTTATGATTACAGTTATGATAATACAAAAGAAAGAAAGAAAGAAAAACAGAAAAACAAATAAATTATACTAACGTTATTATCTTTAGTTATAGTTATATTGAAGTAAAACTATTTTATAAATTGGACACTTACTATTATTTTCCATAAGAAAATTAAAAGTTACAAGTTGGATTGAAAAGTTAATCAAAGGAAATTTAATAAAGTACAAAATAATAAAAAAAATTTGAAAAATATGATTGTAATTGAGAAATAAAACTAATTTTATATGAAAGGAGCAGATATGAAAAAATTTAATATTAAATAAATTATTTTGAAAAAGGTTTTATTTTTTTAAATATATTTTAAGAGTAAAATTTCAAATTGAATTAAAGGAAAGCTTAAATTTACATAAAATATATTCTTTTATTACTTGTTATCTGCTTGAAATTTGTTTTATTATGAGATTTATTTAAATTAAGCTGGAGTTTCTTTACAATTAATTAGTATTTAAAATTTTTAAAGTGAAAAAAAGTATTAATTGGGACGTTAATTTTATTGTATACAGGTTGATTGGGAAACGAAGTGTAAAATTTTGCCTATACTTTTGCATTATCTGTTGGAATATCGAATTGGTTTTGTTTGTATTTAAAATTTCCATCACTGTACTGTACTGTAAATCTTATTTCTAATGTTTACGGCTGGGTGGCACAGTTGTTAGAGTAAAAAGTCTGAGTTCGAATCCCAGTGAAATTGAAAAAATTTTTATATGATTTTCGACTCGACTCAGCTTCCATTCAACATTGGGTTTAAATTAATGGCTTTATCAATAATTAATAATTATGTAGCTTTAATAAAACATACATTATTATAACAATATAAACAAATCCAAAATATAGATAAATAATTTTATTGAATAATATAACTCACAGATATAGAATACCATGTAACTTAAATACAAAAATAGATAAACATAGAATTGCATCTACTGAAAATCTGAGACCTTTCTACATGTTATAAGGAATAGTACTATCTCATTTTAATATTATATGTGGAAATCGTTAAGGTCAATTCTAATAACACGAATATAATATGACCCCCTGTTCCAACATGTACATATGGTATAAACGGACTTATTAGCCTAAAAGTTGCGTTAGTTAGCGTTAGTTAGTTTTTCCTAAAAAAATCAAACTTTCAAAAAAACTACTATAACTGTGAAATTTTCAAAAACACCCTGTATTATTATTATACCATTAGAAAGGTTTTAATTAGCAATGGAATGCACAACGGATTGCAAGGCCTAGGATTTAGAATAGCATGTCCATGAAAAACAACAACAACAACAATTTTCATTTTTCCTCAAACTTTTTTAGGAAAAACTATTTAACGGATTTTAAATTAAAATATGAATTTCCATGTTAAGGATTTAAGTATAGGCATCCTTTTTTTAATTACAAATAATAATTTTTTTAAATAGGGATAAAGTACATTTTGTAATTGTATTTTGATTTAGTAATGGAAGTACGTACCTAATTTTTCAAATAATGAATACTCTAACTTATTAAGAAACATTTTAGTTTAAACCTCTCGTATGTTCAATATAACATTTGGAAATAAATAATCCCTTACCAAACAGGGTATGGGTGTTTTTAAAAATTCAGTACTAACATTTCTAACAGAAAGTAATCAAGCCCAGTATTTTTTTTAATTAAGTACTGCGAAGTAAGTACTTACTTTTCAAAAATGGTGAGTTGCCAGTATTTTTTAAAAGTAAGTGCTTTTTTAAGAATGAAAGTTTAATTTTCTTTGCTGCCAGTTAAATAAAATAAAATAAAATAATTTAAATAAAACCATTAAGGAGTAAATATGGAAGACGACATTGAAGAAATTAACGAGTAATTTTTGTTTTTTATTCTAATAAATAAATAAAAAACTCATTTTTTAAAACAATTTTTTACTTCAAACGATTACTAAGAACAAAATTATCAAAAATACTTTTAACCAGAACTCTCATAAAAATTTTGATTTTTAAATAGTACTGCGATTTAGATTTATTACTCAGTATTTAAAGTTGGAGATATTTTGTTTTTTCTAAGAACTGTTTTCACAGTTCTTCCTTTTCAAAAATACCCTATAATACCAATTCTCTTCAAATCAAATTTCTTTAAATTTAAAATTCCTTTAAAGTTTGGTTTTATGATAACGAAAATTTTCATACTTTTAATTAACAAATCATAAATTATTTCAACAATTCTTTCAATATTTTCAAATAATCATTTTTAAGCGGTGAATACATCAATTTGATGTGCTTTGAAAATAAATTTTTTAATTTATATTTAAATGGAAATAAATATCTTCTTCTTTTTCTATAGCTTTACAGTCCTTGATGAACCTGAGCTTCCGCTATAACTCTCTTCCATACGTCCCGATCTTATGCAACTTTCTGCAAATTTCTTATTCCTGAGATCCTTAAGTCATCTTCAACAGCGTCTAGCCATCTTTTTTTGGTCTTCCTCTACCTCTAGTACCCTGCATTTTGTGGAGAAACACTCTTTTTGTTGTTCTGTTGTCCGGCATTCTTATAACATGTCCTATCCATCTTAACCTTTGCGCTTTTATGAATCTTATTATGGTTCTATGTTCAGTCAATTGTTCAAGCTCGAAATTATTTCTTGATCTGTATGTACCATCTTCGTTTCTTACCGGAGATAAATATCTAATAATTTTAAAATTCTAAAAACTTCAAACATTCGATCTCAGGTTCTTATATGCAATTCATTATAGATAAACATCTAAATAGAAAAGTATGATTTTATGGTATAAACTGGATAATAAATCTATATTTTGTAAATGAAGTGATAAAGTAATGGTATTAACGAATTTTGCGTTGTATCTTTTCCTAATTTTTAAAGTAAATCTTATACTAGAAGTAGTTTTTATTATGTTCAGCTAAATCCTTAGATTACAGGATGTAAACATAAATTTATTGTGTTATAAAGAAACTTCAATTTGAAAAGTAATTTGTAATTACTTTTTCATATTAACAAATTTTAAAAACTTTTAATCATGATAATTTATTGGAAAATTTTTGGAGAGGCATTTACATAATCTCCCTAGCATATATTGAAAAACTTGACTTGAAAAATTAAAATTCTATGCTAAGTCCAAAATCCTATTACTTTTAACAAATTTTTTGGTGTTAATGTATATACTCGTACATTTAAAGTATATGGATATCTCCTTCTACGGAATTAGAACCCTGTTGCACCAAAAAAATTAATCACAAATCAAATAATCATTTAATTGAAAAATAGGTATTGCACAAGCCGTCAAGTTTGAATAGTAAAAAACACTTACTTATCAAAACATGATTATTTCATTAGTCATATAAATGGTTGCTGCAATAAGACCCATATCTGAAATCACTTTTTACTTTAATGATTCGGGTGTCATTTCAGCGCTTACTCCGAAATCACGTTACAGAAGACTCACATACATTGTCCAATAGAAATCTACAAGGGACAAGCTCCTGTGACCTATTTCAAAATTAAAGTCATTTTTGCACTCAAAGTTTTTTTTAGAAAAAAGGAGACGTGAATCAGTAAACGGTTGAAGTCGTAAGGTGGGGCAATATAGCCTGTAAAAGTTCAATCATCCATGCATCTAATATAATCCTTATACTTGAAAATCCTTTTAATATTCTTGAAATCAAACCGTACATTTGTATAAAAGTTCAATTACTAGAGTTTGGCTTAGAGTAGACATGTTTTAGTATGTTAAAATCTCACAATACTCAAAGAAGCACTGAACAACTTCAAAAGGTGGATTAATAATTTTTACTATACCTCATAAAAAATAAAGTCTAATGTGTCTAATAAAAAGAGATGGGAAGGAACAGGAATGGTCTGTTAGAAGAGATTAAATAACTTAGAGACATTACTGCCCAAAGAAAAGAACCTGAATTTCCTGATCACAATTTACCTTCACTACCTACTTTTTGTATTCAACCTAGTTGTAAATTATAGAGTTATTATTGAATTCAAATTTCTACAATACCTTTAAAAATTTAATTTAAGCTTAATTAAAATTAATATTTAATTCAAATTAAATCAGTATTATTAGATTTTACTCTTTGAAATAAAACTATATCTTCAGATACAATTTCATTATAATTTAATTTTTACCTTTAATTTAATAAATTATTTTTTTAATTTCAAATGAAGTTTTTTTTTTTCAAATCAAATATAAAATTTAGTTGTATAACTTTTATCCATGTATAATTTTATAACAAACCGCAACTTTAAATTAAAAACTACAATTTTTAAACTTAATTATTTATTGCAATCTTCAATTTAATTTTATACTTTTGGTTTAATTTTTTTTTTTTTTAATGTTTTATAAATTAATTTTTCCAAGTAAATTACTTTTAAAATGCGGTTCAAATTGAAGGAAACTAGAAAATTTTTTAAATTAAAAAAAGTTCAAAATTGAAAATAAGGCTCCCATCTAGTTGGGGTTTAAAATTTTAACTTTTAGGCATCATACTTAATGCACCAAACCTTCTTAAAGGGTAAAAAGAAATCTGGTTAAATTCAAAGTATCTTGAGATTTTTTTTTAAAATAAATATGTATATATATATATATATGTATATATACGTAAATAAAAGAATAAATGTTATCCCTTAAAATCATTGATAAAATATGTATACAAAATTGTTGGGTATACCCAAATATCATAATACTCTAACAATATAATATGGTAGTATACCATACTTCCCCCTGCATATTCATAGGTCTAGTTTAGTGGGAATCTTTTTCTTTGAAATTATTTGTGTTTTCTTGTTTTTACCTTTCATTTAAAATAACTTTTGACGTTGAAATGGGTCTCTCTTCTGATATAAAGAAGAAAATAGTTTTCTAAGTGGTAAAAAACTTTTTAAATTGGATTATGGCAGCTTCCCACCCAATTTGAATTTCTTGTTTTTGTAGTTTGTTTTTTTTGTTTTTGTAACTTGTAAGTGATAAATACGACGTACAGAAGTTAAGTATTACAAGACATATTATATGTTACTACGTGAAATGTTTGACAATTATACAAAAATAAAAGAGCAACAGTTGCCTCTACTTATAAAAATTTTTAAGGAACTGGACATGTTAAGTGACATAGACATACGATGGAAACTGTATTAGTAAGAAAGAATATGGAAATTATTTCTAGGAATGAATAAAATAAAATTAAAAATGGGATACGATATTATTTAAATATAATTTGATTTTGATTTATTAATTTTCTAATAAATGTTGTAAGGAGTTGATCAAGGTGAGCATTAGGATAGGATGTGCAAAATATTTGTTTATATTTAACGGAATTTACGGGTAAGCAATGGTTGTTTTTACCTATAAATTTTAATGTGAATTAAAATGTTGAAATGTTTTTATTATTTGTATCTTCATATATCTTTTGCGTGGCCATGTTTGGAAGAAGGCCATGATTGGAAAAATAAAATGCAAAATGCGGTCGCTTAACTTGAAGGAGCAACAAAAAAAGTTAATTTATATGGAAATTAACTGAAATCTACAACGGTCTAGTTACTAGTAACAATTTGGAAAGTCAATTTTAGTGAAGTTAGTAAAGCTATTGGATTGAAATAAAAATGCACAAATAAAGCTTAAAAAAAAAACAGATTTCCGTTATGCACATGATTACGGCCGGGTATAATGAAGAAGGCGAGAAGTTCACTTTAAGAATAATTATCCACAAAGGGAACTTTCCGTAAAATTTGCTCTGATTCTTATAGAACTTGTTTAGATCCTTGTAAAACTTGCCTTTTAAAACCAATTCTTGCGGGATCAACATCGACGGAGTAAACCTAATTTTTTAATTGTTTCTTTTGTTGCAAAATAACCTGGTTAACTTTTAGATGTGTTAGGGTCTAAAAATAAAAGAGGTAGCAGATAGTTTATAAAAAATATACAATTTCACTAGTTCTCAAACAAATTTCACTATTACTTAAGAAAATTTACTGAACAAATACCGTTAAGTTAGGGAAGTGCAGTCTGTTTTCTGTAGAATATCGTTTCTAATCCCTATTTCTAGTAGTTTTTTGATTTTTTTACCGTTATTCCACTTGGTAGCTTAGGGCTTCAAGTTGATGTCCTTTTTAATTTATATTCATAGCTTTTTCTACCATTTTATTCCAAGATATGTCGTGTCTACTTAATTCATCCAGCACCGTTCCTCTGTATCTAGTTGTTGGTCAACCTTTTGACATCAATCCGCCTCGTGGATTCCAGGTGAGGGCTATTATTATTATCCACCTCCATTTACTTCTGTTGATTTGGCTTAACTTGATTTTGCTCCTTCGTTAGTTTGTCCCCACAAGTTTGCGCATATTAATTTGTTTGGCCGGAATGTTCGGCATTTTATTCTGAAATGTTAATTTATGAAGACTTATAATTTATTCATTATGGAGTCTGGATATTCTAGATATTTGTCGTTCTACTAAAATAATGCCTCTTTCAATTCTAAAAGATGTCCTCGTTTCAGCTTTGTTTGGAATACCTTTGTTTGGATACCTTTTATTAAATCTTATATGGAACTCTATTTCAATTATATTCAACGTCATATCTTAATATTCGTTACACATATTTTTCCGCAAAAAGTTCTTTCCTTAAAAAAACCTTCAGATTAAACCTCGTATTTAGATAAACAATTTTATATAGTAATTGCATATGTATCTTATAGATAAATTCTTTCCTAAATTCATATAATATCTAAGTAGGCAAGAAACCTGATGTTGCAAATTAGTACTGAAAAAAGGGTACAAGTAAAGAAATATAAAACAAAAAAATTGTCAGTGGATTGAGTTAATGTTAAAGTTGTTAGCTAGAAATGAAATAAATTGGCCTAATTTCTTAATTAATATTAAATTTTAAAAGATTAATTTAAGGTAAAGTTTTATAAATTTTCTAGATAGAGTAAAAAAAGTTAATATTAATTTTTTTTCTTCTTCCTCTTGATTCTACAAAATATTATAGATACCCGAGATACCTGAGATACCTGAGATACCTTATACTATACAAACGATAAGTAAAAAGATACATTTTATAATATCTCTTTCTCTTTCTTCAATTATTTCTTTATTAAGTTATACATTTACAGAAATATTAAAGATTAGGTTGGGATAGGAAAGGGTAGTTAGTGTATATAGGAAATTAAATTCTTAAAATTGTAATAGAACTTTTTAAAATTGGATTGAGTCCTTCTTTAAAGTTTTATATTCCATCTTCTTGAGAAAATAATATTAAGATTATTTTTAATATTTAGTTAAAAAATAAGAAACTAAAGATACTAGAACCTAGATATATACATATTTAATTGGTGTTGATTTTTCTAAAGAACCTTTTATAAAAAAAAAAATTTTTACCCATTTAATTTAACATTGTTAGGTTTTATTGTATGGAATAAATTAATTTTTTAAGTTAATTGACAATTTAAAAAAAGTTTTTAAATGACTTTTTAAATTGTGAATGATCTAATGATAATATTTTATTTAATAAGTAGATTTTTTCAAAAGGTCTTACAGATGATTCTAAGAAAATAAAATAAATATAATTAAATGTAATTAATATATTATTATGATTTTATTTTTTAATTATAAGGGTCCTAAGATATATTAGGTATATTATAAGTGTATAAAAGATTTTGAATGACGTTTGTGACGATGTGAAGGAAACCAGTTAGATATGAAGAGGTAGTCTTGCTTACGGGTGTGTTTTGAGTTAAATTCATGTTTGATTATTTGCCACCAAATGGAAACGATGTCGTGATTACTCAAATAGAGCTTCGAACATAAGGCTTCGAACTAGTTTTTTTTAAGAAACCGGTTGACAGATTCAAGTAGCTGCCATACAATGTCTTTTTTCTACGACCTTCAATATAATTTACATGGAGACTTTAAATTTGTGCAATATATTTGCGTACATGTGATAAAGTCCCACCATTTTGGAAGTCTTTATTAATTAAGTTCTATTCGGAATCTCATCTAAAACTTTACCGAATATTATAACTAAGTATTTTAACCTGCGTGTGCACATAGTATAGTTCGTCTAGTGGAAGAAATTTCCGTGTTTTCAATCAAATCTAGACATTTTAAATTTTGTAGAAAGGTGATTAAGTTTTACCTTGACAACTTCCAAAAAGCTTTGATTTGTATATAAATAAGCTTCGCGGGCAATGTGCAGGAAACTGCTTTAAACTGGATGATATTCTTATATGTTCCTACGGATATCTTACAGTTGCCAAACGGTCCCTTGTTTAAAAAATATTCAAGTTTTAAACTAAATTATATACTTAGAAATATATTTTATATTAATTATCTAAAAGTGTACCCATTCTTTGTTTGTTTTTTAAATTCTACCAATCCCTATTGAAAGAAAGAATTTAAATCAGCTGTGATGTATGTATACTTGTAAATCCAAATGGATTTTAGAAACGATTTGAAGAAAATACAATGTGATAAATGAGTGATTCAGCATTTCCTTTTCATGTGGGTCTGGTGTATTTTTTTACATTATGATATAAATTATAAGTTATATGATTTTATTAGATATGTTCTGAGTTGAATTTAAGCCCGAGACCCTTCGATTGAAAGGCCGACGTCCTAACTACTACGTCACCGGTCGGATAATAAATGTGTTCTAGTCTCTGAGTGTATGTTCGACATACACTTTTGATTAATATATACCAATTTAAAATGGAAAGTTGTGTAGATCTAGGATCATTAAGCTTCTTTTGATTATAAATGAAGGGAAGGTAGTGGATATTCTTGGCATTTGAATCTAAATGAGATTTTATAACATGTAAAACGTTTTAGATTTCATTTCAACACAATTCTATATTTAATACATAATGGTAATTTTTATTTTTAGATTTTAATACATCTTTGTATCTGTGAGTTATATACTTTAAATTAAATTGTTTTTTAATTATTATATTTGTTGATAATTATTTTTATTAGTATTGATTATACACCAAATTTAATCAATGACAAAATGGTAGATAAATTGAATGAAAACCATGTAGTCCAGTAAAGCTTTTGACTGTTACTAAGACTTAAACTAGAATCACTCGGATCAAAGTTTACATAACTTTAAGTATTTTGTTACTGGGTTTTTAATTGGTTTATCAGTTTAATACATCACATTATTACGAAACAATTTTAATAATTTTTTTCTACAATATCCTATGACCTAGATACACAGGATATATAGGATATCCTTTTTAATATTATAATATTTTCCAAATTTTATTATCAATCATTTTTATTATTTTCCTTTCAGTCAAAGTCTGAACTCTTTCTATTGTTATTGCATTCAAAATAGCAAAACTATAGAAAAAATTTTCTATAGTGTCTCAATTGGGGAAATCAGAAAAAATATTTTTAACACTTTATTTCAATGAAAATCTATTAATAGACTAGACAACGAGTTTTTCCGCATTTTAACAATAAATTTTAGAACAATGTTTCAAATTTTCATTTGCTTTTAAAAAAAAACTTATCTTTTAAAATTCATTGTCTCATCGATAAAATAAAATAAAAAGAAAAAACTAATAATAGTTAAATAAATAACTTCATTTTAAAACTTATTCTTTGTACCAGTACGAACATAGTTTTAAACGTATACTAAATTTCCCGTTACGTTGGTGATGCTTTAAAAGCGGCGAGATGAATTAATATAGTGTCGAATCGAATAGTCGTCATGCACATAAATTTTAATTTAATTTGAAATTGTAAAGCTGAATTTCTAAAATTTTGGTAAAAATTTTTGTGTTTTATAGCCAAAGTTTGTCAAAATTTGGTTTGTCTAAATGAGAAGGTTTAAATAACTTCCACTAGAACTTAACTTCCATAACTTCCATAAAATAGTATTTAATAAGTTGCATGAATGAAAGTTTACCAAAAGCCAACATTTTTCAAAATAAGTTTCGTCTAGTGTAAGAGGTTCAAGCGGTTTTGCAACTTCCGTTATTTAAGAACCTTATTAGGTTCTTATTAATTACTAAATCTGAAACTTTGACGAAAGAGGTTAAGTAACCTTATTTTAATTTATAGCCTGTATCCTACAGTTGACACAGCCTATAGGACAGTATAATTTTGCTTTTTAGAAGTTTTAACTGTTTATACGCGTACGAACGTAGGCCATAGCGTATAATAAATTTCCCATTACATTTGTGACTTAGTAAAAGATAGGGCTAGATATGGATAGATATTTAAGTGAATAGATCTAATCAGAATTAAAATGCAAAATCGATACATCGGTATGTTCTTCCACTGTATGAGTTTCAGATTTCTGAAATTTACAAATTTTGTTTTTTGCAAGTGTAATATCAAAGACGGCTTCACCTAATTTGCCTCAATGGTCCGAGTAGTTACCATAGAACTTTTGTTTTTTAATGAATAACTCAATTTCTTTTATGCGAGTAGCTTAGAGTAGATACAGTATACTTTTATTTCTTCCTTGATGTTTTATTATTTTTGTCACAATTGTAGTTATTGCTTTTTAGAGGTTTTAACTGCTTTTTTATTATTTTTAAATATTAAAAATATTGCTAACACTTTTGTTAATTTTTTTTTAAAAATGAATTTCGAATTTCAAAAAAAAATTTTTGACATTTTTTTAGTGTTTTTTTAACACAATATAAACTTTACTCTTTCAGACAATCAAAAAAATTTAAATGATGAATTTTTGTTGGTTTTATATTTCAGCTTTTTCAATGAACTTTTTCCAAAACTTTTTTTTTATATTCTAAATTATGAGTAATTTATTAAAATAACTTTTATGGAATACAAAAAAAGTTTTTTTAACTGCAGAAAAATTCTTCACTAAATTCAATGAATTTTGTGTCTTCTGTGTTCAGTGCATTAAAAATTCTCCATAGATTTTGATTATTTAAAAATTTTAAATTATTATTGATGAAACTTTTCAATTATAATTATTTATAACTAAATAAATAATCTCCACGGTGATTTTAATTATTTATTCATCTTCAATACTAGAGATTCTAAGAAACAAACAAAATTTGAAAGAAAGTTTTAAATGAAATTAATTTTTAATTTCTGAATATCCTTTAGAAAGGTTTTTGAAAAACTTTGATAGTACAATATTGCCCAGTCGGACGTCGAAATACCGGATTGTTTAATTTCGTAGAATTAGGTCAATATTTTAATAAAAAATATTTTTTTAAAATAAAAAGAATAGCACTTTCGAGATTCGGATATTATTAAACATAAATCAAAGAAAGTCTTTTAGGTTTAAAAAATTCTGCAAATATAAGATTCATTAGTGATCTATAATTTGTAGAGTTTTCCCTAAGTCGCAATGAAAGGGATTCAGATAAATAAATTTATTTAGAGTAAATTTATTTTGGAAATTTATTAAAAGAGTGTTAAATATAAACGACCTACATATAGTTTGATAAAACTGAAAAATAGTTTGATGGAAATTCGAAAGATACTGCTTCTACTTATAATATTGTTCGGAACTTTTTTCGAATTAAAATTTTGTAGAGTGTAAAAAAAAATAGAAAATTAATCAGTAACGTCAAAAAATATAGTTCTTTACGCTTAAACAATTTTTTAAAAACCAAAAAATTAAAAGCCCTGTTTGCCGAGAATCGAAGAAAAGAAGATCCTAAATACGGCAAGAAAAATTGAGATAGTTCAACTCTTAATCTCTCACAGAAGCAAATAACTCTGAAAAATTATGGTGCCACTTTTGGGACTTTTCCAAATTTTGTTGTCGGCTTTTTAGTTTGTACTGAAGAATTAAGAACTACGTTTTCTAATTTAAGTCGGCTAATCTAATTTCTGCGTCCCAAAATACGAGATCTGGAATTTTATTTCAATTTGAAATCGGAATTGTTTTAAAAAAAAGGAATTTGGAATTGGAATTGTTCCCGTTCTTCGAATCATAATTTTTTTCGTTCTTCCCTGTTCCTGATAAAACAAAAGGTTTAAGAACAATAAAAATTTGTTCTTATATTGTTTTGTTATGAACCCCTGTTTAAAATATTTAAAATGTTCAGTTTTTGACCTCTTTAACTCTTAAACAAAGGCCACGATCAAATGAGTTTATAAACCTTAAAAGCCTTAAAGGCTCATACTTATTTCTTAAGTTCTAACGCTTCTCAAATGTTTAAGTTCCTTACTCAAATCGTTTAGAAAATAATAAGAGATCAAGAGTTGGCAAAAAACTGAGTTTCGAACAACGGTATATATACTTTATAAAATTTTTACATTATTAATTTAATTTAAGGTTTTTTCCACATTTTGGAGGTTATATTGGACATTTTAACTAGATGTGAAACCAATCAAATATCTTAACAATTCGAGGAATCAAAAACCTCGAATTGTTAAGATATATTAAAAAAAATTGTAAGCCCCATTAAAATTTAACAAATTTTTGATTTTGATTTTTTTTTTTTTTAACGTATTAAATTAAACTCTTACTTATATGTTTTAAATAATTTATATTAACTTTTTTTATATTATTTAAAAAATTGGTGTATTTATTTTATTAATATTGTAACTAAATTAGTGTAATCAAGATTTTAGCGATCATATTTATTTAACAAGATTTTATTTCATATTTTTACCCTACTTTTTTTCAATTAAAATATTTTAAATATTTAATACAATTGTAAATACTATTCTATTTTCATTTATTTATTTTAAAAATTAATTTAAACAGTGCATTTCTGAATTTAGTCAAAGGAATTTCAGTTAAATTAAATATATCTGAATTTGTACAATATTTAATATTTAATTAAACAACTAAATGTTAAATTTTTAATAAAGTTAAAACATTGATTTACACAGTCCCGATTAAATAAAAGTATTTTAATATTTATTTAAGTTTTTCCAAAAATTTCAATTAAAACTGTTTATATTTAAATTATTCATTGATAATGACAATGATAACTTAATAATTTAGTAATTTCCATTAGTTTAATTCAAAAAAATTTATTATTGGATATAACAAACATTTATTACTAAATTTTTATCTATGAAATAATTTTTAAATTTATATATTTAAATTATAATTTTTTTTTTTTGTTTTTTATGAATTTTTACACAATATCAAATATCTGAAGAAAAAAAAACTCTGACTACCAATTGTGAATTAATTGACCTTTAAAACTTCTATAATATGTTGGTCTCTTTCTTTCTTTATATTTTGAATGAGAAAAAAATTTTTCTAGAAAAAAAAAATTAAGTAAAAAAGGAAAAGTCAGCATATCCTTTTTCAAATTAATAAGTATACAAATATATAATATACAAGAAGTATGTACTCATATAATATAGAATAATATGAAAATTATATGTTTGAAGAATAACTTTCTGTTAAAACTTTTCATTTCCTTGTTTTTTTTTTATTATTTGTTGTTGTTTTTTTTGTTCTTCTTTTTCTTTTTAAAGAAATTATAATGCTTCAGGTTATTCTAGTATATATATATATATATATATATATGTATATGTGATGAAACTTTCCTTTATTATTATCCGATTAGTCAAAGTCTTGGGAAAAATTAGAAGAACGCGTAGAGTTTTTTTCTTTTGAGCTATTTTCTCTTAACTCTTAAGCTGTCAAATAGGGTTAGTTAAAGCTAAAGGTTAAACTGCGCTTTAAAGGCCCGATTCATTAAACATTTTAACTCAAAAAAAAATGCACACCTATATTTAAAACTGTTGAAATTAATCCGTAAACTGTAAAGCCTCTAAAGTCTGTTAATATTTCTTGTAAAGTCTGGTTATTTTATATGGATATGTGGAAAAAGGATATGCTGACGATGGAAGCCGCTACGATTCCGTGGTCCAAATTGGCTCAAATGCGAAGTTTGTCTTTCTTTTGACAAAAAATATTATTCTCAGCTAATTTCATTAAAACCATTTCAGATTTTGATGAATTATTAGAACTCGACATTATCCAAACTCCTAGAATCTCTAGAACCCATGAAACTAGTAACATTAATTTTGAAACATACTCTTCATGGGTACTTAGAAATAGTATGGCAGTTTCCCGATCCCTTGGTTTGATTTGGCCCAACAACTAACTTAACCTTACTATTGACAAAATAGGCATTTATACCAAATTACATTAAAATCTGGTTAAATTTTCGAAATTTTTTTAAAGGGACTAATAAAGCCTATTTATTAAATGTTAAAAGGTTCTAGCTAAAAAATAATAATAAATGGAATAGTTCCATAAAACGCCGTTTCAAAATAATAAAGTCCAAAATTAACGAACATAAATAAAAAATATTAAATTTTTAATTAAATTCATATTGGAAACCGCGTATTTCCCCCCTTAAAAGTTAAGAGTTTTCGGCGAACTTTTGGCTCACTCACCCGGGTTAAAAGAGAGACTTTTGGGTTATTTTACAGAAGACTTTTGACCACAGGACTTTTGTTCCTGTGGTCAAAAGAGCTTTGGAAGAATATATTACTTAGAATTTTATCGACTTAATGTGCTCTATGGTTGGTTAACTACAATAAGTTGATAGTCACAGAAGACTTAATATGTTTTTAAATCGCTGCCGCAATATAGGTCATGTTATAAAATACGTTCATCACCTTAATGACAGTCATATACTGTAACGCTTTTTCGAACTAGAGTTAGAATGAAATATATAGGAGTTCTTTTGTTAGTCGCACCTCCAAATTGTACAACACTTTACTTTATAATCATTTAAGTTTAATCTTCACATTGTTCATTACACTGCCCAAGCTTATCGCTTTATTTCGACTCCGCGGGGCAGTTTTTTCAATGAGTACAAATCTTACACTTGCGTCGTACATTTACACTTACGTGTAGGATTTCTACCTATTTAAAATTTTAATGGGTTTGACTTCTTTAGGACGAAATTTAAATGATCATTATGAGAACTGTCACTGACCGATTGAATCATCATTTACAAGATAAGTTGGTATAGATTTGAACTATTCAATTTTTAACACAAACTGTTACTTAACTTTAAAATCTAGATTATCTATACTCTGATCTATATTCGAATGCACTCATTGAAAATGTAATTTAGAATTCTGAAATTATCAAATAAAAAAAAACAACAAAATACTGAAAAATTATTTAAGAAAAAGGACATACAAAACTTATGAATTCATTTGTATAGTAAGCGGCGCTTACCATACATTTTATATTAAAATTTATTGGAAAATTTTTCTTTAATTTTTTATTTTTTTTTTTTCTTATGAAAATTTTTTTCCAAGTTTTTCTACAATACAAAAAAAAAAAATGGAAATGAAATATATAATATTCAAAAGTATTGGGATAATATTCAGTATTCAACACTCAAAAGAAAAACTTATCATTTATTGTTTGTTTGTTTGTTCTGGTTTTTTGTTTTTTTTTTTTGTAGTTGTTTGCCGTTGAAAATAGCAAAACTTATGAATTTAAAGAATTTTCCATATTTTCATTTTTTTTTTTTATTTTTTTTTTCTGAAATTTTTTCTTTTCATTTCTTTTTCCAAGTTTTCAAAGTATAAATGAAAAAATAAAATGAAACTCACAATTTAAGGAATTTTTTTTGAAAAATTATTAGATTCAGGCAGAGGATAATACAAATTTATCTAGGAATATTTGTATACGTATATATATATATATATATATAAATTATACTTGTATATAAATCTATTGTTGAAATATTTTGCAAAAAAAAAAAAACAAAAAAAAAACAAAAAAAAAACATTACAAGTAAAATTAGTAAAACTTTTATATTATGTGATAACTTTATTCTTATAAAATATCTACACATGAACTCATATATATTTCAAGAATGATGGTGTGATAGTTTTGTATATGTATAAAACTAGTTTTTCCATAATATTGTACAGATTCCAACTGTGTCTTTGAAATATCATTGATGAAAATAAAATAAAACAAAGAAAGAAAACAATGATTTTATTTTTGTCTCTTTTCTTTGTTTTACTTTTAAGAACATCATTGCATTTACGTGCAACACTCTTAGTGATCTATATGACACTTACATGACAGTATTCATAGATTAACTTTATACTTATACATATACATTTGTATGAAGTTTTTATTATAAAACATATTTATTACATATATACATATGTTGGAAAATGTATGAAATATGAAAGTTAAAGAAATACTATTTAACTGAGGATACAAAAGAATGTCGTTACTAAAATAAAGATGGTTTTATTTTAATAGTTTTAAATAGTTTAATATTTAATTATATTTAATTTTTTAATAGTTTTAATGTCTTGTAATTCGATTCAGGGTTTTGATCTTAAACTAGTAAGGCCCTTATATGTACTTTAAGTTAAGTTATTGTCGAAAGCTCTTCAGTACCCAAACACACCTTGGTTAAACCTTTTGTAAAATCAATTATTTTTATTAAGCAGCTGATCAAAACCCCTTTAACTAAAGTCGCTAACAATTTTTAGGGTTTTCAGGGTTTTATACAAAATCAGAGTTCTAATATTTTGTTTAGTGAAGATTCCGAAGTGGGGGTTATTTATGAAAAAGTTAGAGAGTTTTCAGAGTTCGATACGTATTAGAGAGAGCACAAATGTATTTCTTTATTAAAATTATCGAATGTATTCAAATACTGTATTCTAATTCTATACATTTGTTCTAAAAGCTTTAAATATGGTGTATACTCAAACTACAACTTAACTACATTAATAAAGCGCTTTTGAATATATTTGTGCAATGTCTAATACGTATACAATATCAGATTTCCGTCAATTTATTTAGCGGGTTTTAATTGTGTTAATTAACGAGTTAAAGTCAATGTAGTGAGTAAATTTAATAATGCAATAGAAAAATTCAAAGTTTCCGCACAACCAACTGAATCTAACTGTTATAATACTCTATTTAAATTCTCTTCATATGTAAAAAGTCCCCAAAATATAATTTTGTAAGAATTCCCCAAATTTCCCCAAGGTTTTGTGGCTTGTTTCATATGAAAAAGATTTATTTAAATTTAAAAATGTCAAGAAAGTCTTAAGTGGTACGGTAGCAAAAGTACGAAAGTTCATTGGAGGCTTCAGAATATAATCGTTTGGCAGAAGTTAAAGCATTTTCTAATTAGTTTTCAACGTGATTCGACTATCCGTTGTCATTGGATTTAACGTAGTGATTAAGCACATTAATTTACCCTTATAACCTACTCGATATTTAAATATTAATCAAAACTTTTTCATTTTACTTTATAACTCACATATTGGACATCACCGAATTTTATACGTTATAAGAGGTAGTGTTAGCGACAGTCCCACTTGTTGAAATTTGTGCATTCACTTCTAATTATTCAAATATTTTACTCCTAATGTAGTACTTAACTTACCTGTATTCCTATTTTAGTATTTCCGTACAATGTTCCCTCACAAATTTCAACATGCACATATAATGGTTTCGACAAACTGGTTACCCTAATACATAACCAATAAGCTAGCAAAAGCAATTGCTATCAGAATTAATTTTAACACATAATACTCAAAAAAAAAGAAAGATCTGCCAAAAAACTAAAGAATTCATACTTTTAAAAACTGCAACAGTTTCAAAAAATACAAATTGAAGACCGAAAATCAATTCTTTTCAGATTTTATTCAAATAAATTCTCATTACCCGAAGGACAGAAAGCAAATATCAGCATTTAAGCTCATTCTATCACGAAAATATTAAGTTTAAGAAATAAATAAAAATGAAGAATAAAAAAAAAAAGTACAACAAATAAATTTTCTTAGTAAGACAAAGTGCATATCTTTGTACATATGTAATTTAAAACATTATTCTAGGAATTATGAACGTGTCGGATTGTCAAACCAAAACAAGATTTTAATAGGAAAAATAACACAGAATATGTTTTAAAGTTTTACTTCTTATTCTTTTATAATATATCTTATTTTATTTTATAATGACTTTAATAACACATTTTTCTTGAAATTTTAAACATCCATTTGAAGAAATATTATCGCAAGCATTCTTTTAATTTAATTTAAAAAGTTAATTTTTCAATTATAAAATAATTTCTTATTTTTTTGATAATAAAAAAATGTTAATAAAAAATTTAAAAAAAAAAAACAAATTATACGTTCTTAAGGTTTTAATTGTTTAAAATGAGGTGCTAAATTTCAGTAGAATGATTAAGGTTGGGATAAACAACATTGAGTTGGGATAAAAATTAACTCAATTTTCAAAATTATCTTGATTTTCTAAAATTATGAAATTATTAACGTCCTTTTTAAAATCATTCTCTTTTTTAAAGGACGTTAAGATTTTTAACCTTTATTTTAGAGCACGTACTGTAGTGAAAGAGCTTGAACTTCTGAATGTTAGAAAGTTTACTTATACTGATGGAACTTCTGCTATTGTACTTAAATATATCACCTCTTTCATTTCGTAACCCCTTAGCAATCATATTACATTATTTCGGTAAATGTTACCAGTCAATTGAAAATTGCTCATGTTTCCCCCGATCCTCAAAAAGGGTGACAAAAACGACCTCTCAAACTTCCGGCCAATTGCCATTATTTCGGTCATTTACAAAATTTAGGAAATTTTAACAAAAAGCTGATGAAATACTTTGCCTTCAGAGCCTTCATGAAATACTTTTACAAGATAAGCAATATGGCTTAATAAGTCAAAAGGTGATCTTCTAAAATACCTCAGCGAAAAGCTCATAACCAGAATTCATTATTCCGATGATTCTGAGGTTGTTGATATCTCAAACGTTTTTGATCGAGTACGGAATTATGCCATTATCACCAATTCTTTTTTTGAATAGCTTCTCTGACGACAGCACTATGGCATCATCCGACGATTTTCTCAAGAAATCTAATGTCCGCAATCAGTTAAAAAAAAAACTAGGTTAGTTCATTTAACCATGACTTGATTAAAACAGCTGATACGGATGAACATATTTTTGATAAAGTTAAGAATATTGCCAAATGTTTGGGTTTTCTGTCCCATTAAAAATTATATTTCTCTTCAAAGAATCTGTTTTATATATAATATATAAGACCTATATACGACTTAAAATACAGAATGGAGAAAAAATTTCACATTCGGGCTGGCTTCTCCTAAATATCTTGGAGTTACGTTGATAAAATTCAAATTGCACCTTACGCCTGGTAAGCGACCCTATCAAATAAATAACACTTACTTCACTAAGGTTCCTTCTTTTACATTGCGGAAACTTCAAGATGATTTAAAGCTAGTTATGGAAACTCATTTGTTTTGAGGACCGCTTGGATTTGGATCATGTTTTCATCTAATATGTTTGCCTCTGTCCATAACGTTCCATATCCAACAATTTGCAAAAATTCAACACGGGTGTTCTTAGATCCGTTTCTAACTTTCCCATAAATTTCCGATTGACGTCCTACTTTCCTAAATATATAAACCCACATATGTATATATGTATAAAGAAGTCCGTTCCTAGCGTTTAGTTAGAAACTATAATATAATATTTTGAAAGAATTTTCATAAATTAACCAACACAAATTACCAAATACCATTGAACTAAATTTTAAAATGTTATTGAAAAAAATATCTGAAGATACATTTCTTCTAAATTAATAACTCTTAAAACCAACTATAACAGCTATATAGTCAAATACCTTGAAATAACAAAAATATATATCTTAAGTTTTTCAATAATTAATGGTGGTGTTTTTTTTCTAATTTAAATTATTTACCCAACATAGGTATAACCGTTATTATTCTCTGTTAGTTTTTTTTGCTTAAAATAGTAAATTACATTAAATAATTTAAAAAGTGATACTAAATTAACCAAAATATTTTCAACTATACTTAGATATAAATTTCAAATTTAGAATATTGAACAAACAAAAATTCTATAGTTAAAATCCATTTTTCCTTGAAAATTTCCCCACACATACACACACATACATCTATAAAAGAAAAATAATGTTGAAAAATAAACTATCAGAGAGTATAATTTTGTTTTTCATCTTCAAACACCTGATCGTTTCTCATACAGTAATTGATGACAACATAAAACAACAAATTTCATTTCACTTCACTTCCAAAATAATATTAGTGAAAAACAACACTAGAACCATCTTGGATTTTGTTGACGATGTTGCACAATTACTGCAACGAAAAACAAAAATATATTTTGTATGACTATAGGTCAAAAGGGTATACTAAATTTGCCAATAAGTTTATGACGCAGAGCATGAAAGGGTGTAGACATAGACTCAAACGTGTGGGTCGGATCAGAATCGAAAAGTAAATTGATCTAGCTATGAATGTCCGTTCGTCTGTCTGTTCGTTTATCTGTCCGTCCGTTGTCACAATAATTCAAATGATATTGAAATTTTTACAAATTAGCTTTTATGCAATAGCCGTTATCGCTATTGAAATTCAACCAGTTTGCTGCCCGAGTTGGAGTACCTGCTATACAACTTCTTTTTTTAAATGAGCATTACTATAAACCTAATAAAGGTGGATGTCTGAAATTTTGTCAATAATAATTATCTTTAATGAGCACAGTTTGAATAAAAGAAAGTTGGTGAAGGGAAGAGGTCCGAAGAGCTACCTTTCAACTTATATTTTATTTTGGATGATATATGAATTTCTAACCGGATGATATAATGTCGATATAACAGTCATACGGGTATCCCAGAGTTGACACATTCTACTCTACTACACTGTTCCTCGTTTTTAATAAATTTTGCAGGCGAAAGACGAAGTTGTAAGTGAACAATGAAGATATTTAATGTTTGTTATTTTAATGAATTTTTGTTTTTTGAATTATAAAATAAAATCTTGTGCAACTATAATAAGTCTTAAACTGTTGCTTTTCATAATGAATGGAACATATTATTTTAAAAAGAAAGTTTTACAAGTTTTTTAGAAGAAAATATTGGTTGGAAATTTTCTTGAACAAATTTATTTTAATGGGATATTTATACAAATATTTATAGATATTTTGTAATATAAACACCTTTTACAAAAATATTTTCTTAAGGTATACATAGAGTATCTGCAGAAAAAAAAAATAAATTAAACTCACGTTTTGTAATTACTATATCATTTAAAAAAGCAAAAAATTGTTTTCAACTAAGTTTTTGGAAAATAAATTAAATTTAAAAAAATTGCAAACCAAGTCACGCCCTTTTGGACAAGCTTGTAGTATTGATTTCAAAGATCAGACAAATTAAATATATGGAAGAAGATTCGATGCTAAGGTTTAATTTGGATTCTCTGTCTTGAAATAAAAGAATGTGCCAGTCACTCAGCGAAAGCCACGGAAGATAACGTATTTCTGAAGCTCTTATCGGTTTTCCAGATTAATATCGTATGTATAAAACCAAATACGTGTACGAATGAAGTTCTAAGGGTATATTGGGTCACCGGTTAGAGACACTGGAAACGACAGAGGATATATATATATATCTCAATATATAGATAGTTTGCCCAATCTTTTCTGGGAAATACTAGGCATCCGGAACTCAAAGGTCACAAAAACACGAAGATCGAAAGTGATAGAGAAGTTAGTTGAAGTACCTAGACGTAGTTTAGCTTGAATCCCAACGTTTGCTCAAAAACTTGTTTATCTAGTACATGAAGTTCGATTAGCTTCCATACAACTTCTTAACCTTTTAATGCATAAATCAGGACCTAAATAAGTTGTTTGGCGCAAGGTAATTTAGTTTTATTTCCAAAGTCTTCACAAAATTGGGTTTGCCTACAGTACGGGATTCAAATAGCTGCCATATGCATCTTTTAATATAGTTGCCATATACATAATTTCTCAAAGATTAAAATTTTTAAATTTAAATTTGTACATTCTACTAAAAATTTCAGGAAATTAGAAACTCAAATATTCACTTAAAAAAAAATATTATTTTACTAACTAACTAAAGCTTCGCTTCTATAAAATTCCACTAAAATTTAAGAAGTTTTAATTAATAATTCTAAAAAGTGCCTAACTAACAATATTTTCTTCTAATACCGCATATACACACAAAGAAATAGAAATTCTAATAGGGAGTACAAAAAGTTATTACAGTTTGCAATTATATTAAGAAATTGACGTTAGAATCAAATTAAGAATTTTGCTCAAAGCGTATTAAAAATTTTAAATCGAAAAATAATTTTTAATCATATAACTTTACTTAGAAAAGGAAAAACCAATTTATTCTAGGATAAAGAAACCTAAAACAACAAAAAAAATTACTACCTTTAATACAATTTACTATATATATACTAATAATATTATTATTACAATATGTATATCTGATAATCGATACTCCTTACGATGATGTTAATTTAAGTCCAGCAAAAAAAAAAAAATTCAATTTTTAAACTCTTTATCAATTTATAATAGCAGTATAATGGTCATAACATAAGTTAATACTTTTATATTATACTACTATTCTCTTCAATACATAATATCTACAATATTACAAGTATTTTTCACTCTATTAAAATTATGCGTTATTGCCTTTTATCTTTGTGTGTCTTTCACTCTTCTCCGTTTTTATAAACGTCTTGATTCCCTTCACTAAATATTTGTATTGAAATTGTAAAGAGAGTATGGCAATACTGTTTCATTATATTAAGAATAAAATCAAGAACTATGGTGAAAAACCCAGTCGAAATTTTTATTTACACCTTAAAGAAGCCAATGTGAAATATAGCTTAAAAGACTTTTGAGTGGAGTCCGAAGCTTTGCGAATTATTGGAAGAATTAAGAAAACTTGGAAAATAACATGTTAGTTGAGGCAAGATCGCTAAGTAAAAGAGGGCTGCAAACGAAATGGTAAAGTAAAAATTTAATATGCCCATATGTTAAGGGTGGTTAAGAGAAGCTGAAGGTAGAAGAAGAAACTGAAAAGCTTAGTATATGGAAATATTTAAACGATTCTTTTTTCCTTGATCCTCTCAGCTGCAGCAGTTATTAGTATATAATATTTCGTCTCTACCGACCATTGTTTTAAGGCCGTCAATGAATAACTATTTACAAGGTCCTTAAAAAAAGCAATACCTAAATACTCAGGTGATCGTACAGGAGTACGAGCTTAAATAAGTATAAACTTGAGCATATAGAAGGCGTAATTTGATAAATCTGGGATTATTAAGAAAATCAAAGTGTTGGACTTCATCCAAAATCATCGTTGTTCCTTTTTCAAAATATTCGCATCTATGTATATGTCAAATTCTGAATTAGATGAATTTTAGAGTAAGACTCAAATCTGAGCTAGATTTCAAATATTTGTTAAGCGCCCTTTAATTTCCAACTAATTTTAGGGATTTTTCCTTCTTGAGGTTTGGAACCTTTTTCGCTATGGATTTTTTTTCTGCAACTAAATTGAACAGCAAAAATTGTTGTGAAAAAGTCTGAACTTGTCTGTACTGGGCGGAATGTATAAAACTGATTTTGAACCCAAATTTATTGTTTTCAAACTAAACTACGTGTTCAAGCATAGAGATTACTTTAAAAACTTAGTTTGGAGTTCCGGCTCAGTTTAATGCATTTGTCGGAGAGATTCTATAAATTTCTACTCTCTTCAATTTTGATAAATACTATATATTAAATTTTTATCCTTCGGTTCTTTGGATATATTCATTACACGCTTTTACTACTTTAGGGTTTTAGTATGCACATTGCCACATTATGCATATTGTAAACACTCCAAAGTAGTAAATTTACTACTTTTACTACTTCAATTTTATTTTATCTGATATTCCTTTTAACTAAATAAATCTCAATAAAATCAATAATAAGCGATTTATTGGACTTAACTGATTTATGAGTAGGTAAGATGATCTTTAATAATTATTTCATAAATCTTGTCCTCTATAAATTTAATTTCAACCAATAAATAACATTTAAAATTTCATTTAAAAAATTTAAATCCCGTTATAAATTTTCCAGGAACAATTCCAGATCGATTTTATTAATAATTACATGATAAATAATAAATATAACTTTATATTGCTGCATACCATCCCTACTAAATATTGATTTTATTTTACTTGGTTATTTTTAATTTTTGCAAAAATGTTTGTATGTATGTATGTATTTTCCGTAATATTCTATGTAGTAGTAAAGAAAAGAACAGAAAATATTCTCTAAGGATTTAATGTACTTAATTATCTGTCAATTACAAGTCGTTTAATAATGGAAAATTTTATTATAACAAGAAAATGGAAAATTATAGTTTATATTCCTTCAATATTAGAAATATTGTAATATGGTGTATAGTTCAACATTTTCACAAACAAGATGCATTTATTTAAGCATAGAAGTAAAAGTAATGTGCTTATTATTATCACTTTGGATGTTTATTCTTTCGGCAGTTTGAATAACTTAAATCTCGTATGAATAAAAACCTTAGGTGAATTCATCGAAAGATACTGTGCGTGCAGCTATGCTTCCATTAATATGAGACCTTAACACACTCAAAACACGTGTCCTATTAATTAATATACAAAACTATTTATTCAGTTTTCTCTAAAGATATGATTGTTTAAAACGGGAACGCCCTAGATCCCGTGGTACCAAATTTCGTTAAAATTGATTGAGATTTTGATGAATTATTAGAACTCTATCAATAGCTTCTATATACCAAATCTGAACTTATTACGTAAGATTTCGAAAGATCTAGTGCTTTTGCATGGAAGTCTCCCGACCCCGTGATCTGATTTGGCCAATTTATGAGCTAAACTTTACGATTGCAGAAGAAGGCATACATACTAAATTTGATCAAAATCGATTGAAATTTAACCGAATTATCATGCTTATAGACCCATACACACGCACACAGACGAGCATACACAAAAAAATACGGATTTACGCGTTTCCGACTAAATGGAGCAACTTTTGTAAAGACTGATGAAATTCTAATTTTTTTTTACCGAAGAACTTATAACCTTTTCTATAGTATATATATATAATAAAGTATTGAAACTGAAGAAAAGCTAAAATATAATTGATAAGTTACAATAACAGCATTCAGGTCTGCAAAGGGTTCCATTTATTCCCAATAATTTTTTAAAAACTCTATTTTATTTAAAAACTAAATAAAATTTATTTTAAAATTAAATTTCACAATATATTTTTCAAAATGTCATTGAAACTATGGCATTACCAAACTATAAAAAATTCGCACATCCAATTTATTATCTGTCAATGCATGTGCTGTCACGTTTTAAAAAATTTGGCTATCTAACATATCCAAATATATCACAAAAAAGATCGGTAATTATTTGATAATAAAACATAAATTTTAATTTATTTAAAAGAAATAACCACCTTGAATCAATCCCTTGATTTGAATACTCCTTTGTTTGCATTTAAAAAAAATAGAAAACTAATCGGTGAATATCATTTTGATTTTTTTACGTGAATAGCGAGTTAACGGAAGTTAAACAGTTTACAAGTTCCTTTAAAAAAAAAACAACTAGTAAAAAGTGTTATCATATTCGACTTCGTAGAGTTTTAGAAAAGTTTATTAAGTATTAAGTACACTTTTAGAAAGAATTTTCTACTGTAATACCACTTCCAGTAAAGAAAAAGTCTTAGACACATTTTGTAATTTACCTTAGCTTACAAATTTCCAGGTTTTTAATGAACGGACTAACTTCGCAAGCTCAACTTGCTTTAACTCAAACTTGAAATCAACTCATTTCACGACCGAAGTACCTGCGCTGAAATGTTAAGTGCGTTTAATTTGTAGATTGAGTCCTTTAGCTTTTATTTCGCTTAAAATTGGCATGAAGGCTAAGGAAATTCAAATTTCGATTTATGATTCGACCTTTTACAAACATTGAAATATATATTAAGAAGGAACCAATATCTTGCAGCATTTGGCTGTCATAATTTGATCTTTTGGTCATTAGAAGGTTCCGGTTATTACCCCCCCAATCAATCTTGTAAAAGTATTTCCAAGTTATACAGCGTTTCTTCAATTTGGCTATAAAGTGGCATTGTAAAAAATCCCAATCCTATTTTGATAATATGCAAGAAAAGTTATTAATACTTGGAAGTTGGGATTTTTTTACGTTTACAATACTTCCATGTTTTTTTAAAACGTATTCAATCAAGTAAAATATTTATATTAATATTATGTGTAGAATATAAATTCTATTATAAAAGGCAATTTAATTTTAATTTACTATAAATAACTTTTGCTTTTCTATATATTATTTTATTTTTTTTTATAATAGATAATTATGGCGTCCTATTTTCATTTTTGTTGTGATGTTGAACAAAACTTAAAGGTAGTAAAAGATTTTTTAAAATTGTTTGGTCATTCAAGACTTGTCAAAAATGACAACAACAACTTGGAAATAAAGTACTTGGAAATTAATATTGATTATTAAGAGAATTAAAAAAAAATAAGAAACAAAGTGATTTACTTTGACTTTCTTGTATACACCTTCTATTATTGCCTGTCAATATCAATTATGGTTTATTTTATATTTACAATTTTTTTTTTAGTATTTAATAGTTTTCTTAAATAATGTTAGGATTAGATAAGTTTTCAGTAGAAAAAGTAAAACTAATCTCTTAGGACTACTCAAATTTTTAATTTAATTGTATTAAATTTTATAAATGTATTTTAAATAATTAGTTTTATTTATTCTTATATTCAAATTCTTTTACGAATTTTGGAGACTTAAGAAGCTTAAGAAACTTAGTACTCAAATTATAAATAATACCCAAAACCATGCTAGAAAAGTTCGATGAAAGGTTGTTAATAGTTTTCAGCCACGATCAATAAATAATTTATGCTTGGGACTGTCATTATTGAGTTTATATTGAAATAATACCCGGTGCGCGTTACTGCGCCTTTCATTACGGGTTCATTTTAAGTTGATGTTATTGAAAAATTACATACGTTGTAAGTGTTGATTTAAGAATGTATTAAAGTAATTTTTTAAATGATTTTTCTAGGATTATTCTAGCAACTTCTTAGAAAATTTATGAAACATCACTTATTTCCGTTGGTATTGTTTGTCAGAAACCCCCCAACATATGAACCATCTGAAAAAAATTTTTTTAAAAGGTTCTTGTTTCGCAATAGGTTTATAGAATGTTTTTATACCCGTATGACTATATAGTCCAAGGGTATAATAAATTTGCCATTACGTTTGTGATATAGACTCAAGTGTATGGATCGAATCAGAATCGAAAAATAAATCGATTTAGCGATGTATGTCCGTCCGTCACCACGATAACTCAAAAAGTAAAGGAGTGAGGATTATGAAATTTTCACAAATTCGTTTTTATGCAAAAACCGGAATCTCTATTTAAATCCAGCCATTTTGGTCCACGGGTTCGAGTACCTGCCATACAACTTTTAATTTTATATGAGCATTACTCTACACCTGATGAAGCTGCGAGTCTGAAATTTTGCCAAAAATAGTTTAGTATAATGGCCAAAGTTACTTGAAAATTTGGTAGGTCTAACTGCAAAGGGTTCGAGTAGCTGCCATACAACTCCTTTTATATGAGCATTACTCTACACCTAATAAAGCTGAATGTTTGAAATTTTGCCAAAAGTAATTAACCGGATGATATAATGTGTATGTTCAGATCATACGGGTATCCCAGAGTTGACACAGTCTACTCTACTACACTCTTCCTCGTTTTGACCTACAGTTGGGCCGACATGAGTTAACAAATTCCAAGTCCTTTAATAGAGTTAACTACTTGGCCAAAGAGGTTAACGTATACTAAACTTGAAGTCGCTCAGTCAAACCGTTTCTAATTAAGAGTAAAGAAAAAATCTTTAAAAAGCTGATGGGCAAAGCAGTACTTCGCAAAATTGGACGAAATTTGAAAAAGCATTGTAAGCCGCCCATTGAAATTGTACAATTTTTTTTGTGGACACTAAACTCTAACAAACCCTTTTTCAACAAAAATTTGAGGTTTCATAAGTGTAAATGTTCACAATTCTACAGTGTAGAGATGAACGGACGGTCGCCTTCTTTATTTATCGTTAGAAAACTTTAAGAGGAGACTTATTTCTTTTGTTTGTCTATAAAACAAGGTTAGTGACTAAACTGTGTGCTTATAAATAAATGAAATGTGAATTTTAATAACACTGCTTTCATTTACAAAACAAAAATAACTCTGTATTGCTTTTAATCGAGATATGCCAGCGCAGTTTAGGGAGCTCTACCCAAAATATAATATTTTTTGAAGTGAATTCGGCCAAATTCGACTGAAAACTTTTAATTGTTCTGTTCCTCAAATCTCAGTTGTTTGATACTTTGAGAAGTCTGCACTCCAACTCTAACCAGCCAGCAGTTAACCAGCAGTTAATTATTAAATTGCTCCTCACAGTATTCAAAATAAGAACATTTGAGCTTTGAAATTTTCTTATAAAAGCTTTATACTGAAAAATACTGGGAATAAAATAATTTCAATATCTGATGCAATTTTTATATCAAAAAAATATCAAATAAAAATATCATTTTAAAATAAAACATTAATTTAATTAAAATTGCCGTCAAATAAAAATTAATATAAAAACCCTTTTCCTTTTTTTTTTGTAAATACGACAACCCAATTTAATTCAAAATATATATATTTTAATTATTTGATAGGTCTTAAAAATACAAGATACAAGATACAAAATATCTTTTACTGACAAAAAAAAAGTAATTAAACCAAATAATATAATTAATTTAAGTGAACACTATCATTTAAATGAAAACTAATATCTAAGTATCTAATCAAAATGTCCCAAAAAAAAAAAAACTTTTTCTTGAAGCCAAAATCATGATAAAAATAAATAAAGACTATATAAGAAAATTAAAGGAAAATTTTTCCATTAAAATTAATTATGCTAATTATTTTCTTAATAGATTTTAAAAATAATTTTTTTTGGTTTTTTTCCTCTCATTTTTTTATATCCGAAGACAATTTTAAATTTTTAGTTGAATATTATATACTTCTAGTTCTATAAATAAAATAATTTCGATATTCGAGAATCTATTCATACTATTTAGATTAAAGTTTTCAATATACAATATGAACATCAATCTATTCAATGTATTTCTTATACTACTACAGACAAATTGAACGACGGTATGAGAAAAGTCTCCAAGAAAAAAAAAATAACCCCATAACCGCTAACAAAATGTCCCCAATTAATTTGAGTGTAAATGAAAAAATTCATCGAAAAATAATTTTTTTAAAACTCTCCAAAAATAATTCCAAAATTCTCCAACAAATTTTGGAGACTTATTTCATTATTGGTTTTAGCCAAAATTTATACAAATTCAAATAAGGAACGTTTAGAAATCTCGTATTTTTGAAAAAATTGGAAGATTTGGTTTTTCGGAATAGGAGAGATTTTTTATAATTAGACCCGAAATCTGGATTGACTTTTTAGTCAGAATATTTATATTTATTTATAGGTGATGTGTTATTAATTGGAGATTTAAAATTGGATTCAAAAGTTAGATTTCAATAATTTATTATTGTCTACAAAGTTTTAAACTTTTTTAATTTTTGGTTTTGGAAACTTTTTCTAGGGAACTTTTGTCGTACATCCAAATTTAACAGTAAAACTATAGAACTTCTCTGAGTGTATCTTATTAAAGTTCGTTTTCTTTTCAATATTTTTAAGAATAGACGAAAACTGATAGTAGCGATGAGTAAAATTAGAACAGTAGGAAGAATATTAATTAAAAACTTTTCTCATCAGTAACTCCTTAATTATTTAAAAAAAAAAAAACACCCAACAAAACTATTACAAATACAATAATATGAATATGTATATATAAACGAATACAAGAAAAATATATAAATACTTATAAAAAATTAAAGAAAAATTGAAAATATTTTTCATAATTATTATTATATAGGGAAAAAAAACGGATATTTCTATTTTCACACTATATATAAATTTTATAATGTATAAGTTTTCTCATAAATTCTAATCAAAATATTGTATATATACATATTTCTAAATTAATAATTATATATATAATGTAGGTATGTATGTATATATTTTAATATATTAATAGTCCTGGTTTTTATACTTGTGGAAAATTTTATATTTAAGTTTATATGTATATAAAGTATAAAGGTAAGAAGAAGATATAGCAATTGTATAAATATTGTATTTTAAAATATTTAAATAGTTTTTAAGACAAACTTTTTTTAAAAACTTGTTAGATTGGAATCTGTTTCTTGGTAGTGAAAAGATGTTGATTTAGAAGAATTGCTCCTTGTTAAACAATTCATTTAAAAATTTTATTATAATTTGAAGATTACACAGACGGTGGCATTCTACTAACTATGACGGAGTTGGATTATATTTCTAATTTACAGGAAAAACAGTTATAATACCTAATCATCTTTCTTTTAAACTAATATCAAACTCCAAACTATATAAACCCTTTTAAATGTGTTTAATATACTTAGGAGCTTGCTAAGAAGTTCTACAGTTCTGAGCTTCATTTGTATAAGGTGTTTTTATGAAGCTATATATGCTTATAAAATATTCATATGAAGTTAAAAGTCAAATCATAGGATCCAAGAATTTTATTTTTGGTCCACTATCACAAAAATGGTCTGCCACTTCACATTTCCAACTGCCTCGGTTTTATTTAGCTGATCTTCTTCAATTCTCCCTTCAATTCTTCCACTCTTAGTTCATCTGTTGTGGTACCTCTCGAGGTGCCGTTTGAAAGCCCAATCTAGGGTAACGCATTCTGTGAATTCCAAGACGAGAGTGCAAGATATAGAAACTCAAAATATTACTTATGTAATACAGAAGTGTAGTCATCCCCTTTTTAAAAGCCAAAAAAAGGGTTTTTATAGAAAAAGTCAAAATGAAAGTATGTATAAGCTGATATAATTAATGAGCCAGCGTTGACTAACTTTGGGGTATTGACAGCTTCTTTTTATAAATAATTTGCTTACTTTTATATTTCCGAAACTGTTTATCTAATATTATTAAATATAACAAGTAAATTTAAATTAATTCCTATTTGTTTTCTAATAATTCTCATATCTTTTATCAAATTTGTAAATTTTAATAATTTTAAATATTATAAAAATAGAAGTTTTTTTAGAAATATCATTTAAAGTTCATTGCTTTCTTCAAATCTATATCTTAAATATATTTAATTCATAGTTTGTTTTTTATAAATGTAACAGTAAAATGAGAAATAGCTATTGTTTTACCGTTAAAATGATTAAAGTTGTAGTAACAATCAGAATTTTAAAGTGCCCCTAAAATTATGCAATGTGAGTTATTATTAAATAAATAAAGTTATTATGATTTATTTGAAAAGCAGCGTTGCCTGAGTGGTTGTACACAAGATGACAAACCAGGGAAGAATTAATTCATAACCCTGCACAAAACTAAATATACATACATATGTATAAACAAATGTTAGATTTGTAATGCTAATATGAATATTTATTCTTATTTTAAACTATAGGTTGTTTGAAGATAGCTGTATTAAATTTTATTGGAGACGGACAACTAAAACTGAGAATCAAATAAATAAAATAAATCCTGCAATAATTCAATAAGTCAAACAATGGTTTAAGAATTATATTTTTAGCTAAAATATACAAACTCAACTTATATTATTGTAAAATTTTTGAATAAATTTGAATTTAAGTTTATTTTTGTACAATGTATATTGAACCTTAAAATTGTAGATTTCCAAATTTCCGAGAAACATTTATTTTTTTTTAAATAATTTTAATATAAGTACATGAATTTTATATTACAAATTTATTTCAACTTTAAAATACAAGGACGAAGTTGTTTCTCTGTTTTTCTTACATTATAATAAATATTATTTCTAATTGAAAATGCATTAATGTACAATATTTATGTAAATTATTAAAATGTTAAGTGTTATCAACTGTCAATGCAATTGATAGTTTATTGAATAAGTAATTGTTACCATGGAAACTTATACCCAAAATACAACTTGACTCTTAAACACTTGTGAATATACAATTCAAATCTATCTAAATGGATTCAATTAAGTTTACTTAAAAGCCTTTAGCTTCATGTAGAAACCACAACCTAAAATTTTAAATTTTTTTAACATTAAAAATACTCATAGCCTGTCGAATATGAAAGTCCCAATTGATGAATGTTAACAAAAGACTCTAAATACACACTTTGAAAAATTTATACACTTGCTTAAATAACGAAAAATTACTCAAAAAAGTCAGAGCTATTTATGAAGCTGGTTAAGCAGATTTTAAAAGATAGGGGTATAAACCAGATTTAAGTTTTTCATAGAACTGTTAAAGACTTTCAAAACTAAATGAATCTATTGAAACACTCACAAATGCTCAGTATATGAAAAATAACCCGATAGTTTTGACTGGACATAAGCTATTTTAAAAGAACGATTTGGTGACGAGAATTTTTGTCAAAGGAATTAAAGTTAATTGACTTTATTTCACATCTTTTAGGAATTAAAGTCAATTCACCTTAATATCAATTTAAAATGGTAATAAAATCAATTGAATTTAATTCCGTTTTGTATTTGAATTTATTTAATTCATATGCGTACATATAAATATTTTGGAAAAATGAAATATCCTGATTTTTCACCAACTCTAAAATCACTCTTAATTCAGAACCACACATATATACATAAATATTAAATATTCTGGGAAGGGGAATGAACTGGTTTTGAATCCAACCCTAAAATGTCTCCGATATGATAGAAGAGAGGTGAATTAGGAGAGATTTCAAAATTAGAATCAGGGTATTCCCCTTTTACAGAATATTTATATATATCTATATTTTCCCCTTCACAGATAATTATAAAACCATGAATTTAGATTTATTCCACAAGATCTATCCAAAATATATTTCAATTTTAATTATAAAATTGTAAGTCAAATTAATAATAATTAATTTTAAATTTAAAAATATTTTTTTATAATTTTTATAAAATCTTTCTTCAACAAATGTTAATTGAATATTCTTTTGAACTATATTTAACCTTTTTATTTTAATTTTAATTTTATTTAATTTAATTTTATAATATATATAATTATTTTATTGAATTAATTACCGCAACAGAACAAATTGTATCTATTCTTTTCTAAGGAGTATATAATAATAATAATAATAAGTTGTATCTAAACTTAATAGTAGATGAACAATACACATAATTGTGTTGTCTTCGGGCATAGTGTAAAATAATTATTAGAAAATTTTAATTAATTTTCTCTAAATTGAAAATTATAGTATTTGCTTGAAAGATTGAAGTTTATCGAAAGTTTCAGATTTGGTATAGATCACTTCGAGATTTCAACTGATACCATCTATCTAAGAAGCCTTCTATCTTAGAACAGATAAATTGAATTTTATTTAAAACCCTAAAAACTAAAAAAATTAGGTTGTTCAAGTTCAAATTTTGTTGTTGTAAGAGGTTATTAATGAAATCCGAATTTTAACATTTGAGTCTGGACTTATACTTTTTATGTCTGGTTTTATGAGAGTTGATGGAAAGCATCGAAAGCCACTCAGAAACATTTTAAGGGTTTCATCTGGGTTGTGTTGAACTTTTAAGAAACCAAAACCACCCTCCTTTTTTAAAATCAAGCTTGGAATAAACCTGCTTGGAATTACATATGTATTGTTTGGTTTTTAGGATCGAGATTGCGATAAAAGAAACTATATGGAAAGGATTTAGGGAATTATAGAGTAAGTTATATCCTATTTTGGATTTGGATCTTATTTTGGATAGAACGCTTTGTGACAGATGATCTCATGACGTTATATATACATATAACAAACGAACTGGTCATCAACTTTATAATAATCCGTTGTAAGTGAAATTTACATAATAATTTTCTTTCAATAGACTTAAAAGGTTTATTTAATCCCCTGACTGTTGGTATATTTATTGGCATCATACATTGACTTGAGATCTATTAGTGTGAAGACTTTCTTCTTTAAGATTTAATTGCTTCAAAGTGTAATATTAAATGCCTTTGCAGATGTGCCTATTTTTATTATAACTTATTTCCATCTAAATATACAACTCCCACGTACATTAAATTGATATTAAACTGGGTATAATTTAGCAAAATGGGATGTTCTAGTATTAGTATTGGTAATTTATATTGATAAGTACATTGACTGAAAGTACACTGACTGCGATGCAAAAGATCTGTTTGAAAAAGTTACTATCCACATACTTTTGCTTATCACTGTATTAATAATTAATATAATTATATACAAACAATACAAAATGCATTAGATTAATATTATATCTTATATATTATGTATTATATACTTATGTATACATTTTAAAGAATATTTATATATATATGTATATATATATGTTTATATGCAAGGTCCTTTAATTCAAAAATTTTTCCATTATATCTGTTATTTTTGTGAAAATGGAGAATAGAAATTTTAATTTAATTATTTCATTTTACATAACAATACAATATTATATTAAATCGTTTTGTTGTTATTTTTATTTGCTTTTTTTGGTTTTTTGTTTTTGTTTTTATTTTTCTTATTATAAATGTTATTGTTGCATATAAAATTAAATTGTGCAATACAATTTATTTTTCAACAAAATGATAGCAACAATTAAATGCTATATATATATACATATATATATATTATATAGCTATAATTGTTTGGGAATAAATTTTATAATAAAATGCAATATAAGATACTTTCAACAAAAAAAAAAAAACAAAATGAAATTAATTTAAGGGTAATTTACATTCTTGAAAACAGCAATTGTTACAAGAAATATTCTTAAATGGTTAGTTAAATGATTATAGTTAACAAAAATGGTTATATATATAATTAATTTATATAATATATAAATGTATATATACATATATAGATATACATAAGTATATTATTAAAGAAAAATATTATTTTAATAAATAGATAAATGAGATAAATATTAAAAATGTTTTAAAATTTATTAAAGAAAATTGAAAATTCTTTTTTATTGTATCCATTTGTAAGTGAAATAAAATTATTATTCATAAATTTTTTTAAATATTTTAAAAGCATCAGCAACAGCAGCAAAAGCAGAAGCGCTTTAACATTTGAAATGCTTCGAAAACAAAAGCTTTTAAATAATAAATTTCCTTTGACTGCATATCAAATGGAAATACAAAGAAAATAAATAATAGTAAGAGGTTAATGTATTTTAATAATGAAAATCGTAATGGTTACTAACTAACTTACTAACTAAATATAAGAGATGGGGACATTGAGTTATAATTATAATGCATTATTTTGGTAATTATTAATTCGATACAATGCATTAATTTCTTTAATAATGCATTAAAATAATTATATTCATTTAGTTTTTCGCATTAATTCATTAAAATAATGCCTAACTTAAAATGCATTAATAAAAATAATTCAAACTTCAAGTTAGAATTACTTTTAAATTATTTTAGTAACTTTTGAATTAAAAAAATATTTCAGAAATAATTCAAGTAATTCAATGAATTATTTTTCTTTAATTCAAAAGTAAATTCAAATAATTTGAATTATTTTTGGCAATGTAGTATTATATGTAATACATTTAAATATAATGCTATATTTTAATGAATTAGTTTGAAAAAATAATTTAAAAAACTTATTGTAATGCATGATTAACAAAATTAATGCATTCATTAAAAAAATAATGATAATAGTGACGTAATGCATTACAAATATAATGCATTAGTCCCATCTCAACTAAATATATATGCTACATTCATACTAATTTTCAAACAAAACTTTCATTGTTAAATATCATCATCACAATTGAGTGTTACAACCCACATTTATTTATTTATTTATTTGTAGTACCAGACAATGGTAGATATTGCCTAATATTATAATAGTCTTTCTCTTATCAATCATTTGGGCGTCTCATTGAAGTATTATAATAAACATTTAATTTTTTTGTTTGATATGATCCAACCACTGTTTGAACCCAATACCCTTTGATTGAAAAGCCGATATCCTAGCCACTACGCCACCCGTCCGATTACAACTACTTTATTTGAGATTATATTGGGTTTATTGTATCTGTGAGTTATGGATATGAAATGAAAATTGTTTTAATTGTATATAATAGTTACTCTATATAAAGTTATCCCCAATCCGGAATCGAACCTGAGAAACCCATTCATATAATTATAGGCTCGTACTCTTATCAGCTAGGCTACGAAGGGAATCGAAGGACGAAGCTAAACAATAAACACTAAACAGTGTAGTGTCTTATAGCAATTTAAACTATATTCTGTTCTATATTTTCCCAAATGATGTTTCTATTTTATAAACTTTAAATTACAAATTTTTTAAACTTACGAAGACTCAAATTTTCAATATTTTATATTATGAAACAAATTTGAAACAATTGAAAATCTAAAATACGGAAAATTGAATAATAATATTTGATTTTTAGAACTTCAAGTTCTCTGAATCATTCAAATTTTTGAAGCTAGAATTAAAATGCAGAACATAATAATATGTTCTAAGAACTAATTTCAAAAATGGATTTAAAAGAAACTGACTAAAATTTTTGAATTTAAATTGAATTACTGAAGGTGGATCTTTTTATTTAACTTTAAAATATTATTTAAGTATTAAATTCCAAGAACTCCCACGCATTTTGTAAGGTTTTTTATAGCATTGATTGCTGCTAAAAAATAACTTATTTTCATTCAAAATTCAACAAAATTCAGTAGATATTAAAATTATGAGTAGACATTAGAAACTTTTTTTCAATTTACCTGCGAAAATAACTGTTTCTGAAAAATATTACTTTCGATAAAAATATACAACATATTGATTTTTAGATATTTATAATCGAAAAAAAAAACCATAATTTATATAAGAGAAATTTTATTATTAAATTTGAAAGAAAAAATTATAATGTCGAAACATTAATAAAAATTTTATTTCCAAATAAGACTTTGGTGCCGCAAAAGGTAAACGGATCGAAAATTAATCATTTCCCGTTAATTCATTTTGATATAAGTAGTAGCATTCGTATTCGAAATTTACATTTAAGAGTTCGAATAATTTGGATAATTGATCTAATAAAATATCTAATAGTTTAGTGAAAACGATGTTGTGCCGGAATGGGTTAATCAAATTGTTTAAAAATTGGGAATGATTGAACTTTTGCAGATTTAGATATGGGCATACCTACAAAACTTTGTTTTTATAAGATTTACAGCGTAGTTAAATGTAATGGACAAAAAAATTATAGATTAATTTTTTTATATAAGTGGGTATTAATACAAATAATTAATATTGCATTCATTTACCATGTCATGTCGCATTTTTTATGTCATGTCATAATAATGTTTATAGTTTATTAGTTGCTCCATTCTTAACAAATTTTAAAAGAATATTCTAAAAATAAAAAGATCTTGACTGGATTCCAACCCGGGTTGGAATCCCAGTCAAAGTTAAAAAAACTTTTATGTGGTTTTCGGCTTGACTCCGCTATTCACCATTAGGTTCAAATTAATAACTTAAGTATAATAATAATATATCTAATAATAAAAAATACATTAACATAGCAAGCAATTTCATTGAATAATATAACTCACAGATATAGAATACCAAATCACTCAAACACATTACTATTTATTATAAAAACAAAATACAAGGTCAAGTACTATCTTATGTTTAAATTGTATGTGGAATTCATTAAGATCAATTCTAATAATAAGGATATAATATTTTCCCCCTGTTCCGACATGCACACATATATAGTCAGGATATTTAGCTTATAACAGTTAACAATTACCACGTAAAAAAAAACAAGTATTTAAAGAATTTTTTTCAACTGAATTGAATTATAATTTAATTTTCATAGAAAGAAGAGCCTTTAATTTGAAACTTTTCGTCAATTATTTAAAAAGCCTGAAAATAAACAGAAAATATTATTAAAATCTCAGGGTTGAAATATATAAGTGTACTAAATAATATGATAATATGATACTTTTACAAATCAAATGGTTTTTTTTTACAAATTAAATTTATAGTAATATGCAATTATAATATTATGTTAAACCCAATTTCTTGGAAATCAATTGGCAAAAATATTCTCAACTTTTTATAGAATCCGATACCAAAAAGTAAATTAAATAAATATCAAATTGGTTTTACATTAAAATTAATCACTGATATATTTTGAGAATCAAATTAAAACCAAAGTATAAATGAAATTATTTGAAACAGTAAAGTCCATTGAGATGAGGTCACTTTTTTATAGTGTAAGTATGAAAATTTTACATAAAAACTATTATAAGTAAAATTGATTTCGGAATCAAAACTAGTCCTAAATGAATTCACAAAATATATACCTGCTCCTGAAACAAAATAGTGACATTTATTGCACATATAACTCGCAACATAAATATATTTAAAATATGAAGCTCTTTTATAGTAAAGTATATAGCGAGATAAATATAGTAAGGAGTTTCCAACCCCAACTCCAAATTTACTTAACAATCTAAAGAACTCAAGGTTGGTGCTCCCTGATATGTACAAAATTCTGATTTATATAGGGAGTTGTAGATTCCCAATATTACATATGAAACTAAAAATATGCTACAGAACATAGACCGGTTTAGAAGGTCAGATAAACATAGAAGCGTTAAAACTCATACAATATTCTAGGTCCCTCCTACAGTGTACTAGGTCCCTCGAATTAGCGATAAATTCGTAACACCTTAGCGGATGTATGTTATTACAGTAGATCATAAACAGTTAGTGCAAAATTAATGGTTAGTCCTTAAGACTAAAACTACTTTTAAACAGGGCGGGTGTGTTAAACTCACACATAGTTATTTTAGATGACTTCCACCATCTTTACTCCAAGAAAAAAATTATTTTTTATTTTATAAGATCCGACCAGGGTTTAAAAACCACATCCTTTGAATTAGTGTATACGGATCAATTTATGATATTATCATCAATATCGAATAAATGAAATCTTAACTCATTCCACTGACCAGTTTAGTCTGTTCACGTGTTCATAGACATAGACGGACATATAGACCAATATCACAAAAAAAAACATTTTTTCTGGGTTTCTGTGCATAGGAGTAGGTGTAGTTGTAAAAACAATACTTACCGGATATTATTTCTCATATATTGCGGTTGGTAATATGGAACGATTATTGTAATGAATATTATAACATTTTGGGATGTCAATCATAAAGGGCAACTTTCTCAAAAATCCAAATAGTGTTAGTACTAAATTCTCAATGTTCTCCTTTAAGTAAAGTATGTAAAAATATGTTGTTAACATATGCCAGATTTAAATTTAATAATAGAATATCAAACTTAACCTAATTGATAATCACTTTAAAAAGATTCAATTAAAAATTTCTAATCTATTGTATAGATAGTTTGTACCAAAAAATTATTTACATATAGTTACGATAAGATTCTATTAAAACCAATTACCATTTTATTTCTAAATTACCAGATAATTACATGTATAAAATTTCAAAGAATTACACAAATATTAGATTTATTCTATTTATATTAGATACAAATACTAGAATATAACTATACTAGACTTTTAATACAAAAAAAAACAAAGAGTATAAAAATTAAAAATACATAAACACCTTAGTACATGAAAAAAGTTTTTATTTATTTATTTTTTCGGAAAAATTATTATATAACCTTATAATATATTTTCTCTCTTTCTTTCAATTTTTTGTTTCATTTTGAAAAATATTGTTTTACAACAATAAACTTTATACACTAATAAAAATGTTACTTAAGGTTAAAAACAATAAAATGTTACCATATTTTATTACAATAGACAAGAAAGATACTTTTTCCTTCTTAAGTACTTCAATATCTTCAGATACAACAGGTTACCCAAAATTTATACATATATGTATATACATGACAATATTATATATCTTTCAGATACATTTATATATATACCTAAATATAAAATTTCGATACTTTTTTAAATCTTCTTCATTTTTGTTTTTGTTGTTGTTGTTATTTTTAGAAAATTTTACAGGTATTATAATAATTACAGTTAAAACCTATAAGGGTTTGTATCTTTTATATTGGCTTTTGGTATTCTCTCTCTCTCTCATATACATTAGGACTTTATTGTTCTTGTTTTTTTTTTCAATAATATCTTCTCTAAAGAATTAAAAAAACAACAACAAAAACGAAAAAAAAAACAAAAAATCAAAAAAACCTAAAAATACCAAAATGCCAAATTTGTTTTATATTCATTAGCAACATGAATGGTGTGTAAAACAATCTTTAGATACTTTTTCGTTTTTTTTTCCAAAAAAGTTTTTCCTGTTTTATTATTTTTTATTTCAGATGTTTTTTTGTACTAAGGAATGATTGGATATTATGAAGTAGAAGAAGTTGGAGTGGTGATGGGGGCTCCCCCCAAAAAAGTTATATGTGAAATAATAATGGAAAATAAAAAAAAAAAAAAAACAACAACAAAAATTCAATTCTGAAGTTTTTTTTCCATTTTAATTTTGGATAAATGTATACAATATGGATACATTGTTAACAAAAGATCTGGTCTGAAAAATTAAAATGTGGTAAGGGGGGTGGTCTAACACAACAACAACAACAACAAAATCAAAACTTTTTTTTTAGAATACTGTTCGTAATAAATTATCTAATCCTCAAGATATTTAACACAACATTGATTAGAAAAAAAAAGTATAAATGGAAAACATGAGCAGTTAGAGAACAGGTGAAATTTATGTAATTCTAAAAAAAAAATACAAAAAAAAAAGTTTACAAATATATTTTTTAACAATTTGATTTTTTTTTTTTTATTTAAAAAGTTTTCTTATTTTTTCCAAAAAAAAAATTTAAATTGAAAAAATTTTAATGGCAACCAGTGGCAAAAGTTAAAAAAAACGAGGAAGATTATAGTTGCCCTTGTCAACTTTTAGATACCCGTGCATACCCACTATGGTGTATAAAATAAACCGTAATTTACTTCCCTTATACATTTAACTCATTACCCCATAATTTTGACGTAAAAAAAAAAAAAAATTAACAAAAAAAAAAAAAAAATCACAAAACAAAAAACAAAATTTTCATTCATTGTCCCATAACTTTAGCTTAAAAAAAAAAAAAAAAAAAATAAAAAAAAAAAAACAAAAAAAAAAAATTGGCCCACCCTAAAAGTCCGAAGGTCCGAGTGATGTCCAACTTTGCCAAGTAACTTGCCCTATTAATTTATCTGCCCAATTTTAATTTTAACCTTGTAGCTTCATTAGATTCAAAGTTATTGAATCGAAAACTTTGTATGGCAGCCCCCCGAAAATGGGGCCCTAAAATTTTGAAACTTCATATAAGTGCTCGATTCATTATATAACTAACCGTGTGTAATTTTCAGCCTCGTAGTATAATTAGTTTTGAAGAAATTCATATTGGTGCAAGGAAGTTGTATGGCAGTCCCCCGAAAATGGGGCCCTAACATTTTGAAACTTCATATAAGTGCCGGAGTCATTATAAAACTAACCGTGTGTAATTTTCATCTCCGTAGTATAAATAGTTTTGAAGAAATTCATATTGGTGCAAAAAAGTTGTATGGCAGCTCCCCGAAAATGGGGCCCTAACATTTTTAAACTTCATATAAGTGCCGGAGTCATTATAAAACTAACCGTGTGTAATTTTCATCTCTGTAGTATAAATAGTTTTGAAGAAATTCATATTGGTGCAAAAAAGTTGTATGGCAGCTCCCCGAAAATGGGGCCCTAACATTTTGAAACTTCATATAAGTGCCGGAGTCATTATAAAACTAACCGTGTGTAATTTTCGTCCCCGTAGTATAATTACTTTTGAAGAAATTCATATTGGTGCAAAAAAGTTGTATGGCAGCTCCCCGAAGACTTGGTCCGATTTTAACCAAAAACAATAGGGAACCTAGAAATTGTCTAAAAATCACTTTGTGAAAGTTTCAGAACTCTAGCTCTTATAGTTTTTGAGTTATCGTGCTGACGGACGGACGGACGGACGGACGGACACACATAGCTAGATCGATTCACTTTTCGATGCTGATTCGATACGTACCCTTGACACTATATCTAGCTCTTATATTTCGATGCGTTACAAACGGAGGAGTAATTTTAATATACCCGATGTTCATATATGTATGCACGGGTATAAAAAACGAAAAATAAAATCATAATAAGAAAAATTTTTTTAATTTGAACAATTTTGTTTCATGAAAGTTTTTGTTTAATTAATTGACACATTTTTTGTTTTTGTTTTTTGTTTTTTTTTTTTTTTTTTTAACACAAATACTGTTATAAAGTTTTACATCAGAAACTAAGTAAAAGAGTGGAGAGGATAGAGAGTGATAGAGAGAAAAAACAGCATTCGGAGAATAGAAATTAATAATTTTAAAGTCTTTCATTCGTTACGGAACTTTATGGTTATTTAATTTAATTATTCTGAATTTTTTTTTGGTTTTTTTGATGAAAAATGTGAAGTTTTTGGTTTTTGTTTTTTGGTTTTTTTTTTGAAATATTTGAATTGGTAATTTAAGTATTACAGTAGGTATAGGGTCATAACTTCCAAAGTTATAAGTATTTTAGGGACTTTTAACTACTTAATTAGTGTGAGTCACTTTAAAATATTTACGTGGTTGACCAAGTTCCTTGTTAATTGATTCCTTTATGTTTTTGACAAGTTTATGACCAACTTTTGAAAGTTATGACCCATAAAAAACTCCCTTTATTAATTTTTAATGGCGGTTATAATATCATATAACTAAAATTGATTGAGCGTTTCCATATACAAATATATTATTTAAGTCGAAATTTTTATTCAAATAATTTCTGTAAGTCATTTACGATTTTAATGATGTAAGTATGATGATATAAAAATATATAAGTAAAATATTATATGTAAAATAAAATGTAATAATATATTTGTCTATGCGAAATTCTGTATTAGGCAGTATATTTAAAACTTGTTTAAATTATCAAAGTTTACCCTTTTTCCAGAGTATTTATGAATTCAAGTATTAGAGATTTTGGTTAAAAATCAGGATTGCCCTTTTTTCAAAATAGCCTTTCAAAATGTAGTTTATATGTAAGATTATTATTTTTTTTCTTAATTTTGAAAAATAGGAATACCCCTGATTTCGAATCCAAATTTAAAATGTGTGCTAAATGTGATATTATAGTTCAAGAAACTTTGTAAATATTCGTACTCGTCACTTACGTTATATAATTAATATTAATATTTGTTTCCATATCACTAATAACTTTTCAGTTGAGAACTGTATTAGGGAGTTATGACTTACCACTTAAAATCAAAACTCCAAGGGTCATACGTCCCCTAGGGAGTTATGACTCATTGCTATGAGTCTTATGTCCCTCACGTCTCACGAAATGTCTCACTAAATGAGTCATAAGTTCTTAAGGGAATTACGACCCTGGGATTTATAGCCCTGCACCATTACGGTATAATTGTAAATTTTTTTTGTGTTGGTAATTGTATAACTTAGTTTCGTAAGTTATTTAATTTTCAAAATTAAGTTTTATTGATTTTTAAGCATGGTTCTTTGTGTATCAAAATAATTTATTTATTTAAATAAAATTTGAGACAATTGAGACAGTTGAAAATGTTTGTGGTTTTTGCAATAGGAATTAAGAAATAAGATTTTGTATATTTATTTGTTTAATTTAAAAATTTTTAATAAATTATTAAAAACAACATTTATTTGTATTAAAAGTCCCTGCCTACCTGCCTTTTCTAGGCAGGCATAAGTAAATAAATAAAATGTTGTGTAAAAAGCAGTCTTTCGTAATTTTCAGAATTGTTATTATTTTGTTAAATTAAATTTAAACAATTTTATTTTAAATTTTAAATTTTATTTATTGATTTAAATTATTTTAATCAAACTTAATAAAATAAATTCAATAAGTGAACTTCAAATTTTCATTTACATTTCTATTAATTTAAAGATTTTCATTCAAGTAAATTAAAATAGGATTTTAAGACTTAGACTTTAGTTTTCTTACAATATAAAAAAAATTTATGAATTTAAAATTTAAATTAGGTACAATTTGGAAATAATTAATATTTTGGTACTAGAGTTTCATTCTTTCTTACAAAACGGTTACTAATAAGATAAGCTTCAATATTAAGCGTTAATATATATTAACTATAATTCTTATCTGAAAAGTTTAGATATTCAAAGTAAAAATAAATTTACAAATTTCCCAATTTTGATTTGTAGACGTATTCATTAAAATTTATAAGTTATTTAATTAAAATTCGAAAATATTAAAAGTTGAGAAATAATAAGTATAGTAAAAGAAGCTCCTAACGATTGAAATTGTTAAATGTTCTTTAATTACCCTCCTTATATGGGAGGTACGACTAGTTGTATTTTTAGCCGATGGATATACGTTCCGCGAAAATCCGCGTAGAAAGAAAATCGCGTAAAAAAAATCATTTATTTTATTTGGAATATCAAATCATTTTAAATATAATTTTATCTTGTTTTTTAAATCGGGTTATTTCAAATTCGATCGCCTAAAAATGGAATTGAAGAAATATTTCAAATCGCGTTATTTCAAATACGGGTAAATAAAGAAATAGGCATAAATTACTTAGTCTTAGATTTCAGTAAATACAATTTTTCTTATTAAGAATTTTTCGACATTTTAATAATTTTGTATTTGACATTTTACAGTATTTCCATATCTGTGAGTTATATTTTTGAATTAAATTATTTGTTTGTATATACATAATTTTTCATATTATAATTATTATTAAATTACAAATTTATTTGAACCCAACGGCAAATGGGACTTGAATCGAATCCTAAACAAGATAATAGATTTTTTGGCTTATTTGGAATTTAACTCCGAGCAACTGGAATGAAAGGCCTACACTCTAACCACTTTATTATCCAGCTATTGTGTTCATTTATTTTAATAGCTTTTAGTTAAGATAATTTGCAATTATTTTATTTATAATTTTTTAAAGTACAATAAGGCTCTTATACTTTCATGCAATCTAAAGCTAACTAAGGCCAATAAGTTTTACAAACATTGTTGTGTTCTTTAATTTTACTTATGTTTCGAACTTTAATCTATGGAATGAAAAGATAGTTTTTTAAAGTAAACTATAACACAATTAAAATTCGGTACTTCGGAATTTTAGATTTCAGTTCCGTGTCTTAGAATATAATAATGTGTATTCATAAACTATTAAGGCTAATTTTTAAGCTTAATAAGGTAAAGAGCCAAAATTTAAGTTTATTTCTTTAATATATTATTAAATTTTTCGAATTAAATCTAAAAATTTAATAAAGTTTTCTTATTGCATGAATATTAGCAATAATTTAAACTCAATTTCAGTTAATAAATATTGTGAGAATGTGAAAATTTTTTTCCAGAAACCCCTTTTGATATATTCTGACCGCGATCAAAATCATATATGAAAACTATTTTCATGAAAATGCAAATTTCCCACCACTAAAAACAAAAACAACAAAAAAAAAAAGAAAATTTTTATAATTAAATTAAACTTCTGTTTTACATTTTGGACAGATAAAAGTTTTTCCTTTTAATTTTGTTTTATTAAACTTGCATTATAACTAATGTTTTAAAAAAAGATTGTTGCGTGACTAAAAACTAAAAACACGTGAAACAATGAATATTTTGGAACCGTATTCAAAAAAGTTTTTCCAGAAATTGTAATATATCTCTCTTTTTCAACTTAATTTTTATACTTATTTTTACTGGAAAATTCCCTAAAATAAAAGGAAAATTATTTATAAAAGAAAAACTTATCTATTTATGTTCTTCTTATTGTTTTAGAATTAGTTTTAGTTTTAGGTAACATAACATACTATTAAAACAATTATTCATGTACATATTTCATGCCCTAGTTTTTTTTTTTTTTTTTTTTTTGAAAATTTTACCATTTTCTTTTATCAATTTATATATTCTAACATATCAGATTATCCATTATTTTATGTACTAGAATTAAAAAATAGAGAAATTACAAGAATTTTATATAAGCAAAAAGAAATTCATAGAATAACATTAAAGGTAAAGAAATAGAACATATTTTTACCGATATTATAATACTAGTAACTAATTTTTAATTCGAATTACTTAAAACACTTGGAGCCGAAACTTTGAAAATGAGAATTTATGAAGAGCTTTTAATTTAAGTACCTTCAGAAAGGAATATGGGAACACGAGGGTTAGTTGAAATAATGTTTCCATTTGATGCCGAATCTTCCTGTGTTCATAGCGAAGATTGAGGTTATGTGATAAGATAACATTAATGTAAGTTAAAAATCATAAAAATAATGAAACTTTAATGACGCGTTTTTCCGAAGCCTCAAACCATGTTTTTAGCACTTTTCTTTCTAAAAACTTAATGGTATTCGATATTGTGCATTCTGTAGTTAAAATAATTTAATTTTTTCTTATGACTTCTCCCACTCAAATTCAGAATCGATTTTTTACAAAAATAAAATTTGTATAGTTCTTCTAGGCTAAGATTTGATCTTCGTGAGTTTTATTTGTTTGCATTGCATAAATTATTCCAGGCCATGCGTTAGGCTTAAATTCAATAATATTTTACCATAAATAATGTATCATTCCTTTTGAACTAGTGAATTATTTAATTGAATGACATGTGTCCAAATAAGGTTACAATACATTTGCCATCAACTAAATTATATTCTACTTCCTATAAGTAGACATTTTGAAATAATAAATAGTATTGATCATTTTGTAATGAAACCCATTGATTTTGTCAATAACTGCATTATAACATTGCACTTCAATTACATTTAATCATTCGATCATCAAACCATATAGTCATTAAAAATTAGAACTGTGGTTTTGCAACGGGTTAAATATGATAAATTATTAACCACGTTTTTTGTCATATGTATTCTATGCTCTATATTTTGAGTCTAAAACGAAGCTTTTTAATTAAATGTTCTTGTCTATGATGTTAATTAAATGACGTCTACTATTCTAATTTATAAAGTATTTTTAAATAATTGATAGAATCCAGTTAACTTTTATCAGGGTTGGGTATAAAGTGCTTTATACGAAATCCCAAAAACCAAAATCCTCAAAAATCGGATGATATACCCGAATTCAGAATCATGCATATACATACATAATTTTTCTGGCAAAAGCGCCAAAGCCTAGTTTTGAAATCAACAATAATGTCTCTTTCAATTAAGAATCTCGCATATATAAATTTATTTTTATAAACATTTTGTAAAAGGTTCTGAGGATTTTTGGTTTTGGATGTTTTTGGTTCTGGGGTTTTTGAGGCCATGTTTCTCGGAATTTAGTCTTGTTTTGAAGTTTAGGTTTTGAAGATCTTAACGTTAGTGTTTTTAAGCTCTTAAATAACTTAATGTAGGTCAAATTTTTAAATTTGAAACGCTTACCAGTATACACCTATAACGCAATTATAAGATGGACGTGATCTAGTAAGATGGAAGGACATTTAAACGGACTGAACCATTTTGGTATATAAAATTCTTATGTTAAAAAACCACCTTAAAACCAGAACAATTTCAAAAAAATTCACATTTTCAGCCCCAAAATCCAAACAAAGAAAAAAATTTTGGAAAAAGGAAAATTTTTCTTCAGTTTCTAGATAAATCACAAACTTTGTTTGATATTTTATTTTAAGTTTTTTGTTTTTCCTTTGAATACAAAAATTTCCAAAGTTAAAAAAAAGGTATTGTTAGCACAATATTATCAACCTATTCAAAATGATTACGGTAATTTTAAAACAATTGCTAAGATTGTTTTTTTTTTTTTGAGGATTTCCATTTCACTATAAAAATATATACTAAAGTACATAAGTATATCTTACAGATACTTTTATTTTTTTTATACAACTTATAAACTATTTATACCCTTTTATTTATATTATTTTTCTAGATTTTGATGCATTGGGAAGTTTTGGAGTAAAAAAAATTTTTTTTGAAAAAATTATTTTAAAAACAAAAGAAAAATTAGAATTGCATTTAAAATTGCACACAACTTATATATATGTAATATTATATTAAATGCACATAACACTAATGTAAATTTTTAGAAATTATATTGTAATATTATTACAATATACTTTATATAGAATAACAATGGCTAAGTATATACCAAAATCTTTTATTTATATTATAAAAAGCTTTAAAAACAATGATAAGAGTTTTAGTTAAAAGTTATAAAATATCTCAAAATTTCTCTAATAATAGTTTGTTTTATAGCTTTACAAAATGATAGACACTTACCTAATAGATACTACATATATTACTTTAAAATATTGTATTCAAATCTATTAGAATGTAAATAGAAAAATATACCTGGGTTCTTAGAATATTTTCAAAAAATTTTGTTAAAATGTGCCTATGCAGGTTCAATTTGTCCGTTCGTCCATGTGTTGATAGAACACCGTTTGAAACAAAAAACCGAAATTTTAATTCGGAATAGATATGTCAGAAAATATAATTTTATGGAACAACTTTTTTCAGTAACCCAACCCGTTACTAAGCTACAGCTTCTCAAAATCTCAAAAGGTCCTACATTTAAATTGTTCACACCGCTATGTGAAACTCAACTTATGCAAAATTTCCGACCCCTTATTTGTATCTAATAATCAACTTTAGTTAGAAACTTAAAATTTTAGGATAAATTAGATGTTTAGAAATTAGTATCAGTTTTTTAAGAATAATCTTTTATGTTTAGGAAGTGTTCAAGTGCCCAATGTTCATGAAGTATAAGGGGTTCAAATTCGATATTTTACTATTTTTAAACACATATATACTATTTTAACACTTGAATAACTAACATTTTTTTAGTAATACCCAAAATTTAAAGCCCCAATATTATATTTAAACATGTATTAAAGGTTTTTCTTAATATTAAAGTGGGTCCTTAAAATAGCAGAAAGTGCCTATTAATTTTTTACAATTTTTGTTTATAAGTAAAATTCTAAGAAAGGATCAAAATTTTAATTCAAGTCACAAATTAAATCTCTGCACCTAAAAATTTTAAGCGGGGAGAGAGGAAATTAGATCTTGCAAAATCGTCAAAAGTTTTCTCAGAAAAAAATTCGGAGCCTTCGGTTATTAGGATTTTAAAATCAAAGAACGGTTATTAGGATTTTAAAATCAAAAATTTTTAAAAACCAGTATTTTTCATAGGCTGCTTAACGAAAAAAACGGCTTAAAAACGCTATAGCAATAGATGTTCACAAGTTTCCTTGATTGGGCTTATATTCTAAATATGAATTTCATTATTATTCATAAATTAAAATGGTGGAAGAAATAAATTATATTATTATAAATTTATTTTTATAAATATTTTTTACCCAAAACATAATATGAAACATTATATAATTTTGAAAATGTGCTTTTTAAAAACCCTTGGTTTATTTAATCACTTGTTTATTTTTAATAAGATATAATCATCATAAGATATATTTGTATCAAAACTTGTATATTAAAATTAGGTCTTTGTTTTATTCTGGAGAATGATGTGATATCCTTAACCTGATCCTGGTCATTTTAATACATATAAAACATTTATATTATAATATACTTAAGGTAATATCTGCTAGAATATTACATTATTCATCATTATGCAAAGATTTTCCTATATAATATTTCTAGTGTATCTTTGTATCTTTTACTATGATTTTATTGTTTTTGTTTACCTCATTCCGGGGATTTTTATTTTTCTGTTTTTTATTCTCAAATGTAAAAAATTTCATAAAAAAAAAAAAAAATTATTTTACATTCAAATTTAACCAAGTGAAGAATTTAAAAATAAAAATCTCAAAAAAATAACAACAAAATGAAGGATAAATTAGAATATCTAGTCTTGATGCATTATTTAAAAGAAAAAATTTTTTTTTTTTAAAGTCTTTGTCTTTTTTATACGTCTTCTTTTATATTTTGTATCTATGAAATATTTATATTTTGTCGCAGAGTATTCAAATTTTGTAAAATAAAAGAAAATTTTACTATACTGGTTTTTTTTATTTAAAAAAAAATGGCACTAAGTAATATTAGTACCATTTACTAAAATAAATATATAGCTGTAAAATTAAAATTAAATGTTACAATGAATGTTAAAAGTTTGCAAAATTTGAAACGTAAGTTTTGTAAACTGGCAAATAATTTAAATTCTATTCAATTTTTACAGATTTACGAGATATGGGATGATGAAATCGAATAAACCTACACTTATTTAAAATTATAATTCTAACGGATTATAGTTATAGAAGTTCATTAAAAAGTTCATTCATGAAAAAATACAAATTGATGAAAAAGGACTATTAAAAATTCAATAAAATTTTAGGTATCCTTTTGAGGTATATTGATTTTAAGAATGCCTTTAATACCCTGTATGTCATAAAGTTATAGTTAAGACCACATGTACGAAATTTGAATTCTAACACTACAAAACCAAGAGATTATGTTGAAACAACCCATTTCTGGCCCTTATGAAGATTTCTGAAAATTTTAGTGCCAATGCAATATACGGGTGGGTGATAAGACATTGAAATATAACCTACCTATGGTGATAAACATAAAATTGGAATGTAGGTAATAGGTGATAGAATTAGAATCTGCAAGATTTTACATTCAAATTGAATTAAAATAAATAAGGGGGGGGGGGCCTCCGTGGGAGCTCCTCGGTGGTATAGTAGGGAAGCATTTGGGATATTTTAAAAAAAAATAAATTTTCTGTACAAATATCAATGGTGGCCAAATATATGTAGATAATAAATATAAAATATGTGATATTAACAAAATAAATAATGTTACTTATGAAATTAATTTACTCATTGTTGGCCTATACCCGAAAGAAAAAAGGCCCGTCCAATTTCAAATGATTTGTATTCTCTTGTAAATAAATAATAAATGAATATTTAAAAGGACAAACAATGCAATATAAATTTTCTATCTTGAGTAGCATAGGGCTTCCACAAGGCTTCTGTATCTTATTCTATTTTCTTCTTCGATTTGTTTTTTTACGCGTCTTCTCAGTATAGTTTTAGTCCTTCGCACTCTTCTTTCCGCTTGGAGATTCTAATCGAAATCTTGCTTGGCGATCGAGTTATTTTTCCTTAGCGCAAGTCCAATCCATGTATACTATTTTTCCCTGATGTCTAGTTTTATAAGTTTTTATTTTGCCTTTTTTCACAGGCTTGAATTTCAAATTATCTGGGGCCAAAATATCCTACATAAAGAAGAGCAGACATCTGCTAAGAATACTTGAAGTTTTTTGATTATTTTCTTTGTGACCTATCATTTTTCACTGTCATACAGCAAGATTGATTTTACCCATGCTTCAAAGACCCTAAATTTTGTTAGCTCTATTAATATGATGAACGACATATATTCCGTAGCTTTGCAAATGAGCCTCTTGCATTCGTAGTTTTATTTTTAGCGTTTTCTGAGGCTCCGCCCCTGGTTGTAATAATACTCCCCAGATGGGTTTTTACCCGTACATCTTTAAGCTGTGTATAATTATGATATAAAATTTACAATTTCTCATTACTCATTACTTAAAAATCTTTCTATACTTGAGACTTGTAAATACAGCATATAACACTATTTCAACTTGAACCTACTAAAAACGCTACTCGTGTTTTTTTTCATATTAAAAAATTATTTTTAATTTAAAACGTTTAATAAATAATTTTTCATTTCTAAAAAAATTTAAATTATAAAAATTATTACGATTATTTCTTATTTAATTTTAACACACACTTATGTTCGTACATACATACGACGTACACATATTCAACATATATAGCAAAATAGCATATTATTATAATAAAATCTCATTATTTTATTTTTTACTTACTAGTGTTTACGGTTTTTTTGAAAAATTTTTTCCATATTCAGGAACAAAATAAAAAAAAAACCTATGAAAGAATAAAAAAAAAATTTCCACATGAAATATTTTAACAACAAAAACAACAAACAAAAAAATAAATGCATTTCATGCGGTTTGTGCTTTCTCTTTCACTATTTAGCACATTAAAAATAAATACTACACATACCTGTAATGCATACATTCATTATGAATTACTCTAGAAAATCTAGGCAAAAAAAATTTAATTCCTAAAAAGAATTCCTATTAGAATGAAACGGCTTATGTATTTCTGTCTCTTTTCTATTTTTTTTCTTTTTCTTTTAAAATTATAATGAAAAAAAAAATAAAAACAAATTCTTTTAAATGGTAATGGACAATTGTATTTTACTTGAGCTCCTCGATAATAGCCTCTCTCTCTCTCTCTGTGTTAAAACATTAAAGCTCAAGGATAAAAAGAAAAACACATATTTTTAAATTTTAAATATTTTAGATTTTATAATATTTTTTTTTCAAAATAATTTAAAACGCAAGGTTGAACTTTTAAATAAATAAAAGAATTAATTAAAATTTTAGAAAAATATATTGCGTAAGAAATAGAAGGTCAACTACTCTTGACAATATAGAGCAGAAGAAATTCATTTTGATTCTAAGTTTAATGGAAGATAAGGTTGGAAAATATTTATAATTCTGTAAAGGTAGAAAATTTTATAAGGCTATTATATATTGAAAGCAGGAGTATTGAGCATTTAATGTTTGAATAAATTCATCGATTTAATGTAGTTGAATATTTGAAACTTGTAAAGCCATTAAAAATAATATTAGTGAGGAAATACCGTTATATTATAAAAACATAATATTATATCAGTTTTTTTAACCATTTCAAATGAAAATTATTACTTAATTTTAAAATAAAAATTAGAACTGTAAATATTAGATCAGTTTTTTTAACCATTTCACATAAAAATTATTACTTAATTTTAAAATAAAAATCAGAACTGTAAATAAAGTAACGCCAGACGAATTTTAGGTAATTTTTTCAGGCGTTAGTTGATAAATTAACCTAAAAAAATGAAATTACGGAATATGTAACGAACTAACGCAAGAATGAAATGAACCAACACCAGCGTGCAAAAACAAAATGGCAGGTAGAAAATTTTGGAAGTCAATTAGATATTGAAAGGAGCAATATACTTGATAATTGAAAAACTTTAGTATGTCGTTTTTTGAATAAATTAATCGATTTAATGTTATAGTACTAGACTCTTAAATGAATATTTAAAACTTTGATTTGAAGTAATTATGTAAAGCCATTAAAAATAATACTTGAATAAGGAAATACCGTTATATTTTTAAAAAACTTATTCCATCTGTATTTTAAACTATTTCATATAAAAATTGTTACCTAATTTTAAAATAAAAACCAGAACTGAAAATGAACTAACGGCAGACGAATTTTAGGTAATTTTTTCTGGCGTTAATTGATAAGTTAACGGAGAGGAAAAAAACGGCCAAATGCAATAAACTAACGCCAGCATGACATAAACTAACATCAGAATGAAATAAACTAGCACCAAATACAAAACTACGATCCAATTATCAAACACCATATTCCACACCAGAATCAACAAAAATTGCATAATGGTAATGAACTAACGCCAAAGTGCAATGAACTTACGCCAGAATGCAATGAATCAAAACCACAATCCAATTAACAAACACGAGATTCCTCACCAGAAGGACCTAACGCTATAAAGCTGTGAATTTACGCTAGAATGCAATGAACTAACGTCAGAAAACAATGTTCTAGTTTTAGTCATTTTCAATTGCGGCTTTACTTTGCAGAACCAATCCAATTTATTAACTTTGTATTTAAATACTTGTACGCTGAATTGTCTAAAATCAGTAGGACTACAAATTGTTGATTTAATAAAATAATTGGATTAGGTTTATAATAATTGGAAATTTTTGATTTAAAAATCTTTCCCCTCCACGAAGACAAATGCCTCTATCCAAATAAACATTTGTCTTCGAAATTTCCTTACTACTCTAATATTACATTTGTTTGTAATTAAATACTGTATCTACTTATAATACTGTTCATAATAAATTTCAAACCCTTTAAAACTTCAAAACTTAAACTGGACGCTGTGGCGTCACATACAGTCTATATTTTATTTAATAAAATTTATCTTTATCAAAAAATCTTAAATTTAAATATCATTAATTAACCCATTTATGGATATTTTCTATTTTGTCCTACATGTTTTAATTTTTTTCCACTTATATAAATGAAAATTCTGACACATTCATAATTTTCCCAACTTTATTAACCCTGCATGGTAATTTTTAAATACCTATGTAATAGAAGCCTACAAACATTTTATTTTATTATTTTTGTATTTTGATTATTGAGAAATAAGAAATAAAGAAATCAGCAAAACAAAAATATTCAACATACAAATTAAAAATTCAAAACATGTTCCCATAACTCAAGACTATTAAAAGAAACTAAAACAACAAAAACAACAAATTATATATTCTTTCACACAAGTCACTTTTACATAAAAACCAATAAAAAGAAAAATGAATGTACATATTTTCTAAAGTGGTAAATTTTTTGAAATTTCATTCGGTCATCAAGTTTTCTATAAAAAGTAAGCCTTGTAACGGGATTTGCAAGAGAATGACAGGAAATTTTTTTAAAATCGTAGGGGGTTGGAAAATATCGAAAGTCGCGTTTGCGAATGAGATTTTTTTGGATAGTGGACTTTAACCAAACTGTACGATAACCCACCTTCTGTTAAACCCAAAATGTAGAATAAGATCTTCATGGGAATTTGTATATAGTATCGTTTTCCGGGATTAGAAATCGCTAAAATTGGATTGGATTGGGTTAGGGACCAAGCTATGCGACGATAAAATTTAAAGTTTTTCTTATCAAATACATGTCTAAAGGTAATATGTTCCCCAAAAATTTTAATTTTAATAGTTTTCCCCATTATCTTATGCATCGCTCCAAAATATGAAACATTTGTTTAAAATGACTACAATATAATTGGGAATCTTTATAAGGTGATGCCCCGTTATAATTTGACATCTACAAAATTATACAGGGTGTCCCGGGAATAACGTGCCATAAAACAGCAGATGATAGGGGAGTTCAAAACGACCAAAAAATTGTATGGGAAGGGGGGTCTATCTCCAACTTTAAAAAAATCTTAAACTTTAATTTCTTCAACAATAAAATCTTTTGAAGAAATTTATTTCAAGGAAAAAAGTATTTTATTGAAACTTTATTTGGTTATAACTTTTATGATTTTTGAGATAAGAATAAAATTTGAGTTTCAAAATGTTCGTAGAGAAACAAATATTTTTTTTAGAAAAAAAAAATGATATGGTAATTGCTCAATTTTTTGAGCAATAGGGTTCAAAGCAATTTATGCCTAAAAAAATGCTCATAATTTTAACCTTTAAATCATTATAACTTCCAATTTCGAAGAGCAATATGCATTACTTTTTATGAATTAGAAAAAGAATTCAACAGGCTTTAATGTGCACGTTAAATTTTTTTTTTAGCTACTAGATTTTTGCTTTTATGGGTAAAAACAAAACATCAAAAAATTTAGTGAAAAAATATAATTTTTTTTAAAAATCGGATCTTTAAGGCCTTTTAACTCCGTATGGGTTGGAGATAGACCCCCCCTTCCCATACAATTTTTTGGTCGTTTTGAACTCCCCTATCATCTGCTGTTCTATGGCACGTTATTCCCGGGACACCCTGTATATTGATCATTTGTAAAACTGTAAAAGAAGTACAAAAAAAATGGTTTGGAAGTCTATTTGGAAATCTATCGACGCAAAGCTTCTTATTTGCCAATTGAACAACCACCAGGCGTTTCTATCATCTTAATCCTTCAAAATTATGTACAATACTTAAATTAAAGATAATTTTAGCATTTGGTCGCATTTTCCATTCTTTCTTTCATTATTATTCTATTTGCTTATGTCATTCTATTTGCTTATGTCATTCGTTCGTTTTAGAATATTTAAGGCTTTTCTAAGACACCATCAAATATTAGAAAAACAGGAAGAAGAAGAGATAGGAAAAGAAATATTGTCAAAATTAGAAATTGGAAAAGGAAAAAATAAACGTTAAACGGAAATGTTATCCTTAGGGCGAATATTGTATTAAATACGGAGTAAGATTCGTTAGAAACGGTTCATATATATATATAATATATATACTATATTTTAAATTTTCATACATATATAAGTTATATTATAAATTAAAAATGTGAATGTAAATTCTACTTCATCAATACAATTAGTTTGTGTTTTTATCCTGTGGCCTTCTTTAATTGACGAAATTATTAAGATATTTATGGATTAAGTTATGTCCAGAACTTTGATGCCATTTTTCAAATTCGGTTTGAAACTTGTGACACTTGTATTTTCATCTGAATTCTATACATAATTCATTCCAGTTAAGTTTGGATAGCACCTTGAATTCGAATAGTCAAGCAAAAATATAACTGAAGTTAAATAAACTCAATAGTTAAGACAAAATCTTGTAAAATCGAAACTCAAGTTCAAAAACTTATTCGAAACTCAATATAAACTTGTTGTTTAGCAGCAGGGAGTATCAGTGTGACTTTACTTGGCAGGACTTCTGAAAACTTTTAAAGTATTCTTAAAACAAAACTTAATTATTAGTATCTAGTATATGTATTCTGATTTATTTTAAAGTTCAACATCCACAGTGAGGATTCGATGCTTCAGTATTGGGAACGATGCTATGCAAAATCAAATTGGCATCTAAATATCTTCGAAGACATTTAATAATCAATAAAACGGTTTGGAAGGAATGATTTTTCAATATCTTCTATAAAGTACTGTTTGGTCAAAAAATCTTAAAATGGCGGCTAGATCAAAGTAGGAAGCAATCTACAAAAAGTATTTTACATTAGTATTGTTGGTAGTAACAAAGTTTGATTGGAAATTTAAAAAAAAATTATTTTCAGTTATTTTCCTTCCTTCCTTCGGAAATTTAATTGCACTAGAAACACATACGAGTATGTGACGGTTACATCATTTTTACCTGGAATTTTAATTACATTTTTATTTTTCAGTTCTTTCTTGGAAGCTTTTAAATTGCCAATTGTTCATAATAAGTCATCCGATGTACGCAGATATTCTCATATAGAATATTCAGTATTACGCGAATAACAACAATTACTATGAAAATGAAATAATAAAGTTCTAAAAGTCAAATTTAGAATTCTCTAAGAATTCAAGGAATACAAAAACATTTTCTAGATATGCTCGTCCCATGAAAATTACGAAATTACACGGCAACATATTTCGAGAACTTCAAATAAAAATAAATATTTTTTCTTCGAACATAATATAAACATATTTTCGGAAAACTTTAAGTTATCCTTTGCGAATATATCTGAAGAATTGTGGTTTTTTCTCATGTTATATTTAAGTGTTTGTTTTTTTTTTTGTTGGTACTAAAAGTTTGTTGGTAACAATGGGACGTGTTCAAATATTATTGGACAAAAATAAAAATTATTGAGAAACTATTCAATAAAATTGAATATTTTATTATCTAAATATTTTTATTTGGTCATTCAAAATTTCCACGTGTATGCACATAAAAATGTATATGCCTATACCTTATACATGGAAATAAAATTTTCCTATGGGATTTAATAATATTTTTTTTTGGTTATTTTTAATTTTGTTTTTTTTTTCTTATTTTTAAATAAAACTCAAATTTAATTTCAAAATAAAGGCAAAATATTATTAAAGGCAAAATATTATTATAAAAAATTTATAAAATTCTTTAATATGAAAATCAAATTTTTAAAAGATACTCAGTTCGTTTTTGAAAGATGCTGTACCAATTTAAAATTTGGTTGCATCAAATTGGACTTTTTTTTTTTTTTTTGCCGGCACCTCTACGTGATAACTGTTCAATGTGATAAGCTAAACAGCCTGACTATATATGTTCATGTCGGAACAGGGGAGATATATTCATATATTAGAACTGATCAAATAAATTCCATATACAATTTAAACATGAGATAGTACTATTATATTAGTCTTTTGCATGTTTGGCATTACTGCTTCTTAAATTAAATATAAGTAGTATAAGATAAAACCTTTTACCGTTAACTTAAATTTTTTTCCAGTGTCTGCTATTATAACAATTTAAGTGTTAACTGATTGAAATTCAAAATCATAATGAAATAATAAAAACAATAAATTCGGAATTTTTTTTAAATGACAGATTGAAACGACAAGAAATGAAACACCTGTTATTGGAACAATTTTGTTTCAAAATGCAAAGTACTGATCAACTGTTCAGAAAAATAATTGTCAATCGGGAAAATCATAAAATTGAATTTTTATTTTAAATATTTTAATTAAAATTTAAGAACCCCATGGTGACTAAATATAATTTAAATATACAAATACATATATAACATAAACACAATAGTTAATATTGTAATTATAAATAAATAGAAAGTATTTAATTTAAGAAGACGTAATGCCAACATGCAAAAGACTATTTTAATATCAGGCAATATTTACTATTGTCCTCTTGTTACAAATAATAAATAAATTAATAATTCAAATTTAAAAAAATTGTAGCTTAATTTATTCTTAAGAAATTCATTTAATTACTGTGTACATCTTGATAAGCAGGAAAAAATTATCAAATATGTTATTTAACTGCATTTTTTAAAGTTATAATTCCATTGATTAAAATTATTAAATACACTCAATTTTATTATTTTCAAATCATTTGCTCTTCTTTAACTATAAAATCACTAACAAAGGCTTGCAACCGAAAATAATAAAGTATAGATATCGTATGTCAGAATCAATGCGTTATACAAAGTAATTTGACGTAAATTGTAAAAGAATAGTCCGTTTAGGAGATGGTAAATTCGTAATTGAAGAGTTACATACTAATTTTAGATTAGAAGACTTACTTTAAAGACTCAGCTTCATAAATTTTAAGTGATGTTACCGTTGACTATAGAATCAATATAACCAATCCATATAGCTACATGGTTGATGAAATTATTTAGATACAAATACGGATACAGATACGGTCATACAAACCTGTTATACAAAAACGTCTCTCATACAAGTATCACTATTAAGAATCTGTTTCTGAGAAAACCGTGATCTCCATTACAATTTAAAAGGTACTTGAAACGTAAGAAGTTAAGATCAGGAGCATCGATGAAAATTCTATCTAGCATTGGAATATTTCTAATCTCAAGAAGTTTCATTATTTCTTTTTTATAAGTTTTATGAAGATATTTTTGTTGATATTTATAGTTGTGCATTTGTTGCTGTTTATTTTATGGTTGGGTAGATTAGATATCTCATCACTATCTAATCTAAACCTATTTAAGGATATGTACTTTACAATTTTACATTAACAAATAATTCCAGAAAATTCAACGTCTTAACAACAAGACCCTCCTTAACAACATGTCAGAGTAGTAAAGAAAAAGAAAACTCCCTTAACTCTAATTTCTATATTTATTCAAATTAAACCCTTTAATACCTCTTGTAGTATTTATGACTTTAAATAATTCAAATGGTTTTCATTTTAATTTTTGATAAAATTTTTTGACCTTTACTGCTTCCAGCAATTATGTAGTAATTTATAACTTTGTTTATTTTGCATATTCACAAGTTCATTTTCAATTCTTAATGAAGTTTTCTCCATCAATTTAAATCTTATTTGCAATGCGATATTTTCTTTTCCAACAAAACCATGAGAATTCAAAAATCAATACGATTTGTTACAATTTTGTACAATGCATTTCTGTTGCATATATGCATGCATATAAGTTCTATTTAAGTTTTAAATTATCAATGCGAAAAGTGGTTAGTTATAGGAAAATTATTATTAGTACTTGATTTAACCACATATGAACATGTTGTATTCATATTTGATTATTAGATATGTATACATATATGTAGATACTTTTATGAGTGAATAATATCATCACGCGATTTACTTACAAATAACAAATTTTGCGAAAATTTTGGATTTATTTTCACTGATTTGATGTTTTTCTGCAGTATGTAATGGAGAACAAACCGCACGAATTCTGAATTCAACACTTGAATCACATAAATTTATGTATGGTTACTTATAATAATACATATATTAATACGTTTCCGAACAAAAAGTCACGGGTATGTTAAAATTGTTCTTCCGTTTGTAACGCATTGATCTAGACTAGATTGATATAGACTAGGATCGAATCGGCATGGGAAAGTAAATCGATCTAGCTATGCATGTCTGTCATTCCGCACGTTCATTTGTTTGTCAGCATCGATAACTTAAAAACTAAAAGAGCTAATTTAGAGTTTTAGAAGTTCACACATGTTGATTTTTTGAGAATTTGTAGGTTCCTTATTATTATTAGTTAAAATCGAATCAAGGCTTCGGATGGTTGCCATATAAAATTTTTGAACCAATAAGAATATCTTCAAAATTAATAACACTGTTTAAAAATGTTAAGGCTTCATTTAAACTTCGATTACATATATTCAGACTTATTTCAGACTTATTTAATCTACAAAGTTGACATCAAAAGTAGACAAACAAAGTAATATATTTATGGCAGTTCTCAATTTTGAGATTTTTCGTGGCTAAGCAAAGGGTGTCTGTCATAGAGATCTCCTGGAACATATCCTTATAAACAATAACTCAATTTTTATGTAATATATTATGGCAAGCACTTTTTTCAAGTTGTAAAAATATTGGACCTCATTTTCTACTCGATTACTGTGAATCTAATCATATTACCAGGTTAAAAATGCAAATTGGCAAGCAAAGTAATATGGCAAGTGAGTTGACGAATTTAGGCTTTATTGAGACCTATTCTTGGATTGGCCCAAATTTTTTTTTTATTATTATGTTTTTTCTTCTAAATAATATCATAAGGAAACTGTCGGCTTATTTCATTACAAACCCCATCGTAGGTTAGCACAGGTATCTAAAAGTTGACAAGGACAACTGTAATCTTTCTCGTTTTATTTTCTTTTGTCTCTATGGGAAGTTTTTAGTTAATAGTAAATTTAACTAACCAAAAACATCATCTTATAACAACTTTGTATAGACAAAACTAAAATTGGAAAAGACAAATTCGATCGAATTTTTAAAATTATTGAAAGTTTTCAAAACTATCTAAACAAAAACCAACAACAAATCTGTAGTTAGAAGAAACAATAGAATAAATTCAAATATGTTGTAGATTTTATAAAAAAAAAAAAATATAAAAAATGCATCTGGGATTTCTAATAAATTGATGTATCCGGACATTTTTCTGTATGTGACAATTGTGTTCAAGAACATATTGGATGAATATAATATTGTTTCGTTATTTTTATTCTTTTAATCCCTATGTGATGTGTTGTTCCATATTATTGTTATATTGTATTTGTACTTCAAATCAGTATACATTGTTAGAAGTATCTATATACGAGTACTACATTGAGGTAATTCTCAGTATCTTGTTGTTCGTCAATTTTGTTTTATAGTTTGATTTGATTTTCGTTATTATAAAATTTAATGAAAGCCACAGTTGGATATTGTATATTAAAAATAGTTTTGTTAAAATGTTTTGTTTAAGTTGAATTTTTCGAAACAATGAAGCAAAATTCGCCAAAAAAATTTCAATTCTACAAATTTTGGCTTAAATTTCATTGTTCTATTAATTTTATGATTTCAATTGACGAATTATATTGAAATTTTGTACTTGCTATTAGTAATTGATATTTAAAATATTTTAATTACTTTACTATTTTGTATAAAGTGTCCCACGAACAATATTAGCAGGTGCATTTAGATTCCTGCACTTGTAATACTTAAATGTGTAATACCCAGCACAGAATTGGCTTTTAATATAATAATATGTTTAAGACTCAGTAATGGTAATTAAGTACAGTTGTAAGTACCATTACCTAATACTCATTACTTTGTGAACATTGCACTATATAAACAACAATATTTGAAAAATACTTCAATACTTGGAAAATAATTGAATTCTACAGTACTTAATTACTCGAAAATACATAAGTATCAAAAAATAATTACAAAAGTAATCAAACTCAAAATTGAATTACTTTTTGGGAATTACAAGTATTTTTACTTGTTTCTTTTACTTATACTTAAATTTTGTTAGTATTGAAATATTATACTATACTGGTATTTGAAAAAGTCTAGTACTTGAAAAAAACTGGTATTTGAAAAAGTAATTGATATATTGGTAATTGTATTGGAACTTGAAATATACAGGCCTTTTATGCATATCCATTACTTTTTTGTGCCAAGTTGTTCCAGCTGTACAATCTTTTGAATCAAATTTGTTAATAACTAATAGAAGAACTTAAATGGAATGGTAGACTCAGTAGATCGAAAACTCCTGTAAAGTTTCAAATAAGTAGGATTGTAATAAATAATAACTGTTTAATAAATTTCCTAACTTTATTTCTAGATTGAAATTACACAAGCCAAGTATAAACGCAACTATGTTGGAAAGCTTGAGATTATTATGACCAAAGGCTGAGGAATCTATTACATGCATATTTTGGAGCCCCCTTTGTAATTTTTTACTACAATGAAATACGAAATTTTCATTGATCAGTTATTTAAAATTTTCATTCTATCTAAGATTTCAAATTTATATTATTTTAAGTAAGACCTGGTGCTGTTGCCAAAAATTTTTAAGCTTTGGTTAGAAAATAACATTATATAAGCCTCGAGTTATTGTAAAATTTTATTTAAATCCTAAGGGTTAGAACGTGTACTTTGTAATTGATAAGCACGTGTACATTATTACTCGGGATATAAAAGATGTATTTCCTTTTAATAATTATTTATAGTTCCGCCCACCAATAGCCGGAAAAAAAACCAGAGATTACAGAACAAAATTTGTACTGTATAAAGGGAAACTTTCTTATAAAAGAAGTTAAATTTTTGTATCTTATAAAATTTTCAATATAATATTTATAATTCTGTGAAATGTTATGTTCATGTCAAAATTTAATTTTCCATTTTATTTCTACTCTATATATGTATTCAACTTTATTTAATTACAAATTTCCCAGAAATTCCATTTTCTTAAATGAAATTTTCCATTTAAGGAAAATGTTTTATTTTTACTTTTGGTAACAATTTTGGTAAATAATTAAATATAATATAGAAAATAAGCAAAATGAAGATTATAATTTAGTTTAAATAAATGTAGAAATTAATTTTATTCTATTAGAAAATTAATCAATTATATTTAATTAAATCTATATTTAGTTTTTGTACAAAATCATTCAATTTTATTGCAATAATTTCCAAAATAAAATTTCATCAAAATGTTAATATAATAAATGTTTTCAATTAAATTGGAATAAATCTTACATTTTCTTTGTAATATTGACGATGATTACATTCATTTTCTATTAAATGTAAAAAGTTACTGCAGATATTTTCTAGTATTCACTATGAAATGGATGGTATTATAAAACTAAAACTAATTAATAATATACAAACGAATTAATAATCAGATCTGTGTATTTCAAGTACAAGTACAATTTACAGTAGCGTTACTTGATAATAATTTCTTTGTGAAGGGCCTGTATTACTTTGATTTTGAAACTTTCAAAAAGAATCAAGTAACAATACTTGTAATAAATGAGAGTACTTACATTTTGAATGAAGTAACAATACTTGTTTGGCATGAACTACTTTTGCAATTATTTTTTGATACATTTTGATGAAGTACTTTCGAGTAATTAAGTAAGTAGTAAACAATTAAAAACTGAAGTATTTTTAATATTTATGATAAGTATTTCTTAATATATAATTACGCGAAAATACTTAAGTGTCAAAAAATAATTATGAAAGTAATTAAATTCAAATTACTTCCTATATATTATAAGTATTTTTACCTGATTCTTGTAGTTTTATTTAAGTATAGCAAGTAACGAAATCAGAGTAATACTGGAACTAGACAGACTACTGATTATCAGACAATGGTTTTTACAACTGTACTTAAGTACTATTTTGCTCAGTATCCAACAGATCTGTTTCTAGCACATTTTTAGAAAATGTTTAGTTTAAGTTTTACAAATTTCTTTAAAATGAAGATTAAAATAGAGCATTCCCATTATTAGTTATATTTTAGGACGAATCTATATTTTAGGTTATGGTTCTCGATTTCTCTTTTTATGGAAAGCAATGTCATCAGTACTCGACCCAGAACCTAGAATCCTCTGTATAGTGTTTAAGAGCAGACTAAAATTATTAAAACAGAACACCCTAAAATGAGCCCTCACCAATCTGAAGTTTTGGATATTGCTTTCGGACTGTGTTTAAACTCAAAACTTATCAGTTGGAAGAATATAGGTTAAAAGTCTGGACAGATTATCTTATACATATTCAAATATATAATATAAACGATTTAAATAATATTATTTAAATAATGACCCAAGTAGCCAATGGTGCTAGTAATATTGTAAAATCCAATGTGATTTAATATAAATAAATAAATAACTTCTTTAATACTACCATAAGAACTCCATTTAAAACTTAAACAATCTTTAATATATCAAGCCTAATATTCATTGAATTACAGATTTGTGAACAGAAATAACTTATTACCTTCTCTCTAAATTTCAATTTCAATAATCATCCTATACTTTATATTAGACTCCCTTGACATTTTTCCAAATCTAATCTTTTCGTTATTTTAATAATTTTAAATTAAAATTGTCAAAATCCATGCAAAGAACAAGGACAAATCAAATTTTTAAAGTGTCTCAGAAAAAACCTGAATGAAAAAAATCGAAATGTTGATGACAAAAAATTTCCTTATCTCACCATTTTTACAATTTTAATCTCTAAGATAATATCAATGACTTTTTTAAAGAAGGATTTTTTTCATTTTATTAACAAATATCCCTTAGTAACCGAAACGCCCAATAAATATCATATTCTTTTATATTTCTTACGATGTACAGCCTTTTCAAATTCTACAAAAAAAAAAAACCAAATTTTTGAAGAGTCAAGGTTTCTTTTAAAGATTAACCAAAAGCAAATACAAAACAAATATAACTTTGCATACTTATAGGCTAACATTTTACTACATTTCTATTCAAAGTTTTTGTTTTTGAATTTCTATTTCACAAATGGATTACAATTTTTTATTTTATCATTTTCCTTTTTCTTGGTTTTTCATTTTTAATTAATTCTTATATGTAGGTGTCAAACCAGAGCTGGAAAAAATAATTTTCCCCATGGAATTAAATAACCTAAATAAAATAAATAGAATAAGAAATAAGTAAAATACCACACAAACCACAAGATGAAAATCTTAAAATTTAGAACTGTTTTTTCTTATGAAAAAGAAAATTTTAAGTTTAAATGAAAAAAAAAATATTTTCATGAAAATCTGGAAAATTTCTGAATAAATTTTTGGACAGTAATGAAAAGAATTTTACTTATATTTTTTATTCATCAAAATAGACAGGATCTTCAAGGACTCTTTTTAGTATACTATTGATTTATGATATAATATGTAATATTTGAAATAAAACTGATGTGAATTTAATTAAATATTAACTTTAAAATAAAATAAAATTTTGATTAAATTATAATTTATTTAAAAATTCTCAAAAAAATTTAAATTGGAAAAAAAATATTAGTATAGAATTGAAACTAAATTATGTCAGCTGTTTTTTTTTTTTTTTTAAATATCAATTTTAATATTAAATATTATAAAATTCAATAGAATATGATTTTGATAATTATAATTTAATTTAAATATTTACATATCAAATTAAAAATTCCATTTTAAATGAATAATTCTTAAAATTTTAAAAATAAAATATTTTTCATAATTTATTAAAACTGTATAAAAAACTGTATAATATGAATAATATAAGTTTTAAAGGGATGGCTAAATTTGTGTCTATGAAATGAAATTTGTAACTAATGGTTGTGTAATATTTTATAATAATGTATTTTTATTTTTAGAATATTGATCTTAATTAATTCCACACACAATTTAAACATTTGTTAGTACTAGGCCAGTTCCTACAATTTCCATGGATACAATATTCTATTTGTTATATATTGTAATAATTTTATATTTGATTTATAAGGTATTCTGAATCTGTGAGGTATATTATTCAATTAAATTATTTGTCAATATTTTGAATTTATTTATATTGTTCTATTAATATGTTTTTTATTCAGATATAACTTATGCCATTAATTTGAACCCAATGGCGAAGTTCTTTTCACTTTTTTGCAAGAACTGACCTGGGGCTTTCGATTGAAAGATCGGCACTCTAATCACTGAGTCACGTTTCTTGTTAAATGAAAATCAAAAAACCAAAATTGTTAATCCAAGTAGATCATTTCATTAAAAGTTTATTTGCAAAGCCAATCAAAACTATTTGGATTTTATAAGGCCTGGTTAATTAAATTTAATTACATACTAGATTTTAAAATGCACTTTTATATCATTTGATATTCTCAAATATTTCACATTTTTAGGAATTTTTTTTTATTGTTTTGTGAGTGCTGAGAACTTCGATTGACATTTTATATCTTAAACATACATCAGGCTGTACGACTTAGATTTTTTGAAAAAGTGTTAACTTTTAATGATATTTAGTGTTCCCTTAAAGTTTTTTTCACTCAATATGTAAATTTTAGTGTTTACTTACTTCTTATTAAAATTCAGAACTTCCTTCAATGCCTTGTGCAAAACTCTTGAGTCATTTCTGATATTTTTCATAAATCCATTTTTAGGAAAAACCCACAATGATTATATAATTTAAAATAACACTGTTGCTTTCCCCGCGCCCACTAGTTTTTCAGGAATAATTTTGTATATTTTAATTCCATCATACTTATAATACGCTAATGAATATTTTAACTCCTTTTCTGATTACATAAGGCAAATGATAATGCACTAACTGTTTAAATATTAATTTTAATTGTATAAAGATATAAAATGAACTACTAAATTCAATAAGTGTAATAATGGTCGGTCGGTTTTCCAATAATAGCATTCTAATTAAAATCTTAAATGCTCAACAATTTTCCTTCAGTTTTTCTAACTACAGCTCGTTGTTGCATTGAATATTTTCTAAAGCTCTCTTGAAACCCTCCTTAATTCAAACTGTGGAGACCATACTAAACAATAAAGTTAGAGATAAATATCATGCAAAGATATATTTTATGATTTTTCATATAATATTATAAAATACAACACCAAAACTGGACAACTGAAGGATTCTAATCAATATTATGTAAAATAATCTTCAAGGGCAATGTGATTCAAAAACCTTTCAAGGCCTCGTTCAAAATAATCCATTTGATTCATTTGTTTCAATTAAATCTTTTTTGATGATTGACATTTTTATATATGTATGTGGACCCCATGCAAAAAAAACATTAACACTTACATACAAATACAAAAACAAAAAACAAATTTATTAAATTTTTAAAAAAACCACAGTCACAAAAAAAAAATTGTGTCATGGGATTAAAAAAAAAATTTACACTTGAAATGTTCCGAAATATCTAAATAAATAATTTATTACAAATAATTATATTAAATCGATTTTAGACTGTTTTTTTTGTGAATTGATTGATTATTTAAAAAAACGAGGAAGATTATAGTTGCCCTTGTCAACTTTTAGATACCCGTGCATACCCACTATGGTGTATAAAATAAACCGTAATTTACTTCTCTTATACATTTAACTCATTACCCCATAATTTTGACGTAAAAAAAAAAAAAAAAATTAACAAAAAAAAAAAAAAAGTCACAAAACAAAAAACAAAATTTTCATTCATTGTCCCATAACTTTAGCTTAAAAAAAAAAAAAAAAAATTAACAAAAAAAAAAAAAAAATCACAAAAAAAAAAAAAAAGTTTTCATTCATTGTCCCATAACTTAAGCTTAAAAAAAAAAAAAAAAAAAACAACAAAGAAAAAAAAAACAAAAAAAAAAAATTGGCCCACCCTAAAAGTCCGATGGTCCGAGTGATGTCCAATTTTGCCAAGTAACTTGCCCTATTAATTTACCTGCCCAATTTTAATTTTAACCTTGTAGCTTTATTAGATTCACAGTTATTGAATCGAAAACTTTGTATGGCAGCCCTCCGAAAATGGGGCCCTAACATTTTGAAACTTCATATAAGTGCTCGATTCATTATATAACTAACCGTGTGTAGTTTTCAGCCTCGTAGTATAATTAGTTTTGAAGAAATTCATATTGGTGCAAAGAAGTTGTATGGCAGCCCCCCATAAATGGGGCCCTAACATTTTGAAACTTCATATAAGTGCTCGATTCATTATATAACTAACCGTGTGTAATTTTCATCCGCGTAGTATAATTAGTTTTGAAGAAATTCATATTGGTGCAAGGAAGTTGTATGGCAGCCCCCCGAAAATGGGGCCCTAACATTTTGAAACTTCATATAAGTGCCGGAGTCAATATAAAACTAACCGTGTGTAATTTTCATCCCCGTAGTATAAATAGTTTTGAAGAAATTCATATTGGTGCAAAAAAGTTGTATGGCAGCTCCCCGAAGCCTTGGTCCGATTTTAACCAAAAACAATAGGGAACCTAGAAATTGTCTAAAAATGACTTTGTGTGAATTTCAAGACTCTAGCCCTTTTAGTTTTTGAGTTATCGTGATGACACACGGACGGACGGACGGACGGACGGACGGACGGACGGACGGACAGACACACATAGCTAGATCGACTAATTTTTCGATTCTGAGCCGATACGTACCCTTGACACTATATCTAGCTCGTCTAGATCGATGCGTTACAAACGGAGGAGCAAATCTAATATACCCGATGTTCATATATATATGCACGGATATAAAAAATTATATTTTTTATTTGGTATTAGTGATAAAAACACAGTTTTTCGTGATAAGCTCATTTTTTTATTCAATCAAACCAATTTATTAAATATTTAAGAATTTTATATTCTAAATAAAATATAAACTTATACAGGGTGTATAATTTTATATTTTATAAATTTTGTGATGTAAAAAACGTGTAACTTTAAACTAAATTGCATTATCATGGAAATATTACATTAAAAGCTGCAATTAATGAACAAGTCTTTTGAAATCAGAGCGGAGTAGTGTGCAACCTTTTAGAAATTAAGACATTAAAGAAAAATACATTTAGAAGAATATAGACTTAACATTTCCAGATATGGCAAACTGACCAATGGCATAGTGGTTAAGATGTCGACCTTCGTGTGGAAGGTTTCGGGCTCAAACCCTGTTCAGATTAAACCTAAAAAACAAATATCGTAAAATTTTATAATTATATCGTAATATCAAATAAGGTTTAATTAAAGAATTTGAAGCCTATTCTAAATAGATTTAGTGAATGCCCTGTGCTCCTCAAAGTAGTGAAAAGGAATAAAAATATCTCAATTTTAACAACAGGCCTCTTTACAACTTGGAAAATTGATAATTTTAACTTTAGTTAAAAACTTTTACAGCTGCAATAATTTATATCGAAAAGTTATAATTTGTAAATCTTTCTTTTAATATTTGGCTCAACTTAGTGCGAAATCGCCTGCATAAATAAAAAATGTCCAAAATACTAATGGTGAGTATCCAGTTTTCTAAATGTCCAAATAATAAATGGCCCAATACGCTTATTATCTCTTTACTCAAATGTCCAATGATCAAATGAACAGTTACCACATACGAAAGTTAGCAAGTGTACCTACCCAAGGTCATATATGAATCGGATCAGTATTGGACCAAAACTTCGAGTACCTTCCACACAAATTTTTTGAACCGATATGAACTTATTAAAACTATTAACACTTGGAGAATGAAAATTACAAAAGTTAAGTCATATAATACGGCAAGCTTTCGGAATTTTTATGACCAGCCTTAGAACCTTTCTTACATGATTTCGAAAAATTCAGACCCCATTGTTAGGAAATCACCATAAAAAGTTCTTAATTTGATAATTGTTATCAAATTAATTCGAATAAAATTAAAAATTGGCAAGTAAAGTAATAGAGCAAGCGCTTTGGCAAAGTTGGACATTGCTTGGAACAACTTTTCGGGTCGGTAAATTTTTTTTTAATTTTTGAAGTCGGATGGACAAAATAAGGCTGTCGAAAAGACTAAGGTCTTCCTTGTTTTTAAAATGAATTTTATTTCCAAATAAGTTCAATTTCAATTTTTTAATTTTTTTAAAATTCTGCTAAATGTGTTTTTCAATTCAGAATATAATTAAAATTTTAAATTAATTTTCCTTTTTTAAAAATTTATAAACATATAAATTTATAATTAAAAAAAATTGATTAATAAAAAATAAAACTTATTTAAGTTTTAGATGTTTGTGATTTTTATAATTTGTTTTTTACAGAACAAAAAAAAAATCATTGAAAACCAGCAAAACCATTTTTTTCCAATTAATAGATACAATTTCACTTTTTATTATACAATTACTTCCGTTCAAATTATTTCAAATTTTTTTATATTATAAAAAAAAAATTCATAATTTAAATAACATTCAACAAAAAGTGCTTTTTATATTTTAATCAAAACGTGATAATTAATTCGTTATAACAATTTAATTTCTTGTATAATCCATAATCGTATCATCTATAAGTAATTTATCGTATGAAATAATTGTTGAAAATAAAAAACAACGATTTGATGTTGAATATTTGCAATTTCCCAGTGACGTGCCGTGGCTTTTATGATAAGGTGTGCAATAAAATTAAAAAATCATAAACTTCTAATATTAAACTAAGTTATAACATTATAAATCAATCAACCAATTAAGAAGCCTCCCTAATTCATTCAGTTAAAATAATGAAATAGATAATGCAATTAAAATTTAAATCCGAATCCAAATGACAAATACTACTTTTAAAAATTACATTTAGATTTTATGCGTGCCTATTCGTGATCTATTTATCTGATGCTATGCACTTGGTATTCGTGATCTATATAGGTTAAGTACAAGTGCATAGGTTAAATTATAACATTTTTTTCTTTCTGTCTTATAATTCTGGTTTTATCTTACGGACTAATTCGCCAGTTCATATTATACAAACAAAGTTCTGTTTAAAACTTGCACATCACTCAGTGTAAGTTTTTAACTTTAATCTGAAAGAGAATTACAAAATGAAAGAGAAAGATAGAGTAAAAAAGAACAAAAACACACTGAACTTCGTCGTGTTCGCCTAAATATATGAAAAATAAGTGTTAAAAAATTTCTCCTTTCCGAATTGGAAATGGAAAGAGAACTACTGATAATTTAATGTATGAATTAACGTGCACAAGAACATACTGCACTTTGTCGTGTTCGCCTAAAAATATATACAAAATAAGTGTAAAAAAAGTTTCGCCATTTTTGCAGTGCACACCATGACAAAAGGACCGTACGCCACTGCAAATTCCGTGTTTTAAAAGTTGTTTATACACATATTGAAACTCCCATCTTTATACACACATGAAAATATATTAAAGGACTAAGGGTATATTAAGGAAATGGAAAGCTAATGCTCTGGTATTAAAAATCGCACACTACCAACAACAACTACAAACAGCTCCCATTGGTTTCCATAGTTTTCCCTCGTAGAAAACAAGTCGATCTTGGGACTTTTACATCCGTACGTATGTACGTTCGTCTGTCCTTCTATTAGTCTGTTCGACTGGCCACGCGATATCGTAAGAATATTGATTCTTATAACTCACAAAGAATTTCTCTAAAATAACTTAGACTCTGACTTCTATAAAATCATTCAAAGTTTAAAGGATAAACATATAATGAATAGTACAATCTATAGTAATAAGTCCAGTAGTTTTACATTGTAGCACTCCCTTAACTTCATAAGAATAATATATTAAATATTAATTAGTTTTTTAGGGGAAAAATAGTATTTTTTAATTAATATAAATACTTGGATAATTAAGATATACATTAATTATTATTGAATATGCTTAACTAAGAACTCTTAATTCATTAAATTTTTTTGGTCAATGAAATAAATTTTACAAATAGCGGAAAAGGTATAAATAGATTATAAATAAAGGTTCAATTAATATTTTAACATATTTTAAATGTAGGTAGTGTGTTATTGCAAAAATCAACAGATTCATCTAAAAGTTTTTAATCCTTAGAAAATGTTTAACATAATTATCATGAATATGGAAAAATACTAGTCAAACAGAACTGATTTTGGCATTTAATAAATCATTTATCAATTGAACCACATTTATTGAAAAAATTCAAATAAAATTTAATAGTTTTTTATTAGTATTTAATTTACTCAATATTTTTTTTCTATATTTTAAATTCAATAACTTTGATAATTCACTGATATTGCTTTGGGCATAGATTTTTATAATTAATTGGTTTTTTTTTAAACTATAATTAATTAACATTAATGATTTATTAAATAGTAATTAACAATTAATGTGTTAATTACAATTAATGAGAATCATATTAATTTAAATTGTTTTGTAAATGATTGAAATATAATTTATGTTTAATAATTATGTATAATACACCCATTCTATTTTATTGGGTGCAATATGATTCCTGTTTAAAAACGAATATTTATTTTGAAATATACTTGCAGTTTGAGAACTAAAATTAAAATACTAACCGTCATCAATCTTCTAATGATTAGAAGGACTTTTCAATTCACAATTCTTATTACCCTTTCTTTGGTGAATCCTACTGAAATTAGTACTTTTGTTTCAGTTAATCTTTGTTTAAAATTTCATTATCAATTTGATGTATCCCACCGTTTTGTTCAATAATATTTTGAAGATTTAAAGAACCACTATGTTCTGTTCGAACGAATATGAACTAAATCTCCAGGTGATTCTAATCTTGTATAACTTATTCTAAGATTAATTAAATGAAGTTTATTCAAAAATAAGGCTAATAAGGCTCCTACAGGTCTAAAATTGTCATGAATTTATATATAACCTTATTTATTATATTTATACTACATAATTGGAAGCCTCAGTGCTATACGGTGGCCCATGCCTTATATACAAGGCCATGGTTTATTAATTGATATAGATTAAATTTAAAATATTATTATTATATTATTATTATTACTTTCAAATAACAAACGGCATTCCTGTTCCACTTGAAAAAAGCTTAGGTGTGCTGAACCTCGTTTTCCCATTATTTGTTGTGTCCAATCCTTCGCATTCATTCCATGTTGAACGTGAGACATCATAATTTTTCAATTACATTAAATTACGCAAGGGATTTAAAAACTTGTATTTGGTGTTACCAAAGTATTTTTTTTTTTTTTATTAACTTTTAATTATATTTATTTCATTATAAGTATTTTTAATTAGCGAAAAGTTTTATAAAGTCAATATTAATTCTTAATTGAATTATAACTAAAAACTCCATCTAAAGTTTAATTACTTTTTTATGCTAATAATTTATTCAATATCTCTAAGTTATTTTGATTTTTTCGAAGGAAATTTTTTTTTATATTACGAGTTTTTGGAAAATATTATTTTAATTTTTTTTAAAAACTGTTAAACTTAAGTTAGCTTAAAACAAATACTAAAACTAAAACTTAGTCAAAAACTATCTAACTTAGCCTAAATTCATCCTTATATAAGTTAAAATAATTAAAACAATCATTTTCGAAGTTTATAATTCTTTATTAATGTTATTGTACTTAAACTATACAGTTTAGAGGTATCAACTCAATTAAATTCCGTTCCAATATTCTAAACTAAAAATCATGCGATATAAAACAAGAATTTTACATGTGGTAATATTTTACGGTTAACTATTAATATTACATAGTTTATATTACAAGTTAAATTTACTCTTTGGATTGTAACAAATATTTAAAGAGAAATCTGATCATTGATTACAGTTCAATTAACGATTACAGTGAGCAATGCTAAATAAAATAAAGTAAGAGTAAGGAGATAAGCATTTATTAAATTGGAAAGTATGTTAACCCTGTAACTTATATTATGACTTACATCATGTACTTACATCATTTAATTTTTATTTTATAAACTATTTAACCACCAATAAGCTTGTTTGTATTTGTTGATTCATTTCTGGAATAAACATGCCGTATTTTAATAAAATAGTTTCAATATTATAAGGATTAAATTCTATGCACTTGCTGTGGTATAATAAGGAGTGTTACCAAAGTATTCACGGTGACTTTTGAAACTTTTGGCCTCCCTCATATAAAATAAAAACAATACTGAAGAAGAACGTTAATAAGTAAAAAAACTGGCAAAAAATATTTCTTAAAAAAATTACTTTCCGATCCTTGCAAACTTTGAGCCCAAACTCTTTCAGCCTTTCTCAAATTTCAGGAACACTTGTTTTCAATTTCTATTGCATACTTCTAGGACTATAAATATTTCATACTAGTTCCCTAATACAAAAGTTTCATATTTTAAATATATATATTTTATTGAAATAATGGAATTAACTCATATCGACACGTTTTGAAAAAAAATACCCAAAATATAAAAGCTTCAACACACTTTCTAATCTTTATTTAATACCTAACACAATGCGGCATAAATTTAATTTTACAATAATTGTTCAAAGGACGAAAAAATTTAACAAAAAAAAAAAAAAAAAACCGAACTCAATTTCCCCATCATTTAATAAATTCAAATCAATTCCTAATTTATTTTTCCGTTATTTTTTTTTTATCGATTTTATTCCAAAAATTTGAAGAATTTAAAAGAATTCCACTCATAGCAAATAAAAATCAAAAAAAAAAAAAAAACAACTGTCAAAAACAATTTCTTAAGAATTTGCATACAATTATCACCCATGTTTGCTTATCTTTTAAAAATGATACACACATTGACATATTCACAAAACAAAAACAAAATAAATATTAAAAAAAAAAACATATAAAAATCGTTTATTTTCAAAGAATTGTATAAACAGCTTTAAACTTCAAATTTCCTGATTACTATATATACAATATAAGCTCTAACAAGTTCTCATCATAAAATGGAAATTTTATTATTGTTTTTTTTATATATACATATATATATTTTTAAAGCTCTTTTAAATTGGTATGAGATTGATACTCAAACTTATACATTCCTATATAATATATGATAAATACATTAAATTTTAAATATACATGTATTCAAACTCATATTTATAATTTTGATATAATCTTCAGTTTTAAGTCAAATCATACACCACATGTCATATACACACACACACAAATTGAAATTATATCAAAAACATTTACAAAAAATAAAAATTATTTTAAAAGTCCCCAGTAAAAGATTTAATTTTCAAAAAATTATCCAACATTAGACATTAAAAATAAAAAATGAAAAATAAAATAAAAAATATATAATAAAGATATTTTAGTTGTTTTATCTTATTTCCTCACTTCATCCGCAACAAAAAAATGATACCAATAACTTGAAAATCCTCCAAGGCAGTTAAATGTTATAAACAAAAGGCACAAGTGTACAAAAAAAAAAATTTTAAAGATTTTTCCTCTTATGTATTTTTTTTAATTCATAACAAATTATTAAGTATCATTATCATAAACTTTTCGAAAATCAAATGAAAACTTATGAAAAGATTACAGACAAAAAAAAAACAGGACATCAAAATAAAAAAAATTATTTAGAATCAATTAACGACTGGGTGACACAGTGGTAAGATTGTCGAATTCTCATTTACCAGGTTCGGGTTGAATTCCGGAAAAAGTAAAATAAAGACTTTTATCTCCTTTTTGACTTCAGTCGGCTGTCTTTTGCCATTAGATTTAAAATAATAAAATTAAAATTGGATTATTAAAATTTTAAACATATACAAAATATAAAAAAATTTTTAATTAAGAATTATAACTCACGGATAACTTTTAAATAAGATTTATAATTAAAATACATATAGTTTTATAAATGTGTGTAATAAAAGCGTCGACTGTCTCCCTTGACGGTCTCACTACGGTCTCTACTCTCTTGACGATCTCATTAAAATGGGTTCTTTTAAAGACAATTTTTAATCACCAATATTTCCGCATCAATAACTATGGAACAACCAACCTTCTAAGCCTTATCCAGTCCGTAAGTAAAGCAGTTTGCAAGATTAGTAAGGAATCAAAATTAAAAATGCTCCCTTATGAATTACGTCGAGAAATGAGAATTGTTTTTCCTTTATATTTTCGAAATTTCGAAAATAAATATTAAAATTCGAACTTTAATACTCCGGTATTTAATCTTGATTTTCTACATAAAATTGCAAATACGTTAAAGTCCTTTTTAAGCGTGAATTTTAAAAAATGCGATTAAGAAAAATAATTCAATTATATTTTTACGCGATCAAATTTAAAATAACGCGATTTAAAAAACATGGTTCATGTTTCGTATTCGAAACGTTTTTAATAAAAACGATTTTATATTTCAAAAATAAAATTCATCAAGACAACTAATGATTTTTTTACGCGTTTTTCTTTTTAAGCGGATTTTCGCGGAACGTATCTATTGCTTAAAAATAAAATTAGATGTACAGAATTTAAGATAACTCGCAATATGTACTTTTTCAATTCGCCAAATAATTTTTCCAATTTTTGAATTTAGTACTTAAATAAATATTACATATTAAAACAATCTAGAGTTAAAAATGCTTTTTTGTTATCTCTAAATTATAATCTATTAATTAGATTTGGTCACATCCTATACTATATTATAATTTTTCTAATCCACTAACAAATTTTAAGGTTTGCTTTAACGAATGTATAGCTTTTTAAGCTTTTCCAAAACCCACATCTTTTCTTTAGAGTCCTTAACCTTTTAAGATATTGTTATCATTATCATCATGATTAATTCGAAAGTTGAGGTTATAACACGAGCCTTAGTGTACTTAAATACTCCAGACACACGTCAAGTCTTCTGTTAAATGTCAAAATTTCTCACTCGTAATTCTGAAATTTTAATACAAATTTCATATAAATAAGAATGCCAATGTGCAACAGGTAGAATGACATAAGTTTTTATAGTTCAGGAATTTTTACAATTTAAAGTCCACAGTTTTTTAAATGTTACCCTATTTCTAAAAATATTCTATGTATAATTTTCAAATTTATAATAATATAAAATATAGAAAAATATTGTATTTCCTTCTACATGACAGCAGAATAATCTAGATGAAAGATTGAATGAATCATTAAATAAAAAAAATATATATATATATATGTATATATAGATAATAATTAAAAACCTCTGGGAGTACAAAACAAAAAAAAAAAACAAATTAAACAACAACAACAAATGTAGCAATGACAATCACTTAAAAATTGAAATCAACAAATTGTTTTTTTTTTTTTTGTTTTATTTTTCATGAATAACGGATAGGACAACGTTATCTAAAATCAGGGATGTGTATACATCCCTGATTAAAATTAAAATACAAAAAAAAAAGCAAAAACAGTAAAACAGAGATAAAAATAATAAAACAGGAAAATTGATTTTTTATTTTTATTTCGCTGGATATTTCACTTCCCCCCCCACGTATCCACTATTGTTTTATTTAATTTGTTGGATCTTTTGTACTGAAACCTGAAACATACGTATATATACAGTTTTTCCTGGCAGGATAAAGCATTTAATAGCTGAACAAATGAATGAACGAGCAAACGAATGAGTAAAACAGTATTTAATATTAAATATAAAATAATATAAAAAAAAAAACAAAAAGAGATAAAATTGAAATTTTCTGTTTTTTTTGTTTTTTTTTTTTAATTTTTAACAAATTATTTTCGCACGAATCAATTTTGATCTTATTGTAAAATGAATACAACTCATGCATAACAAGTAATTTTCATATACAACAGAACCAGAAGAGTACAATAACATACAAATATATCTTTATAAATATTGTACACCACTTTATATATTTTATTATTTTTATTATAGAGTATAAAACTGATGTTATTTTTTTTTGTGATTTTGTACTGGATTCACTCATTGCCTTCAAAAAACGATTTTTATTTTATTTAATTTTTATTATATTTTTGTTTTTATTTTATTTTATTTTTTTCGATTTATTTTTGGAAATTGTTTGTCTTGATTTTGATCGCATTTATAAGGAATCCTTTTTTTTATTCTTTCGATTTTTGTACCCCTGTGTTCTTTCCCATCCCTGATTTTTGTACCAAAGATACCAAAGATTTGATTATTTTTATTTTCTCATTGCTGTGTAATTTAACTTGACTTAAGGTTCACTTTCGATTTTTTTTTTATTTTTTTTATATGCGTATATATTAAATGTATATATATAAATATTATTTATATTATATGTATATAAATTGTGCTAATGTTTAAAAAAAAGAGGATATAAAGGATATGAGAAATATATGAATAAAATATTTAATTTTATGTTAGTGTAAGAAGGAAATTAAATAAAGGAGGCATTGAAACAATTTTTTTTTTTATATTTATACATTATTTTATTTCCTTATTTTTTATTTTTAATTTTGTTTTTTTTTTTTTTTTTTATTTTAAATTATTTTATTTCATTGTGTTAAAATAAAATAAAACGCCTTAAGTTATTTTTTGTTCTTTTTCTTGTTGGTTGTTGTAAGTCTTGTCTTATACCTGGAATATTTTTCATTTTTTCTTATTTTCTTGTTGTTGTTTTTTTTTTTGACAATCGATGATTTCATTTTTTCTTATTAAATCAATTTATAGAATTTCTCTCATTCCAATTTGTCACTTTTATTTTATTTACACATGTTTAGTGTAAGGGGTCCTTTAATAACGCAGTGTCTTTAATTTTCAGTATAGAAGTTAAATTGAGAACTAATGGATGACAGGAAGTTTTTAGAAGTTAAAAATACTGTCAAAAAATTTAGGTTCAAGTGTTCAAATAACATGGTACGTCCTAATTAAATTCTTTAAGTAGTACGTGCTGTGCAAAAGTTTCTTCAATAAAAAAGCCAAATTTAAATTTTATTATGATTTTTTTTAAAAATCCGATATTTTTCTGAACGATTTAAGAACAAGTGAAAGTAAAATTATAAGTTTGACTTCATTGGCCTACTAATGTTGTATAAAATTTTTATATTCATACCAATGACCTTTCACTTAGTCGTTAATTAGATCTTAAAGTTCTGTAAAAAAAAAGGTAGTATCAATGTCACATTTAAAGTCGAGATTTTCGTTATTTATAACTTAAAAATTAATTGTAGAAAAATCTCTTATTAAGTCTGTAAATCTCTTGCCAATAAAAAAAGTAGCAGTTTCTTTTTAGTAGTAGTATTTTTTTTTAATTGCTAAATTTATAAAATAATAATTAATAAAGTTTATTTAAAATATAGCTATATTTATTTCTACCATTTATTATTATTATCTACATATTTTAGCTTTAGAAAATACAATTTCTTTTTATAACAATTAAAAAGTGTCATTGGTACCAAATTTTAAAGTCAATATTAAAAGTTGCAACTTACTATTAATTTGCAGTTAAATTAATGTCAAAATTAAAGAATTGTCATTGGGATGTGCCGTAATAAATATTATCTGTTATGCTATTATCAATTGATTATGTTATGTTTACATTTCATTCATATAATTACTTAATAATGGCAGCACTTGACCAAATGTCAAAAAGATTTATTTGTTGTGTTGAACATCAGATAAGTATTTTGAAAATATAAATGATTTGTCTTGTGATTTTATGTGCTCTTTTGTTTTAATAGCTTTAATAGCTTGTAATTCTACTATTTTAAATAAAATTGTAGAAGGGTCTGGGGTTCAAACTATAGTCGGATCATATCTGATAAAAGGATATAATTTATAATTTAAATCAATAATAGTTTTTATCATAATATAAAATAAATATACCTCCTACATCCGCAAAAGAAAGGCTGATCCTCTCGCTTATTACATTGTATGAAGAAATAGACTGTATATAAATAAATAAATTAATTAGTAAACTTTTTATAGATCCACGTGGTACTTTATTGCACCAAACACTTACCACTAATCAAATAATAAGTAAACAACTTTATGATAAGTAAATATTTAATTCTACTTCAAACTTATAAATTTTTATATAATATAATTTTAGTTCAAAAAACCTGAAAAAGAATTGATTATTTAGACCTGATCCAATGAATTTTAAATACAACTTACATGAGATAGTACTACTCCTTATAACATGTAGAAATGTCTTAGATTTTCAATAATTCTATTTTGGTTTTTTATTTAATTAGCATTCTAGATTGAATAACATTCTATTTCTGTGCATTTTATATCTGTGAGGTTGGTGCAGTAGGGCTCAGCTCAGATATTTATTGAGATATATACAAATATAAAATTTCCCAAAGTGAATTTGCTTATCCAAGAAATTCTAAAACATTATAGTTGTATAAAGGCTTTATTGAATAGAAAAACCCCCAACCGCAGCAATGCGGTTAGGTGACATTTTAAGTGATATTTTAAATATTCACGAGTTACGCTAAGGAAGCGTAATGAAATGGAAAAGCGTGTGTAATTCTGAAACCATTGAATTTGTTTATGTTTTAAAATAGTTTTAATCAATTATTTTTCAAAATCTTATCAATTTTTGAGATATGAAATTTATTTATAAAGTCCAATACCTACATAAAAATTCAACTATTAACATAATAATGATTGCCTAAAATCTATTTTCTTGTGGCTAAGTTTTATATTTGTAATATTAAATATTTACTTTCCTTTGAAATATTTTACATTAAAACTTTTTTTAAATTGGAAATTTTTTCAAAAAAGTACCAAAACATAGGTGAGTTTTTTTTACTTTTAATTTTTAATTTTCATTGCTGTCAAAATTTTGTATTTTCTATTTATTTTTGTACTGTAAATCTTAAAACCGCTGCAAAACAAAATTTTGTAAAAGAAAACAACTTTGTATTAGAAAATTCCTAAGGCATTTCAAAAATACTTTAAATATAAAAATTTAATTTCCTTCAGACATCACAAAAAAAAAAAAAAAAAAATTGGTTTTCTTCCGCATTTTTTCAGTTTTCATTTTCTTTTCAGTTTGATTTTGGATAATTCAATTTTTTTTCCCCCATTCAACTTGAAGAAAATTTCGTGCAAAAAATGGTGGGTGGGCTACGGAAAAAACTTTAATAAAAATGAAACAAAATTTGTGAATATACAAGGGAAATGTAATCACTAGGGAAAAAATCTACTTTGACTTTTTAAGTTATTTAGAAAATATCAAAATATAATTTTTAAGTGAGTTTACCACTCAAAGGCTTTTTTTGAAACAAAATTGAAATTCAGTTGTCGACACTGGAATATATTTAGAATTGAACTTTAAGTTATTTCCCAATGGAAATATGAAAAAAGATAAGTCCTGACTCATGACAAATTAAATCAACAAATAATCAACTTTATTGTTGAAATCAAGGCACAATTGTAAATTTGTAATATAAGCCTTGAACATCTTATGAAGGCTGTATATGTATAAAATATTATAATAGATACATTTAGCCAAAGAGTAACCCTATTTAAAATGCATATCTATTATAATTAGTACGGTCTGTCACAAATTTTTATAGCTTTTATATAAAATACCATATCAGTGTTTTAGACGTTTGATTAAAAATCAATCTTTGCGGTAAATTCAAAATTTTAAGGATTTGACAAGTATGGTATACCACTATATTAGAAATAAATAGACGGTGTTATGTCTACTATACTATAGCTGTAAAAGATCTGTACCCTATTGACATATCCTTCGTTTTCATCCACATAGTTTTCATACATTATATTGAATAATTTAAAGTATAATTTTCCTAAGCTTTACCAACTTCAAGAACGGTATATGTATATATCATACCTTCAGATGATTTTTACCCGACATATTGAGCCTACCAATTGTTTAATGTCTAATTGTTTAATGTATTCCTAAAAGTTTTAATTAATAATATCCGAGTGGATTGGTTAATTTTTGTAATTTTAAGGGTTTGACCTATTGTTCAGTAAACGTAGAAATGGCTTTGGGAAACAGACATTAAGTTTTTAATATTTTCTAATTAAAAGTTATTAATACTTTAAATAGTTAGTGTCGGTTAAAACTTCGGTTTGCAATTCATTGCACTAGGATTATTTGTATTCGATTCCATAAATTAAACAAAAATACATCGCTAAAACATTAAAACTAATATAATACAATCCTAATATTTCATTTTAATCAAATTAATAATATAACGCAGCAAGTGTCTATATTGAAGCACTTGATTCCAAATGAACATTGCTAAATGTACATTTAGTTTCAATAATTCTTTCAATAACTTAGGCTTTTCCTAGTAATTGATTTAAGAATTTTATGACACCATATATTCCCAACCTTACTAATTATATTGATTTTCTAATCAATCCATTCCAAACAGGTAATTCAAAATCTGTTTAAAAGAAGGGGTATATCTGAAATAAGAGGCACAAGAGGATTTCCAGTTTCATCTTAAAGAATTTATGAATTATTTAATGTGGGTAATTTTTGGAATTTAAAGAATCCAAATCTCGGAAAAACTTAACTATAAGTCTATATATTCTATACTATATTCCAAAATATTTACTTATATATTATTAATAATAGCTAATTCAACTTTCCCATAGTTTTAATGTTATTAAAGACCTCTGAAAGATAAAATTCCTTAAATTTTTAAATTTTACTATAGATATTTGATGTCTTAGAAAATATTATTAGATTTTTCCGTTATTTTTAATTTAAAGTGAATTTTCCAAATTTCAAGTGAAACACATCTTCCATTTGAAATTCCTTAGAAATTTTGGTTTGATTTACTCATTCCTAATATTTTACTCACTTCTCTAAATTAACAAATTAACTCTTACAATCTCTTTTCTGTATATTGAAACACTTGATTCCAAATGAACATTTTACTTAAATCAGTGTTGATTTGAGTATTTTGGTTTTATTTAAGGTGTTAAATTAAAATTCTTTAAAAGAAATAAAAAAAATAAAAACAAAACAAAAAAAATTTCTTAGCAATACATTTTTAAGTATTGACTTCGAAAAGGAAACCGTTATTCTTTTAGTTTTTGTATATGTGTTTCATTTACGGGTTTTTATTTTTTCTGTTAATTTTCTGTTGTGCTACTCACTTGTTTTCAGTTCACTTCTTTTCAACCTCATTTCCCTTCTGTGTTGGTTTGTTCTTTTTTTATTTTAATTTTCTTTTAACGTTTCACCGTTATATTTTATTTGTTGTTTTTATTTTTATGTTTATTTTTTTGTTGTTGATTATTTTATATATTAAACCGTTAGTATATACTCAAATACAGTATAGTATTAGCTAGTTTTGTATTTACGTGTTGTACTTTAATTTCCTTATTTTGTCCGTTAAATTCGCTGAGTGAAAAACTCCAATCACAGATCTAGAAAATAAATGAAAAGTAAACAAAAGAAAAAATGGTAAAATTGAATTTTGAGTAAAAAGTTAAATAATTGAAAAATACAAATTTTTACCGCAAATGAAAATGTAATAATAACGCATTATTTTTAGCTTAAATAGTTAGCAGATTGAGAGCATTTAAAGATGAAAATATCTGTGTTTTATAGTTTTGCACAGAGGGAAGTGGAAAACGTCAAGTGTTTCACAGAGTGGCTGCACTGTGTTCCTCAGGTTAATATTAAAACAACCTTTAAAACCAACCACACATTTTTAAAACCAATCTTAGCTGAATCTTTAAGACTAGTATAGAAATGAATCTGGTATACTAAGTACCATAGTACATGAATAGACCAGTTAGTTATAACTCCTGCTTCTAATTTAAGATTTGGGGTACTAATATGAGATTATATATTTTAACTTTTTTATTAGATATGATCTGGCCGGTGTTGGAACCCAAGACTTTTTATTTCCAAAGTATCCTAATTGACAGGAGCAAAAGAATGAACTTTCAAGAGCTTTTTTAGGTAATCTTAAACTTGGTTAATTTTAACTTAAATAGTGTGAGGATAGATTTGACGTACCTTGTTTAACATTGGAAAACTTTAAGTGCAGGCAAAATTGTTTTATTTCTTTAAAACTAATTGCAGTTTAAATTGTAGTTTATAAGAGTAACTATTATAATTTTGGAGGTGAAGATAAACCTCAGCCCGATCGATGGCGTAGTGGTTAGAAAGTCGATCTAATCAATTGAATGGTACCTTGTGTTCAAAACCTGGTCAAATTAAATCTTATAAAACAAATATAATTTAATATTTAAATCATAATAGCTTGTAAAAGCAAAGGCTGAACTACTGGCTTATCACAATGTAAGTTGTAGGATATTGGATATAAATAAATAAATATTTTATTTGAATATGAAAATCTTCTCGAAATAATTTAAAATTTTAACAGTAACAGAGCCGGACTATCAAAAATACTTCATTATTAGTTAATTTTTTAAACGCAAAAAAAAATGGACTGTAAAATAACTGTATTTTCTAGAAGAAATTAGCTTAACTGTTTTATTTTGTTATTTACTATTTTATTATAAAATTTGAAATGAAAATGCAATAATTCACTTTATGATGATGACTACTATACCACTACAATTATTATGAAATTATGACTACGCCAGGCCAGTAATTTAAAAAGAATGTTTTTTTCCTGTATTTATTTTTTTTTTTTGTATTTTTCTAATTATTTTTTATTTTTTTTATAAATTTATGTTTATATTTTCCATAATTTTGTGAAAATTTTCATGAAAGAACGTCATAAATAAAATTTTCCGCAACTTCTTTTTTTATTAAATGGTATATTTATTATTATTGTATATTTTGGTTTATTATTATTAAGAGTGATGATTACGATAATTAGAACTTATTTTTTTTTATTTAAATTATAGAATTCTTAAAAAAAGAAATAATAAATTTAAAAATTTAGAATATAAATTTGAATTAGAAATAAATCTAATAATAATCAACATAATAATAATTAAGTAATAATTAAAGAAAACTTATCATGTTGACAAGAAATTTACAACTGACAACTTTTTGACATTCGAATACACATGATAATGCGTTTATTGCTTAGAGCACATGTAAATATGCTTTAAGCAAGTATGTAATTAGAATATAGGTATATGGTAACACTAATGTGAATGATATTCTTTTTAAATGTCAGAGGTGACATTACATATATTTAAATCAGACATATTGAATTGCCATCTGACCGATAGCTTAATAGTAAAGATGCCTTGCATTGAATCTGGTCAGATCATATCAAAAAAAAATACAATTTTAAAATTGTATAATTATATCGTAGCAGTTAAAATGGTAATATAAGATAAGATTTAATATAAAAAATTTTTGTGTAGGATAATAGATGGCGCACAAAATTAACCTTTGTGTATTCATAATCTTATACAATAGCAACAGCTGAGTAATCAACGGTTTAGTGAAAATAAAGATTAAAGAGACTTAAGCCTAGTCTTAATAGACTTGGTGAATGCCCTTTAGGAGTGTAAAAATATAGGAAAAAACAAAATATAGAATTGTTAGAAAATAATTTTGAAAAATTTTATTAAAGTTGCGAACAATGATATTTAGATTCTAGCGATACATACTGGCAAGGATCTTTTGAGAGATTTTGACGTCCATTCAATTTGCAGCTCATTTCCAAAAATATTTGTAAAAAAATGCTCCTATATAGTTTAACTCTGTCCATCTGAGCTGATTTTTACAAAACTTTTACATCGTTTAAAATAAAGCAGTCAAATTTAAAATTTAGTTTAAAAGTAGAAAAAACCATTTTACTGTAGCCAGACCAGCTACGGAGCTATCGTCCTCCATAGTTTGAGAATCCCAATATTTTTAAATTGTTATAACATAAATTTCATAGGGTGCATTTTTGATCTGAAAACCCAAAAGATAGCTGCTTTAATAAGCTCTATAGTTTTGTATAAAATAAATCTATATTGTTGTTATACAATACTTTAATTTACCAATGTGCCAAACTCAATTTTTATAAAATATTTTAATCCTCATAGCTTCTAAACAATTCGAGGTTTACCTAAAATTTTGTCAAAAGCTAGAACTTTCAAAATAAGTTATTTAAAGAGTGTCTTCATTTTCTCATTTTTCATATACAATAAAATAAAGTTCTAACAAGTTACTATAAATACATTTTGGAATATAATTTTTACCCAAAACTTGGTAATGAACATTGTTTAATTTTTACAGTACTTTTTCAAAATCTTTTGTTTTTTATCATATTTGTAAAATAGTATTGCATATTATTCTTGCATACATATATAATATTAATTAAAAACTAAATAATATTAATACTCAATTGAAGCGTTTCAGTTTACTTACCTTAAGCTTCAGTTGCCCACTAATATTCAGAAAATATCTAATTAGTACAATACATATTTCAAATACATCTTAAGGCAATGTATAGTTTTAACTTGAAAATCTAAAACATAACAAAAAGAGGTAAATCTTTTTATTAAATAATAGTATTATTCAAAATACAATAGTTAACAGAGAAATAGAATTTAAAAATATTATGGTCTATTTAATTAATTTTTATGTAGAATTTAATTAACATAAAATATAATAATCTTCATTCTAGATTGTGAATTCTATAAATCTGTACGGTAATTTACAACGAATTTATTATTTAATATGAAAATAAATACCTCCAGCTTTAAATTTTTAATTATAAAAGTGATTCTAGATGTATTTTAAGCTATAAATAATTATTATTAAATTTCTATTTTTAACGCATTTAAAAATGAATTTTGTAAAAATGTGCCTATATAGTTTCCGTCCTCTGTCAGTCCGTCCATTCATCTGTCCGTATATACATACAAATTATGAAGCTCTAATATAATATTTTTTTTAAATGGGTAAAATGTTTTTCTTAAATTTAAAGGGGGCCCATAAGGTTGAAGAAAGTGTCTCTTAGTATTAACTATTTTTGCTTAGATAATTAAATCCCAAAGAAATTCCACCATTTTAGAGGAAGTCATGGAGTTAGATCGTCAAGAATCACTATAAGTTTGCTAAAAGAATCACCATAGTTTGGAATCTTCCTTTTTGAAGGGCTATTAGGGTTTTTATTAATGAGTCTTAGTCATCAGGGCCCTATTGCACCAACAACTTATCACTTATCTAAAAATTATCATTTGTTTTGTAGCACCAAAACCATATTTGACATCAAACGTATGCAGTTTGATTAGTAAAAACAATTGACTTATCAAAAAAACGTCATATCATTGACTTAAGTGTTGGTGCAATAAGACCCAGTACATATATTTCTAAAACTAAACTCAGTATGAAACACTGTATAGGTTTAAAAATGTGCTTTTTTAAAAACCCTTGATTATTTTCATCACTTGCTTATTTTTATATTGTATAATATTATAGTTTTGCACTAAAAAACATTGTTTTTTTTATTTGAAATTTTCTATAACAATGATCCCAAATCTCAACTTAATTTTATATTTTAAATAAATTTAATAATAATACCATATAATAGGGTTTTATAAAATACATACATCAGAACAAAATAATAACGCACATTCATACATATATATGTACATAATAAGAATATAATAAATTGAAAAAACATGAACTAAAAAACAACAAAACAATGTTCTAAATATTTAAAATTTATTTCTAAAACATGAAATTACTCCTAATGATTTTGTATATGGGTTGTTTTTTTCTCAAAATTTTTTCTTCTTTTTTTTTTTTTTTTTTTTTTAATCTGAAGATAAAAAAATTTATTTGTTCACATTTTAAATATACAATGTCCCAATTCAATATTATTATTATAATGTAAATATACACATACTTATATTATGTTTTTGCATATAATAATGTTATATATTTAAATAATGTATTTATATATAAGTATGCATAAAAATATATTTTAAACATAAATATACTATATTATGTAATTTTATGTAGTAAATTTTAATTCAACAGAAAAAAAATATTATTCTGATAAATGAATGAATAAATAAATTAATAAAATATTAAAGCATACACATAGCCACAGTTACAGTCTTGGTTAAATAATTCTGAACATTCAATGTTTTTTTTTTTTTTTTTTTTTTATTCCTTTTCCACTCCTTTAAGGAGTATAGGGCATTCATCAAGTTTTTATTTTAAACTAGGCTTCAGTTTCTTTAATCATATTATTCACTAAGCCGTTGATTACTCGGCTGTAGCTATTGTATAAGGTTACGAAATATGAATGCACAAATGTTAATTTTGTGCACCATCTCTATAAATCTTACACAAGAATTATTTATATATTTTTATTAAATCTTTATTTTATATTACGATATAATTAAACAATTTTACGATATTTTTTTATTGGATATGATCTGGGTTTGAACCCGAGGCCTTCCACATGGAAGGCGGCGTATTTACCACTACGCCATTGGTCAGATGAACATTCAATGTAAATTAAATAAATTTGTCTTATTCAGTTTAAACAAATTAGTAATAATTGAGTGGAGTTTTTAAGGCCTCGGAGTTTTAGTAAGTAAGCATACTAACGGAAGGGATTCAGGTTCAATTGCTGTATTACATGAATTTTTAATTGAAAAATAATTATTGAAAAATAATTTTTCTTTACAAATCCCCATGGTAACCAAATATATACAATAAGATAAGGGACTGTTTAGAAATAACTAAAAAAATATTAATTAAGTGAGTGACAACTAGTTAAAAGTGTTTGAAGTATTTTTTAAAAGATATGTAGATGTTTATTTAGTAATGCTTATTAAAGGAGTCTTACTCCAATCTCAATTTACAAGCTCTTTCTAAGTGTGCTAAATAAAACCCAGATGGAATATTACACTAAGCAAATCGGTACAATTTGTTTTATTTAAATTAAACCTTAAAAAAAATTACTGAGGGGCACAAGAGTGCTGACCTTTGATTTGGGAGGCCTGGATTAAAATCTCAGTAAAAGTGTAAACAATTTTATCTGCTTTTTGACTGAGCTCAGCTACTACTATTTCCAATATGTGTCCAATTTTACAGGGTGATTTTGCAGTCCAAAAAAGAGGCTGAAAAAAATTTTAGTTGAATTAATTTAACGCTTTTGGGTACGAGGACGCTATGAAGTTTTTGCTGATATAAAGAACGGCTTTGCTGATTGGCCAAATTGGACTAGGCGAAAGGGGACTCTTATTTGAATTAATGAGACCACATTATGCAAGAAGAAAAGCTTATAAAATCCATCTTTAAATTAGTTTAAAATTCACATGAACTTCATTTAAATAAAAACTCTTATTATTTTAATAATAACTGTGTATATTTTAAATAAATCATAAATATATACATTTTGCATACATATATGCAATAAAATCATCCTGCAATACATAAATTATTTTTTAATGTCCTATGGGATATAACATTGAAGAAAAATGTTTGTTATATGCATAATATTGAAAGGATTTCACATGTGTACTTAGATGCAAAAGATTTAAAGTTTTTTTTTTTTGTTTTATGTTTTCAATGATAAATTTTTATTTTTAATTCTTTCGTATTTTTTTTATTTCGTCTTGTTTTTTTTAATAAATTATTTAAATAAAAAAATATATAATCGCTCTTAAAATTTTGAATGACCAACTGTTCACTATTCTTAAAATATTAAATATTAATTTTCATTGTATAAGGTTTGTTGTGACTTCATAAATTTAATATCTTACAAAATAATTGGTATGAAAATGGATTGAGGTGGAATAACAATCAAGTTTTAGTCCGGAAAATGGCACTGTGCGATTAAAGAAAAAATAGTTTTTCAGTTAACCTTATCGTTCCATTTCTTAACAAGGCACCTTCCCTTGTCACTTATAAAATAATAAATTATTTGATAAGATAGATAACTTTTTACTAATCGAAATTCATTGGTTTTGTGATCAAATTTGATTTTGATAAATTGATTAGTGATAAGTTTTTGGTGCTGTAGAGCCCAAGATAGAATTATTTAAAAAATCGGAGAAGAATCCTATAAATGTCAGTTCAGTTCCTAAACAAATTTTTGCAATCCTTGAATGTTATATCTGATTTGCTCAAATATGTTTGTTTATCAATATCAATTTTTAACGCTTTCTACTTGTTCAGTACTTGTGAATTATTTTAGTTAATATCAATTGATATTTTATTACTTATATATCCTAAAAAGTATAAGCCTAACTAACTGCTTATAGCCAGTATACGTCCATTGTTCTATTTATTTGTCTAAATATAACAACAAAGGTTAAGATCCCAATCAAATTATTCGTTAATTGTATAATTGAATATTAAGAATTACCAGTAAATCTAAGCATTTTAGGTTTGCAGCTAAATCAAAAAATGCTGTAGAATAAACATATTTTTGATATAGTTAAGAATGCTGCCAAATGTTTGGCTCTTTTATCCCTTTGAAAAACTTGTTTCTCTCCTAAGGATCTGTCTAATACCTATAAAACCTATGTTCAACCTAAGATGGAGTATAACTCCCACATTTGGGCTGGCGCATCCTAAACTTATTTGAGATACCTCGACAAAATTAAAAATCATGTCTTACGGCTAGTAGGTGAGACGTGAACCGAGCAATTAACACTTACTCCACTTAACTCTCGTCGAAATATCGGAGCAATTTCTCTGTTTTAAAGATATCATTTTTTTACAAAAACAAATAAAATTTGATCACTATTGAACTAAAGTCACCTCCTCTTAAATAATTTCAACGTAACACATCAATAAGTACTCATTCCCACATTGTGGAAGTTCCAAGATGGTTTAAAACTGGTTATAGAAAGTCATTTGTCGTAAGGGCTGCTGTGATGTGGAACATGCTTCTACCTAATGTGTTCCCTTCTGTTAATAATGTTTCATACTACAAACTCCAAAAATTCAAAATGAATCTTTTCAGATTCATTACCAATAGAACCGTATACAAGAAATAGAACAGTATACCATTAATATTTAAGTTTTAATTAATTTTAATATAAGTAATAACTGTTATTATAATAACGTCATTAGTTTTACTTCTCTAAAAACTTTTCCAAAAAAAAATTAAGTTTTTTTGAATAATTTAAAATATTAGTTTTCTTTGGAAATTAAAATAAAAAATCTATTGATAAAATATCTAGAAATTTTTAAATTTATTATTATTTTATTATTAAATATAAATTTTGGTTAAATTTAAAAAAAAAATATTTATAATAAATATCAAATTTGTAGATACATACTATTAAATTAGTATACACTCACCTGAAATAAATATTGATAAGTAATAAAATTAAAAATAAGTAGGAAAATATAATATGTGCTTCTATCTTAGTACTTCTATGAATAAAAAACTAAATTTAAAATTTGTGTACCTATTTTTAGTTTTTACAAAAATAAATAAAATAAATAAATTTTGAAATTATTTGAAATTTTAAACTCAATAACTATTATTGCAAATAGAAATTAATATCAAAATTAATTTAAAATAAACTTATCAAAAATCATTTAAAAAAGATCTAATATCTATATTTAATTAAAAACCCCTCGTTACTATTAAAACCCCTAACATCGTTACCTTTTTAATAGGTACTGCTAAATAGCTAAAATAATGCATGCGCTCATAAAAACACAGTGAATTTTAGGTGTTATAATCTTGAATACTAGATTTACTTACACTATCATTTTTAAAAAGGACTTTTCTTCTTTCGACCATGACTGTTATATGCAGTCAGTGCAAAACTCAAATAATTTACTCAGAATATGATTTTTTTAATTAAACATTAAAGCGGTTCTGATTTCTTGTGTTCTGGAACTTATATAGCTCTTTAATTATACAAATCAGTTATTGAATTTATTATATTATGAAAAATTAAGAAAAATGTTTTTGATGGCTTACTAAAAAAAGTTTCCAAAAAAAAAGGTAAAGAAAAGCTTTCTATTACGAGTCAATGAATTATTGAATTTCTACTCTATCTCTCTTTGTCTCCTTAATGTCATTTTCATACTGGAAGTTAGCCCTCTCGATGCCCTGGAACTTAAGTTTTAATTTTAATTAGAAATTCTCCTGTATTCATTTTGATCACAGCAAGGTAATGTTTTTTTATTCGTTAACTGTTCATAAGAAAGTCGTTGGTGGAAAAGGGAATCAATTATATTCGTGTTATTAGAATTGATTATATGAATTCCACACACAAATTAAACATGAGAAAAGTATTAGATTTTTAATAGATACAATTCTATACTTTTTATATTGTAAAATTTTGTATTTGGGGTATATGGTATTCTATATCTGTGATTTATATTATTCAATTAAATTATTTGTTTATATTGTTATAAATGTATTTTTTATTAAAGAAGGTATGGTCTTTGTATTTCGTAATAATTACTTAGATTTTGGCCCAATAATACTTTTTCTTCAATTTTACCTTTCACAATAAGCTGTAACACAGCTCCACAATATTGTATTCTTCTATATTTGAAAAAAGTCCTCGGTTATTATTTATTCCTTGGGCAGATTTTCAAAATTCACGAAAATTTTTTCTGCCCCCCAAATTTTTAAATAAAAGGAAATGGAGAAAAAGAATCGACTATATTGGTACTAAAATATTTATTTCAGACTACGTACTTACAAATAATACTATTTCCGTCATTTATCACTTGTTACAAAACAATTTTCATTTATATGAAAATCAGATAATAAATACTTGTTAGTCATCAGTATTTTATTCAGCTTCTCTACTTACAGATATCGATCCTACTAAATAATTAAACATATAGTTTCTATTAACTAAATATCTTAGATACCGTCGTTCAATATACTTTAACTATCATTTCTATGGTACTTCACTTATCACTTTAAATACTGTTTAATATATTTTAAATAATTCATTTAATATGAAACTTAAGTACATTTTACCATAAATTTAAATTTTTATAATAAATTTCAAAATTAAATTATTTTAATTAATTTTTTCTTGTTTTTCATTTTAAAATTTAAAATTATTTTACCAAAATGCTGCCGAATAAATTATAGATTATTTTTTTTTCTATTTATTATATTTATTTATAAATTATTTATTTAATTTTATTATTATTGAATACTATGTGGTATTAACCTGAAAACAATTTTCTTTAATAATTTTATTTAAATATTTTTTAAAAAGCATTTTGGTTAGAACACATACTATTTTTAAAAAATTTGAAACCACGTCATTATAATATTATATACTGTGATGCAATTAAATTTAGATGTCCTTTGGTTTTTTTTTTATAATATGTATTTTAAAACATAGTCCGAGTCTCTGTTGCCATTCCCATTCCAAAATTAAAAAAATTTATACCTCTAATATGTTTAAATAAAATAGAATTAAATTTTTTAGAATTTTTTTTGAACTCTATTTAAAATCCACTTAATATTAAGCATATAAATTTTATTTAACAGAAAATATTTAATTTTGAAAGAATGTTAATATTAAAAAACAAAAAAATCTCAATTTTATTCTAACAACGTGCATTTAAAACAAAAGATATAAAATTTAAATTTAAAAATAAAATATGAAAACGAAATAAAATCCAAAACATTTAGAAAACAGAATAAATATTAACACTTTTATATGTGTTTTTTTTTTTTTTTTTTTAATAAATTCGATTTGAAAACCTCGTTTACATATTAAAATTCAGAAAACATAACCTTGATATTTTATTTATTTTTTGCACATTTTCATATTGTTATTTTTTAATATATTTATTTTTTTTCTAAATTATTCAGAAAAAAAAATAAAAAATTAAAAAAATTTTATTGTAAAATTACTTTTTTTTTTTTACAAAAATTCAGTCAAATTCACACATTCTGAAAACTTAATATTTTCTAAATATGAAAAAATTTATAATTCAGTTCTTTTTCTGCAAAAAAGAAAAAAAAACCGGTTAGGAACCCACAAAAAACTCAATTATTAACCGTTATTATAATAACAAGAAGCTCTAATTTAAATCCAAATATTAAAGACTATCAAAAAGGAATAAAAATCATATTACATACTTTCAGGATACAATTTTTATCCTGAAAATATGCAATTATATTTTTTGTTATCTTTAGCTAACTATTCTAGGTGGTTTCAGTAGCGAAGGGGATTAGTATGTTGCGTATCAACAGAAGGTTTGCTGTAGCTGTTGCTACATGTTCTTCTAAGAGAGGTTTCACTACTTTAATTCGTTTCGTTTATTTCATCTCTAGGTACTATTTGCTCACCTTCGACATCTACTTCCTCCGTGGTTCCACCCAAGGCAAAACGATTTATACGTTGTTACAATTTTGCCTTCGGTATGCTGGTATCAATTCCTGTCCATTTTTTCTAACTTTGTTGTCTCATTATTTGTTTCTCTATTGTAATTCTCCATTATTCTTCGTTGCTTTTCTGGGAGTACAGAATATTCTGCATATGAATATTCTGTAGACAACGGAAAAGGTTCCATTTAAAATCACAATTAAAAATGACTTATATGGGGGAATAACAGACCAATCAATATTAGATTAATTGCGTTTACTTAATTAACCACTTAATGATTAGTAGACAACTAATGAGACTACTCACTTTTTTAAATAAACAAAAATTTTAAGAAGAAAATAAGATTTCACCAAAAATATTTGATTGAACGGACATACATTCGATTCAAAAATATTAACTTTCAAATTTTATAATACCTAACAAAATTATAAAAAACAAATAAAAAAAAAAATTAAAAATCGGATATGAAAAAAAAAAGCAAAATAATCATAAAAATATTTAATGTAGAATAGAATTCAAATTTATAACAGGCGTATAATAATACAACAAAAAAAAAGAAAATACATAATTTCCATATTCATAGACTTTCCACATTTTACAAAAAAAAAAAAAAAAAAAAACCAAAAAAAAGTACGCGCAATAACTGTTAAGAATAGGTATATACTGAAAAACGGAAGCTGCTTATCCACATAATCGTCAAATTTTCATAAATGTTATCAGAAAAAAAAATAATATTAAAAAAAAGTAAAAATTGTATAAAATCGTGAATAAAACACGGAAATTTATCAATTTTTCTCATTTTATTTTTCATATATCCTCCATTTTTTTTTTTTTTTTAATTTTTGTATTTTTTTTTTTCATTCATTTAAACTCATACAGAATAACAATTCACCTGTAATATCGCGAGAATATGCACTACATATTTTGGTTTTAATTTTTTTTTTTACTTATAACTGCTGCTTAAAATGATTTAAAAAGGGAAGGTTTTTTTTTTATTTTGTTTTTTATTTTTCTTGTTGTTATTGTTGTTGTTGTCGTTCTGTCATATAAAATACAATAAGAGTTACAAGATAGGACATTGGTTGGTCGGTTGATTGGTTGACGTTACATTAATTTTTTTTTTTTTGTAAATTGTGTTCTTAAAACCGGTTTTTATTTTTATACAATTTTGATAATACCAACAATGATGATGATTATTACAATGATGATATTGATATTGATGAAGATAACAATGATTTTACAGAAAAAAAAACAAAAAAAAAAACCGAAAAAAAAATCGTTAAATAGAGAAAAAAAAAATTCAAATATATATGTCAGAACAAAATGATATTTTTTTTTCTACATAACTGTTTTATAATTCCGGAAATACCTTTACATGAAAAGCATAAATATTGTTTTAGTACAAAATTGAAAAAAAAAAAACAAAACAGCAAAAAAACAGACAACAAAAAAAAAGGGAAAACAATAACAACTTTTATTTTTCAACAATATCTATTTCCTATTTTATTAAACAACTATGCTCTGATATTTTACGTATAAACGTCATCTACGCGAAATTGTAATTCAGTGTTACCAGATTGAATTGAAGATGAATATTGTGTATGAAATTATTTTCATTTCATTAACAATAAAAGCTATTAGATATTTTGCTCAATCTTTTGGTATACATTTAATTACTCAAATTATATAATTCTAATTTTAGAATGCGACGCAACGCAGAGCTATACAATGTATACACCGACAGCGATATTGTGACATACATCAAGCTACAACGCCTTAGGTGGGCCGGTCACATACAACGTATGCCAGATTCCCGCATTACAAAAAAAGTATTGAACGGGAAAATAGATAGAAAAAGCCCAGTGGGAAAGCCGAGAAATCGATGGGTTGATGCAGTCGAGTCAGACGCTGTATCAATGCTGCAAGAGCAAAATTGGATAACTGCTGCCCAAGATCGCGTGAACTGGAAGAGGATGATTCAGGAGGCGAAGGTTCGACAACGGACTGTAGCGCCATAGAAGAAGAAGAAGAATATAATTCTAATATTATAATTCAAATTTTTGAATGATGTTAACTTGCACTTGACTAAATGAGATGAATTCTGTGATGCATTCTCATTTGAAATTTCCGCACTTGGTCCCATATATGAAGATCTAATGAACAAACAGCAAAAAAGAGGGAACTTTGTTATTTTGAAATAGTTGTAGGACGAAATAACCATGTCTCAAAATTAAAAGCGCTTTAAGAAGCATAGAGCATTCACCAGATATATTTAAACTAGGTTTCAGTTTGTTTAATCATTATATTCACTAAGCCGTTGATTAGCACGGCTGTAGCTATTGTATAAGAATATGAATACACAAATATTATTTTTCACTTTCAAACGATCCAAAATGGCTCCTTAAATAAGCATGATAGTGATTCTTTTCTTAAAACTAAAATTTCTAAATTTAAAAAAACTCTTTCAAAGTACCATAACTTTGTTCAAGGTGAAACATTAAATCCTCATGTAAAACGATTATTACCAAAAAAATCTCAAGTACTGAAAGCTTCAAATTCTTCAAGTTTTTCTAATTCAATAACAATATTACCATCGGCGTTAGATCCTCTTTTTCCACCTGTTGCTAAGGTTACAAAGGTTCAAATCTTTAAAAGGTCATAATAATAGCAGGTATATTTTAGCCAGACACAGGGATAGTAGAATTTTTGAAAATATTAGAATTTATCTAGTCTATCTTCATAATAAGTCTAATGATGTATGTATAGGTGGAAAAACTAATACATCACTGGAAATTGCTATTCAACAAGAAGGATTGCCAACTGATGTTAATGAGTTGCGTGATATTTTTATAAGATATCATGACACATTTGGAATTTCTGCCGAGAATGCCTTAAATGATCTTAAGTCTCATATGCTTCTCATATTTCGTCAAACAGAATTAATTATTTTCAAAGGGTAAGGGAGTAAGTTGTAAGTTAGGACGAGTTGTTTCCAAGTAAGTTGGAAAAGTTAGTACGAATTTTTTAGAAAATAAATTACTGCAAACTTAATTATTATTTAAATTTTAATACACTAAGTCAATTTAAGAGTATTGGTTTACTTTAGGAAGAAGTATGTATCATAGAATATAATTATTTGTTTACAATAGTACCGAAAAGCATAATATCTAGGGTGTGAAATATGCCATTCTTTTTTTGTGTTGCAGAGTATTTATTAATTTTATAAGTAATATTATTCATTTTATACATATGTTATATCTTATATTTTACTTTATTTACCTATATTTGGTCACCATAGTGATTTTGTAAAGAAAAATTATTTTTTAATTAAATATTTATAACGAGTATGAGAATCGACCCCCATTCCCCTGATTATTAAACCAAAAACCTACTATACCACCTAGACTTAAACTTTAGTTTCAAGTGGCTTAAAACTCTTCAGTTAAGTATTTATATTTTAGACAGCCAGAGCCTTCTTTCGAACGCGCTTCATAATAAAACATCATCACAGTGACCACGAAAAACAGAATATGCTCAAGACATTAAGATGTGTACAAATAGTAAGATGTGGTTATATATTCCATTACCTCTCCGCTTAGATCAGAAAATCTTCAATTCTTTCTGATCATTTAAATTCCAAATCGCGGCACAGTTCCGAACCTTATGTGTACTGTAAATCTTGATTTAAAACATATTTTAATTATTGTGTATGTATATTTAAAAAAGAAAAATTGTTTTAATAAAAACTTTTTCAAGGATCCCACATAGTCACAATGATTCAAATAATAATAATAGAGAAATGATGTTATTACATCTGTATAATCAGTAAAGAAAAAACTGTTTCTATATGCACAAAAAAAAAATTGATTTAAGTTTACAATACATATGTATTATTTGTATATATGTTCATAATTAAAAACAAACAATATTCATATGAAAGTCATTAAGGCACTATAATAAAAGTACAAATACAAATATAAAAATTTATATATTTTTTTTATATGCTGCAATTGAAATCATTTTTTTGTTTTTGTTATTTTTTTTGTTCTATATTACATATATGTATCTTTTGTACATAATACCTTTCAGAAGTTTTTTTTTTTATTTGTTTGGAAAAACAATTGTTTACAAAGACTTTATTTAAGTTACAGTATTTCATATTTAAGACAAAAAATAAATTTATAAATATGTACATATGTATTGTGTACCATGTATTAAACTTTTAAAAATTTAATTTTGACACGTTTGTGCATTCAGGAACAAAATTTTACAATAGAAAACCAGAATACAAAGGGATCTTGTAAAGTCAAGCAAAATTTTTAATAAGAAATTTTGTTATTAATATATACTCTTTGCACGTGAATTTGGTCTTTTTTCACATGAAATATGTCTATTTTCAAATCAATTTGGTCTTTTTTCAAATTAAATTAATCGGAAATTTTCAAATGAAATTGATCCTTCTTCAAATGTATTTGGTCCTTTTTTTGAAAAATTTTTCCGTATTTTGGGACCCAGAAGCCGGTTGACATGATTAAAAAACCTAGTCCCCGATTCTGGAGTTGACAATTTAAAGGCAAAAATATTTAGAAATGTTCTAAAAAGTGGCACGAAAATTCTTGAGAACAATTTTTTAGGGTGGACTTTTTGGAATTTTCAAATTATTAAGTTTTCTTGCTGAATTTGGGTTCTACTATAAATTCTGAGAGTATCTTTTTTTAAAAAAGTTCGTCCTTCTGCTGGATTCCAAGAATTAGGGCTAATCAAAAGAATTCTAATTTAATTTAAAAATTTTAGACTTTTTGAATTTGAAAAAGAACAAATTTAAAAAAAGTAGAATATCATATAAAAAAGGAAGAAGTTCACGTGAAAAGAGTATATATGTATAAATGAACGTATAATATAATACCATACAGATATAAAAGGAAACTTACGTATAAAAAACACTATACTAAAGAAACTTTTTTCTTTTGTATTTCAAAAGAAAACTATACAATAAAACAAAATTTGTTCCATTTTTCTTATTTTAAGTACAATTGTTAGGCTAACAAGCTTGGCTATAAAGGTTCATGTTGGAAAAGTAGGAAATTTACTGGACATGTTAAGTTCTTATAATTAAAATAATTATTGATATACAAAGGCTAATTATATTTATGCTATCAATTTGAACTCAATTTGTACTTTTTTCGTTTTAACTGGGATTCGAACTCCAGCCTTTCGAAAACCGAAGTATATGAGAAATTTTTTATAATTCCGAGTTCGTTTTAGTATAAATGATTTTTGAAATGGAGTGTTCTTGAAATTTTGTTTAGAATAAAGTGAACTAGCTCTTCTTTCTATTAATTTAGCTGAGTATATTATCTAACAAAATTCGTAACTTATATTTCTCAATAGCCTAGTCATTAATAAACTTTTAAAAATATAAGTTGATATTCTAACTAAGTATTTTATTACAATTTCCTCTCAGAAATTATAAAAGCTCCTTTAACTAAATTTTAATATCTAGAATTAAAAATCTAATATAATAAATTAAAGTTATTTCGTTTCACATACTATTATTCTTTAATTGTCTTAACCTCCTCTTTCCCCTCGGCAATTTTGGGCATTCGAATAAATTAATAAGTTGTTTAAACCATTTCCTAAATTTCCATGCGATTGCATTTTTATTTTATTACCACCTGATTTATGTTATTCAATTGGAAAGTAAATTATAGTTATAATAAGAATAATAAATACAATTTAAACCTCCATTCCCTATATGTTTCAAATTTAAAAATACTATGTCTTATAGCGAGTTAACTAAATGAAAAATTTTTGAATTTACCCCTATTTGGTAAGTTTCTAAAGATTTCTACCATTATGATTTAAGCACTTGAAATTTATTTTATATTGCAGGTATTTCATATAACCGATTATTGATCGCGTCGTAAGATACATTAAAAAATCATATTCCGAAACAGAATTTTTAAAAATTGGGCTAAAATAAAAGATCCAAAATATCAAATTTTATTCATAAAGCAAATAGAATTTTTAGTACCCGCACCTTACTGAGTCTTATGACATTTTCTATTTAATTTTATTTGTTTCCCCTTTCAAAGTTCAATTCCCAGTTAAAAGGCAACCAAGGGTTCTCCCGTTGAAAATTTCAAAAATAATTCTAGAACTACTCTTTGGCAACCAGTTATAGAAGTGAAACCAAAACCATTGGAATATTTAATAAATTTCGTAAGAGCATCCACGCATTATGCTTAAGTAAGTAATACTGATTGGAGGATTTGATACCCCCAGGACATCAGCTGGTGTTAAAAAATATGCAAAACACTTAATAAAAAGAGTTACCAACTCAATGGACAAATAATTCAAAACAAATGCAAAACTACTTCAATTCCGTACTATGACGTTTCATGGATAAATGCATAAAAATTTATCTCTTAGACAATTTTAATATATTTATTAAAACTACCACTCTAGTTGTAAACTTAAAGATTATCAAATCTCGTGGCTTTTAAAGATCTATAATAGTTTATAGTAGTATCTGGTTTTTATTATTAAATACTCGTATATGTGAAAATAATATAATCTCAAACATAATATTATATGGATTTCATTAACAGTCATAAATTTTTAAATCAACAATTTTGTATTTTTTTAATTTTTAATAAAAATATTTGAATGCATCACTTAATATTTTAATTTGTTCCATTTCTCTTTATTCCAACATCTTGTTTCTCTTTTTCCATAAATTTTTTCATTTTAATTTATGTCCGTATGGTCCCTATGACTTTTTCAACTTTATAACCATTTACATTATATATAAATCATTCTTTTGGCTGTCACCTTATTGTATATATATCATTTACAATTTTCAGAACATCATTATATATTTATCGTCATAATTACTTTGAATTATTGTAGTAAAAAAAAATAAAATACACAAGAATAATTAAAACTGCATATTGGAATGAAATGGAATATATATGAGAATTAAAAGTGAAATAAAATGAAACAAAACAAAAATGAAACGAAACGAAATAAAAAAAAACAAATAGTAAAAGAAATCATAAAATAAGTGATTATCTTTAAAATATTTTCATATATTCACATATATATATATACATATAACCAAGGTTTACCATATAAATATTCAACACGTCAAGGATGAAAATTAAAAAAAACAAAAACAACAAAATATTGTTCATTATTACATATCCTTACCTCTGAAGGACTTCTCATACATACCAATATAACACTTATATAATCCAAAACTATGAGTAAATAAAATACCGATACGTTAATATTAATAATAAATGTTTTATATACATATTTGTACACATATATATATATAGTTAAATTATGTATATGTTTTTTTTGTTTAATTTAACGGTACCTATATATTTTGCAAATGGTTCCGTTATATTTTATATTAAATATGATTTATTGCAATTTATGCAACGATGCAGGTGTTTCATTCAACACTTATTATAAAATAAAACAAATTCAAAAAAAAAAGAACAACGGCAACACTATAATAATAATATAAAAATAACAATTTACACATAGTATAATAATTTGTACTTTTTAAATTTTTTTAATTTTCGTAATAAATTACAAAAAACAAAAAACAGCAATATGTATACGCTAAAAAACGGATAAGTTTTATTAATATATATATATATATATAACAGTTTTTATGGTGGATTTAAGGATGTCATGTTAAGAAAATTATTTTGAAGTATAAAGTTTTATATTAGTCAGCCATTTGCTATCCTGTATGGGGGTAAAAATTGCATATACAAGAACGAAATATGTCAAATTTTTACAGTTTTTTTTTTTATATTTTGATGAATTTTATTTTGTAATATTTTTAAAAAATAGTCATCTTGCCATCATAAGCTTCTTTAAATATATAATTTTTTGCATTGTTTTTTTTTTTTATTAAGAATGATTTATGAATAACAGGTCAATAAATCTTTGTCAGATTTCTTTAAATATTCACCCACATTGTTTCTGAATTCTGCTTGTAGAAAAACTAAAAAAAACGAGGAAGATTATAGTTGCCCTTGTCAACTTTTAGATACCCGTGCATACCCACTATGGTGTATAAAATAAACCATAATTTACTTCCCTTATACATTTAACTCATTACTCCATAATTTTGACGTAAAAAAAAAAAAAAAAAAAAATTAACAAAAAAAAAAAATCACAAAACAAAAAACAAAATTTTCATTCATTGTCCCATAATTTTAGCTAAAAAAAAAAAAAAAAAAAAATCACAAAAAAAAAAACTAAATTTTCATTCATTGTCCCATAACTTTAGCTTAAAAAAAAAAAAAAAAAAACAAAAAAAAAAACAAACAAAAAAAAAAAAAAAAATGGCCCACCCAAAAATTCCGATGGTCCGAGTGATGTCCAACTTTGCCAACTAACTTGTCCTATTACTTTGCCTGCCCAATTTTAATTTTAACCTTGTAGCTTCATTAGATTCACAGTTATTGAATCGCAAACTTTGTATGGCAGCCCCCCAAAATGGGGCCGTAACATTTTGAAACTTCATATAAGTGCTCGATTCATTATATAACTAACCGTGTGTAATTTTCATCCGCCTAGTATAATTAGTTTTGAAGAAATTCATATTGGTGCAAAGAAGTTTTATGGCAGCCCCCCGAAAATGGGGCCCTAACATTTTGAAAATTCATATAAGTGCTCGATTCATTATATAACTAACCGAGGGTAATTTTCATCCGCGTAGTATAATTAGTTTTGAAGAAATTCATATTGGTGCAAAGAAGTTGTATGGCAGCCCCCCGAAAATGGGGCCCTAACATTTTGAAACTTCATATAAGTGCCGGAGTCATTATAAAACTAACCGTGTGTAATTTTCATCCCCGTAGTATAATTAGTTTTGAAGAAATTCATATTGGTGCAAAAAAGTTGTATGGCAGCTCCCCGAAGCCTTGGTCCGATTTTAACCAAAAACAATAGGGAACCTAGAAATTGTCTAAAAATGACTTTGTGTGAATTTCAAGACTCTAGCCCTTTTAGTTTTTGAGTTATCGTGCTGACACACGGACGGACGGACGGACGGACGGACGGACAGACACACATAGCTAGATCGACTAATTTTTCGATTCTGAGCCGATACGTACCCTTGACACTATATCTAGCTCGTCTAGATCGATGCGTTACAAACGGAGGAGCAAATCTAATATACCCGATGTCATATATGTATGCACGGGTATAAAAAAAATTTATCTGACCTCCTTAATTATATTAAAACTGTTAAAAACGAGGAAGATTAAAGTTGCCCTTGTCAACTTTTAGATACCCGTGCATACCCACTATGGTGTATAAAATAAACCGTAATATACTTCCCTTATACATTTAACTCATTACTCCATAATTTTGACATAAAACAAAAAAAAAAAAATCACAAAACATAAAACAAAATTTTCATTCATTGTCCCATAACTTTAGCTTAAAAAAAAAAAAAAAAAAAAATTAACAAAAAAAAAAATCACAAAAACAATAACAAAATTTTCATTCATTGTCCCATAACTTTAGCTTAAAACAAAAAAAAAAAAAAAAACAAAAAAAAAACAAAAAAAAAAAAAAATGGCTCACCCTAAAATTCCGATGGTCCGAGTGATGTCCGACTTTGCCAACTAACTTGCCCTATTACTTTACCTGCCCAATTTTAATTTTAACCTTGTAGCTTCATTAGATTCGCAGTTATTGAATCGAAAGCTTTCTATGGCAGCCCCCCCAAAATGGGGCCGTAACATTTTGAAACATCATATAAGTGCTCGATTCATTATATAAATAACCGTGTGTAATTTTTATCGTCGTACTATAATTAGTTTTGAAGAAATTCATATTGGTGCAAATAAGTTGTATGGCGGCCCCCCGAAAATGGGGCCCTAACATTTTGAAACTTCATATAAGTGCTCGATTCATTATATAACTAACCGTGTGTAATTTTCAGCCTCGTAGTATAATTAGTTTTGCAGAAATTCATATTGGTGCAAAGAAGTTGTATGGCAGCCCTTCCGAAAATGGGGCCCTAACATTTGAAACTTCATATAAGTGCTCGATTCATTATATAACTAACCATGTGTAATTTTCATCCGCGTAGTATAATTAGTTTTGAAGAAATTCATATTAGTGCAAAGAAGTTGTATGGCAGCCCCCCGAAAATGGGGCCCTAACATTTTGAAACTTCATATAAGTGCCGGAGTCATTATAAAACTAACCGTGTGTAATTTTTATCCCCGTAGTATAATTAGTTTTGAAGAAATTCATTTTGGTGCAAAAAAGTTGTATGGCAGCTCCCCGAAGCCTTGGTCCGATTTTAACCAAAAACAATAGGGAACCTAGAAATTGTCTAAAAATGACTTTGTGTGAATTTCAAGACTCTAGCCCTTTTAGTTTTTGAGTTATCGTGCTGACACACGGACGGACGGACGGACGGACGGACGGACAGACACACATAGCTAGATCGACTAATTTTTCGATTCTGAGCCGATACGTACCCTTGACACTATATCTAGCTCATCTAGATCGATGCGTTACAAACGGAGGAGCAAATCTAATATACCCGTGGTCATATATGTATGCACGGGTATAAAAATTTAGTTTACATGGAAATTTTAGTAGTGATCACGAATTAAAGCTAGAATCGCTCTAAGACGGTTCTAAGTGCCTTAAAATTGAGTTTAAAGAATTCCACGACAAAAATTATAAAAACTATAACAAAAGTAAAATCGCTCTAAAATGCTTCTAAGTGCCTTAAAATTGAGTTTAAAGTTTAGAAAGACCATAATTTAAAAAAAAAAATTTAGTTTACATGGAAATTTTAGTAGTGATCACGAATTAAAGCTAGAATCGCTCTAAGACGGTTCTAAGTGCCTTAAAATTGAGTTTAAAGAATTCCATGACAAAAATTATAAAAACTTTAATTAAAGTAAAATCGCTCTAAAATGCTTCTAAGTGCCTTAAAATTGAGTTTAAAGTTTAGAAAGACCATAATTTAAAAAAAAAAATTTAGTTTACATGGAAATTTTAGTAGTGATCACGAATTAAAGCTAGAATCGCTCTAAGACGGTTCTAAGTGCCTTAAAATTGAGTTTAAAGAATTCCATGACAAAAATTATAAAAACTTTATTTAAAGTAAAATCGCTCTAAAATGCTTCTAAGTGCCTTAAAATTGAGTTTAAAGTTTAGAAAGACCATAATTTAAAAAAAAAAATTTAGTTTACATGGAAATTTTAGTAGTGATCACGAATTAAAGCTAGAATCGCTCTAAGACGGTTGTAAGTGCCTTAAAATTGAGTTTAAAGAATTCCACGACAAAAATTATAAAAACTATAATAAAAGTAAAATCGCTCTAAAATGCTTCTAAGTGCCTTAAAATTGAGTTTAAAGTTTAGAAAGACCATAATTTAAAAAAAAAAATTTAGTTTACATGGAAATTTTAGTAGTGATCACGAATTAAAGCTAGAATCGCTCTAAGACGGTTCTAAGTGCCTTAAAATTGAGTTTAAAGAATTCCATGACAAAAATTATAAAAACTTTAATAAAAGTAAAATCGCTCTAAAATGCTTCTAAGTGCCTTAAAATTGAGTTTAAAGTTTAGAAAGACCATAATTTAAAAAAAAAAATTTAGTTTACATGGAAATTTTAGTAGTGATCACGAATTAAAGCTAGAATCGCTCTAAGACGGTTCTAAGTGCCTTAAAATTGAGTTTAAAGAATTCCATGACAAAAATTATAAAAACTTTATTAAAAGTAAAATCGCTCTAAAATGCTTCTAAGTGCCTTAAAATTGAGTTTAAAGTTTAGAAAGACCATAATTTAAAAAAAAAAATTTAGTTTACATGGAAATTTTAGTAGTGATCACGAATTAAAGCTAGAATCGCTCTAAGACGGTTCTAAGTGCCTTAAAATTGAGTTTAAAGAATTCAATGACAAAAATTATAAAAACTTTATTAAAAGTAAAATCGCTCTAAAATGCTTCTAAGTGCCTTAAAATTGAGTTTAAAGTTTAGAAAGACCATAATTTAAAAAAAAAAATTTAGTTTACATGGAAATTTTAGTAGTGATCACGAATTAAAGCTAGAATCGCTCTAAGACGGTTCTAAGTGCCTTAAAATTGAGTTTAAAGAATTCCACGACAAAAATTATAAAAACTATAATAAAAGTAAAATCGCTCTAAAATGCTTCTAAGTGCCTTAAAATTGAGTTTAAAGTTTAGAAAGACCATAATTTAAAAAAAAAAATTTAGTTTACATGGAAATTTTAGTAGTGATCACGAATTAAAGCTAGAATCGCTCTAAGACGGTTCTAAGTGCCTTAAAATTGAGTTTAAAGAATTCCATGACAAAAATTATAAAAAATTTAATAATAGTAAAATCGCTCTAAAATGCTTCTAAGTGCCTTAAAATTGAGTTTAAAGTTTAGAAAGACCATAATTTAAAAAAAAAAATTTAGTTTACATGGAAATTTTAGTAGTGATCACGAATTAAAGCTAGAATCGCTCTAAGACGGTTGTAAGTGCCTTAAAATTGAGTTTAAAGAATTCCACGACAAAAATTATAAAAACTATAATAAAAGTAAAATCGCTCTAAAATGCTTCTAAGTGCCTTAAAATTGAGTTTAAAGTTTAGAAAGACCATAATTGAAGACATTGCAGCAAAATGGATGCAGCTCCATTTTTAACAAATTGTGGGAAATTAAAAAAAACTAGTTATAAAAGGTGCAGTAGTACCAAGAGGAAAATGAAAATCACAAATTGAAAGGCTGTATATATGCACACATTATCTGTGTAGTTTTGTGTTTTTAGCTTTTTAAATACGTCTTTTGTGGCAATTTGAAAACTGGAGCTGCACCTTTTTTGCACCAACATTTGAAAAAATCAATTCCTTTTGCAATTAATTAACGAAAAAGATATAAATTGATTTCACATCTGATAATATTTATTAAAAAAAAATAACAATTAAATAAAATATATTCATTTAGAAACTTATACAAAACAAAAATTAAATAAAATATTATTCATTTCGAAACTTATAGGAACATTATTGATGAACTTTAGAAACTTTCTTACTAAAAATAAATATTAAACCAAAAATTAATAATATTTTTCATAATATTAATAAAACAAAAACAGATTATTCATCAGCTTGATCATCGTCATCAGTAGCTGAGGCCTCGTACGAAATATCTGGCCCAGTCAGCTCGCTTTTAAGCGCTTGGTAAAAGTCCATTTTATTCGGAGGAACATAGTTATTGGCTAGTTGCATAACGTTCTTATATTTTGCCTTTTTTATATGTAACGGAGATTTATATATATGACATTGTGGCTTAACTGAAATGTTAGCCTCGTTGTCTCTCAATATGGAAAAATAGTCAAAAATTGGTATATTAGTCGATATACTAACAGCAATGGCGGTAAGATTATCTTTGTTGTATTCAAATATACGATATTGAGATATCTTGAATCTTTTTCTATCTCCATTTATAAGCACCTTCTTGAAATGGATTTCGTAATGATCTCTAAAGTTAAAAATCATATTTTGGTTAATCATGAAAGTTCTAAAATTTTTAGATGCTTGTTGAATGTATTCAGAATATTCTTCAGGAGTAAAAACGTAATCTTTTTTTTTTAAAAATTTTTCTATTACACCAAAGCAGCGATCGCATGGAAGAAAACTATGCCCTGGTTCAGGGAATCTATGTTTTTTCAAATACAATAATGTACGTACTTACAATACATAGAAAAACACTTGTAAGTTAACGCCCATATAAACAAGATCGTTCACGTTCGGCAAATGTATATAACAAATAACAAATATTTTGTTATTATTGTTACTCAAAGAATATGTACATTCATATAAAAAATATATACTGATATACATAAAAAATATGCATATTCATTGGTGCAAAATGGATGCAGCTCCATTAGATGCATCCGTTTTGCACCATAATGGATGCAAATGAAAAATGTTTAATAATTTTCCCAATTATTCGCATATTAAAACGTCAATAGTACCATTTGAAAGAGAATTTTTTTTTACGTCTAATGCATATATAAACATAAAAACGGTCAAAAGTGGAGCTGCATCTTTTTTGCTGCAATGTCGTCAATTTAAAAAAAAAAATTTAGTTTACATGGAAATTTTAGTAGTGATCACGAATTAAAGCTAGAATCGCTCTAAGACGGTTCTAAGTGCCTTAAAATTGAGTTTAAAGAATTCCACGACAAAAATTATAAAAACTTTAATAAAAGTAAAATCGCTCTAAAATGCTTCTAAGTGCCTTAAAATTGAGTTTAAAGTTTAGAAAGACCATAATTTAAAAAAAAAAATTTAGTTTACATGGAAATTTTAGTAGTGATCACGAATTAAAGGTAGAATCGCTCTAAGACGGTTCTAAGTGCCTTAAAATTGAGTTTAAAGAATTCCATGACAAAAATTATAAAAACTTTAATAAAAGTAAAATCGCTCTAAAATGCTTCTAAGTGCCTTAAAATTGAGTTTAAAGTTTAGAAAGACCATAATTTAAAAAAAAAAATTTAGTTTACATGGAAATTTTAGTAGTGATCACGAATTAAAGCTAGAATCGCTCTAAGACGGTTCTAAGTGCCTTAAAATTGAGTTTAAAGAATTCAATGACAAAAATTATAAAAACTTTATTAAAAGTAAAATCGCTCTAAAATGCTTCTAAGTGCCTTAAAATTGAGTTTAAAGTTTAGAAAGACCATAATTTAAAAAAAAAAATTTAGTTTACATGGAAATTTTAGTAGTGATCACGAATTAAAGCTAGAATCGCTCTAATACGGTTCTAAGTGCCTTAAAATTGAGTTTAAAGAATTCCATGACAAAAATTATAAAAACTTTAATAAAAGTAAAATCGCTCTAAAATGCTTCTAAGTGCCTTAAAATTGAGTTTAAAGTTTAGAAAGACCATAATTTAAAAAAAAAAATTTAGTTTACATGGAAATTTTAGTAGTGATCACGAATTAAAGCTAGAATCGCTCTAAGACGGTTCTAAGTGCCTTAAAATTGAGTTTAAAGAATTCCATGACAAAAATTATAAAAACTTTATTAAAAGTAAAATCGCTCTAAAATGCTTCTAAGTGCCTTAAAATTGAGTTTAAAGTTTAGAAAGACCATAATTTAAAAAAAAAAATTTAGTTTACATGAAAATTTTAGTAGTGATCACGAATTAAAGCTAGAATCGCTCTAAGACGGTTGTAAGTGCCTTAAAATTTAGTTTAAAGAATTCCAGGACAAAAATTATAAAAACTATAATAAAAGTAAAATCGCTCTAAAATGCTTCTAAGTGCCTTAAAATTGAGTTTAAAGTTTAGAAAGACCATAATTTAAAAAAAAAAATTTAGTTTACATGGAAATTTTAGTAGTGATCACGAATTAAAGCTAGAATCGCTCTAAGACGGTTCTAAGTGCCTTAAAATTGAGTTTAAAGAATTCCATGACAAAAATTATAAAAACATTATTAAAAGTAAAATCGCTCTAAAATGCTTCTAAGTGCCTTAAAATTGAGTTTAAAGGTTAGAAAGACCATAATTTAAAAAAAAAAATTTAGTTTACATGGAAATTTTAGTAGAGATCACGAATTAAAGCTAGAATCGCTCTAAGACGGTTCTAAGTGCCTTAAAATTGAGTTTAAAGAATTCCATGACAAAAATTATAAAAACTATAATAAAAGTAAAATCGCTCTAAAATGCTTCTAAGTGCCTTAAAATTGAGTTTAAAGTTTAGAAAGACCATAATTTAAAAAAAAAAATTTAGTTTACATGGAAATTTTAGTAGTGATCACGAATTAAAGCTAGAATCGCTCTAAGACGGTTCTAAGTGCCTTAAAATTGAGTTTAAAGAATTCAATGACAAAAATTATAAAAACTCTATTAAAAGTAAAATCGCTCTAAAATGCTTCTAAGTGCCTTAAAATTGAGTTTAAAGTTTAGAAAGACCATAATTTAAAAAAAAAAATTTAGTTTACATGGAAATTTTAGTAGTGATCACGAATTAAAGCTAGAATCGCTCTAAGACGGTTCTAAGTGCCTTAAAATTGAGTTTAAAGAATTCCATGACAAAAATTATAAAAACTTTAATAAAAGTAAAATCGCTCTAAAATGCTTCTAAGTGCCTTAAAATTGAGTTTAAAGTTTAGAAAGACCATAATTTAAAAAAAAAAATTTAGTTTACATGGAAATTTTAGTAGTGATCACGAATTAAAGCTAGAATCGCTCTAAGACGGTTCTAAGTGCCTTAAAATTGAGTTTAAAGAATTCCATGACAAAAATTATAAAAACTTTAATAAAAGTAAAATCGCTCTAAAATGCTTCTAAGTGCCTTAAAATTGAGTTTAAAGTTTAGAAAGACCATAATTTAAAAAAAAAAATTTAGTTTACATGGAAATTTTAGTAGTGATCACGAATTAAAGCTAGAATCGCTCTAAGACGGTTCTAAGTGCCTTAAAATTGAGTTTAAAGAATTCCACGACAAAAATTATAAAAACTATAATAAAAGTAAAATCGCTCTAAAATGCTTCTAAGTGCCTTAAAATTGAGTTTAAAGTTTAGAAAGACCATAATTTAAAAAAAAAATTTAGTTTACATGGAAATTTTAGTAGTGATCACGAATTAAAGCTAGAATCGCTCTAAGACGGTTCTAAGTGCCTTAAAATTGAGTTTAAAGAATTCCATGACAAAAATTATAAAAACTTTATTAAAAGTAAAATCGCTCTAAAATGCTTCTAAGTGCCTTAAAATTGAGTTTAAAGGTTAGAAAGACCATAATTTAAAAAAAAAAATTTAGTTTACATGGAAATTTTAGTAGAGATCACGAATTAAAGCTAGAATCGCTCTAAGACGGTTCTAAGTGCCTTAAAATTGAGTTTAAAGAATTCCATGACAAAAATTATAAAAACTTTAATAAAAGTAAAATCGCTCTAAAATGCTTCTAAGTGCCTTAAAATTGAGTTTAAAGTTTAGAAAGACCATAATTTAAAAAAAAAATTTAGTTTACATGGAAATTTTAGTAGTGATCACGAATTAAAGCTAGAATCTCTAAAATGCTTCTAAGTGCCTTAAAATTGAGTTTAAAGTTTAGAAAGACCATAATTTAAAAAAAAAAATTTAGTTAAAATGCTTCTAAGTGCCTTAAAATTGAGTTTAAAGTTTAGAAAGACCATAATTTAAAAAAAAAAATTTAGTTTACATGGAAATTTTAGTAGTGATCACGAATTAAAGCTAGAATCGCTCTAAGACGGTTCTAAGTGCCTTAAAATTGAGTTTAAAGAATTCCACGACAAAAATTATAAAAACTATAATAAAAGTAAAATCGCTCTAAAATGCTTCTAAGTGCCTTAAAATTGAGTTTAAAGTTTAGAAAGACCATAATTTAAAAAAAAAAATTTAGTTTACATGGAAATTTTAGTAGTGATCACGAATTAAAGCTAGAATCGCTCTAAGACGGTTCTAAGTGCCTTAAAATTGAGTTTAAAGAATTCAATGACAAAAATTATAAAAACTTTAATAAAAGTAAAATCGCTCTAAAATGCTTCTAAGTGCCTTAAAATTGAGTTTAAAGTTTAGAAAGACCATAATTTAAAAAAAAAAATTTAGTTTACATGAAAATTTTAGTAGTGATCACGAATTAAAGCTAGAATCGCTCTAAGACGGTTCTAAGTGCCTTAAAATTTAGTTTAAAGAATTCCAGGACAAAAATTATAAATACTATAATAAAAGTAAAATCGCTCTAAAATGCTTCTAAGTGCCTTAAAATTGAGTTTAAAGTTTAGAAAGACCATAATTTAAAAAAAAAATTTAGTTTACATGGAAATTTTAGTAGTGATCACGAATTAAAGCTAGAATCGCTCTAAGACGGTTCTAAGTGCCTTAAAATTGAGTTTAAAGAATTCCAGGACAAAAATTATAAAAACTATAATAAAAGTAAAATCGCTCTAAAATGCTTCTAAGTGCCTTAAAATTGAGTTTAAAGTTTAGAAAGACCATAATTTAAAAAAAAAAATTTAGTTTACATGGAAATTTTAGTAGTGATCACGAATTAAAGCTAGAATCGCTCTAAGACGGTTCTAAGTGCCTTAAAATTGAGTTTAAAGTTTAGAAAGACCATAATTTAAAAAAAAAAATTTAGTTTACATGGAAATTTTAGTAGTGATCACGAATTAAAGCTAGAATCGCTCTAAGACGGTTCTAAGTGCCTTAAAATTGAGTTTAAAGAATTCAATGACAAAAATTATAAAAACTTTAATAAAAGTAAAATCGCGCTAAAATGCTTCTAAGTGCCTTAAAATTGAGTTTAAAGTTTAGAAAGACCATAATTTAAAAAAAAAAATTTAGTTTACATGAAAATTTTAGTAGTGATCACGAATTAAAGCTAGAATCGCTCTAAGACGGTTGTAAGTGCCTTAAAATTTAGTTTAAAGAATTCCAGGACAAAAATTATAAAAACTATACTAAAAGTAAAATCGCTCTAAAATGCTTCTAAGTGCCTTAAAATTGAGTTTAAAGTTTAGAAAGACCATAATTTAAAAAAAAAAATTTAGTTTACATGGAAATTTTAGTAGTGATCACGAATTAAAGCTAGAATCGCTCTAAGACGGTTCTAAGTGCCTTAAAATTGAGTTTAAAGAATTCCATGACAAAAATTATAAAAACTTTATTAAAAGTAAAATCGCTCTAAAATGCTTCTAAGTGCCTTAAAATTGAGTTTAAAGGTTAGAAAGACCATAATTTAAAAAAAAAAATTTAGTTTACATGGAAATTTTAGTAGAGATCACGAATTAAAGCTAGAATCGCTCTAAGACGGTTCTAAGTGCCTTAAAATTGAGTTTAAAGAATTCCATGACAAAAATTATAAAAACTTTAATAAAAGTAAAATCGCTCTAAAATGCTTCTAAGTGCCTTAAAATTGAGTTTAAAGTTTAGAAAGACCATAATTTAAAAAAAAAAATTTAGTTTACATGGAAATTTTAGTAGAGATCACGAATTAAAGCTAGAATCGCTCTAAGACGGTTCTAAGTGCCTTAAAATTGAGTTTAAAGAATTCCATGACAAAAATTATAAAAACTTTAATAAAAGTAAAATCGCTCTAAAATGCTTCTAAGTGCCTTAAAATTGAGTTTAAAGTTTAGAAAGACCATAATTTAAAAAAAAAAATTTAGTTTACATGGAAATTTTAGTAGTGATCACGAATTAAAGCTAGAATCGCTCTAAGACGGTTCTAAGTGCCTTAAAATTGAGTTTAAAGAATTCCATGACAAAAATTATAAAAACTTTATTAAAAGTAAAATCGCTCTAAAATGCTTCTAAGTGCCTTAAAATTGAGTTTAAAGTTTAGAAAGACCATAATTTAAAAAAAAAAATTTAGTTTACATGGAAATTTTAGTAGTGATCACGAATTAAAGCTAGAATCGCTCTAAGACGGTTCTAAGTGCCTTAAAATTGAGTTTAAAGAATTCAATGACAAAAATTATAAAAACTTTAATAAAAGTAAAATCGCGCTAAAATGCTTCTAAGTGCCTTAAAATTGAGTTTAAAGTTTAGAAAGACCATAATTTAAAAAAAAAAATTTAGTTTACATGAAAATTTTAGTAGTGATCACGAATTAAAGCTAGAATCGCTCTAAGACGGTTGTAAGTGCCTTAAAATTTAGTTTAAAGAATTCCAGGACAAAAATTATAAAAACTATAATAAAAGTAAAATCGCTCTAAAATGCTTCTAAGTGCCTTAAAATTGAGTTTAAAGTTTAGAAAGACCATAATTTAAAAAAAAAAATTTAGTTTACATGAAAATTTTAGTAGTGATCACGAATTAAAGCTAGAATCGCTCTAAGACGGTTCTAAGTGCCTTAAAATTGAGTTTAAAGAATTCCACGACAAAAATTGTAAAAACTTTAATAAAAGTAAAATCGCTCTAAAATGCTTCTAAGTGCCTTAAAATTGAGTTTAAAGTTTAGAAAGACCATAATTTAAAAAAAAAAATTTAGTTTACATGGAAATTTTAGTAGTGATCACGAATTAAAGGTAGAATCGCTCTAAGACGGTTCTAAGTGCCTTAAAATTGAGTTTAAAGAATTCCATGACAAAAATTATAAAAACTTTATTAATAGTAAAATCGCTCTAAAATGCTTCTAAGTGCCTTAAAATTGAGTTTAAAGTTTAGAAAGACCATAATTTAAAAAAAAAAATTTAGTTTACATGGAAATTTTAGTAGTGATCACGAATTAAAGCTAGAATCGCTCTAAGACGGTTCTAAGTGCCTTAAAATTGAGTTTAAAGAATTCCATGACAAAAATTATAAAAACTTCATTAAAAGTAAAATCGCTCTAAAATGCTTCTAAGTGCCTTAAAATTGAGTTTAAAGTTTAGAAAGACCATAATTTAAAAAAAAAAATTTAGTTTACATGGAAATTTTAGTAGTGATCACGAATTAAAGCTAGAATCGCTCTAAGACGGTTCTAAGTGCCTTAAAATTGAGTTTAAAGAATTCAATGACAAAAATTATAAAAACTTTAATAAAAGTAAAATCGCGCTAAAATGCTTCTAAGTGCCTTAAAATTGAGTTTAAAGTTTAGAAAGACCATAATTTAAAAAAAAAAATTTAGTTTACATGAAAATTTTAGTAGTGATCACGAATTAAAGCTAGAATCGCTCTAAGACGGTTGTAAGTGCCTTAAAATTGAGTTTAAAGAATTCAATGACAAAAATTATAAAAACTTTAATAAAAGTAAAATCGCGCTAAAATGCTTCTAAGTGCCTTAAAATTGAGTTTAAAGTTTAGAAAGACCATAATTTAAAAAAAAAAATTTAGTTTACATGAAAATTTTAGTAGTGATCACGAATTAAAGCTAGAATCGCTCTAAGACGGTTCTAAGTGCCTTAAAATTGAGTTTAAAGAATTCCATGACAAAAATTATAAAAACTTTATTAAAAGTAAAATCGCTCTAAAATGCTTCTAAGTGCCTTAAAATTGAGTTTAAAGTTTAGAAAGACCATAATTTAAAAAAAAAAATTTAGTTTACATGGAAATTTTAGTAGTGATCACGAATTAAAGCTAGAATCGCTCTAAGACGGTTCTAAGTGCCTTAAAATTGAGTTTAAAGAATTCAATGACAAAAATTATAAAAACTTTAATAAAAGTAAAATCGCGCTAAAATGCTTCTAAGTGCCTTAAAATTGAGTTTAAAGTTTAGAAAGACCATAATTTAAAAAAAAAAATTTAGTTTACATGAAAATTTTTGTAGTGATCACGAATTAAAGCTAGAATCGCTCTAAGACGGTTGTAAGTGCCTTAAAATTTAGTTTAAAGAATTCCAGGACAAAAATTATAAAAACTATAATAAAAGTAAAATCGCTCTAAAATGCTTCTAAGTGCCTTAAAATTGAGTTTAAAGTTTAGAAAGACCATAATTTAAAAAAAAAAATTTAGTTTACATGGAAATTTTAGTAGTGATCACGAATTAAAGCTAGAATCGCTCTAATACGGTTCTAAGTGCCTTAAAATTGAGTTTAAAGAATTCCATGACAAAAATTATAAAAACTTTATTAAAAGTAAAATCGCTCTAAAATGCTTTTAAGTGCCTTAAAATTGAGTTTAAAGGTAGAAAGACCATAATTTAAAAAAAAAAATTTAGTTTACATGGAAATTTTAGTAGAGATCACGAATTAAAGCTAGAATCGCTCTAAGACGGTTCTAAGTGCCTTAAAATTGAGTTTAAAGAATTCCATGACAAAAATTATAAAAACTTTAATAAAAGTAAAATCGCTCTAAAATGCTTCTAAGTGCCTTAAAATTGAGTTTAAAGTTTAGAAAGACCATAATTTAAAAAAAAAATTTAGTTTACATGGAAATTTTAGTAGTGATCACGAATTAAAGCTAGAATCGCTCTAAGACGGTTCTAAGTGCCTTAAAATTGAGTTTAAAGAATTCAATGACAAAAATTATAAAAACTATTAAAAGTAAAATCGCTCTAAAATGCTTCTAAGTGCCTTAAAATTGAGTTTAAAGTTTAGAAAGACCATAATTTAAAAAAAAAAATTTAGTTTACATGGAAATTTTAGTAGTGATCACGAATTAAAGCTAGAATCGCTCTAAGACGGTTCTAAGTGCCTTAAAATTGAGTTTAAAGAATTCCATGACAAAAATTATAAAAACTTTAATAAAAGTAAAATCGCTCTAAAATGCTTCTAAGTGCCTTAAAATTGAGTTTAAAGTTTAGAAAGACCATAATTTAAAAAAAAAAATTTAGTTTACATGGAAATTTTAGTAGTGATCACGAATTAAAGCTAGAATCGCTCTAAGACGGTTCTAAGTGCCTTAAAATTGAGTTTAAAGAATTCCATGACAAAAATTATAAAAACTTTAATAAAAGTAAAATCGCTCTAAAATGCTTCTAAGTGCCTTAAAATTGAGTTTAAAGTTTAGAAAGACCATAATTTAAAAAAAAAAATTTAGTTTACATGGAAATTTTAGTAGTGATCACGAATTAAAGCTAGAATCGCTCTAAGACGGTTCTAAGTGCCTTAAAATTGAGTTTAAAGAATTCCACGACAAAAATTATAAAAACTATAATAAAAGTAAAATCGCTCTAAAATGCTTCTAAGTGCCTTAAAATTGAGTTTAAAGTTTAGAAAGACCATAATTTAAAAAAAAAAATTTAGTTTACATGGAAATTTTAGTAGTGATCACGAATTAAAGCTAGAATCGCTCTAAGACGGTTCTAAGTGCCTTAAAATTGAGTTTAAAGAATTCCATGACAAAAATTATAAAAACTTTATTAAAAGTAAAATCGCTCTAAAATGCTTCTAAGTGCCTTAAAATTGAGTTTAAAGGTTAGAAAGACCATAATTTAAAAAAAAAAATTTAGTTTACATGGAAATTTTAGTAGAGATCACGAATTAAAGCTAGAATCGCTCTAAGACGGTTCTAAGTGCCTTAAAATTGAGTTTAAAGAATTCCATGACAAAAATTATAAAAACTTTAATAAAAGTAAAATCGCTCTAAAATGCTTCTAAGTGCCTTAAAATTGAGTTTAAAGTTTAGAAAGACCATAATTTAAAAAAAAAATTTAGTTTACATGGAAATTTTAGTAGTGATCACGAATTAAAGCTAGAATCTCTAAAATGCTTCTAAGTGCCTTAAAATTGAGTTTAAAGTTTAGAAAGACCATAATTTAAAAAAAAAATTTAGTTAAAATGCTTCTAAGTGCCTTAAAATTGAGTTTAAAGTTTAGAAAGACCATAATTTAAAAAAAAAAAATTAGTTTACATGGAAATTTTAGTAGTGATCACGAATTAAAGCTAGAATCGCTCTAAGACGGTTCTAAGTGCCTTAAAATTGAGTTTAAAGAATTCCACGACAAAAATTATAAAAACTTTAATCAAAGTAAAATCGCTCTAAAATGCTTCTAAGTGCCTTAAAATTGAATTTAAAGTTTAGAAAGACCATAATTTAAAAAAAAAAATTTAGTTTACATGGAAATTTTAGTAGTGATCACGAATTAAAGCTAGAATCGCTCTAAGACGGTTCTAAGTGCCTTAAAATTGAGTTTAAAGAATTCAATGACAAAAATTATAAAAACTTTAATAAAAGTAAAATCGCTCTAAAATGCTTCTAAGTGCCTTAAAATTGAGTTTAAAGTTTAGAAAGACCATAATTTAAAAAAAAAAATTTAGTTTACATGAAAATTTTAGTAGTGATCACGAATTAAAGCTAGAATCGCTCTAAGACGGTTGTAAGTGCCTTAAAATTTAGTTTAAAGAATTCCAGGACAAAAATTATAAAAACTATAATAAAAGTAAAATCGCTCTAAAATGCTTCTAAGTGCCTTAAAATTGAGTTTAAAGTTTAGAAAGACCATAATTTAAAAAAAAAAATTTAGTTTACATGGAAATTTTAGTAGTGATCACGAATTAAAGCTAGAATCGCTCTAAGACGGTTCTAAGTGCCTTAAAATTGAGTTTAAAGAATTCCATGACAAAAATTATAAAAACTTTATTAAAAGTAAAATCGCTCTAAAATGCTTCTAAGTGCCTTAAAATTGAGTTTAAAGGTTAGAAAGACCATAATTTAAAAAAAAAAATTTAGTTTACATGGAAATTTTAGTAGAGATCACGAATTAAAGCTAGAATCGCTCTAAGACGGTTGTAAGTGCCTTAAAATTGAGTTTAAAGAATTCCATGACAAAAATTATAAAAACTCTATTAAAAGTAAAATCGCTCTAAAATGCTTCTAAGTGCCTTAAAATTGAGTTTAAAGTTTAGAAAGACCATAATTTAAAAAAAAAAATTTAGTTTACATGGAAATTTTAGTAGTGATCACGAATTAAAGCTAGAATCGCTCTAAGACGGTTCTAAGTGCCTTAAAATTGAGTTTAAAGAATTCAATGACAAAAATTATAAAAACTCTATTAAAAGTAAAATCGCTCTAAAATGCTTCTAAGTGCCTTAAAATTGAGTTTAAAGTTTAGAAAGACCATAATTTAAAAAAAAAAATTTAGTTTACATGGAAATTTTAGTAGTGATCACGAATTAAAGCTAGAATCGCTCTAAGACGGTTCTAAGTGCCTTAAAATTGAGTTTAAAGAATTCCATGACAAAAATTATAAAAACTTTAATAAAAGTAAAATCGCTCTAAAATGCTTCTAAGTGCCTTAAAATTGAGTTTAAAGTTTAGAAAGACCATAATTTAAAAAAAAAAATTTAGTTTACATGGAAATTTTAGTAGTGATCACGAATTAAAGCTAGAATCGCTCTAAGACGGTTCTAAGTGCCTTAAAATTGAGTTTAAAGAATTCCATGACAAAAATTATAAAAACTTTAATAAAGTAAAATCGCTCTAAAATGCTTCTAAGTGCCTTAAAATTGAGTTTAAAGTTTAGAAAGACCATAATTTAAAAAAAAAAATTTAGTTTACATGGAAATTTTAGTAGTGATCACGAATTAAAGCTAGAATCGCTCTAAGACGGTTCTAAGTGCCTTAAAATTGAGTTTAAAGAATTCCACGACAAAAATTGTAAAAACTATAATAAAAGTAAAATCGCTCTAAAATGCTTCTAAGTGCCTTAAAATTGAGTTTAAAGTTTAGAAAGACCATAATTTGAAAAAAAAAATTTAGTTTACATGGAAATTTTAGTAGTGATCACGAATTAAAGCTAGAATCGCTCTAAGACGGTTCTAAGTGCCTTAAAATTGAGTTTAAAGAATTCCATGACAAAAATTATAAAAACTATATTAAAAGTAAAATCGCTCTAAAATGCTTCTAAGTGCCTTAAAATTGAGTTTAAAGGTTAGAAAGACCATAATTTAAAAAAAAAAATTTAGTTTACATGGAAATTTTAGTAGAGATCACGAATTAAAGCTAGAATCGCTCTAAGACGGTTCTAAGTGCCTTAAAATTGAGTTTAAAAAATTCCATGACAAAAATTATAAAAACTTTAACAAAAGTAAAATCGCTCTAAAATGCTTCTAAGTGCCTTAAAATTGAGTTTAAAGTTTAGAAAGACCATAATTTAAAAAAAAAATTTAGTTTACATGGAAATTTTAGTAGTGATGACGAATTAAAGCTAGAATCTCTAAAATGCTTCTAAGTGCCTTAAAATTGAGTTTAAAGTTTAGAAAGACCATAATTTAAAAAAAAAAATTTAGTTAAAATGCTTCTAAGTGCCTTAAAATTGAGTTTAAAGTTTAGAAAGACCATAATTTAAAAAAAAAAATTTAGTTTACATGGAAATTTTAGTAGTGATCACGAATTAAAGCTAGAATCGCTCTAAGACGGTTCTAAGTGCCTTAAAATTGAGTTTAAAGAATTCCACGACAAAAATTATAAAAACTATAATAAAAGTAAAATCGCTCTAAAATGCTTCTAAGTGCCTTAAAATTGAGTTTAAAGTTTAGAAAGACCATAATTTAAAAAAAAAAATTTAGTTTACATGGAAATTTTAGTAGTGATCACGAATTAAAGCTAGAATCGCTCTAAGACGGTTCTAAGTGCCTTAAAATTGAGTTTAAAGAATTCAATGACAAAAATTATAAAAACTCTATTAAAAGTAAAATCGCTCTAAAATGCTTCTAAGTGCCTTAAAATTGAGTTTAAAGTTTAGAAAGACCATAATTTAAAAAAAAAAATTTAGTTTACATGGAAATTTTAGTAGTGATCACGAATTAAAGCTAGAATCGCTCTAAGACGGTTCTAAGTGCCTTAAAATTGAGTTTAAAGAATTCCATGACAAAAATTATAAAAACTTTAATAAAAGTAAAATCGCTCTAAAATGCTTCTAAGTGCCTTAAAATTGAGTTTAAAGTTTAGAAAGACCATAATTTGAAAAAAAAAATTTAGTTTACATGGAAATTTTAGTAGTGATCACGAATTAAAGCTAGAATCGCTCTAAGACGGTTCTAAGTGCCTTAAAATTGAGTTTAAAGAATTCCATGACAAAAATTATAAAAACTATATTAAAAGTAAAATCGCTCTAAAATGCTTCTAAGTGCCTTAAAATTGAGTTTAAAGGTTAGAAAGACCATAATTTAAAAAAAAAAATTTAGTTTACATGGAAATTTTAGTAGAGATCACGAATTAAAGCTAGAATCGCTCTAAGACGGTTCTAAGTGCCTTAAAATTGAGTTTAAAGAATTCCATGACAAAAATTATAAAAACTTTAACAAAAGTAAAATCGCTCTAAAATGCTTCTAAGTGCCTTAAAATTGAGTTTAAAGTTTAGAAAGACCATAATTTAAAAAAAAAATTTAGTTTACATGGAAATTTTAGTAGTGATGACGAATTAAAGCTAGAATCTCTAAAATGCTTCTAAGTGCCTTAAAATTGAGTTTAAAGTTTAGAAAGACCATAATTTAAAAAAAAAAATTTAGTTAAAATGCTTCTAAGTGCCTTAAAATTGAGTTTAAAGTTTAGAAAGACCATAATTTAAAAAAAAAAATTTAGTTTACATGGAAATTTTAGTAGTGATCACGAATTAAAGCTAGAATCGCTCTAAGACGGTTCTAAGTGCCTTAAAATTGAGTTTAAAGAATTCCACGACAAAAATTATAAAAACTATAATAAAAGTAAAATCGCTCTAAAATGCTTCTAAGTGCCTTAAAATTGAGTTTAAAGTTTAGAAAGACCATAATTTAAAAAAAAAAATTTAGTTTACATGGAAATTTTAGTAGTGATCACGAATTAAAGCTAGAATCGCTCTAAGACGGTTGTAAGTGCCTTAAAATTGAGTTTAAAGAATTCAATGACAAAAATTATAAAAACTCTATTAAAAGTAAAATCGCTCTAAAATGCTTCTAAGTGCCTTAAAATTGAGTTTAAAGTTTAGAAAGACCATAATTTAAAAAAAAAAATTTAGTTTACATGGAAATTTTAGTAGTGATCACGAATTAAAGCTAGAATCGCTCTAAGACGGTTCTAAGTGCCTTAAAATTGAGTTTAAAGAATTCCACGACAAAAATTATAAAAACTATAATAATAGTAAAATCGCTCTAAAATGCTTCTAAGTGCCTTAAAATTGAGTTTAAAGTTTAGAAAGACCATAATTTAAAAAAAAAAATTTAGTTTACATGGAAATTTTAGTAGTGATCACGAATTAAAGCTAGAATCGCTCTAAGACGGTTCTAAGTGCCTTAAAATTGAGTTTAAAGAATTCCATGACAAAAATTATAAAAACTTTATTAAAAGTAAAATCGCTCTAAAATGCTTCTAAGTGCCTTAAAATTGAGTTTAAAGTTTAGAAAGACCATAATTTAAAAAAAAAAATTTAGTTTACATGGAAATTTTAGTAGTGATCACGAATTAAAGCTAGAATCGCTCTAAGACGGTTCTAAGTGCCTTAAAATTGAGTTTAAAGAATTCCACGACAAAAATTATAAAAACTATAATAAAAGTAAAATCGCTCTAAAATGCTTCTAAGTGCCTTAAAATTGAGTTTAAAGTTTAGAAAGACCATAATTTAAAAAAAAAAATTTAGTTTACATGGAAATTTTAGTAGTGATCACGAATTAAAGCTAGAATCGCTCTAAGACGGTTCTAAGTGCCTTAAAATTGAGTTTAAAGAATTCCATGACAAAAATTATAACAACTATATTAAAAGTAAAATCGCTCTAAAATGCTTCTAAGTGCCTTAAAATTGAGTTTAAAGGTTAGAAAGACCATAATTTAAAAAAAAAAATTTAGTTTACATGGAAATTTTAGTAGAGATCACGAATTAAAGCTAGAATCGCTCTAAGACGGTTCTAAGTGCCTTAAAATTGAGTTTAAAGAATTCCATGACAAAAATTATAAAAACTTTAATAAAAGTAAAATCGCTCTAAAATGCTTCTAAGTGCCTTAAAATTGAGTTTAAAGTTTAGAAAGACCATAATTTAAAAAAAAAATTTAGTTTACATGGAAATTTTAGTAGTGATGACGAATTAAAGCTAGAATCTCTAAAATGCTTCTAAGTGCCTTAAAATTGAGTTTAAAGTTTAGAAAGACCATAATTTAAAAAAAAAAATTTAGTTAAAATGCTTCTAAGTGCCTTAAAATTGAGTTTAAAGTTTAGAAAGACCATAATTTAAAAAAAAAAATTTAGTTTACATGGAAATTTTAGTAGTGATCACGAATTAAAGCTAGAATCGCTCTAAGACGGTTCTAAGTGCCTTAAAATTGAGTTTAAAGAATTCCACGACAAAAATTATAAATACTATAATAAAAGTAAAATCGCTCTAAAATGCTTCTAAGTGCCTTAAAATTGAGTTTAAAGTTTAGAAAGACCATAATTTAAAAAAAAAAATTTAGTTTACATGGAAATTTTAGTAGTGATCACGAATTAAAGCTAGAATCGCTCTAAGACGGTTCTAAGTGCCTTAAAATTGAGTTTAAAGAATTCCATGACAAAAATTATAAAAACTTTATTAGAAGTAAAATCGCTCTAAAATGCTTCTAAGTGCCTTAAAATTGAGTTTAAAGTTTAGAAAGATCATAATTTAAAAAAAAAAATTTAGTTTACATGGAAATTTTAGTAGTGATCACGAATTAAAGCTAGAATCGCTCTAAGACGGTTCTAAGTGCCTTAAAATTGAGTTTAAAGAATTCCATGACAAAAATTATAAAAACTTTATTAAAAGTAAAATCGCTCTAAAATGCTTCTAAGTGCCTTAAAATTGAGTTTAAAGTTTAGAAAGACCATAATTTAAAAAAAAAAAATTTAGTTTACATGGAAATTTTAGTAGTGATCACGAATTAAAGCTAGAATCGCTCTAAGACGGTTCTAAGTGCCTTAAAATTGAGTTTAAAGAATTCAATGACAAAAATTATAAAAACTTTATTAAAAGTAAAATCGCTCTAAAATGCTTCTAAGTGCCTTAAAATTGAGTTTAAAGTTTAGAAAGACCATAATTTAAAAAAAAAAATTTAGTTTACATGGAAATTTTAGTAGTGATCACGAATTAAAGCTAGAATCGCTCTAAGACGGTTGTAAGTGCCTTAAAATTGAGTTTAAAGAATTCCACGACAAAAATTATAAAAACTATAACAAAAGTAAAATCGCTCTAAAATGCTTCTAAGTGCCTTAAAATTGAGTTTAAAGTTTAGAAAGACCATAATTTAAAAAAAAAAATTTAGTTTACATGGAAATTTTAGTAGTGATCACGAATTAAAGCTAGAATCGCTCTAAGACGGTTCTAAGTGCCTTAAAATTGAGTTTAAAGAATTCCATGACAAAAATTATAAAAACTATAATAAAAGTAAAATCGCTCTAAAATGCTTCCTGTGCCTTAAAATTGAGTTTAAAGTTTAGAAAGACCATAATTTAAAAAAAAAAATTTAGTTTACATGGAAATTTTAGTAGTGATCACGAATTAAAGCTAGAATCGCTCTAAGACGGTTCTAAGTGCCTTAAAATTGAGTTTAAAGAATTCCATGACAAAAATTATAAAAACTTTAATAAAAGTAAAATCGCTCTAAAATGCTTCTAAGTGCCTTAAAATTGAGTTTAAAGTTTAGAAAGACCATAATTTAAAAAAAAAAATTTAGTTTACATGGAAATTTTAGTAGTGATCACGAATTAAAGCTAGAATCGCTCTAAGACGGTTCTAAGTGCCTTAAAATTGAGTTTAAAGAATTCCACGACAAAAATTATAAAAACTATAATAAAAGTAAAATCGCTCTAAAATGCTTCTAAGTGCCTTAAAATTGAGTTTAAAGGTTAGAAAGACCATAATTTAAAAAAAAAAATTTAGTTTACATGGAAATTTTAGTAGAGATCACGAATTAAAACTAGAATCGCTCTAAGACGGTTCTAAGTGCCTTAAAATTGAGTTTAAAGAATTCCATGACAAAAATTATAAAAACTTTAATAAAAGTAAAATCGCTCTAAAATGCTTCTAAGTGCCTTAAAATTGAGTTTAAAGTTTAGAAAGACCATAATTTAAAAAAAAAAATTTAGTTTACATGGAAATTTTAGTAGTGATCACGAATTAAAGCTAGAATCGCTCTAAGACGGTTCTAAGTGCCTTAAAATTGAGTTTAAAGAATTCAATGACAAAAATTATAAAAACTCTATTAAAAGTAAAATCGCTCTAAAATGCTTCTAAGTGCCTTAAAATTGAGTTTAAAGTTTAGAAAGACCATAATTTAAAAAAAAAAAATTTAGTTTACATGGAAATTTTAGTAATGATCACGAATTAAAGCTAGAATCGCTCTAAGACGGTTCTAAGTGCCTTAAAATTGAGTTTAAAGAATTCCATGACAAAAATTATAAAAACTTTAATAAAAGTAAAATCGCTCTAAAATGCTTCTAAGTGCCTTAAAATTGAGTTTAAAGTTTAGAGAGACCATAATTTAAAAAAAAAAATTTAGTTTACATGGAAATTTTAGTAGTGATCACGAATTAAAGCTAGAATCGCTCTAAGACGGTTCTAAGTGCCTTAAAATTGAGTTTAAAGAATTCCATGACAAAAATTATAAAAACTTTAATAAAAGTAAAATCGCTCTAAAATGCTTCTAAGTGCCTTAAAATTGAGTTTAAAGTTTAGAAAGACCATAATTTAAAAAAAAAAATTTAGTTTACATGGAAATTTTAGTAGTAATCACGAATTAAAGCTAGAATCGCTCTAAGACGGTTCTAAGTGCCTTAAAATTGAGTTTAAAGAATTCCACGACAAAAATTATAAAAACTTCATTAAAAGTAAAATCGCTCTAAAATGCTTCTAAGTGCCTTAAAATTGAGTTTAAAGTTTAGAAAGACCATAATTTAAAAAAAAAAATTTAGTTTACATGGAAATTTTAGTAGTGATCACGAATTAAAGCTAGAATCGCTCTAAGACGGTTCTAAGTGCCTTAAAATTGAGTTTAAAGAATTCCATGACAAAAATTATAAAAACTTTATTAGAAGTAAAATCGCTCTAAAATGCTTCTAAGTGCCTTAAAATTGAGTTTAAAGTTTAGAAAGACCATAATTTAAAAAAAAAAAATTAGTTTACATGGAAATTTTAGTAGTGATCACGAATTAAAGCTAGAATCGCTCTAAGACGGTTGTAAGTGCCTTAAAATTGAGTTTAAAGAATTCCACGACAAAAATTATAAATACTATAACAAAAGTAAAATCGCTCTAAAATGCTTCTAAGTGCCTTAAAATTGAGTTTAAAGTTTAGAAAGACCATAATTTAAAAAAAAAAATTTAGTTTACATGGAAATTTTAGTAGTGATCACGAATTAAAGCTAGAATCGCTCTAAGACGGTTCTAAGTGCCTTAAAATTGAGTTTAAAGAATTCCATGACAAAAATTATAAAAACTTTAATAAAAGTAAAATCGCTCTAAAATGCTTCTAAGTGCCTTAAAATTGAGTTTAAAGTTTAGAGAGACCATAATTTAAAAAAAAAAATTTAGTTTACATGGAAATTTTAGTAGTGATCACGAATTAAAGCTAGAATCGCTCTAAGACGGTTCTAAGTGCCTTAAAATTGAGTTTAAAGAATTCCATGACAAAAATTATAAAAACTTTAATAAAAGTAAAATCGCTCTAAAATGCTTCTAAGTGCCTTAAAATTGAGTTTAAAGTTTAGAAAGACCATAATTTAAAAAAAAAAATTTAGTTTACATGGAAATTTTAGTAGTGATCACGAATTAAAGCTAGAATCGCTCTAAGACGGTTCTAAGTGCCTTAAAATTGAGTTTAAAGAATTCCACGACAAAAATTATAAAAACTATAATAAAAGTAAAATCGCTCTAAACTGCTTCTAAGTGCCTTAAAATTGAGTTTAAAGTTTAGAAAGACCATAATTTAAAAAAAAAAATTTAGTTTACATGGAAATTTTAGTAGTGATCACGAATTAAAGCTAGAATCGCTCTAAGACGGTTCTAAGTGCCTTAAAATTGAGTTTAAAGAATTCCATGACAAAAATTATAAAAACTTTAACAAAAGTAAAATCGCTCTAAAATGCTTCTAAGTGCCTTAAAATTGAGTTTAAAGTTTAGAAAGACCATAATTTAAAAAAAAAAATTTAGTTTACATGGAAATTTTAGTAGTGATCACGAATTAAAGCTAGAATCGCTCTAAGACGGTTCTAAGTGCCTTAAAATTGAGTTTAAAGAATTCCATGACAAAAATTATAAAAACTATAATAAAAGTAAAATCGCTCTAAAATGCTTCCTGTGCCTTAAAATTGAGTTTAAAGTTTAGAAAGACCATAATTTAAAAAAAAAAATTTAGTTTACATGGAAATTTTAGTAGTGATCACGAATTAAAGCTAGAATCGCTCTAAGACGGTTCTAAGTGCCTTAAAATTGAATTTAAAGAATTCAATGGCAAAAATCATAAAAACTTTATTAAAAGTAAAATCGCTCTAAAATGCTTCTAAGTGCCTTAAAATTGAGTTTAAAGTTTAGAAAGACCATAATTTAAAAAAAAAAATTTAGTTTACATGGAAATTTTAGTAGTGATCACGAATTAAAGCTAGAATCGCTCTAAGACGGTTCTAAGTGCCTTAAAATTGAGTTTAAAGAATTCAATGACAAAAATTATAAAAACTTTATTAAAAGTAAAATCGCTCTAAAATGCTTCTAAGTGCCTTAAAATTGAGTTTAAAGTTTAGAAAGACCATAATTTAAAAAAAAAAATTTAGTTTACATGGAAATTTTAGTAGTGATCACGAATTAAAGCTAGAATCGCTCTAAGACGGTTCTAAGTGCCTTAAAATTGAGTTTAAAGAATTCCATGACAAAAATTATAAAAACTTTAATAAAAGTAAAATCGCTCTAAAATGCTTCTAAGTGCCTTAAAATTGAGTTTAAAGTTTAGAAAGACCATAATTTAAAAAAAACAAGGAAGATTGTAGTTGCCCTTGTCAACTTTTAGATACCCGTGCATACCCACTATGGTGTATAAAATAAACCATAATTTACTTCCCTTATACATTTAACTCATTACTCCATAATTTTGACGTAAAAAAAAAAAAAAAAAAAATTAACAAAAAAAAAAAAATCACAAAACAAAAAACAAAATTTTCATTCATTGTCCCATAATTTTAGCTAAAAAAAAAAAAAAAAAAAAAATTAACAAAAAAAAAAAAATCACAAAAAAAAAAACTAAATTTTCATTCATTGTCCCATAACTTTAGCTTAAAAAAAAAAAAAAAAAAACAAAAAAAAAAACAAACAAAAAAAAAAAAAAATGGCCCACCCTAAAATTCCGATGGTCCGAGTGATGTCCGACTTTGCCAACTAACTTGCCCTATTACTTTACCTGCCCAATTTTAATTTTAACCTTGTAGCTTCATTAGATTCGCAGTTATTGAATCGAAAGCTTTCTATGGCAGCCCCCCCAAAATGGGGCCGTAACATTTTGAAACTTCATATAAGTGCTCGATTCATTATATAAATAACCGTGTGTAATTTTTATCGTCGTACTATAATTAGTTTTGAAGAAATTCATATTGGTGCAAATAAGTTGTATGGCGGCCCCCCGAAAATGGGGCCCTAACATTTTGAAACTTCATATAAGTGCTCGATTCATTATATAACTAACCGTGTGTAATTTTCAGCCTCGTAGTATAATTAGTTTTGCAGAAATTCATATTGGTGCAAAGAAGTTGTATGGCAGCCCTTCCGAAAATGGGGCCCTAACATTTTGAAACTTCATATAAGTGCTCGATTCATTATATAACTAACCATGTGTAATTTTCATCCGCGTAGTATAATTAGTTTTGAAGAAATTCATATTAGTGCAAAGAGCCCCCCGAAAATGGGGCCCTAACATTTTGAAACTTCATATAAGTGCCGGAGTCATTATAAAACTAACCGTGTGTAATTTTTATCCCCGTAGTATAATTAGTTTTGAAGAAATTCATTTTGGTGCAAAAAAGTTGTATGGCAGCTCCCCGAAGCCTTGGTCCGATTTTAACCAAAAACAATAGGGAACCTAGAAATTGTCTAAAAATGACTTTGTGTGAACTACAAGACTCTAGCCCTTTTAGTTTTTGAGTTATCGTGCTGACACACGGACGGACGGACGGACAGACACACATAGCTAGATCGACTAATTTTTCGATTCTGAGCCAATACGTACCCTTGACACTATATCTAGCTCATCTAGATCGATGCGTTACAAACGGAGGAGCAAATCTAATATACCCGATGTCATATATGTATGCACGGGTATAAAAATTTAGTTTACATGGAAATTTTAGTAGTGATCACGAATTAAAGCTAGAATCGCTATAAGACGGTTCTAAGTGCCTTAAAATTGAGTTTAAAGAATTCCATGACAAAAATTATAAAAACTTTAATAAAAGTAAAATCGCTCTAAAATGCTTCTAAGTGCCTTAAAATTGAGTTTAAAGTTTAGAAAGACCATAATTTAAAAAAAAAAATTTAGTTTACATGGAAATTCTAGTAGTGATCACGAATTAAAGCTAGAATCGCTCTAAGACGGTTGTAAGTGCCTTAAAATTGAGTTTAAAGAATTCCATGACAAAAATTATAAAAACTTTAATAAAAGTAAAATCGCTCTAAAATGCTTCTAAGTGCCTTAAAATTGAGTTTAAGGTTTAGAAAGTGATCACGAATTAAAGCTAGAATCGCTCTAAGACGGTTCTAAGTGCCTTAAAATTGAGTTTAAAGAATTCCATGACAAAAATTATAAAAACTTTATTAAAAGTAAAATCGCTCTAAAATGCTTCTAAGTGCCTTAAAATTGAGTTTAAAGTTTAGAAAGACCATAATTTAAAAAAAAAAATTTAGTTTACATGGAAATTTTAGTAGTGATCACGAATTAAAGCTAGAATCGCTCTAAGACGGTTGTAAGTGCCTTAAAATTGAGTTTAAAGAATTCCACGACAAAAATTATAAAAACTATAATAAAAGTAAAAACGCTCTAAAATGCTTCTAAGTGCCTTAAAATTGAGTTTAAAGTTTAGAAAGACCATAATTTAAAAAAAAAAATTTAGTTTACATGGAAATTTTAGTAGTGATCACGAATTAAAGCTAGAATCGCTCTAAGACGGTTCTAAGTGCCTTAAAATTGAGTTTAAAGAATTCCATGACAAAAATTATAAATACTTTAATCAAAGTAAAATCGCTCTAAAATGCTTCTAAGTGCCTTAAAATTGAGTTTAAAGTTTAGAAAGACCATAATTTAAAAAAAAAAATTTAGTTTACATGGAAATTTTAGTAGTGATCACGAATTAAAGCTAGAATCGCTCTAAGACGGTTGTAAGTGCCTTAAAATTGAGTTTAAAGAATTCCACGACAAAAATTATAAAAACTATAATAAAAGTAAAATCGCTCTAAAATGCTTCTAAGTGCCTTAAAATTGAGTTTAAAGTTTAGAAAGACCATAATTTAAAAAAACAAATTTAGTTTACATGGAAATTTTAGTAGTGATCACGAATTAAAGCTAGAATCGCTCTAAGACGGTTGTAAGTGCCTTAAAATTGAGTTTAAAGAATTCCACGACAAAAATTATAAAAACTATAATAAAAGTAAAAACGCTCTAAAATGCTTCTAAGTGCCTTAAAATTGAGTTTAAAGTTTAGAAAGACCATAATTTAAAAAAAAAAATTTAGTTTACATGGAAATTTTAGTAGTGATCACGAATTAAAGCTAGAATCGCTCTAAGACGGTTCTAAGTGCCTTAAAATTGAGTTTAAAGAATTCCATGACAAAAATTATAAAAACTTTAATCAAAGTAAAATCGCTCTAAAATGCTTCTAAGTGCCTTAAAATTGAGTTTAAAGTTTAGAAAGACCATAATTTAAAAAAAAAAATTTAGTTTACATGGAAATTTTAGTAGTGATCACGAATTAAAGCTAGAATCGCTCTAAGACGGTTGTAAGTGCCTTAAAATTGAGTTTAAAGAATTCCACGACAAAAATTATAAAAACTATAATAAAAGTAAAATCGCTCTAAAATGCTTCTAAGTGCCTTAAAATTGAGTTTAAAGTTTAGAAAGACCATAATTTAAAAAAACAAATTTAGTTTACATGGAAATTTTAGTAGTGATCACGAATTAAAGCTAGAATCGCTCTAAGACGGTTGTAAGTGCCTTAAAATTGAGTTTAAAGAATTCCACGACAAAAATTATAAAAACTTTATTAAAAGTAAAATCGCTCTAAAATGCTTCTAAGTGCCTTAAAATTGAGTTTAAAGTTTAGAAAGACCATAATTTAAAAAAAAAAATTTAGTTTACATGGAAATTTTAGTAGTGATCACGAATTAAAGCTAGAATCGCTCTAAGACGGTTGTAAGTGCCTTAAAATTGAGTTTAAAGAATTCCACGACAAAAATTATAAAAACTATAATAAAAGTAAAATCGCTCTAAAATGCTTCTAAGTGCCTTAAAATTGAGTTTAAAGTTTAGAAAGACCATAATTGAAGACATTGCAGCAAAAGGGATGCAGCTCCATTTTTAACAAATTGTGGGAAATTAAAAAAAACTAGTTATAAAAGGTGCAGTAGTACCAAGAGGAAAATGAAAATCACAAATTGAAAGGCTGTATATATGCACACATTATCTGTGTAGTTTTGTGTTTTTAGCTTTTTAAATACGTCTTTTGTGGTGCAAAATGGATGCAGCTCCATTAGATGCATCCGTTTTGCACCATAATGGATGCAAATGAAAAATGTTTAATAATTTTCCCAATTATTCGCATATTAAAACGTCAATAGTACCATTTGAAAGAGAATTTTTTTTTACGTCTAATGCATATATAAACATAAAAACTGTCAAAAGTGGAGCTGCATCTTTTTTGCTGCAATGTCGTCAATTTAAAAAAAAAAATTTAGTTTACATGGAAATTTTAGTAGTGATCACGAATTAAAGCTAGAATCGCTCTAAGACGGTTCTAAGTGCCTTAAAATTGAGTTTAAAGAATTCCATGACAAAAATTATAAAAACTTTAATTAAAGTAAAATCGCTCTAAAATGCTTCTAAGTGCCTTAAAATTGAGTTTAAAGTTTAGAAAGACCATAATTTAAAAAAAAAAATTTAGTTTACATGGAAATTTTAGTAGTGATCACGAATTAAAGCTAGAATTGCTCTAAGACGGTTCTAAGTGCCTTAAAATTGAGTTTAAAGAATTCCACGACAAAAATTATAAAAACTATAATAATAGTAAAATCGCTCTAAAATGCTTCTAAGTGCCTTAAAATTGAGTTTAAAGTTTAGAAAGACCATAATTTAAAAAAAAAAATTTAGTTTACATGGAAATTTTAGTATTGAGCACGAATTAAAGCTAGAATCGCTCTAAGACGGTTCTAAGTGCCTTAAAATTGAGTTTAAAGAATTCCATGACAAAAATTATAAAAACTTTAATAAAAGTAAAATCGCTCTAAAATGCTTCTAAGTGCCTTAAAATTGAGTTTAAAGTTTAGAAAGACCATAATTTAAAAAAAAAAATTTAGTTTACATGGAAATTTTAGTAGTGATCACGAATTAAAGCTAGAATCGCTCTAAGACGGTTCTAAGTGCCTTAAAATTTAGTTTAAAGAATTCAATGACAAAAATTATAAAAACTTTATCAGAAGTAAAATCGCTCTAAAATGCTTCTAAGTGCCTTAAAATTGAGTTTAAAGTTTAGAAAGACCATAATTTAAAAAAAAAAATTTAGTTTACATGGAAATTTTAGTAGTGATCACGAATTAAAGCTAGAATCGCTCTAAGACGGTTCTAAGTGCCTTAAAATTGAGTTTAAAGAATTCCATGACAAAAATTATAAAAACTTTAATAAAAGTAAAATCACTCTAAAATGCTTCTAAGTGCCTTAAAATTGAGTTTAAAGTTTAGAAAGACCATAATTTAAAAAAAAAAATTTAGTTTACATGGAAATTTTAGTAGAGATCACGAATTAAAGCTAGAACCGCTCTAAGACGGTTCTAAGTGCCTTAAAATTGAGTTTAAAGAATTCAATGACAAAAATTATAAAAACTTTATTAAAAGTAAAATCGCTCTAAAATGCTTCTAAGTGCCTTAAAATTGAGTTTAAAGTTTAGAAAGACCATAATTTAAAAAAAAAAATTTAGTTTACATGGAAATTTTAGTAGTGATCACGAATTAAAGCTAGAATCGCTCTAAGACGGTTCTAAGTGCCTTAAAATTGAGTTTAAAGAATTCCACGACAAAAATTATAAAAACTTTAATAAAAGTAAAATCGCTCTAAAATGCTTCTAAGTGCCTTAAAATTGAGTTTAAAGTTTAGAAAGACCATAATTTAAAAAAAAAAAATTTAGTTTACATGGAAATTTTAGTAGTGATCACGAATTAAAGCTAGAATCGCTCTAAGACGGTTCTAAGTGCCTTAAAATTGAGTTTAAAGAATTCCATGACAAAAATTATAAAAACTTTAATAAAAGTAAAATCGCTCTAAAATGCTTCTAAGTGCCTTAAAATTGAGTTTAAAGTTTAGAAAGACCATAATTTAAAAAAAAAAAATTTAGTTTACATGGAAATTTTAGTAGTGATCACGAATTAAAGCTAGAATCGCTCTAAGACGGTTCTAAGTGCCTTAAAATTGAGTTTAAAGAATTCCATGACAAAAATTATAAAAACTTTAATAAAAGTAAAATCGCTCTAAAATGCTTCTAAGTGCCTTAAAATTGAGTTTAAAGTTTAGAAAGACCATAATTTAAAAAAAAAAATTTAGTTTACATGGAAATTTTAGTAGTGATCACGAATTAAAGCTAGAATCGCTCTAAGACGGTTCTAAGTGCCTTAAAATTGAGTTTAAAGAATTCAATGACAAAAATTATAAAAACTATATTAAGAGTAAAATCGCTCTAAAATGCTTCTAAGTGCCTTAAAATTGAGTTTAAAGTTTAGAAAGACCATAATTTAAAAAAAAAAATTTAGTTTACATGGAAATTTTAGTAGTAATCACGAATTAAAGCTAGAATCGCTCTAAGACGGTTGTAAGTGCCTTAAAATTGAGTTTAAAGAATTCCATGACAAAAATTATAAAAACTTTAATAAAAGTAAAATCGCTCTAAAATGCTTCTAAGTGCCTTAAAATTGAGTTTAAAGTTTAGAAAGACCATAATTTAAAAAAAAAAATTTAGTTTACATGGAAATTTTAGTAGTGATCACGAATTAAAGCTAGAATCGCTCTAAGACGGTTCTAAGTGCCTTAAAATTGAGTTTAAAGAATTCCATGGCAAAAATTATAAAAACTTTATTAAAAGTAAAATCGCTCTAAAATGCTTCTAAGTGCCTTAAAATTGAGTTTAAAGTTTAGAAAGACCATAATTAAAAAAAAAAAATTTAGTTTACATGGAAATTTTAGTAGTGATCACGAATTAAAGCTAGAATCGCTCTAAGACGGTTCTAAGTGCCTTAAAATTGAGTTTAAAGAATTCCATGACAAAAATTATAAAAACTTTATTAAAAGTAAAATCGCTCTAAAATGCTTCTAAGTGCCTTAAAATTGAGTTTAAAGTTTAGAAAGACCATAATTTAAAAAAAAAAATTTAGTTTACATGGAAATTTTAGTAGTGATCACGAATTAAAGCTAGAAACGCTCTAAGACGGTTCTAAGTGCCTTAAAATTGAGTTTAAAGAATTCAATGACAAAAATTATAAAAACTTTATTAAAAGTAAAATCGCTCTAAAATGCTTCTAAGTGCCTTAAAATTGAGTTTAAAGTTTAGAAAGACCATAATTTAAAAAAAAAAATTTAGTTTACATGGAAATTTTAGTAGTGATCACGAATTAAAGCTAGAATCGCTCTAAGACGGTTGTAAGTGCCTTAAAATCGAGTTTAAAGAATTCCACGACAAAAATTATAAAAACTATAATAAAAGTAAAATCGCTCTAAAATGCTTCTAAGTGCCTTAAAATTGAGTTTAAAGTTTAGAAAGACCATAATTTAAAAAAAAAAATTTAGTTTACATGGAAATTTTAGTAGTGATAACGAATTAAAGCTAGAATCGCTCTAAGACGATTCTAAGTGCCTTAAAATTGAGTTTAAAGAATTCCACGACAAAAATTATAAAAACTTTATTATAAGTAAAATCGCTCTAAAATGCTTCTAAGTGCCTTAAAATTGAGTTTAAAGTTTAGAAAGACCATAATTTAAAAAAAAAAATTTAGTTTACATGGAAATTTTAGTAGTGATCACGAATTAAAGCTAGAATCGCTCTAAGACGGTTGTAAGTGCCTTAAAATTGAGTTTAAAGAATTCCACGACAAAAATTATAAAAACTATAATAATAGTAAAATCGCTCTAAAATGCTTCTAAGTGCCTTAAAATTGAGTTTAAAGTTTAGAAAGACCATAATTTAAAAAAAAAAATTTTGTTTACATGGAAATTTTAGTAGTGATCACGAATTAAAGCTAGAATCGCTCTAAGACGGTTCTAAGTGCCTTAAAATTGAGTTTAAAGAATTCCATGACCAAAAGTAAAATCGCTCTAAAATGCTTCTAAGTGCCATAAAATTGAGTTTAAAGTTTAGAAAGACCATAATTTAAAAAAAAAAATTTAGTTTACATGGAAATTTTAGTAGTGATCACGAATTAAAGCTAGAATCGCTCTAAGACGGTTGTAAGTGCCTTAAAATTGAGTTTAAAGAATTCCATGACAAAAATTATAAAAACTTTAATAAAAGTAAAATCGCTCTAAAATGCTTCTAAGTGCCTTAAAATTGAGTTTAAAGTTTAGAAAGACCATAATTTAAAAAAAAAAATTTAGTTTACATGGAAATTTTAGTAGTGATCATGAATTAAAGCTAGAATCGCTCTAAGACGGTTCTAAGTGCCTTAAAATTGAGTTTAAAGAATTCCATGACAAAAATTATAAAAACTTTATTAAAAGTAAAATCGCTCTAAAATGCTTCTAAGTGCCTTAAAATTGAGTTTAAAGTTTAGAAAGACCATAATTTAAAAAAAAAAATTTAGTTTACATGGAAATTTTAGTAGCGATCACGAATTAAAGCTAGAATCGCTCTAAGACGGTTCTAAGTGCCTTAAAATTGAGTTTAAAGAATTCCATGACAAAAATTATAAAAACTTTAATAAAAGTAAAATCGCTCTAAAATGCTTCTAAGTGCCTTAAAATTGAGTTTAAAGTTTAGAAAGACCATAATTTAAAAAAAAAAATTTAGTTTACATGGAAATTTTAGTAGTGATCACGAATTAAAGCTAGAATCGCTCTAAGACGGTTGTAAGTGCCTTAAAATTGAGTTTAAAGAATTCCACGACAAAAATTATAAAAACTATAATAAAAGTAAAATCGCTCTAAAATGCTTCTAAGTGCCTTAAAATTGAGTTTAAAGTTTAGAAAGACCATAATTTAAAAAAAAAATTTAGTTTACATGGAAATTTTAGTAGTGATCACGAATTAAAGCTAGAATCGCTCTAAGACGGTTCTAAGTGCCTTAAAATTGAGTTTAAAGAATTCCATGACAAAAATTATAAAAACTTTATTAAAAGTAAAATCGCTCTAAAATGCTTCTAAGTGCCTTAAAATTGAGTTTAAAGTTTAGAAAGACCATAATTTAAAAAAAAAAATTTAGTTTACATGGAAATTTTAGTAGTGATCACGAATTAAAGCTAGAATCGCTCTAAGACGGTTGTAAGTGCCTTAAAATTGAGTTTAAAGAATTCCATGACAAAAATTATAAAAACTATAATAAAAGTAAAATCGCTCTAAAATGCTTCTAAGTGCCTTAAAATTGAGTTTAAAGTTTAGAAAGATCATAATTTAAAAAAAAAATTTAGTTTACATGGAAATTTTAGTAGTGATCACGAATTAAAGCTAGAATCGCTCTAAGACGGTTCTAAGTGCCTTAAAATTGAGTTTAAAGAATTCCATGACAAAAATTATAAAAACTTTATTAAAAGTAAAATCGCTCTAAAATGCTTCTAAGTGCCTTAAAATTGAGTTTAAAGTTTAGAAAGACCATAATTTAAAAAAAAAATTTAGTTTACATGAAAATTTTAGTAGAGATCACGAATTAAAGCTAGAATCGCTCTAAGACGGTTCTAAGTGCCTTAAAATTGAGTTTAAAGAATTCCATGACAAAAATTATAAAAACTTTAATAAAAGTAAAATCGCTCTAAAATGCTTTACATGGAAATTTTAGTAGTGATCACGAATTAAAGCTAGAATCGCTCTAAGACGGTTGTAAGTGCCTTAAAATTGAGTTTAGAGAATTCCATGACAAAAATTATAAAAACTTTATTATAAGTAAAATCGCTCTAAAATGCTTCTAAGTGCCTTAAAGTTGAGTTTAAAGTTTAGAAAGACCATAATTTAAAAAAAAAAATTTAGTTTACATGGAAATTTTAGTAGTGATCACGAATTAAAGCTAGAATCGCTCTAAGACGGTTCTAAGTGCCTTAAAATTTAGTTTAAAGAATTCAATGACAAAAATTATAAAAACTTTATCAGAAGTAAAATCGCTCTAAAATGCTTCTAAGTGCCTTAAAATTGAGTTTAAAGTTTAGAAAGACCATAATTTAAAAAAAAAAATTTAGTTTACATGGAAATTTTAGTAGTGATCACGAATTAAAGCTAGAATCGCTCTAAGACGGTTCTAAGTGCCTTAAAATTGAGTTTAAAGAATTCCATGACAAAAATTATAAAAACTTTAATAAAAGTAAAATCACTCTAAAATGCTTCTAAGTGCCTTAAAATTGAGTTTAAAGTTTAGAAAGACCATAATTTAAAAAAAAAAATTTAGTTTACATGGAAATTTTAGTAGTGATCACGAATTAAAGCTAGAATCGCTCTAAGACGGTTCTAAGTGCCTTAAAATTGAGTTTAAAAAATTCCATGACAAAAATTATAAAAACTTTAATAAAAGTAAAATCGCTCTAAAATGCTTCTAAGTGCCTTAAAATTGAGTTTAAAGTTTAGAAAGACCATAATTTAAAAAAAAAAATTTAGTTTACATGGAAATTTTAGTAGTGATCACGAATTAAAGCTAGAATCGCTCTAAGACGGTTCTAAGTGCCTTAAAATTTAGTTTAAAGAATTCAATGACAAAAATTATAAAAACTTTATCAGAAGTAAAATCGCTCTAAAATGCTTCTAAGTGCCTTAAAATTGAGTTTAAAGTTTAGAAAGACCATAATTTAAAAAAAAAAATTTAGTTTACATGGAAATTTTAGTAGTGATCACGAATTAAAGCTAGAATCGCTCTAAGACGGTTCTAAGTGCCTTAAAATTGAGTTTAAAGAATTCCATGACAAAAATTATAAAAACTTTAATAAAAGTAAAATCACTCTAAAATGCTTCTAAGTGCCTTAAAATTGAGTTTAAAGTTTAGAAAGACCATAATTTAAAAAAAAAAATTTAGTTTACATGGAAATTTTAGTAGGGATCACGAATTAAAGCTAGAATCGCTCTAAGACGGTTCTAAGTGCCTTAAAATTGAGTTTAAAGAATTCAATGACAAAAATTATAAAAACTTTATTAAAAGTAAAATCGCTCTAAAATGCTTCTAAGTGCCTTAAAATTGAGTTTAAAGTTTAGAAAGACCATAATTTAAAAAAAAAAATTTAGTTTACATGGAAATTTTAGTAGTGATCACGAATTAAAGCTAGAATCGCTCTAAGACGGTTCTAAGTGCCTTAAAATTGAGTTTAAAGAATTCCACGACAAAAATTATAAAAACTTTATTAAAAGTAAAATCGCTCTAAAATGCTTCTAAGTGCCTTAAAATTGAGTTTAAAGTTTAGAAAGACCATAATTTAAAAAAAAAAAATTTAGTTTACATGGAAATTTTAGTAGTGATCACGAATTAAAGCTAGAATCGCTCTAAGACGGTTCTAAGTGCCTTAAAATTGAGTTTAAAGAATTCCATGACAAAAATTATAAAAACTTTATTAAAAGTAAAATCGCTCTAAAATGCTTCTAAGTGCCTTAAAATTGAGTTTAAAGTTTAGAAAGACCATAATTTAAAAAAAAAAAATTTAGTTTACATGGAAATTTTAGTAGTGATCACGAATTAAAGCTAGAATCGCTCTAAGACGGTTCTAAGTGCCTTAAAATTGAGTTTAAAGAATTCCATGACAAAAATTATAAAAACTTTATTAAAAGTAAAATCGCTCTAAAATGCTTCTAAGTGCCTTAAAATTGAGTTTAAAGTTTAGAAAGACCATAATTTAAAAAAAAAAATTTAGTTTACATGGAAATTTTAGTAGTGATCACGAATTAAAGCTAGAATCGCTCTAAGACGGTTCTAAGTGCCTTAAAATTGAGTTTAAAGAATTCAATGACAAAAATTATAAAAACTATATTAAAAGTAAAATCGCTCTAAAATGCTTCTAAGTGCCTTAAAATTGAGTTGAAAGTTTAGAAAGACCATAATTTAAAAAAAAAAATTTAGTTTACATGGAAATTTTAGTAGTAATCACGAATTAAAGCTAGAATCGCTCTAAGACGGTTGTAAGTGCCTTAAAATTGAGTTTAAAGAATTCCATGACAAAAATTATAAAAACTTTAATATAAGTAAAATCGCTCTAAAATGCTTCTAAGTGCCTTAAAATTGAGTTTAAAGTTTAGAAAGACCATAATTTAAAAAAAAAAATTTAGTTTACATGGAAATTTTAGTAGTGATCACGAATTAAAGCTAGAATCGCTCTAAGACGGTTCTAAGTGCCTTAAAATTGAGTTTAAAGAATTCCATGGCAAAAATTATAAAAACTTTGTTAAAAGTAAAATCGCTCTAAAATGCTTCTAAGTGCCTTAAAATTGAGTTTAAAGTTTAGAAAGACCATAATTTAAAAAAAAAAATTTAGTTTACATGGAAATTTTAGTAGTGATCACGAATTAAAGCTAGAATCGCTCTAAGACGGTTCTAAGTGCCTTAAAATTGAGTTTAAAGAATTCCATGACAAAAATTATAAAAACTTTATTTAAAGTAAAATCGCTCTAAAATGCTTCTAAGTGCCTTAAAATTGAGTTTAAAGTTTAGAAAGACCATAATTTAAAAAAAAAAATTTAGTTTACATGGAAATTTTAGTAGTGATCACGAATTAAAGCTAGAAACGCTCTAAGACGGTTCTAAGTGCCTTAAAATTGAGTTTAAAGAATTCAATGACAAAAATTATAAAAACTTTATTAAAAGTAAAATCGCTCTAAAATGCTTCTAAGTGCCTTAAAATTGAGTTTAAAGTTTAGAAAGACCATAATTTAAAAAAAAAAATTTAGTTTACATGGAAATTTTAGTAGTGATCACGAATTAAAGCTAGAATCGCTCTAAGACGGTTGTAAGTGCCTTAAAATTGAGTTTAAAGAATTCCACGACAAAAATTATAAAAACTATAATAATAGTAAAATCGCTCTAAAATGCTTCTAAGTGCCTTAAAATTGAGTTTAAAGTTTAGAAAGACCATAATTTAAAAAAAAAAATTTAGTTTACATGGAAATTTTAGTAGTGATCACGAATTAAAGCTAGAATCGCTCTAAGACGGTTCTAAGTGCCTTAAAATTGAGTTTAAAGAATTCCATGACCAAAAGTAAAATCGCTCTAAAATGCTTCTAAGTGCCATAAAATTGAGTTTAAAGTTTAGAAAGACCATAATTTAAAAAAAAAAATTTAGTTTACATGGAAATTTTAGTAGTGATCACGAATTAAAGCTAGAATCGCTCTAAGACGGTTGTAAGTGCCTTAAAATTGAGTTTAAAGAATTCCATGACAAAAATTATAAAAACTTTAATAAAAGTAAAATCGCTCTAAAATGCTTCTAAGTGCCTTAAAATTGAGTTTAAAGTTTAGAAAGACCATAATTTAAAAAAAAAAATTTAGTTTACATGGAAATTTTAGTAGTGATCACGAATTAAAGCTAGAATCGCTCTAAGACGGTTCTAAGTGCCTTAAAATTGAATTTAAAGAATTCCACGACAAAAATTATAAAAACTATAATAAAAGTAAAATCGCTCTAAAATGCTTCTAAGTGCCTTAAAATTGAGTTTAAAGTTTAGAAAGACCATAATTTAAAAAAAAAAATTTAGTTTACATGGAAATTTTAGTAGTGATCACGAATTAAAGCTAGAATCGCTCTAAGACGGTTCTAAATTTTAGTAGTGATCACGAATTAAAGCTAGAATCGCTCTAAGACGGTTGTAAGTGCCTTAAAATTGAGTTTAAAGAATTCCATGACCAAAAGTAAAATCGCTCTGAAATGCTTCTAAGTGCCTTAAAATTGAGTTTAAAGTTTAGAAAGACCATAATTTAAAAAAAAAATTTAGTTTACATGGAAATTTTAGTAGTGATCACGAATTAAAGCTAGAATCGCTCTAAGACGGTTCTAAGTGCCTTAAAATTGAGTTTAAAGAATTCAATGACAAAAATTATAAAAACTTTATTATAAGTAAAATCGCTCTAAAATGCTTCTAAGTGCCTTAAAATTGAGTTTAAAGTTTAGAAAGACCATAATTTAAAAAAAAAAATTTAGTTTACATGGAAATTTTAGTAGTGATCACGAATTAAAGCTAGAATCGCTCTAAGACGGTTCTAAGTGCCTTAAAATTGAATTTAAAGAATTCCACGACAAAAATTATAAAAGTTTAGAAAGACCATAATTTAAAAAAAAAAATTTAGTTTCCATGGAAATTTTAGTAGTGATCACGAATTAAAGCTAGAATCGCTCTAAGACGGTTCTAAGTGCCTTAAAATTGAGTTTAAAGAATTCCATGACCAAAAGTAAAATCGCTCTGAAATGCTTCTAAGTGCCTTAAAATTGAGTTTAAAGTTTAGAAAGACCATAATTTAAAAAAAAAATTTAGTTTACATGGAAATTTTAGTAGTGATCACGAATTAAAGCTAGAATCGCTCTAAGACGGTTCTAAGTGCCTTAAAATTGAGTTTAAAGAATTCAATGACAAAAATTATAAAAACTTTATTATAAGTAAAATCGCTCTAAAATGCTTCTAAGTGCCTTAAAATTGAGTTTAAAGTTTAGAAAGACCATAATTTAAAAAAAAAATTTAGTTTACATGGAAATTTTAGTAGTGATCACGAATTAAAGCTAGAATCGCTCTAAGACGGTTGTAAGTGCCTTAAAATTGAGTTTAAAGAATTCCACGACAAAAATTATAAAAACTATAATAAAAGTAAAATCGCTCTAAAATGCTTCTAAGTGCCTGAAAATTGAGTTTAAAGTTTAGAAAGACCATAATTTAAAAAAAAAAATTAAGTTTACATGGAAATTTTAGTAGTGATCACGAATTAAAGCTAGAATCGCTCTAAGACGGTTCTAAGTGCCTTAAAATTGAGTTTAAAGAATTCCACGACAAAAATTATAAAAACTTTATTAAAAGTAAAATCGCTCTAAAATGCTTCTAAGTGCCTTAAAATTGAGTTTAAAGTTTAGAAAGACCATAATTTAAAAAAAAAAATTTAGTTTACATGGAAATTTTAGTAGTGATCACGAATTAAAGCTAGAATCGCTCTAAGACGGTTGTAAGTGCCTTAAAATTGAGTTTAAAGAATTCCACGACAAAAATTATAAAAACTATAATAATAGTAAAATCGCTCTAAAATGCTTCTAAGTGCCTTAAAATTGAGTTTAAAGTTTAGAAAGACCATAATTTAAAAAAAAAAATTTAGTTTACATGGAAATTTTAGTAGTGATCACGAATTAAAGCTAGAATCGCTCTAAGACGGTTCTAAGTGCCTTAAAATTGAGTTTAAAAAATTCCATGACAAAAATTATAAAAACTTTATTTAAAGTAAAATCGCTCTAAAATGCTTCTAAGTGCCTTAAAATTGAGTTTAAAGTTTAGAAAGACCATAATTTAAAAAAAAAAATTTAGTTTACATGGAAATTTTAGTAGTGATCACGAATTAAAGCTAGAAACGCTCTAAGACGGTTCTAAGTGCTTTAAAATTGAGTTTAAAGAATTCAATGACAAAAATTATAAAAACTTTATTAAAAGTAAAATCGCTCTAAAATGCTTCTAAGTGCCTTAAAATTGAGTTTAAAGTTTAGAAAGACCATAATTTAAAAAAAAAAATTTAGTTTACATGGAAATTTTAGTAGTGATCACGAATTAAAGCTAGAATCGCTCTAAGACGGTTGTAAGTGCCTTAAAATCGAGTTTAAAGAATTCCACGACAAAAATTATAAAAACTATAATAAAAGTAAAATCGCTCTAAAATGCTTCTAAGTGCCTTAAAATTGAGTTTAAAGTTTAGAAAGACCATAATTTAAAAAAAAAAATTTAGTTTACATGGAAATTTTAGTAGTGATCACGAATTAAAGCTAGAATCGCTCTAAGACGATTCTAAGTGCCTTAAAATTGAGTTTAAAGAATTCCACGACAAAAATTATAAAAACTTTATTATAAGTAAAATCGCTCTAAAATGCTTCTAAGTGCCTTAAAATTGAGTTTAAAGTTTAGAAAGACCATAATTTAAAAAAAAAAATTTAGTTTACATGGAAATTTTAGTAGTGATCACGAATTAAAGCTAGAATCGCTCTAAGACGGTTGTAAGTGCCTTAAAATTGAGTTTAAAGAATTCCACGACAAAAATTATAAAAACTATAATAATAGTAAAATCGCTCTAAAATGCTTCTAAGTGCCTTAAAATTGAGTTTAAAGTTTAGAAAGACCATAATTTAAAAAAAAAAATTTAGTTTACATGGAAATTTTAGTAGTGATCACGAATTAAAGCTAGAATCGCTCTAAGACGGTTCTAAGTGCCTTAAAATTGAGTTTAAAGAATTCCATGACCAAAAGTAAAATCGCTCTAAAATGCTTCTAAGTGCCATAAAATTGAGTTTAAAGTTTAGAAAGACCATAATTTAAAAAAAAAAATTTAGTTTACATGGAAATTTTAGTAGTGATCACGAATTAAAGCTAGAATCGCTCTAAGACGGTTGTAAGTGCCTTAAAATTGAGTTTAAAGAATTCCATGACAAAAATTATAAAAACTTTAATAAAAGTAAAATCGCTCTAAAATGCTTCTAAGTGCCTTAAAATTGAGTTTAAAGTTTAGAAAGACCATAATTTAAAAAAAAAAATTTAGTTTACATGGAAATTTTAGTAGTGATCACGAATTAAAGCTAGAATCGCTCTAAGACGGTTCTAAGTGCCTTAAAATTGAATTTAAAGAATTCCACGACAAAAATTATAAAAACTATAATAAAAGTAAAATCGCTCTAAAATGCTTCTAAGTGCCTTAAAATTGAGTTTAAAGTTTAGAAAGACCATAATTTAAAAAAAAAAATTTAGTTTACATGGAAATTTTAGTAGTGATCACGAATTAAAGCTAGAATCGCTCTAAGACGGTTCTAAATTTTAGTAGTGATCACGAATTAAAGCTAGAATCGCTCTAAGACGGTTGTAAGTGCCTTAAAATTAAGTTTAAAGAATTCCACGACAAAAATTATAAAAACTATAATAAAAGTAAAATCGCTCTAAAATGCTTCTAAGTGCCTGAAAATTGAGTTTAAAGTTTAGAAAGACCATAATTTAAAAAAAAAAATTTAGTTTACATGGAAATTTTAGTAGTGATCACGAATTAAAGCTAGAATCGCTCTAAGACGGTTCTAAGTGCCTTAAAATTGAGTTTAAAGAATTCCACGACAAAAATTATAAAAACTTTATTAAAAGTAAAATCGCTCTAAAATGCTTCTAAGTGCCTTAAAATTGAGTTTAAAGTTTAGAAAGACCATAATTTAAAAAAAAAAATTTAGTTTACATGGAAATTTTAGTAGTGATCACGAATTAAAGCTAGAATCGCTCTAAGACGGTTGTAAGTGCCTTAAAATTGAGTTTAAAGAATTCCACGACAAAAATTATAAAAACTATAATAATAGTAAAATCGCTCTAAAATGCTTCTAAGTGCCTTAAAATTGAGTTTAAAGTTTAGAAAGACCATAATTTAAAAAAAAAAATTTAGTTTACATGGAAATTTTAGTAGTGATCACGAATTAAAGCTAGAATCGCTCTAAGACGGTTCTAAGTGCCTTAAAATTGAGTTTAAAGAATTCCATGACAAAAATTATAAAAACTATAATAAAAGTAAAATCGCTCTAAAATGCTTCTAAGTGCCTTAAAATTGAGTTTAAAGTTTAGAAAGACCATAATTTAAAAAAAAAAATTTAGTTTCCATGAAAATTTTAGTAGTGATCACGAATTAAAGCTAGAATCGCTCTAAGACGGTTCTAAGTGCCTTAAAATTGAGTTTAAAGAATTCCATGACCAAAAGTAAAATCGCTCTGAAATGCTTCTAAGTGCCTTAAAATTGAGTTTAAAGTTTAGAAAGACCATAATTTAAAAAAAAAAATTTAGTTTACATGGAAATTTTAGTAGTGATCACGAATTAAAGCTAGAATCGCTCTAAGACGGTTGTAAGTGCCTTAAAATTGAGTTTAAAGAATTCCATGACAAAAATTATAAAAACTATATTAAAAGTAAAATCGCTCTAAAATGCTTCTAAGTGCCTTAAAATTGAGTTTAAAGTTTAGAAAGACCATAATTTAAAAAAAAAAATTTAGTTTACATGGAAATTTTAGTAGAGATCACGAATTAAAGCTAGAATCGCTCTAAGACGGTTGTAAGTGCCTTAAAATTGAGTTTAAAGAATTCCACGACAAAAATTATTAAAACTATATTAAAAGTAAAATCGCTCTAAAATGCTTCTAAGTGCCTTAAAATTGAGTTTAAAGTTTAGAAAGACCATAATTTAAAAAAAAAATTTAGTTTACATGGAAATTTTAGTAGTGATCACGAATTAAAGCTAGAATCGCTCTAAGACGGTTCTAAGTGCCTTAAAATTGAGTTTAAAGAATTCAATGACAAAAATTATAAAAACTTTATTAAAAGTAAAATCGCTCTAAAATGCTTCTAAGTGCCTTAAAATTGAGTTTAAAGTTTAGAAAGACCATAATTTAAAAAAAAAAATTTAGTTTACATGGAAATTTTAGTAGTGATCACGAATTAAAGCTAGAATCGCTCTAAGACGGTTGTAAGTGCCTTAAAATTGAGTTTAAAGAATTCCACGACAAAAATTATAAAAACTATAATAAAAGTAAAATCGCTCTAAAATGCTTCTAAGTGCCTTAAAATTGAGTTTAAAGTTTAGAAAGACCATAATTTAAAAAAAAAAATTTAGTTTACATGGAAATTTTAGTAGTGATCACGAATTAAAGCTAGAATCGCTCTAAGACGGTTCTAAGTGCCTTAAAATTGAGTTTAAAGAATTCAATGACAAAAATTATAAAAACTTTATTAAAAGTAAAATCGCTCTAAAATGCTTCTAAGTGCCTTAAAATTGAGTTTAAAGTTTAGAAAGACCATAATTTAAAAAAAAAAATTTAGTTTACATGGAAATTTTAGTAGTGATCACGAATTAAAGCTAGAATCGCTCTAAGACGGTTCTAAGTGCCTTAAAATTGAGTTTAAAGAATTCCATGACAAAAATTATAAAAACTTTATTAAAAGTAAAATCGCTCTAAAATGCTTCTAAGTGCCTTAAAATTGAGTTTAAAGTTTAGAAAGACCATAATTTAAAAAAAAAATTTAGTTTACATGAAAATTTTAGTAGAGATCACGAATTAAAGCTAGAATCGCTCTAAGACGGTTGTAAGTGCCTTAAAATTGAGTTTAAAGAATTCCACGACAAAAATTATTAAAACTATATTAAAAGTAAAATCGCTCTAAAATGCTTCTAAGTGCCTTAAAATTGAGTTTAAAGTTTAGAAAGACCATAATTTAAAAAAAAAATTTAGTTTACATGGAAATTTTAGTAGTGATCACGAATTAAAGCTAGAATCGCTCTAAGACGGTTCTAAGTGCCTTAAAATTGAGTTTAAAGAATTCAATGACAAAAATTATAAAAACTTTATTAAAAGTAAAATCGCTCTAAAATGCTTCTAAGTGCCTTAAAATTGAGTTTAAAGTTTAGAAAGACCATAATTTAAAAAAAAAAATTTAGTTTACATGGAAATTTTAGTAGTGATTACGAATTAAAGCTAGAATCGCTCTAAGACGGTTGTAAGTGCCTTAAAATTGAGTTTAAAGAATTCCACGACAAAAATTATAAAAACTAAAATAAAAGTAAAATCGCTCTAAAATGCTTCTAAGTGCCTTAAAATTGAGTTTAAAGTTTAGAAAGACCATAATTTAAAAAAAAAAATTTAGTTTACATGGAAATTTTAGTAGTGATCACGAATTAAAGCTAGAATCGCTCTAAGACGGTTCTAAGTGCCTTAAAATTGAGTTTAAAGAATTCAATGACAAAAATTATAAAAACTTTATTAAAAGTAAAATCGCTCTAAAATGCTTCTAAGTGCCTTAAAATTGAGTTTAAAGTTTAGAAAGACCATAATTTAAAAAAAAAAATTTAGTTTACATGGAAATTTTAGTAGTGATCACGAATTAAAGCTAGAATCGCTCTAAGACGGTTCTAAGTGCCTTAAAATTGAGTTTAAAGAATTCCATGACAAAAATTATAAAAACTTTATTAAAAGTAAAATCGCTCTAAAATGCTTCTAAGTGCCTTAAAATTGAGTTTAAAGTTTAGAAAGACCATAATTTAAAAAAAAAATTTAGTTTACATGAAAATTTTAGTAGAGATCACGAATTAAAGCTAGAATCGCTCTAAGACGGTTCTAAGTGCCTTAAAATTGAGTTTAAAGAATTCCATGACAAAAATTATAAAAACTTTAATAAAAGTAAAATCGCTCTAAAATGCTTCTAAGTGCCTTAAAATTGAGTTTAAAGTTTAGAAAGACCATAATTTAAAAAAAAAAATTTAGTTTACATGGAAATTTTAGTAGTGATCACGAATTAAAGCTAGAATCGCTCTAAGACGGTTCTAAGTGCCTTAAAATTGAGTTTAAAGAATTCAATGACAAAAATTATAAAAACTTTATTATAAGTAAAATCGCTCTAAAATGCTTCTAAGTGCCTTAAAATTGAGTTTAAAGTTTAGAAAGACCATAATTTAAAAAAAAAAATTTAGTTTACATGGAAATTTTAGTAGTGATCACGAATTAAAGCTAGAATCGCTCTAAGACGGTTCTAAGTGCCTTAAAATTGAGTTTAAAGAATTCCATGACAAAAATTATAAAAACTTTAATAAAAGTAAAATCGCTCTAAAATGCTTCTAAGTGCCTTAAAATTGAGTTTAAAGTTTAGAAAGACCATAATTTAAAAAAAAAAATTTAGTTTACATGGAAATTTTAGTAGTGATCACGAATTAAAGCTAGAATCGCTCTAAGACGGTTCTAAGTGCCTTAAAATTGAGTTTAAAGAATTCCATGACAAAAATTATAAAAACTTTAATAAAAGTAAAATCGCTCTAAAATGCTTCTAAGTGCCTTAAAATTGAGTTTAAAGTTTAGAAAGACCATAATTTAAAAAAAAAAATTTAGTTTACATGGAAATTTTAGTAGTGATCACGAATTAAAGCTAGAATCGCTCTAAGACGGTTGTAAGTGCCTTAAAATTAAGTTTAAAGAATTCCACGACAAAAATTATAAAAACTATAATAAAAGTAAAATCGCTCTAAAATGCTTCTAAGTGCCTGAAAATTGAGTTTAAAGTTTAGAAAGACCATAATTTAAAAAAAAAAATTTAGTTTACATGGAAATTTTAGTAGTGATCACGAATTAAAGCTAGAATCGCTCTAAGACGGTTCTAAGTGCCTTAAAATTGAGTTTAAAGAATTCCACGACAAAAATTATAAAAACTTTATTATAAGTAAAATCGCTCTAAAATGCTTCTAAGTGCCTTAAAATTGAGTTTAAAGTTTAGAAAGACCATAATTTAAAAAAAAAAATTTAGTTTACATGGAAATTTTAGTAGTGATCACGAATTAAAGCTAGAATCGCTCTAAGACGGTTGTAAGTGCCTTAAAATTGAGTTTAAAGAATTCCACGACAAAAATTATAAAAACTATAATAATAGTAAAATCGCTCTAAAATGCTTCTAAGTGCCTTAAAATTGAGTTTAAAGTTTAGAAAGACCATAATTTAAAAAAAAAAATTTAGTTTACATGGAAATTTTAGTAGTGATCACGAATTAAAGCTAGAATCGCTCTAAGACGGTTCTAAGTGCCTTAAAATTGAGTTTAAAGAATTCCATGACAAAAATTATAAAAACTATAATAAAAGTAAAATCGCTCTAAAATGCTTCTAAGTGCCTGAAAATTGAGTTTAAAGTTTAGAAAGACCATAATTTAAAAAAAAAAATTTAGTTTACATGGAAATTTTAGTAGTGATCACGAATTAAAGCTAGAATCGCTCTAAGACGGTTCTAAGTGCCTTAAAATTGAGTTTAAAGAATTCCACGACAAAAATTATAAAAACTTTATTAAAAGTAAAATCGCTCTAAAATGCTTCTAAGTGCCTTAAAATTGAGTTTAAAGTTTAGAAAGACCATAATTTAAAAAAAAAAATTTAGTTTCCATGGAAATTTTAGTAGTGATCACGAATTAAAGCTAGAATCGCTCTAAGACGGTTCTAAGTGCCTTAAAATTGAGTTTAAAGAATTCCATGACCAAAAGTAAAATCGCTCTGAAATGCTTCTAAGTGCCTTAAAATTGAGTTTAAAGTTTAGAAAGACCATAATTTAAAAAAAAAAATTTAGTTTACATGGAAATTTTAGTAGTGATCACGAATTAAAGCTAGAATCGCTCTAAGACGGTTGTAAGTGCCTTAAAATTGAGTTTAAAGAATTCCATGACAAAAATTATAAAAACTATAATAAAAGTAAAATCGCTCTAAAATGCTTCTAAGTGCCTTAAAATTGAGTTTAAAGTTTAGAAAGACCATAATTTAAAAAAAAAAATTTATTTTACATGGAAATTTTAGTAGAGATCACGAATTAAAGCTAGAATCGCTCTAAGACGGTTGTAAGTGCCTTAAAATTGAGTTCAAAGAATTCCACGACAAAAATTATTAAAACTATAATAAAAGTAAAATCGCTCTAAAATGCTTCTAAGTGCCTTAAAATTGAGTTTAAAGTTTAGAAAGACCATAATTTAAAAAAAAAAATTTAGTTTACATGGAAATTTTAGTAGTGATCACGAATTAAAGCTAGAATCGCTCTAAGACGGTTCTAAGTGCCTTAAAATTGAGTTTAAAGAATTCCATGACAAAAATTATTAACACTATAATAAAAGTAAAATCGCTCTAAAATGCTTCTAAGTGCCTTAAAATTGAGTTTAAAGTTTAGAAAGACCATAATTTAAAAAAAAAATTTAGTTTACATGAAAATTTTAGTAGAGATCACGAATTAAAGCTAGAATCGCTCTAAGACGGTTCTAAGTGCCTTAAAATTGAGTTTAAAGAATTCCATGACAAAAATTATAAAAACTTTAATAAAAGTAAAATCGCTCTAAAATGCTTCTAAGTGCCTTAAAATTGAGTTTAAAGTTTAGAAAGACCATAATTTAAAAAAAAAAATTTAGTTTACATGGAAATTTTAGTAGTGATCACGAATTAAAGCTAGAATCGCTCTAAGACGGTTCTAAGTGCCTTAAAATTGAGTTTAAAGAATTCAATGACAAAAATTATAAAAACTTTATTATAAGTAAAATCGCTCTAAAATGCTTCTAAGTGCCTTAAAATTGAGTTTAAAGTTTAGAAAGACCATAATTTAAAAAAAAAAATTTAGTTTACATGGAAATTTTAGTAGTGATCACGAATTAAAGCTAGAATCGCTCTAAGACGGTTCTAAGTGCCTTAAAATTGAGTTTAAAGAATTCCATGACAAAAATTATAAAAACTTTAATAAAAGTAAAATCGCTCTAAAATGCTTCTAAGTGCCTTAAAATTGAGTTTAAAGTTTAGAAAGACCATAATTTAAAAAAAAAAATTTAGTTTACATGGAAATTTTAGTAGTGATCACGAATTAAAGCTAGAATCGCTCTAAGACGGTTCTAAGTGCCTTAAAATTGAGTTTAAAGAATTCCATGACAAAAATTATTAAAACTATAATAAAAGTAAAATCGCTCTAAAATGCTTCTAAGTGCCTTAAAATTGAGTTTAAAGTTTAGAAAGACCATAATTTAAAAAAAAAATTTAGTTTACATGAAAATTTTAGTAGAGATCACGAATTAAAGCTAGAATCGCTCTAAGACGGTTCTAAGTGCCTTAAAATTGAGTTTAAAGAATTCCATGACAAAAATTATAAAAACTTTAATAAAAGTAAAATCGCTCTAAAATGCTTCTAAGTGCCTTAAAATTGAGTTTAAAGTTTAGAAAGACCATAATTTAAAAAAAAAAATTTAGTTTACATGGAAATTTTAGTAGTGATCACGAATTAAAGCTAGAATCGCTCTAAGACGGTTCTAAGTGCCTTAAAATTGAGTTTAAAGAATTCAATGACAAAAATTATAAAAACTTTATTATAAGTAAAATCGCTCTAAAATGCTTCTAAGTGCCTTAAAATTGAGTTTAAAGTTTAGAAAGACCATAATTTAAAAAAAAAAATTTAGTTTACATGGAAATTTTAGTAGTGATCACGAATTAAAGCTAGAATCGCTCTAAGACGGTTCTAAGTGCCTTAAAATTGAGTTTAAAGAATTCCATGACAAAAATTATAAAAACTTTAATAAAAGTAAAATCGCTCTAAAATGCTTCTAAGTGCCTTAAAATTGAGTTTAAAGTTTAGAAAGACCATAATTTAAAAAAAAAAATTTAGTTTACATGGAAATTTTAGTAGTGATCACGAATTAAAGCTAGAATCGCTCTAAGACGGTTCTAAGTGCCTTAAAATTGAGTTTAAAGAATTCAATGACAAAAATTATAAAAACTTTATTATAAGTAAAATCGCTCTAAAATGCTTCTAAGTGCCTTAAAATTGAGTTTAAAGTTTAGAAAGACCATAATTTAAAAAAAAAAATTTAGTTTACATGGAAATTTTAGTAGTGATCACGAATTAAAGCTAGAATCGCTCTAAGACGGTTCTAAGTGCCTTAAAATTGAGTTTAAAGAATTCCATGACAAAAATTATAAAAACTTTAATAAAAGTAAAATCGCTCTAAAATGCTTCTAAGTGCCTTAAAATTGAGTTTAAAGTTTAGAAAGACCATAATTTAAAAAAAAAAATTTAGTTTACATGGAAATTTTAGTAGTGATCACGAATTAAAGCTAGAATCGCTCTAAGACGGTTCTAAGTGCCTTAAAATTGAGTTTAAAGAATTCCACGACAAAAATTATAAAAACTTTATTATAAGTAAAATCGCTCTAAAATGCTTCTAAGTGCCTTAAAATTGAGTTTAAAGTTTAGAAAGACCATAATTTAAAAAAAAAAATTTAGTTTACATGGAAATTTTAGTAGTGATCACGAATTAAAGCTAGAATCGCTCTAAGACGGTTCTAAGTGCCTTAAAATTGAGTTTAAAGAATTCCATGACAAAAATTATAAAAACTTTAATAAAAGTAAAATCGCTCTAAAATGCTTCTAAGTGCCTTAAAATTGAGTTTAAAGTTTAGAAAGACCATAATTTAAAAAAAAAAATTTAGTTTACATGGAAATTTTAGTAGTGATCACGAATTAAAGCTAGAATCGCTCTAAGACGGTTCTAAGTGCCTTAAAATTGAGTTTAAAGAATTCAATGACAAAAATTATAAAAACTTTATTATAAGTAAAATCGCTCTAAAATGCTTCTAAGTGCCTTAAAATTGAGTTTAAAGTTTAGAAAGACCATAATTTAAAAAAAAAAATTTAGTTTACATGGAAATTTTAGTAGTGATCACGAATTAAAGCTAGAATCGCTCTAAGACGGTTCTAAGTGCCTTAAAATTGAGTTTAAAGAATTCCATGACAAAAATTATAAAAACTTTATTAGAAGTAAAATCGCTCTAAAAGGCTTCTAAGTGCCTTAAAATTGAGTTTAAAGTTTAGAAAGACCATAATTTAAAAAAAAAAATTTAGTTTACATGGAAATTTTAGTAGTGATCACGAATTAAAGCTAGAATCGCTCTAAGACGGTTGTAAGTGCCTTAAAATTGAGTTTAAAGAATTCCATGACAAAAATTATAAAAACTTTATTAAAAGTAAAATCGCTCTAAAATGCTTCTAAGTGCCTTAAAATTGAGTTTAAAGTTTAGAAAGACCATAATTTAAAAAAAAAAATTTAGTTTACATGGAAATTTTAGTAGTGATCACGAATTAAAGCTAGAATCGCTCTAAGACGGTTGTAAGTGCCTTAAAATTGAGTTTAGAGAATTCCATGACAAAAATTATAAAAACTATAATAAAAGTAAAATCGCTCTAAAATGCTTTTAAGTGCCTTAAAATTGAGTTTAAAGTTTAGAAAGACCATAATTTAAAAAAAAAAATTTAGTTTACATGGAAATTTTAGTAGTGATCACGAATTAAAGCTAGAATCGCTCTAAGACGGTTCTAAGTGCCTTAAAATTGAGTTTAAAGAATTCCATGACAAAAATTATAAAAACTTTATTAAAAGTAAAATCGCTCTAAAATGCTTCTAAGTGCCTTAAAATTGAGTTTAAAGTTTAGAAAGACCATAATTTAAAAAAAAAATTTAGTTTACATGGAAATTTTAGTAGTGATCACGAATTAAAGCTAGAATCGCTCTAAGACGGTTGTAAGTGCCTTAAAATTGAGTTTAAAGAATTCAATGACAAAAATTATAAAAACTTTATTAAAAGTAAAATCGCTCTAAAATGCTTCTAAGTGCCTTAAAATTGAGTTTAAAGTTTAGAAAGACCATAATTTAAAAAAAAAAATTTAGTTTACATGGAAATTTTAGTAGTGATCACGAATTAAAGCTAGAATCGCTCTAAGACGGTTGTAAGTGCCTTAAAATTGAGTTTAAAGAATTCCACGACAAAAATTATAAAAACTTTATTAAAAGTAAAATCGCTCTAAAATGCTTCTAAGTGCCTTAAAATTGAGTTTAAAGTTTAGAAAGACCATAATTTAAAAAAAAAAATTTAGTTTACATGGAAATTTTAGTAGTGATCACGAATTAAAGCTAGAATCGCTCTAAGACGGTTGTAAGTGCCTTAAAATTGAGTTTAAAGAATTCCATGACAAAAATTATAAAAACTATAATAAAAGTAAAATCGCTCTAAAATGCTTCTAAGTGCCTTAAAATTGAGTTTAAAGTTTAGAAAGACCATAATTTAAAAAAAAAAATTTAGTTTACATGGAAATTTTAGCAGTGATCACGAATTAAAGCTAGAATCGCTCTAAGACGGTTCTAAGTGCCTTAAAATTGAGTTTAAAGAATTCCATGACAAAAATTATAAAAACTTTATTAAAAGTAAAATCGCTCTAAAATGCTTCTAAGTGCCTTAAAATTGAGTTTAAAGTTTAGAAAGACCATAATTTAAAAAAAAAAATTTAGTTTACATGGAAATTTTAGTAGTGATCACGAATTAAAGCTAGAATCGCTCTAAGACGGTTGTAAGTGCCTTAAAATTGAGTTTAAAGAATTCAATGACAAAAATTATAAAAACTTTATTAAAAGTAAAATCGCTCTAAAATGCTTCTAAGTGCCTTAAAATTGAGTTTAAAGTTTAGAAAGACCATAATTTAAAAAAAAAAATTTAGTTTACATGGAAATTTTAGTAGTGATCACGAATTAAAGCTAGAATCGCTCTAAGACGGTTGTAAGTGCCTTAAAATTGAGTTTAAAGAATTCCACGACAAAAATTATAAAAACTTTATTAGAAGTAAAATCGCTCTAAAATGCTTCTAAGTGCCTTAAAATTGAGTTTAAAGTTTAGAAAGACCATAATTTAAAAAGAAAAATTTAGTTTACATGGAAATTTTAGTAGTGATCACGAATTGAAGCTAGAATCGCTCTAAGACGGTTGTAAGTGCCTTAAAATTGAGTTTAAAGAATTCCATGACAAAAATTATAAAAACTTTAATAAAAGTAAAATCGCTCTAAAATGCTTCTAAGTGCCTTAAAATTGAGTTTAAAGTTTAGAAAGACCATAATTTAAAAAAAAAAATTTAGTTTACATGGAAATTTTAGTAGTGATCACGAATTAAAGCTAGAATCGCTCTAAGACGGTTCTAAGTGCCTTAAAATTGAGTTTAAAGAATTCCATGACAAAAATTATAAAAACTTTATTAAGAGTAAAATCGCTCTAAAATGCTTCTAAGTGCCTTAAAATTGAGTTTAAAGTTTAGAAAGACCATAATTTAAAAAAAAAAATTTAGTTTACATGGAAATTTTAGTAGTGATCACGAATTAAAGCTAGAATCGCTCTAAGACGGTTCTAAGTGCCTTAAAATTGAGTTTAAAGAATTCCATGACAAAAATTATAAAAACTTTATTAAAAGTAAAATCGCTCTAAAATGCTTCTAAGTGCCTTAAAATTGAGTTTAAAGTTTAGAAAGACCATAATTTAAAAAAAAAAATTTAGTTTACATGGAAATTTTAGTAGTGATCACGAATTAAAGCTAGAATCGCTCTAAGACGGTTGTAAGTGCCTTAAAATTGAGTTTAAAGAATTCCACGACAAAAATTATAAAAACTATAATAAAAGTAAAATCGCTCTAAAATGCTTCTAAGTGCCTTAAAATTGAGTTTAAAGTTTAGAAAGACCATAATTTAAAAAAAAAAATTTAGTTTACATGGAAATTTTAGTAGTGATCACGAATTAAAGCTAGAATCGCTCTAAGACGGTTCTAAGTGCCTTAAAATTGAGTTTAAAGAATTCCATGACAAAAATTATAAAAACTTTAATAAAAGTAAAATCGCTCTAAAATGCTTCTAAGTGCCTTAAAATTGAGTTTAAAGTTTAGAAAGACCATAATTTAAAAAAAAAAATTTAGTTTACATGGAAATTTTAGTAGTGATCACGAATTAAAGCTAGAATCGCTCTAAGACGGTTCTAAGTGCCTTAAAATTGAGTTTAAAGAATTCCATGACAAAAATTATAAAAACTTTATTAAAAGTAAAATCGCTCTAAAATGCTTCTAAGTGCCTTAAAATTGAGCTTAAAGTTTAGAAAGACCATAATTTAAAAAAAAAAATTTAGTTTACATGGAAATTTTAGTAGTGATCACGAATTAAAGCTAGAATCGCTCTAAGACGGTTCTAAGTTCCTTAAAATTGAGTTTAAAGAATTCCATGACAAAAATTATAAAAACTTTAATAAAAGTAAAATCGCTCTAAAATGCTTCTAAGTGCCTTAAAATTGAGTTTAAAGTTTAGAAAGACCATAATTTAAAAAAAAAAATTTAGTTTACATGGAAATTTTAGTAGTGATCACGAATTAAAGCTAGAATCGCTCTAAGACGGTTCTAAGTGCCTTAAAATTGAGTTTAAAGAATTCAATGACAAAAATTATAAAAACTTTATTAAAAGTAAAATCGCTCTAAAATGCTTCTAAGTGCCTTAAAATTGAGTTTAAAGTTTAGAAAGACCATAATTTAAAAAAAAAAATTTAGTTTACATGGAAATTTTAGTAGTGATCACGAATTAAAGCTAGAATCGCTCTAAGACGGTTGTAAGTGCCTTAAAATTGAATTTAAAGAATTCCACGACAAAAATTATAAAAACTATAATTAAAGTAAAATCGCTCTAAAATGCTTCTAAGTGCCTTAAAATTGAGTTTAAAGTTTAGAAAGACCATAATTTAAAAAAAAAAATTTAGTTTACATGGAAATTTTAGTAGTGATCACGAATTAAAGCTAGAATCGCTCTAAGACGGTTCTAAGTGCCTTAAAATTGAGTTTAAAGAATTCCATGACAAAAATTATAAAAACTTTATTAAAAGTAAAATCGCTCTAAAATGCTTCTAAGTGCCTTAAAATTGAGTTTAAAGTTTAGAAAGACCATAATTTAAAAAAAAAAATTTAGTTTACATGGAAATTTTAGTAGTGATCACGATTTAAAGCTAGAATCGCTCTAAGACGGTTCTAAGTGCCTTAAAATTGAGTTTAAAGAATTCCATGACAAAAATTATAAAAACTTTATTAAAAGTAAAATCGCTCTAAAATGCTTCTAAGTGCCTTAAAATTGAGTTTAAAGTTTAGAAAGACCATAATTTAAAAAAAAAAATTTAGTTTACATGGAAATTTTAGTAGTGATCACGAATTAAAGCTAGAATCGCTCTAAGACGGTTCTAAGTGCCTTAAAATTGAGTTTAAAGAATTCCACGACAAAAATTATAAAAACTATAATAAAAGTAAAATCGCTCTAAAATGCTTCTAAGTGCCTTAAAATTGAGTTTAAAGTTTAGAAAGACCATAATTTAAAAAGAAAAATTTAGTTTACATGGAAATTTTAGTAGTGATCACGAATTAAAGCTAGAATCGCTCTAAGACGGTTGTAAGTGCCTTAAAATTGAGTTTAAAGAATTCCACGACAAAAATTATAAAAACTTTAATAAAAGTAAAATCGCTCTAAAATGCTTCTAAGTGCCTTAAAATTGAGTTTAAAGTTTAGAAAGACCATAATTTAAAAAAAAAAATTTAGTTTACATGGAAATTTTAGTAGTGATCACGAATTAGAGCTAGAATCGCTCTAAGACGGTTGTAAGTGCCTTAAAATTGAGTTTAAAGAATTCCACGACAAAAATTATAAAAACTTTATTAAAAGTAAAATCGCTCTAAAATGCTTCTAAGTGCCTTAAAATTGAGTTTAAAGTTTAGAAAGACCATAATTTAAAAAAAAAAATTTAGTTTACATGGAAATTTTAGTAGTGATCACGAATTAAAGCTAGAATCGCTCTAAGACGGTTCTAAGTGCCTTAAAATTGAGTTTAAAGAATTCCATGACAAAAATTATAAAAACTTTATTAAAAGTAAAATCGCTCTAAAATGCTTCTAAGTGCCTTAAAATTAAGTTTAAAGTTTAGAAAGACCATAATTTAAAAAAAAAAATTTAGTTTACATGGAAATTTTAGTAGTGATCACGAATTAAAGCTAGAATCGCTCTAAGACGGTTGTAAGTGCCTTAAAATTGAGTTTAAAGAATTCCACGACAAAAATTATAAAAACTTTAATAAAAGTAAAATCGCTCTAAAATGCTTCTAAGTGCCTTAAAATTGAGTTTAAAGTTTAGAAAGACCATAATTTAAAAAAAAAAATTTAGTTTACATGGAAATTTTAGTAGTGATCACGAATTAAAGCTAGAATCGCTCTAAGACGGTTCTAAGTGCCTTAAAATTGAGTTTAAAGAATTCCATGACAAAAATTATAAAAACTTTATTAAAAGTAAAATCGCTCTAAAATGCTTCTAAGTGCCTTAAAATTGAGTTTAAAGTTTAGAAAGACCATAATTTAAAAAAAAAAATTTAGTTTACATGGAAATTTTAGTAGTGATCACGAATTAAAGCTAGAATCGCTCTAAGACGGTTCTAAGTGCCTTCAAATTGAGTTTAAAGAATTCAATGACAAAAATTATAAAAACTTTAATAAAAGTAAAATCGCTCTAAAATGCTTCTAAGTGCCTTAAAATTGAGTTTAAAGTTTAGAAAGACCATAATTTAAAAAAAAAAATTTAGTTTACATGGAAATTTTAGTAGTGATCACGAATTAAAGCTAGAATCGCTCTAACACGGTTGTAAGTGCCTTAAAATTGAGTTTAAAGAATTCCACGACAAAAATTATAAAAACTTTATTAAAAGTAAAATCGCTCTAAAATGCTTCTAAGTGCCTTAAAATTGAGTTTAAAGTTTAGAAAGACCATAATTTAAAAAAAAAAATTTAGTTTACATGGAAATTTTAGTAGTGATCACGAATTAAAGCTAGAATCGCTCTAAGACGGTTCTAAGTGCCTTAAAATTGAGTTTAAAGAATTCCATGACAAAAATTATAAAAACTTTATTAAAAGTAAAATCGCTCTAAAATGCTTCTAAGTGCCTTAAAATTGAGTTTAAAGTTTAGAAAGACCATAATTTAAAAAAAAAAATTTAGTTTACATGGAAATTTTAGTAGTGATCACGAATTAAAGCTAGAATCGCTCTAAGACGGTTCTAAGTGCCTTAAAATTGAGTTTAAAGAATTCCACGACAAAAATTATAAAAACTATAATAAAAGTAAAATCGCTCTAAAATGCTTCTAAGTGCCTTAAAATTGAGTTTAAAGTTTAGAAAGACCATAATTTAAAAAGAAAAATTTAGTTTACATGGAAATTTTAGTAGTGATCACGAATTAAAGCTAGAATCGCTCTAAGACGGTTGTAAGTGCCTTAAAATTGAGTTTAAAGAATTCCACGACAAAAATTATAAAAACTTTAATAAAAGTAAAATCGCTCTAAAATGCTTCTAAGTGCCTTAAAATTGAGTTTAAAGTTTAGAAAGACCATAATTTAAAAAAAAAAATTTAGTTTACATGGAAATTTTAGTAGTGATCACGAATTAAAGCTAGAATCGCTCTAAGACGGTTGTAAGTGCCTTAAAATTGAGTTTAAAGAATTCCACGACAAAAATTATAAAAACTATATTAAAAGTAAAATCGCTCTAAAATGCTTCTAAGTGCCTTAAAATTGAGTTTAAAGTTTAGAAAGACCATAATTTAAAAAAAAAAATTTAGTTTACATGGAAATTTTAGTAGTGATCACGAATTAAAGCTAGAATCGCTCTAAGACGGTTCTAAGTGCCTTAAAATTGAGTTTAAAGAATTCCATGACAAAAATTATAAAAACTTTATTAAAAGTAAAATCGCTCTAAAATGCTTCTAAGTGCCTTAAAATTGAGTTTAAAGTTTAGAAAGACCATAATTTAAAAAAAAAAATTTAGTTTACATGGAAATTTTAGTAGTGATCACGAATTAAAGCTAGAATCGCTCTAAGACGGTTCTAAGTGCCTTAAAATTGAGTTTAAAGAATTCCATGACAGAAATTATAAAAACTTTAATAAAAGTAAAATCGCTCTAAAATGCTTCTAAGTGCCTTAAAATTGAGTTTAAAGTTTAGAAAGACCATAATTTAAAAAAAAAAATTTAGTTTACATGGAAATTTTAGTAGTGATCACGAATTAAAGCTAGAATCGCTCTAAGACGGTTCTAAGTGCCTTAAAATTGAGTTTAAAGAATTCCATGACAAAAATTATAAAAACTTTATTAAAAGTAAAATCGCTCTAAAATGCTTCTAAGTGCCTTAAAATTGAGTTTAAAGTTTAGAAAGACCATAATTTAAAAAAAAAAATTTAGTTTCCATGGAAATTTTAGTAGTGATCACGAATTAAAGCTAGAATCGCTCTAAGACGGTTGTAAGTGCCTTAAAATTGAGTTTAAAGAATTCCACGACAAGAATTATAAAAACTATAATAAAAGTAAAATCGCTCTTAAATGCTTCTAAGTGCCTTAAAATTGAGTTTAAAGTTTAGAAAGACCATAATTTAAAAAAAAAAATTTAGTTTACATGGAAATTTTAGTAGTGATCACGAATTAAAGCTAGAATCGCTCTAAGACGGTTCTAAGTGCCTTAAAATTGAGTTTAAAGAATTCCATGACAAAAATTATAAAAACTTTAATAAAAGTAAAATCGCTCTAAAATGCTTCTAAGTGCCTTAAAATTGAGTTTAAAGTTTAGAAAGACCATAATTTAAAAAAAAAAATTTAGTTTACATGGAAATTTTAGTAGTGATCACGAATTAAAGCTAGAATCGCTCTAAGACGGTTCTAAGTGCCTTAAAATTGAGTTTAAAGAATTCCACGACAAAAATTATAAAAACTATAATAAAAGTAAAATCGCTCTAAAATGCTTCTAAGTGCCTTAAAATTGAGTTTAAAGTTTAGAAAGACCATAATTTAAAAAAAAAAATTTAGTTTACATGGAAATTTTAGTAGTGATCACGAATTAAAGCTAGAATCGCTCTAAGACGGTTCTAAGTGCCTTAAAATTGAGTTTAAAGAATTCCATGACAAAAATTATAAAAACTTTATTAGAAGTAAAATCGCTCTAAAATGCTTCTAAGTGCCTCAAAATTGAGTTTAAAGTTTAGAAAGACCATAATTTAAAAAAAAAAATTCAGTTTACATGGAAATTTTAGTAGTGATCACGAATTAAAGCTAGAATCGCTCTAAGACGGTTCTAAGTGCCTTAAAATTGAGTTTAAAGAATTCCATGACAGAAATTATAAAAACTTTAATAAAAGTAAAATCGCTCTAAAATGCTTCTAAGTGCCTTAAAATTGAGTTTAAAGTTTAGAAAGACCATAATTTAAAAAAAAAAATTTAGTTTACATGGAAATTTTAGTAGTGATCACGAATTAAAGCTAGAATCGCTCTAAGACGGTTCTAAGTGCCTTAAAATTGAGTTTAAAGAATTCCATGACAAAAATTATAAAAACTTTATTAAAAGTAAAATCGCTCTAAAATGCTTCTAAGTGCCTTAAAATTGAGTTTAAAGTTTAGAAAGACCATAATTTAAAAAAAAAAATTTAGTTTCCATGGAAATTTTAGTAGTGATCACGAATTAAAGCTAGAATCGCTCTAAGACGGTTGTAAGTGCCTTAAAATTGAGTTTAAAGAATTCCACGACAAGAATTATAAAAACTATAATAAAAGTAAAATCGCTCTTAAATGCTTCTAAGTGCCTTAAAATTGAGTTTAAAGTTTAGAAAGACCATAATTTAAAAAAAAAAATTTAGTTTACATGGAAATTTTAGTAGTGATCACGAATTAAAGCTAGAATCGCTCTAAGACGGTTCTAAGTGCCTTAAAATTGAGTTTAAAGAATTCAATGACAAAAATTATAAAAACTTTATTAAAAGTAAAATCGCTCTAAAACTCTTCTAAGTGCCTTAAAATTGAGTTTAAAGTATAGAAAGACCATAATTTAAAAAAAAAATTTAGTTTACATGGAAATTTTAGTAGTGATCACGAATTAAAGCTAGAATCGCTCTAAGACGGTTCTAAGTGCCTTAAAATTGAGTTTAAAGTATAGAAAGACCATAATTTAAAAAAAAAAATTCAGTTTACATGGAAATTTTAGTAGTGATCACGAATTAAAGCTAGAATCGCTCTAAGACGGTTCTAAGTGCCTTAAAATTGAGTTTAAAGAATTCCATGACAGAAATTATAAAAACTTTAATAAAAGTAAAATCGCTCTAAAATGCTTCTAAGTGCCTTAAAATTGAGTTTAAAGTTTAGAAAGACCATAATTTAAAAAAAAAAATTTAGTTTACATGGAAATTTTAGTAGTGATCACGAATTAAAGCTAGAATCGCTCTAAGACGGTTCTAAGTGCCTTAAAATTGAGTTTAAAGAATTCCATGACAAAAATTATAAAAACTTTATTAAAAGTAAAATCGCTCTAAAATGCTTCTAAGTGCCTTAAAATTGAGTTTAAAGTTTAGAAAGACCATAATTTAAAAAAAAAAATTTAGTTTCCATGGAAATTTTAGTAGTGATCACGAATTAAAGCTAGAATCGCTCTAAGACGGTTGTAAGTGCCTTAAAATTGAGTTTAAAGAATTCCACGACAAGAATTATAAAAACTATAATAAAAGTAAAATCGCTCTTAAATGCTTCTAAGTGCCTTAAAATTGAGTTTAAAGTTTAGAAAGACCATAATTTAAAAAAAAAAATTTAGTTTACATGGAAATTTTAGTAGTGATCACGAATTAAAGCTAGAATCGCTCTAAGACGGTTCTAAGTGCCTTAAAATTGAGTTTAAAGAATTCAATGACAAAAATTATAAAAACTTTATTAAAAGTAAAATCGCTCTAAAACTCTTCTAAGTGCCTTAAAATTGAGTTTAAAGTATAGAAAGACCATAATTTAAAAAAAAAATTTAGTTTACATGGAAATTTTAGTAGTGATCACGAATTAAAGCTAGAATCGCTCTAAGACGGTTCTAAGTGCCTTAAAATTGAGTTTAAAGAATTCCATGACAAGAATTATAAAAACTTTATTAAAAGTAAAATCGCTGTAAAATGCTTCTAAGTGCCTTAAAATTGAGTTTAAAGTTTAGAAAGACCATAATTTAAAAAAAAAAATTTAGTTTACATGGAAATTTTAGTGGTGATCACGAATTAAAGCTAGAATCGCTCTAAGACGGTTGTAAGTGCCTTAAAATTGAGTTTAAAGAATTCCATGACAAAAATTATAAAAACTTTATTAATAGTAAAATCGCTCTAAAATGCTTCTAAGTGCCTTAAAATTGAGTTTAAAGTTTAGAAAGACCATAATTTAAAAAAAAAAATTTAGTTTACATGGAAATTTTAGTAGTGATCACGAATTAAAGCTAGAATCGCTCTAAGACGGTTGTAAGTGCCTTAAAATTGAGTTTAAAGAATTCCACGACAAGAATTATAAATACTATAATAAAAGTAAAATCGCTCTAAAATGCTTCTAAGTGCCTTAAAATTGAGTTTAAAGTTTAGAAAGACCATAATTTAAAAAAAAAAATTTAGTTTACATGGAAATTTTAGTAGTGATCACGAATTAAAGCTAGAATCGCTCTAAGACGGTTCTAAGTGCCTTAAAATTGAGTTTAAAGAATTCCATGACAAAAATTATAAAAACTTTAATAAAAGTAAAATCGCTCTAAAATGCTTCTAAGTGCCTTAAAATTGAGTTTAAAGTTTAGAAAGACCATAATTTAAAAAAAAAAATTTAGTTTACATGGAAATTTTAGTAGTGATCACGAATTAAAGCTAGAATCGCTCTAAGACGGTTCTAAGTGCCTTAAAATTGAGTTTAAAGAATTCCATGACAAAAATTATAAAAACTATATTAAAAGTAAAATCGCTCTAAAATGCTTCTAAGTGCCTTAAAATTGAGTTTAAAGTTTAGAAAGACCGTAATTTAAAAAAAAAAATTTAGTTTACATGGAAATTTTAGTAGTGATCACGAATTAAAGCTAGAATCGCTCTAAGACGGTTCTAAGTGCCTTAAAATTGAGTTTAAAGAATTCCATGACAAAAATTATAAAAACTTTAACAAAAGTAAAATCGCTCTAAAATGCTTCTAAGTGCCTTAAAATTGAGTTTAAAGTTTAGAAAGACCATAATTTAAAAAAAAAAATTTAGTTTACATGGAAATTTTAGTAGTGATCACGAATTAAAGCTAGAATCGCTCTAAGACGGTTCTAAGTGCCTTAAAATTGAGTTTAAAGAATTCAATGACAAAAATTATAAAAACTTTATTAAAAGTAAAATCGCTCTAAAATGCTTCTAAGTGCCTTAAAATTGAGTTTAAAGTTTAGAAAGACCATAATTTAAAAAAAAAAATTTAGTTTACATGGAAATTTTAGTAGTGATCACGAATTAAAGCTAGAATCGCTCTAAGACGGTTCTAAGTGCCTTAAAATTGAGTTTAAAGAATTCCATGACAAAAATTATAAAAACTTTATTAAAAGTAAAATCGCTCTAAAATGCTTCTAAGTGCCTTAAAATTGAGTTTAAAGTTTAGAAAGACCATAATTTAAAAAAAAAAATTTAGTTTACATGGAAATTTTAGTAGTGATCACGAATTAAAGCTAGAATCGCTCTAAGACGGTTCTAAGTTCCTTAAAATTGAGTTTAAAGAATTCCATGACAAAAATTATAAAAACTTTAATAAAAGTAAAATCGCTCTAAAATGCTTCTAAGTGCCTTAAAATTGAGTTTCAAGTTTAGAAAGACCATAATTTAAAAAAAAAAATTTAGTTTACATGGAAATTTTAGTAGTGATCACGAATTAAAGCTAGAATCGCTCTAAGACGGTTCTAAGTGCCTTAAAATTGAGTTTAAAGAATTCCACGACAAAAATTATAAAAACTATAATAAAAGTAAAATCGCTCTAAAATGCTTCTAAGTGCCTTAAAATTGAGTTTAAAGTTTAGAAAGACCATAATTTAAAAAAAAAAATTTAGTTTACATGGAAATTTTAGTAGTGATCACGAATTAAAGCTAGAATCGCTCTAAGACGGTTCTAAGTGCCTTAAAATTGAGTTTAAAGTATAGAAAGACCATAATTTAAAAAAAAAAATTCAGTTTACATGGAAATTTTAGTAGTGATCACGAATTAAAGCTAGAATCGCTCTAAGACGGTTCTAAGTGCCTTAAAATTGAGTTTAAAGAATTCCATGACAAAAATTATAAAAACTTTATTAAAAGTAAAATCGCTCTAAAACTCTTCTAAGTGCCTTAAAATTGAGTTTAAAGTATAGAAAGACCATAATTTAAAAAAAAAATTTAGTTTACATGGAAATTTTAGTAGTGATCACGAATTAAAGCTAGAATCGCTCTAAGACGGTTCTAAGTGCCTTAAAATTGAGTTTAAAGTATAGAAAGACCATAATTTAAAAAAAAAAATTCAGTTTACATGGAAATTTTAGTAGTGATCACGAATTAAAGCTAGAATCGCTCTAAGACGGTTCTAAGTGCCTTAAAATTGAGTTTAAAGAATTCCATGACAGAAATTATAAAAACTTTAATAAAAGTAAAATCGCTCTAAAATGCTTCTAAGTGCCTTAAAATTGAGTTTAAAGTTTAGAAAGACCATAATTTAAAAAAAAAAATTTAGTTTACATGGAAATTTTAGTAGTGATCACGAATTAAAGCTAGAATCGCTCTAAGACGGTTCTAAGTGCCTTAAAATTGAGTTTAAAGAATTCCACGACAAAAATTATAAAAACTTTATTAAAAGTAAAATCGCTCTAAAATGCTTCTAAGTGCCTTAAAATTGAGTTTAAAGTTTAGAAAGACCATAATTTAAAAAAAAAAATTTAGTTTCCATGGAAATTTTAGTAGTGATCACGAATTAAAGCTAGAATCGCTCTAAGACGGTTGTAAGTGCCTTAAAATTGAGTTTAAAGAATTCCACGACAAGAATTATAAAAACTATAATAAAAGTAAAATCGCTCTTAAATGCTTCTAAGTGCCTTAAAATTGAGTTTAAAGTTTAGAAAGACCATAATTTAAAAAAAAAAATTTAGTTTACATGGAAATTTTAGTAGTGATCACGAATTAAAGCTAGAATCGCTCTAAGACGGTTCAAAGTGCCTTAAAATTGAGTTTAAAGAATTCAATGACAAAAATTATAAAAACTTTATTAAAAGTAAAATCGCTCTAAAACTCTTCTAAGTGCCTTAAAATTGAGTTTAAAGTATAGAAAGACCATAATTTAAAAAAAAAATTTAGTTTACATGGAAATTTTAGTAGTGATCACGAATTAAAGCTAGAATCGCTCTAAGACGGTTCTAAGTGCCTTAAAATTGAGTTTAAAGAATTCCATGACAAGAATTATAAAAACTTTATTAAAAGTAAAATCGCTGTAAAATGCTTCTAAGTGCCTTAAAATTGAGTTTAAAGTTTAGAAAGACCATAATTTAAAAAAAAAAATTTAGTTTACATGGAAATTTTAGTGGTGATCACGAATTAAAGCTAGAATCGCTCTAAGACGGTTGTAAGTGCCTTAAAATTGAGTTTAAAGAATTCCATGACAAAAATTATAAAAACTTTATTAATAGTAAAATCGCTCTAAAATGCTTCTAAGTGCCTTAAAATTGAGTTTAAAGTTTAGAAAGACCATAATTTAAAAAAAAAAATTTAGTTTACATGGAAATTTTAGTAGTGATCACGAATTAAAGCTAGAATCGCTCTAAGACGGTTGTAAGTGCCTTAAAATTGAGTTTAAAGAATTCCACGACAAGAATTATAAATACTATAATAAAAGTAAAATCGCTCTAAAACTCTTCTAAGTGCCTTAAAATTGAGTTTAAAGTTTAGAAAGACCATAATTTAAAAAAAAAAATTTAGTTTACATGGAAATTTTAGTAGTGATCACGAATTAAAGCTAGAATCGCTCTAAGACGGTTCTAAGTGCCTTAAAATTGAGTTTAAAGAATTCCATGACAAAAATTATAAAAACTTTAATAAAAGTAAAATCGCTCTAAAATGCTTCTAAGTGCCTTAAAATTGAGTTTAAAGTTTAGAAAGACCATAATTTAAAAAAAAAAATTTAGTTTACATGGAAATTTTAGTAGTGATCACGAATTAAAGCTAGAATCGCTCTAAGACGGTTCTAAGTGCCTTAAAATTGAGTTTAAAGAATTCCATGACAAAAATTATAAAAACTATATTAAAAGTAAAATCGCTCTAAAATGCTTCTAAGTGCCTTAAAATTGAGTTTAAAGTTTAGAAAGACCGTAATTTAAAAAAAAAAATTTAGTTTACATGGAAATTTTAGTAGTGATCACGAATTAAAGCTAGAATCGCTCTAAGACGGTTCTAAGTGCCTTAAAATTGAGTTTAAAGAATTCCATGACAAAAATTATAAAAACTTTAACAAAAGTAAAATCGCTCTAAAATGCTTCTAAGTGCCTTAAAATTGAGTTTAAAGTTTAGAAAGACCATAATTTAAAAAAAAAAATTTAGTTTACATGGAAATTTTAGTAGTGATCACGAATTAAAGCTAGAATCGCTCTAAGACGGTTCTAAGTGCCTTAAAATTGAGTTTAAAGAATTCAATGACAAAAATTATAAAAACTTTATTAAAAGTAAAATCGCTCTAAAATGCTTCTAAGTGCCTTAAAATTGAGTTTAAAGTTTAGAAAGACCATAATTTAAAAAAAAAAATTTAGTTTACATGGAAATTTTAGTAGTGATCACGAATTAAAGCTAGAATCGCTCTAAGACGGTTCTAAGTGCCTTAAAATTGAGTTTAAAGAATTCCATGACAAAAATTATAAAAACTTTATTAAAAGTAAAATCGCTCTAAAATGCTTCTAAGTGCCTTAAAATTGAGTTTAAAGTTTAGAAAGACCATAATTTAAAAAAAAAAATTTAGTTTACATGGAAATTTTAGTAGTGATCACGAATTAAAGCTAGAATCGCTCTAAGACGGTTCTAAGTTCCTTAAAATTGAGTTTAAAGAATTCCATGACAAAAATTATAAAAACTTTAATAAAAGTAAAATCGCTCTAAAATGCTTCTAAGTGCCTTAAAATTGAGTTTCAAGTTTAGAAAGACCATAATTTAAAAAAAAAAATTTAGTTTACATGGAAATTTTAGTAGTGATCACGAATTAAAGCTAGAATCGCTCTAAGACGGTTCTAAGTGCCTTAAAATTGAGTTTAAAGAATTCCACGACAAAAATTATAAAAACTATAATAAAAGTAAAATCGCTCTAAAATGCTTCTAAGTGCCTTAAAATTGAGTTTAAAGTTTAGAAAGACCATAATTTAAAAAAAAAAATTTAGTTTACATGGAAATTTTAGTAGTGATCACGAATTAAAGCTAGAATCGCTCTAAGACGGTTCTAAGTGCCTTAAAATTGAGTTTAAAGAATTCCATGACAAAAATTATAAAAACTTTATTAGAAGTAAAATCGCTCTAAAATGCTTCTAAGTGCCTTAAAATTGAGTTTAAAGTTTAGAAAGACCATAATTTAAAAAAAAAAATTTAGTTTACATGGAAATTTTAGTAGTGATCACGAATTAAAGCTAGAATCGCTCTAAGACGGTTCTAAGTGCCTTAAAATTGAGTTTAAAGAATTCCATGACAGAAATTATAAAAACTTTAATAAAAGTAAAATCGCTCTAAAATGCTTCTAAGTGCCTTAAAATTGAGTTTAAAGTTTAGAAAGACCATAATTTAAAAAAAAAAATTTAGTTTACATGGAAATTTTAGTAGTGATCACGAATTAAAGCTAGAATCGCTCTAAGACGGTTCTAAGTGCCTTAAAATTGAGTTTAAAGAATTCCATGACAAAAATTATAAAAACTTTATTTAAAGTAAAATCGCTCTAAAATGCTTCTAAGTGCCTTAAAATTGAGTTTAAAGTTTAGAAAGACCATAATTTAAAAAAAAAAATTTAGTTTACATGGAAATTTTAGTAGTGATCACGAATTAAAGCTAGAATCGCTCTAAGACGGTTGTAAGTGCCTTAAAATTGAGTTTAAAGAATTCCACGACAAGAATTATAAAAACTATAATAAAAGTAAAATCGCTCTTAAATGCTTCTAAGTGCCTTAAAATTGAGTTTAAAGTTTAGAAAGACCATAATTTAAAAAAAAAAATTTAGTTTACATGGAAATTTTAGTAGTGATCACGAATTAAAGCTAGAATCGCTCTAAGACGGTTCTAAGTGCCTTAAAATTGAGTTTAAAGAATTCCATGACAAAAATTATAAAAACTTTAACAAAAGTAAAATCGCTCTAAAATGCTTCTAAGTGCCTTAAAATTGAGTTTAAAGTTTAGAAAGACCATAATTTAAAAAAAAAAATTTAGTTTACATGGAAATTTTAGTAGTGATCACGAATTAAAGCTAGAATCGCTCTAAGACGGTTCTAAGTGCCTTAAAATTGAGTTTAAAGAATTCCACGACAAAAATTATAAAAACTATAATAAAAGTAAAATCGCTCTAAAATGCTTCTAAGTGCCTTAAAATTGAGTTTAAAGTTTAGAAAGACCATAATTTAAAAAAAAAAATTTAGTTTACATGGAAATTTTAGTAGTGATCACGAATTAAAGCTAGAATCGCTCTAAGACGGTTCTAAGTGCCTTAAAATTGAGTTTAAAGAATTCCATGACAAAAATTATAAAAACTTTATTAGAAGTAAAATCGCTCTAAAATGCTTCTAAGTGCCTTAAAATTGAGTTTAAAGTTTAGAAAGACCATAATTTAAAAAAAAAAATTTAGTTTACATGGAAATTTTAGTAGTGATCACGAATTAAAGCTAGAATCGCTCTAAGACGGTTCTAAGTGCCTTAAAATTGAGTTTAAAGAATTCCATGACAGAAATTATAAAAACTTTAATAAAAGTAAAATCGCTCTAAAATGCTTCTAAGTGCCTTAAAATTGAGTTTAAAGTTTAGAAAGACCATAATTTAAAAAAAAAAATTTAGTTTACATGGAAATTTTAGTAGTGATCACGAATTAAAGCTAGAATCGCTCTAAGACGGTTCTAAGTGCCTTAAAATTGAGTTTAAAGAATTCCATGACAAAAATTATAAAAACTTTATTTAAAGTAAAATCGCTCTAAAATGCTTCTAAGTGCCTTAAAATTGAGTTTAAAGTTTAGAAAGACCATAATTTAAAAAAAAAAATTTAGTTTACATGGAAATTTTAGTAGTGATCACGAATTAAAGCTAGAATCGCTCTAAGACGGTTGTAAGTGCCTTAAAATTGAGTTTAAAGAATTCCACGACAAGAATTATAAAAACTATAATAAAAGTAAAATCGCTCTTAAATGCTTCTAAGTGCCTTAAAATTGAGTTTAAAGTTTAGAAAGACCATAATTTAAAAAAAAAAATTTAGTTTACATGGAAATTTTAGTAGTGATCACGAATTAAAGCTAGAATCGCTCTAAGACGGTTCTAAGTGCCTTAAAATTGAGTTTAAAGAATTCCATGACAAAAATTATAAAAACTTTAACAAAAGTAAAATCGCTCTAAAATGCTTCTAAGTGCCTTAAAATTGAGTTTAAAGTTTAGAAAGACCATAATTTAAAAAAAAAAATTTAGTTTACATGGAAATTTTAGTAGTGATCACGAATTAAAGCTAGAATCGCTCTAAGACGGTTCTAAGTGCCTTAAAATTGAGTTTAAAGAATTCCACGACAAAAATTATAAAAACTATAATAAAAGTAAAATCGCTCTAAAATGCTTCTAAGTGCCTTAAAATTGAGTTTAAAGTTTAGAAAGACCATAATTTAAAAAAAAAAATTTAGTTTACATGGAAATTTTAGTAGTGATCACGAATTAAAGCTAGAATCGCTCTAAGACGGTTCTAAGTGCCTTAAAATTGAGTTTAAAGAATTCCATGACAAAAATTATAAAAACTTTATTAGAAGTAAAATCGCTCTAAAATGCTTCTAAGTGCCTCAAAATTGAGTTTAAAGTTTAGAAAGACCATAATTTAAAAAAAAAAAATTCAGTTTACATGGAAATTTTAGTAGTGATCACGAATTAAAGCTAGAATCGCTCTAAGACGGTTCTAAGTGCCTTAAAATTGAGTTTAAAGAATTCCATGACAGAAATTATAAAAACTTTAATAAAAGTAAAATCGCTCTAAAATGCTTCTAAGTGCCTTAAAATTGAGTTTAAAGTTTAGAAAGACCATAATTTAAAAAAAAAAATTTAGTTTACATGGAAATTTTAGTAGTGATCACGAATTAAAGCTAGAATCGCTCTAAGACGGTTCTAAGTGCCTTAAAATTGAGTTTAAAGAATTCCATGACAAAAATTATAAAAACTTTATTAAAAGTAAAATCGCTCTAAAATGCTTCTAAGTGCCTTAAAATTGAGTTTAAAGTTTAGAAAGACCATAATTTAAAAAAAAAAATTTAGTTTCCATGGAAATTTTAGTAGTGATCACGAATTAAAGCTAGAATCGCTCTAAGACGGTTCTAAGTGCCTTAAAATTGAGTTTAAAGAATTCCATGACAAAAATTATAAAAACTTTATTAAAAGTAAAATCGCTCTAAAATGCTTCTAAGTGCCTTAAAATTGAGTTTAAAGTTTAGAAAGACCATAATTTAAAAAAAAAAATTCAGTTTACATGGAAATTTTAGTAGTGATCACGAATTAAAGCTAGAATCGCTCTAAGACGGTTCTAAGTTCCTTAAAATTGAGTTTAAAGAATTCCATGACAAAAATTATAAAAACTTTAATAAAAGTAAAATCGCTCTAAAATGCTTCTAAGTGCCTTAAAATTGAGTTTCAAGTTTAGAAAGACCATAATTTAAAAAAAAAAATTTAGTTTACATGGAAATTTTAGTAGTGATCACGAATTAAAGCTAGAATCGCTCTAAGACGGTTCTAAGTGCCTTAAAATTGAGTTTAAAGAATTCCACGACAAAAATTATAAAAACTATAATAAAAGTAAAATCGCTCTAAAATGCTTCTAAGTGCCTTAAAATTGAGTTTAAAGTTTAGAAAGACCATAATTTAAAAAAAAAAATTTAGTTTACATGGAAATTTTAGTAGTGATCACGAATTAAAGCTAGAATCGCTCTAAGACGGTTCTAAGTGCCTTAAAATTGAGTTTAAAGAATTCCATGACAAAAATTATAAAAACTTTATTAGAAGTAAAATCGCTCTAAAATGCTTCTAAGTGCCTTAAAATTGAGTTTAAAGTTTAGAAAGACCATAATTTAAAAAAAAAAATTCAGTTTACATGGAAATTTTAGTAGTGATCACGAATTAAAGCTAGAATCGCTCTAAGACGGTTCTAAGTGCCTTAAAATTGAGTTTAAAGAATTCCATGACAGAAATTATAAAAACTTTAATAAAAGTAAAATCGCTCTAAAATGCTTCTAAGTGCCTTAAAATTGAGTTTAAAGTTTACAAAGACCATAATTTAAAAAAAAAAATGTAGTTTACATGGAAATTTTAGTAGTGATCACGAATTAAAGCTAGAATCGCTCTAAGACGGTTCTAAGTGCCTTAAAATTGAGTTTAAAGAATTCCATGACAAAAATTATAAAAACTTTATTTAAAGTAAAATCGCTCTAAAATGCTTCTAAGTGCCTTAAAATTGAGTTTAAAGTTTAGAAAGACCATAATTTAAAAAAAAAAATTTAGTTTACATGGAAATTTTAGTAGTGATCACGAATTAAAGCTAGAATCGCTCTAAGACGGTTGTAAGTGCCTTAAAATTGAGTTTAAAGAATTCCACGACAAGAATTATAAAAACTATAATAAAAGTAAAATCGCTCTTAAATGCTTCTAAGTGCCTTAAAATTGAGTTTAAAGTTTAGAAAGACCATAATTTAAAAAAAAAAATTTAGTTTACATGGAAATTTTAGTAGTGATCACGAATTAAAGCTAGAATCGCTCTAAGACGGTTCTAAGTGCCTTAAAATTGAGTTTAAAGAATTCAATGACAAAAATTATAAAAACTTTATTAAAAGTAAAATCGCTCTAAAACTCTTCTAAGTGCCTTAAAATTGAGTTTAAAGTTTAGAAAGACCATAATTTAAAAAAAAAATTTAGTTTACATGGAAATTTTAGTAGTGATCACGAATTAAAGCTAGAATCGCTCTAAGACGGTTCTAAGTGCCTTAAAATTGAGTTTAAAGAATTCCATGACAAGAATTATAAAAACTTTATTAAAAGTAAAATCGCTCTAAAATGCTTCTAAGTGCCTTAAAATTGAGTTTAAAGTTTAGAAAGACCATAATTTAAAAAAAAAAATTTAGTTTACATGGAAATTTTAGTGGTGATCACGAATTAAAGCTAGAATCGCTCTAAGACGGTTGTAAGTGCCTTAAAATTGAGTTTAAAGAATTCCATGACAAAAATTATAAAAACTTTATTAAAAGTAAAATCGCTCTAAAATGCTTCTAAGTGCCTTAAAATTGAGTTTAAAGTTTAGAAAGACCATAATTTAAAAAAAAAAATTTAGTTTACATGGAAATTTTAGTAGTGATCACGAATTAAAGCTAGAATCGCTCTAAGACGGTTGTAAGTGCCTTAAAATTGAGTTTAAAGAATTCCACGACAAGAATTATAAAAACTATAATAAAAGTAAAATCGCTCTAAAATGCTTCTAAGTGCCTTAAAATTGAGTTTAAAGTTTAGAAAGACCATAATTTAAAAAAAAAAATTTAGTTTACATGGAAATTTTAGTAGTGATCACGAATTAAAGCTAGAATCGCTCTAAGACGGTTCTAAGTGCCTTAAAATTGAGTTTAAAGAATTCCATGACAAAAATTATAAAAAGTTTATTAAAAGTAAAATCGCTCTAAAATGCTTCTAAGTGCCTTAAAATTGAGTTTAAAGTTTAGAAAGACAATAATTTAAAAAAAAAAATTTAGTTTACATGGAAATTTTAGTAGTGATCACGAATTAAAGCTAGAATCGCTCTAAGACGGTTCTAAGTGCCTTAAAATTGAGTTTAAAGAATTCCATGACAAAAATTATAAAAACTTTATTAAAAGTAAAATCGCTCTAAAATGCTTCTAAGTGCCTTAAAATTGAGTTTAAAGTTTAGAAAGACCATAATTTAAAAAAAAAAATTTAGTTTACATGGAAATTTTAGTAGTGATCACGAATTAAAGCTAGAATCGCTCTAAGACGGTTCTAAGTGCCTTCAAATTGAGTTTAAAGAATTCAATGACAAAAATTATAAAAACTTTAATAAAAGTAAAATCGCTCTAAAATGCTTCTAAGTGCCTAAAAATTGAGTTTAAAGTTTAGAAAGACCATAATTTAAAAAAAAAAATTTAGTTTACATGGAAATTTTAGTAGTGATCACGAATTAAAGCTAGAATCGCTCTAAGACGGTTGTAAGTGCCTTAAAATTGAGTTTAAAGAATTCCACGACAAAAATTATAAAAACTATAATAAAAGTAAAATCGCTCTAAAATGCTTCTAAGTGCCTTAAAATTGAGTTTAAAGTTTAGAAAGACCATAATTTAAAAAAAAAAATTTAGTTTACATGGAAATTTTAGTAGTGATCACGAATTAAAGCTAGAATCGCTCTAAGACGGTTCTAAGTGCCTTAAAATTGAGTTTAAAGAATTCCATGACAAAAATTATAAAAACTTTATTAAAAGTAAAATCGCTCTAAAATGCTTCTAAGTGCCTTAAAATTGAGTTTAAAGTTTAGAAAGACCATAATTTAAAAAAAAAAATTTAGTTTACATGGAAATTTTAGTAGTGATCACGAATTAAAGCTAGAATCGCTCTAAGACGGTTCTAAGTTCCTTAAAATTGAGTTTAAAGAATTCCATGACAAAAATTATAAAAACTTTAATAAAAGTAAAATCGCTCTAAAATGCTTCTAAGTGCCTTAAAATTGAGTTTAAAGTTTAGAAAGACCATAATTTAAAAAAAAAAATTTAGTTTACATGGAAATTTTAGTAGTGATCACGAATTAAAGCTAGAATCGCTCTAAGACGGTTCTAAGTGCCTTAAAATTGAGTTTAAAGAATTCCATGACAAGAATTATAAAAACTTTAATAAAAGTAAAATCGCTCTAAAATGCTTCTAAGTGCCTTAAAATTGAGTTTAAAGTTTAGAAAGACCATAATTTAAAAAAAAAAATTTAGTTTACATGGAAATTTTAGTGGTGATCACGAATTAAAGCTAGAATCGCTCTAAGACGGTTGTAAGTGCCTTAAAATTGAGTTTAAAGAATTCCATGACAAAAATTATAAAAACTTTATTAAAAGTAAAATCGCTCTAAAATGCTTCTAAGTGCCTTAAAATTGAGTTTAAAGTTTAGAAAGACCATAATTTAAAAAAAAAAATTTAGTTTACATGGAAATTTTAGTAGTGATCACGAATTAAAGCTAGAATCGCTCTAAGACGGTTGTAAGTGCCTTAAAATTGAGTTTAAAGAATTCCACGACAAGAATTATAAAAACTATAATAAAAGTAAAATCGCTCTAAAATGCTTCTAAGTGCCTTAAAATTGAGTTTAAAGTTTAGAAAGACCATAATTTAAAAAAAAAAATTTAGTTTACATGGAAATTTTAGTAGTGATCACGAATTAAAGCTAGAATCGCTCTAAGACGGTTCTAAGTGCCTTAAAATTGAGTTTAAAGAATTCCATGACAAAAATTATAAAAACTTTATTAAAAGTAAAATCGCTCTAAAATGCTTCTAAGTGCCTTAAAATTGAGTTTAAAGTTTAGAAAGACCATAATTTAAAAAAAAAAATTTAGTTTACATGGAAATTTTAGTAGTGATCACGAATTAAAGCTAGAATCGCTCTAAGACGGTTCTAAGTGCCTTCAAATTGAGTTTAAAGAATTCAATGACAAAAATTATAAAAACTTTAATAAAAGTAAAATCGCTCTAAAATGCTTCTAAGTGCCTTAAAATTGAGTTTAAAGTTTAGAAAGACCATAATTTAAAAAAAAAAATTTAGTTTACATGGAAATTTTAGTAGTGATCACGAATTAAAGCTAGAATCGCTCTAAGACGGTTGTAAGTGCCTTAAAATTGAGTTTAAAGAATTCCACGACAAAAATTATAAAAACTATAATAAAAGTAAAATCGCTCTAAAATGCTTCTAAGTGCCTTAAAATTGAGTTTAAAGTTTAGAAAGACCATAATTTAAAAAAAAAAATTTAGTTTACATGGAAATTTTAGTAGTGATCACGAATTAAAGCTAGAATCGCTCTAAGACGGTTCTAAGTTCCTTAAAATTGAGTTTAAAGAATTCCATGACAAAAATTATAAAAACTTTAATAAAAGTAAAATCGCTCTAAAATGCTTCTAAGTGCCTTAAAATTGAGTTTAAAGTTTAGAAAGACCATAATTTAAAAAAAAAAATTTAGTTTACATGGAAATTTTAGTAGTGATCACGAATTAAAGCTAGAATCGCTCTAAGACGGTTCTAAATGCCTTAAAATTGAGTTTACAGAATTCCACGACAAAAATTATAAAAACTATAATAAAAGTAAAATCGCTCTAAAATGCTTCTAAGTGCCTTAAAATTGAGTTTAAAGTTTAGAAAGACCATAATTTAAAAAAAAAAAATTTAGTTTACATGGAAATTTTAGTAGTGATCACGAATTAAAGCTAGAATCGCTCTAAGACGGTTCTAAGTGCCTTAAAATTGAGTTTAAAGAATTCCATGACAAAAATTATAAAAACTTTATTAGAAGTAAAATCGCTCTAAAATGCTTCTAAGTGCCTTAAAATTGAGTTTAAAGTTTAGAAAGACCATAATTTAAAAAAAAAAATTCAGTTTACATGGAAATTTTAGTAGTGATCACGAATTAAAGCTAGAATCGCTCTAAGACGGTTCTAAGTGCCTTAAAATTGAGTTTAAAGAATTCCATGACAGAAATTATAAAAACTTTATTAAAAGTAAAATCGCTCTAAAATGCTTCTAAGTGCCTTAAAATTGAGTTTAAAGTTTAGAAAGACCATAATTTAAAAAAAAAAATTTAGTTTACATGGAAATTTTAGTAGTGATCACGAATTAAAGCTAGAATCGCTCTAAGACGGTTGTAAGTGCCTTAAAATTGAGTTTAAAGAATTCCACGACAAAAATTATAAAAACTATAATAAAAGTAAAATCGCTCTAAAATGCTTCTAAGTGCCTTAAAATTGAGTTTAAAGTTTAGAAAGACCATAATTTAAAAAAAAAAATTTAGTTTACATGGAAATTTTAGTAGTGATCACGAATTAAAGCTAGAATCGCTCTAAGACGGTTCTAAGTGCCTTAAAATTGAGTTTAAAGAATTCCATGACAAAAATTATAAAAACTTTATTAAAAGTAAAATCGCTCTAAAATGCTTCTAAGTGCCTTAAAATTGAGTTTAAAGTTTAGAAAGACCATAATTTAAAAAAAAAAATTTAGTTTACATGGAAATTTTAGTAGTGATCACGAATTAAAGCTAGAATCGCTCTAAGACGGTTCTAAGTTCCTTAAAATTGAGTTTAAAGAATTCCATGACAAAAATTATAAAAACTTTAATAAAAGTAAAATCGCTCTAAAATGCTTCTAAGTGCCTTAAAATTGAGTTTAAAGTTTAGAAAGACCATAATTTAAAAAAAAAAATTTAGTTTACATGGAAATTTTAGTAGTGATCACGAATTAAAGCTAGAATCGCTCTAAGACGGTTCTAAGTGCCTTAAAATTGAGTTTAAAGAATTCCACGACAAAAATTATAAAAACTATAATAAAAGTAAAATCGCTCTAAAATGCTTCTAAGTGCCTTAAAATTGAGTTTAAAGTTTAGAAAGACCATAATTTAAAAAAAAAAAATTTAGTTTACATGGAAATTTTAGTAGTGATCACGAATTAAAGCTAGAATCGCTCTAAGACGGTTCTAAGTGCCTTAAAATTGAGTTTAAAGAATTCCATGACAAAAATTATAAAAACTTTATTAGAAGTAAAATCGCTCTAAAATGCTTCTAAGTGCCTTAAAATTGAGTTTAAAGTTTAGAAAGACCATAATTTAAAAAAAAAAATTCAGTTTACATGGAAATTTTAGTAGTGATCACGAATTAAAGCTAGAATCGCTCTAAGACGGTTCTAAGTGCCTTAAAATTGAGTTTAAAGAATTCCATGACAGAAATTATAAAAACTTTAATAAAAGTAAAATCGCTCTAAAATGCTTCTAAGTGCCTTAAAATTGAGTTTAAAGTTTAGAAAGACCATAATTTAAAAAAAAAAATTTAGTTTACATGGAAATTTTAGTAGTGATCACGAATTAAAGCTAGAATCGCTCTAAGACGGTTCTAAGTGCCTTAAAATTGAGTTTAAAGAATTCCATGACAAAAATTATAAAAACTTTATTAAAAGTAAAATCGCTCTAAAATGCTTCTAAGTGCCTTAAAATTGAGTTTAAAGTTTAGAAAGACCATAATTTAAAAAAAAAAATTTAGTTTCCATGGAAATTTTAGTAGTGATCACGAATTAAAGCTAGAATCGCTCTAAGACGGTTGTAAGTGCCTTAAAATTGAGTTTAAAGAATTCCACGACAAGAATTATAAAAACTATAATATAAGTAAAATCGCTCTTAAATGCTTCTAAGTGCCTTAAAATTGAGTTTAAAGTTTAGAAAGACCATAATTTAAAAAAAAAAATTTAGTTTACATGGAAATTTTAGTAGTGATCACGAATTAAAGCTAGAATCGCTCTAAGACGGTTCTAAGTGCCTTAAAATTGAGTTTAAAGAATTCAATGACAAAAATTATAAAAACTTTATTAAAAGTAAAATCGCTCTAAAACTCTTCTAAGTGCCTTAAAATTGAGTTTAAAGTTTAGAAAGACCATAATTTAAAAAAAAAATTTAGTTTACATGGAAATTTTAGTAGTGATCACGAATTAAAGCTAGAATCGCTCTAAGACGGTTCTAAGTGCCTTAAAATTGAGTTTAAAGAATTCCATGACAAGAATTATAAAAACTTTATTAAAAGTAAAATCGCTCTAAAATGCTTCTAAGTGCCTTAAAATTGAGTTTAAAGTTTAGAAAGACCATAATTTAAAAAAAAAAATTTAGTTTACATGGAAATTTTAGTGGTGATCACGAATTAAAGCTAGAATCGCTCTAAGACGGTTGTAAGTGCCTTAAAATTGAGTTTAAAGAATTCCATGACAAAAATTATAAAAACCTTATTAAAAGTAAAATCGCTCTAAAATGCTTCTAAGTGCCTTAAAATTGAGTTTAAAGTTTAGAAAGACCATAATTTAAAAAAAAAAATTTAGTTTACATGGAAATTTTAGTAGTGATCACGAATTAAAGCTAGAATCGCTCTAAGACGGTTGTAAGTGCCTTAAAATTGAGTTTAAAGAATTCCACGACAAGAATTATAAAAACTTTATTGAAAGTAAAATCGCTCTAAAATGCTTCTAAGTGCCTTAAAATTGAGTTTAAAGTTTAGAAAGACCATAATTTAAAAAAAAAAATTTAGTTTACATGGAAATTTTAGTAGTGATCACGAATTAAAGCTAGAATCGCTCTAAGACGGTTCTAAGTGCCTTAAAATTGAGTTTAAAGAATTCCATGACAAAAATTATAAAAACTTTAATAAAAGTAAAATCGCTCTAAAATGCTTCTAAGTGCCTTAAAATTGAGTTTAAAGTTTAGAAAGACCATAATTTAAAAAAAAAAATTTAGTTTACATGGAAATTTTAGTAGTGATCACGAATTAAAGCTAGAATCGCTCTAAGACGGTTCTAAGTGCCTTAAAATTGAGTTTAAAGAATTCCATGACAAAAATTATAAAAACTTTAATAAAAGTAAAATCGCTCTAAAATGCTTCTAAGTGCCTTAAAATTGAGTTTAAAGTTTAGAAAGACCGTAATTTAAAAAAAAAAATTTAGTTTACATGGAAATTTTAGTAGTGATCACGAATTAAAGCTAGAATCGCTCTAAGACGGTTCTAAGTGCCTTAAAATTGAGTTTAAAGAATTCCATGACAAAAATTATAAAAACTTTAATAAAAGTAAAATCGCTCTAAAATGCTTCTAAGTGCCTTAAAATTGAGTTTAAAGTTTAGAAAGACCGTAATTTAAAAAAAAAAATTTAGTTTACATGGAAATTTTAGTAGTGATCACGAATTAAAGCTAGAATCGCTCTAAGACGGTTCTAAGTGCCTTAAAATTGAGTTTAAAGAATTCAATGACAAAAATTATAAAAACTTTATTAAACGTAAAATCGCTCTAAAATGCTTCTAAGTGCCTTAAAATTGAGTTTAAAGTTTAGAAAGACCATAATTTAAAAAAAAAAATTTAGTTTACATGGAAATTTTAGTAGTGACCAAATCAACTTCATATGATCACATTCATATAATAATCATCATGATAGATAATACTCATCATATTCATATATATTCATAATTATCTATCAATATCAATAAGCCATTTACTTAAAAAAATCTTTGTTTTCTTTTTTTTTGCTTATCTTAAATAAACTACGCATCATTTAAATCATATGAAATTCTAACTCGAAATCTTTATCTACTTTTTGTAACAAAAACAAAAAACAAAAAAACAAAAACAAACAAAATTCATATAATTTCATGTTAAATACTTCATGTTAAAATTTTTGTATGAAAATATTGGAGTTAAAAAAGTTAGCTGTTCGAGAGCTACCCGAAGTTTTGGTCCGATCTTAACCAAAAAAAATAGGGAACCTAGAAATTGATTGAAAAATATTTTGTGAAAATTTCAAAACTGTAGCTCTTTTAGTTTTTGAGTTATCGTGCTGACACACAGACGGACGGACGGACAGACACACATAGCTAGATCGACTAATTTTTCGATTCTGAGCCGATACGTACCCTTGACACTATATCTAGCTCGTCTAGATCGATGCGTTACAAACGGAGGAGCAAATCTAATATACCCGATGTCATATATGTATGCACGGGTATAAAAATTTAGTTTACATGGAAATTTTAGTAGTGATCACGAATTAAAGCTAGAATCGCTCTAAGACGGTTCTAAGTGCCTTAAAATTGAGTTTAAAGAATTCCATGACAAAAATTATAAAAACTTTAATAAAAGTAAAATCGCTCTAAAATGCTTCTAAGTGCCTTAAAATTGAGTTTAAAGTTTAGAAAGACCATAATTTAAAAAAAAAAATTTAGTTTACATGGAAATTTTAGTAGTGATCACGAATTAAAGCTAGAATCGCGCTAAAACGGTTCTAAGTGCCTTAAAATTGAGTTTAAAGTTTAGAAAGACCATAATTTAAAAAAAAAATTTAGTTTACATGGAAATTTTAGTAGTGATCACGAATTAAAGCTAGAATCGCTCTAAGACGGTTCTAAGTGCCTTAAAATTGAGTTTAAAGAATTCCATGACAAAAATTATAAAAACTTTAACAAAAGTAAAATCGCTCTAAAATGCTTCTAAGTGCCTTAAAATTGAGTTTAAAGTTTAGAAAGACCATAATTTAAAAAAAAAAATTTAGTTTACATGGAAATTTTAGTAGTGATCACGAATTAAAGCTAGAATCGCTCTAAGACGGTTCTAAGTGCCTTAAAATTGAGTTTAAAGAATTCCATGACAAAAATTATAAAAACTTTAATAAAAGTAAAATCGCTCTAAAATGCTTCTAAGTGCCTTAAAATTGAGTTTAAAGTTTAGAAAGACCATAATTTAAAAAAAAAAATTTAGTTTACATGGAAATTTTAGTAGTGGTCACGAATTAAAGCTAGAATCGCTCTAAGACGGTTCTAAGTGCCTTAAAATTGAGTTTAAAGAATTCAATGACAAAAATTATGAAAACTTTATTATAAGTAAAATCGCTCTAAAATGCTTCTAAGTGCCTTAAAATTGAGTTTAAAGTTTAGAAAGACCATAATTTAAAAAAAAAAATTTAGTTTACATGGAAATTTTAGTAGTGATCACGAATTAAAGCTAGAATCGCTCTAAGACGGTTCTAAGTGCCTTAAAATTGAGTTTAAAGAATTCAATGACAAAAATTATAAAAACTTTATTAAAAGTAAAATCGCTCTAAAATGCTTCTAAGTGCCTTAAAATTGAGTTTAAAGTTTAGAAAGACCATAATTTAAAAAAAAAAATTTAGTTTACATGGAAATTTTAGTAGTGATCACGAATTGAAGCTAGAATCGCTCTAAGACGGTTGTAAGTGCCTTAAAATTGAGTTTAAAGAATTCCACGACAAAAATTATACAAACTATAATAAAAGTAAAATCGCTCTAAAATGCTTCTAAGTGCCTTAAAATTGAGTTTAAAGTTTAGAAAGACCGTAATTTAAAAAAAAAAATTTAGTTTACATGGAAATTTTAGTAGTGATCACGAATTAAAGCTAGAATCGCTCTAAGACGGTTCTAAGTGCCTTAAAATTGAGTTTAAAGTTTAGAAAGACCATAATTTAAAAAAAAAAATTTAGTTTACATGGAAATTTTAGTAGTGATCACGAATTAAAGCTAGAATCGCTCTAAGACGGTTCTAAGTGCCTTAAAATTGAGTTTAAAGAATTCCATGACAAAAATTATAAAAACTTTAAAAATGTAAAATCGCTCTAAAATGCTTCTAAGTGCCTTAAAATTGAGTTTAAAGTTTAGAAAGACTATAATTTAAAAAAAAAAATTTAGTTTACATGGAAATTTTAGTAGTGATCACGAATTAAAGCTAGAATCGCTCTAAGACGGTTCTAAGTGCCTTAAAATTGAGTTTAAAGAATTCAATGACAAAAATTATAAAAACTTTATTAAAAGTAAAATCGCTCTAAAATGCTTCTAAGTGCCTTAAAATTGAGTTTAAAGTTTAGAAAGACCATAATTTAAAAAAAAAAATTTAGTTTACATGGAAATTTTAGTAGTGATCACGAATTGAAGCTAGAATCGCTCTAAGACGGTTGTAAGTGCCTTAAAATTGAGTTTAAAGAATTCCACGACAAAAATTATAAAAACTAAAATAAAAGTAAAATCGCTCTAAAATGCTTCTAAGTGCCTTAAAATTGAGTTTAAAGTTTAGAAAGACCGTAATTTAAAAAAAAAAATTTAGTTTACATGGAAATTTTAGTAGTGATCACGAATTAAAGCTAGAATCGCTCTAAGACGGTTCTAAGTGCCTTAAAATTGAGTTTAAAGAATTCCATGACAAAAATTATAAAAACTTTAACAGAAGTAAAATCGCTCTAAAATGCTTCTAAGTGCCTTAAAATTGAGTTTAAAGTTTAGAAAGACCATAATTTAAAAAAAAAAATTTAGTTTACATGGAAATTTTAGTAGTGATCACGAATTAAAGCTAGAATCGCTCTAAGACGGTTGTAAGTGCCTTAAAATTGAGTTTAAAGAATTCCATGACAAAAATTATAAAAACTTTAACAAAAGTAAAATCGATCTAAAATGCTTCTAAGTGCCTTAAAATTGAGTTTAAAGTTTAGAAAGACCATAATTTAAAAAAAAAAATTTAGTTTACATGGAAATTTTAGTAGTGATCACGAATTAAAGCTAGAATCGCTCTAAGACGGTTCTAAGTGCCTTAAAATTGAGTTTAAAGAATTCAATGACAAAAATTATAAAAACTTTATTAAAAGTAAAATCGCTCTAAAATGCTTCTAAGTGCCTTAAAATTGAGTTTAAAGTTTAGAAAGACCATAATTTAAAAAAAAAAATTTAGTTTACATGGAAATTTTAGTAGTGACCAAATCAACTTCATATGATCACATTCATATAATAATCATCATGATAGATAATACTCATCATATTCATATATGATTCATCATATATATTCATAATTATCTATCAATATCAATAAGCCATTTACTTAAAAAAATCTTTGTTTTCTTTTTTTTTGCTTATCTTAAATAAACTACGCATCATTTAAATCATATGAAATTCTAACTCGAAATCTTTATCTACTTTTTGTAACAAAAACAAAAAACAAAAAAACAAAAACAAACAAAATTCATATAATTTCATGTTAAATACTTCATGTTAAAATTTTTGTATGAAAATATTGGAGTTAAAAAAGTTAGCTGTTCGAGAGCTACCCGAAGTTTTGGTCCGATCTTAACCAAAAAAAATAGGGAACCTAGAAATTGATTGAAAAATATTTTGTGAAAATTTCAAAACTGTAGCTCTTTTAGTTTTTGAGTTATCGTGCTGACACACAGACGGACGGACGGACAGACACACATAGCTAGATCGACTAATTTTTCGATTCTGAGCCGATACGTACCCTTGACACTATATCTAGCTCGTCTAGATCGATGCGTTACAAACGGAGGAGCAAATCTAATATACCCGATGTCATATATGTATGCACGGGTATAATAAAGAAGCCATTTTATGTTACAATATATTCGTATATGCAGTTTGATAGGTGTGACATTTTATCACCTACAATTTTAATAAAAACTATAACATCACAATTTCTACAACTATAACATCACATATCGCAAGAATAAATTAATCATATGTAGGTTTTGCAAATTTTACGTATGAGTTCTGAACTAAACAACTTAGATTAGATTTTTCTTATATTGAAATTTGTAATATAAAATAACTAATGAAACAATAGTAAGTCGATGCTTCTGACTTAGTAATACCTTTCAGCTGAAAAATTCAATTTCAAATTAAAATCCGTAAATTGCTTAACATTGTACCAGTTTTTAAGTGTCGAAAATATGCTTATGGTATTATGAAGCGTGTGATAGGTATCCAAATCAAAACTTCAATTCATCTTAATATACAGGAATATATTGGAAACGAAAGCATCTTTGTATCGAAATTCAAAATTTTGTCTTTAATAACTTCTGAGAGTTGTTTTGTTAGATCTAAGGAGAAGCCGTGTGGAAGGTACCCAAAAATTCATTCTAATTAATTACCGATTTCAGGTATATAATGAAATCGGCAGAACACCCCTGTAGCAAATTTCAATTTTATATCTTTATTAATTTCGAAGATATGCTTGTAAGGTTTTGATAGTTTATGGGAGGTGGAATTCAGGAGGTGACACTGATCAAAAATATATATATATATATATATATACTTTTCTATATCTTGATTGAGTTCTTTGGTTTGTAACGAATGGATTATCAATATTTTCAAAAAGATATTTTCTAAAAACGAGATTTTTTGAAACTAGATTTCTGGAAACGATATTTTGTAAAAACAGGATTTAATAAAAATTTAAGATTAGTTTATAATCATTAATAAGTTTAAGTCCGATATAGAATAACAAAAACAACCAAATATATTGAATCAATATCACCTTGTAAAATCTAATAGCATTCAGTTTAGGGAGTTCGGCTTGGAAACATAGTAGTCGAGCACTTTTCAACTTTTACTTAAGTTAGAAGCAACAAAAGTAAAAGAATCATTATATAGAGTCTACACCCTAATATTTAAAATTTTACTTAACCGAAAAATAATTAGAATTTTAGTTAATCCAAGTACTAGTATTTAAAAGAGCTAAATTTTAATGTAATACTTCAAAATTTCTTTGCATATTCATAAACCCTTAATTAATGCGCTTATTAATCAATTATATTTTTATTTCACCAATTAAATTGTTAGAAGTTTTTGAAAAAAATTTACATACTCAAAAAATTTAATAATTACTTAAATTAATTATAATTATGAAACATTTTTTAAATTATTTTAAACTAAAATGCGTTTAATATTGTTCTAAAAACTTCAATATAAAATTTAAATTAAAAAAAAATCATTAATTTATTTTATACACATCATATTATTATATAATATCAACATTATTATAATTACTATCGTATTGGTTTAAATTCTACTTCTAATTTCATTTCATTAAATTTATAATACTATGGTAAATAGTAATTAAATAATAAATAATACTGCAGTTACAGTATTATTATTACAATTATAATTAAATTTTTATAATTGTTATGCAACAATAAGAGAATAGCATACTAAAATAAAATATGTACAGTTAAAGTCAAAATATTGTAAACATTTTAAATAATAATAAAATAAACTTTTTCTGGTTTTTTAGGTGTAGAAATTCAAAATTATCATTATATATTTTATAATATACTTATTTAATAGGGTATTTATTAATATTTAATTAGGGCACTTATATAATAGAATCCTTAAAAATCACTTTTCTTAATATTTCAAAAAACCAGATAACTTACTCCAGTCTGGCATGTGGAACTTCCAAATCTATTTGATAAACAGGCTGGCTGAAAAAGTCCGAAAACTTCATTATATATTAACTATGCTTGATTGTTTTGGTGTTTTAATGTATTTACTATTTATCAATGCCCAAATGAGTTTATGCAAGGGTTGAACCGCATCACAAATATTTTATTTCATAAGGTCTTTGAATTTTAAATTTTTTTTTTGTTTCCTAAAGAAGGACCTTTAAAAGACATAGACATAAATATAAATGTCTATTAAGGTTTGAATGGACAACCGAAGAGGTGTAAGTTGACTTCCTTCTTGAATTTTTCTTGATCAAATGTATTGGGAAGAACATATGGGGGTAATGTGATCCACAATTTGGAGGTGTGACTTAGAAAAGAGTTCATAAATTTCAGAGTTCTTGTTCTAAAAATCTCTACTGTATATGAATGTTATTGAGCTACTAACCCCCTGTGTTAAGACGGTAGGGTTTGATTTAAGACATAAAATTTTTATTTTCTTCTGAAGTATTGCCTAGTAGATATTTATAAAATAGACAAGAAACTCCTACATTACGGCGGTGACTTAAAGACGTTCAGTATTTTGTGACGTTATTATCATTGATAATACGAACAGCTCTCTTTTGTATCTTATAATTTATAAATTATATCATTATAGTTATAAATTAAATATAAAATATTTTCCTGTGAAACTTGAAAAGGAAAGGCTCAATTTCTTTGTAAATGGTATTGGATCGTTTATTACTGGACATTTCATAGACTCTTGAGTAGTTGATTTCAGAATTAACTTATTTATCCTATTAAGGATATTAAATACCGATTCCATTACATATATTACAAATATTACATCTATGGCAAATTATTTTTATCCCAAACTGTAACTATGACCCATTGAAATTATTACATCCTATTTAATTATTCAAAATTTTATTGTACCGCAATTGAAATTATAATTTTCTTGAAAATTTATTGCATTAATTATTATTTTCTTTATATTTATTTTAACTTACAACTTTAACCGATTTGTCAATAATTTGTTTCTTTAAATGTAATAATTTTTATAACTTTACTATTGAAACTTAAATTAATAAATTGTTATAATAAATAATATACAATATTTGTATATATCTACGTAATATCCTAAAGAATATTTAATAAAATATAAATTTAATTTGTAATTTCAGTTTTCTGAAATAAATCTTTATACTTTATTATCTTTTCATCGTTTTATTTCAAATAATTAAGAATTAAGGACAACCTGAATAATAATGAAAAGTTTCTGAAAACTTAAAAGATATATTTACATTATTTACTTAATAAAATGTAATTAATTTTATTTTTTAATTTAATATTCAAAGGTGCATACAAATGTAAAAACTTACAAAATTTTGTGGTTTTTAAAATATGAAGGACAAAATTCCAATAAAATGGAATTTTATTACTTAAACCCATTCAAAGGATTACAATTGAATACCACAGTTATGCAATGACATCCAGTATATAAATCAATAGAAAATGCATTCTATTAAAAGAACATAACATTCCATTCTATTCGATTGCATAATAAATTTAATAATTCAAGTAATTAATTCCACATCAAATATCACTTGAGAACGTTATTTAAATAAAAACACTTTTAATTTGCATTTTTCACTTAAATTCATCACTTTAATGTGGCTCTAGAGATACAAATAGAGGAATTGTAAATATCGTGTACTAAATTTGTATTAAGAGGTTTTTGAGTATAAGATTTATTTGAAAACTTAAAGAATTTGAGGACTTCGCAAATTAGTGAATATAGGTAAGGTACTAGGTACCATTAATATAAATAACTATTAAACAATATACTAAATATAAATAATAAAGCAATTAATATTTTCCCAAAATACTAATTTAAATGTAAATATATAATTAAGATGAACTCTTGGTTTAAATAATAAATTAAATAAATCTTATTAGAAAAGCTTTTATCTCTTTGTATGCTAAAATTTTCATTCAAAATTTTAATTAATATATTTTTGAAAATTATAATCAAAGATAATCATATTAATATTTTGTAATATTTATGACAACCGTTTTAACCAACACATGAACAAAATATTCTATAGTTATCAGAGGTTCACTTATGAATTTCGTATTGAATAATATTAAAGAATACCTCAAAATTTACACACTGCTTTTTAGCACCAGCATCATATCATGTTTATTTACAGATTAATATTCATTTAATTTAAATTTAATTTAAATTGTAGTGTAATTATGTAAGTTAAACCGATTATTGTATTGTTTTATAGGAATAAATATACTATTTAGTATTTACGATTACTATTTAAGAAAATTAAATTATAACGTTTATAAATTTGTAGGCTTTTAGAGTGAGGTACATTTAATAAATAAATATCGTAATTAATAATATCTGTATAGGTATATGGCGTCATATGACGTAATTTGTTTTAGTATTTAAATATTATTATTATTATTATTAATATATTTGTCTAGAATGAGGTGTAACAAACGCATTCAATTACTCGTAAATGTGTTTTGTTGGATGTGTTCAATTATAAAAAAATAAAAATATTAATGTTTTGTTAAATGTAAAGAAATCAAATAAAATATTTTTTTTAACTTAATTAGGTATAATAAAAAATATCAAAAAAAAAAATTTATAATTTGCTCAACATTTATTTAATACAATTTTATGCCCATAAAATGCATGTTGATTGTTGAGTAGGTATCTTATAGAATGTTGGCAACAAATAAGTATTTCGATTTAAATCTAAACAAAGGTTATGAAAGAATATACAAGCTTAGCAACATTTTTTAAAAATATTTGTACAAAAATTAATAGATGGAGAAACAGATCAAATAAAATTAATCTATAAAAAAATTTACTAATTTTAAAAATTTAAAATTAAAAAATTAAAAAAAATATAAATGAAATAAAAAAAATAATTTCACCAAGAAAGGATTTGAACTCCTAACCCTGACATTTTATCAAATCTTAAACATACAAAAGTTAGACTACATAACTTATTCTTCTTCAAATTTTTAGGATAAAACAAGAAATTCTATGAGTCATTTGTTTGTTTTTTTTGTGTATCCGTATTACTAGAATCGAAACATAATCTGCGTAATACAAAATATAACGGTTGTGATTTTATTTAAGAAAATGGTATTGGTATACAATATATGCATATGTAAATAATGAATCTAGAAATAGTTCTTAATTAGAAAAAAGCTTTTCTTTCAATTGACCTTCCGTCATTCTGTGAAGGGCCAACAGCTAGTATCAGTATAATGACTTTTAAATGATTTTTTAGTTTAATGTAAGCAAACATTGTTTTTTAAAACACGCAATGCAGTTGAAATGGCTTGAAAAATTAAAAAAATCAAAAATTAAAATTTGGGTCAACAGTATAGGTGTATTAAAGAATAATTCCTTACAAATTTTATTAAATTTTATTGAAGAAGCAAAAATTTTTAAAAATAAAGAAATATTTTTTTTCAATTTTTAGGGTAGCGTTTTCAAGCTATAGATTTTAAGAATAGCGAGTTTTTATTTTTTAAACGAAGGGCAACTTAAAAATTTTCTTTAACAACCGCTTATAATTTTTAAGGATCTAACTAATGATAAAGATTTCAGGTTCATACTTAAAGTATTTAGAATACCTAAAACTAATATATTTTTATAAGTATGAAATTAAAATACCTATGGCAACCCTAAAAATTGATTTCAAACCATTTTTTGTAAAGCTTGACTTGTATTATAATAATTTACCTCTAGTTTCTTAGCAAAATACGGAGCTATGGGAGTTAGTTTTTCCACATTTTGACAGTCTTAAAATAATTTTGGTTTTTAAATTTGAAAAACGTTTATAAACTTCATTTTTATATTATTTAAAAGGAAGATTTCAAAACGCCTTTAACGTATTATAATTTTTCACAACCGAAATTTAGTAACAAAATATAACACCTCCGCCTAAATTCGTATTTAAACTAATATATCCGAAACCCAAGTTAAAGACGATAATATTAATTTTAATATTAACGGCTATTCTTTGGTTTCACATTTCATACCCCATAGAGGTGTCGCTATATATATTCGTTCTGATGTAACTTTCAACACTCTTCACAACCTAAAAGGCTCCAACCATATTTTTCATTACATATGGATCAAACTCCGTGTTGAAAAGTCTACAATATTTTTCTGTTTCTTATACAGATCACCCCAAGCAAGTGAGTCAGAATCAACTATGGTCATTGAGGAACTATCCGATAACATCAATTCAATCCTGGAACAACACCCGGATGCTGAGGTTGTTATCGCTGGTGACTTCAATGTTCACAACAAGAACTGGCTCCATTACTCCAGTCACAATTCCCCAGAAGGCAGGCAAGTTGAACTATTTTCCAATCTCTTCCAACTTTCTCAACTTGTTAAGAACCCAACGAGGATTCCTGACCAGAATTTCCATAATCAACATCTTTTGGACCTCTTTCTAACCACAAATCCAGAAAAATACACAATTTCTGTTAACTCTCCACTTGGCAACTCCGATCATTGCCTTGTTAAAGCTACATTCCCTACAGGTACAACGGCTAGTACGAGCGTAATCCCGAAAAGAGTAGTCTGGCATTACAACCGGGCTAACTGGGATGGCCTGAACTGTTTTTTAAAAGGCTTCGACTGGTCCATGTACTTTCGCCATAGGAATGTTGACCTTTTTGCTGATGTCATTTGTAAAACTATAATGCTAGGTATGAAATTGTTTATACCTAGATCGTATAAATCAGTGAAACCAAATTCCAAATCATGGTTTAATGACATTTGCAAAAGGGCCATCAAGAACAAAGAGGAAAAGTTCAAGCTTTACAAGGCTAATGATTCGGAGGCATCACGTGGAAGTTATAAAGTGGCTCGAAATGAGTGTAAAAAAATTATCAGTCAACAAAAGTTTCTGCATAACCAGAGGTTGAAGCATAAAATTCTCCACCAACCCAACTGCAATCGTTCTTTTTGGACATTCGCAAAAAGCGTTAAGCAGAACTTTTGTAAATCTTCATTCCCTCCTTTGATTGATAAAAACGACGATATCATTTCAGATTCGGTTGGTAAAGCTAACCTGTTTGCAAAACTTTTTGCGGCAAATTCCACACTCCCTCCTACAGCTCAACTTCCACCAACAATTCCTGAAGTAGATAGATCCTGTAGATTTGGAAAAATTTACTTCAGGACCCGAGCTGTAGTGAAAGTTCTGAAGAATCTGAATGATAAAAAGTCGACTGGTCCTGATGGTATCCCCGCTATGGTTCTAAAAAATACTGCCTTCTCTATTTCGAAACCTCTGCGCAACCTTTTCTATCTATCGTTTTCGATTGGCATCTATCCCAGTCAGTGGAAGGCTGCTCATGTTTCACCAATTCCCAAAAAAGGTGACAAAAGCGACCCCTCAAACTATAGACCTATTGCTATTCTTTCGATAATTTCTAAAGTCATGGAAACAATCATAAACCGGAAGCTCAAGAAATATCTAGATGAAAGAGGTATCTTACATGATCGCCAATACGGTTTTAGATCCAACCGATCTACTGGCGATCTTATGACATACCTAAGCGGTAAACTTAACAGCAGTATCCACTACTCTGGTGAGTGTACTGTTGTTGCTCTGGATATTTCAAAAGCTTTCGATCGAGTATGGCATGCGGCTCTTTTGAAAAAATGCCAAGCTCTAGGTCTGGGTTCAACTCTATGTAAATGGATTGAAGGCTATCTTTCGAATCGTTGCAATCGTGTCTTGGTCGACGGCTACACGTCTGACACATATCAAATAAACGCTGGTGTTCCACAAGGATCCGTCCTTGCACCTACACTCTTTTTGATTTTTATCAACGATCTTCTATCTTCTACCCTCAATCCAATCCACAGTTTCGCCGATGACAGCACTCTGGTGGCATCCTACAATTTTCCGAGAAAGTCAAATGCCACAACCTTTGCAGTTGACACAGCTAGACTGTCTATGACCAATTCGGTTAACGACGATCTAGTTAAAGTCGCTAATTGGGGTTCGAAAAACAGAGTGGAGTTTAATTCTTCCAAAACCCAATGCTGTCAGATAACGCTAAAAAGAAACAATTATAACCCTAGTCTGAGGTTTCTTGGTGAAATCGTGCACCGATCAGAAAACTTAAACATTTTGGGTATGCAGCTTAATCAAAAAATGATGTGGAATGATCATATTTTTGATATAGCTAAAAATGCTGCCAAATGCTTGGGTTTTCTCTTTAGGTGTAAGTCGTATTTCTCTTCAAGGGACCTGTCTAAAATCTATAAAGCTTATATACGACCTAAGATGGAATATAACTCACACATTTGGGCTGGCGCCTCATTAAGTTCCTTAAACTTTCTCGATAGAGTTCAAAAACGCGCCATTCGTCTAATTAATGACCCCAATGTGAGTAATACTATATCTGCACTTGATATACGTCGTAATATTGGAGCTCTTTCTCTTTTTTATAGATATCTTGTAGGTAATGACACTTGTTCAGTTGAAATAAAATCTCTGATGCCTCCTCTCAAACAATTCCAACGTACCACCAGAGGGGCAGCAAACGCGCATTCCTACTATGTGGAACTTCCTAAGTGGTACTCTACTGGTTATAGTAATTCGTTTGTTGTTAGAACTGCAAAAATGTGGAATCTATTACCATCTTCTGTATTTCCAAAAGTTGGCAATTTTGATATTTATAATTTGCCCAAATTTAAGAAGAATCTTAACGGATTCTTCACGAATTTACCAGTTAACTCCCCGTTGTCCTCATTTTTTCCATCCCTATCCTATTCCATTCAATCACAACTACGTTAAGTACATAGGATCATATTCCTAGTTTGTGGTTTTAGAATAAAAAAAAAAAAAAAAAAAAAAAACCGAAAAATATGAAAAAAATTTCAAAATCATTTAGAAATTTTTGTTTTAAATAAAGTTTTCATAAAATTTACATTCTCTAAATAAATATTTTTTGAATAATTTTTATGAGTTTTTAAATCGCAAAAACCCAATTTAATTGATTATTCAAAACTTTGGAAATTCTAAATAGCAAGTGTCTTTCGAAGGTGTTCATTTCCATTAGGGAACAACATAAATGTATGAAATTTTTAACCCTCCATAGGTGTTTATTTTTTATAATTTTTATGTTGCTGGTTACAAAGATTAAAGGACGCTTCCCTTGACAATGATGTGTCTTTTATTCTCAAATATTTTCTTGAAGTGTCTGAGTCAAGCTAACGTTTTTAAGTGTACAAAATATACTTAGCTTTTAATAGAGAATTAATAAACATTTCCAAATGCTGGTCAATTTACATCCAAAAATTGAACTGATTTAAATTATTAAACTATTATTTATATATAAATTATATACTAATTATTCAGTTACTATCCATAATTCTTCATATTACATAATTATTATTATTTATTAATATATTTGTCTACAATGAGGTGTAACAAACGCATTCAATTAAATGTGTTTTGTTGGATGTGTTCAATTATAAAAAAATAAAATATTAACGTTTTGTTGGATGTGTTTTATTTTAGAAAATAAAATATCATAAATTATCATAAGCAGGCCAAAAAATATTTTATTTATTTTTAATAAAAAAAAAAAATTTTTTTTTGAAATAAAATTTACTTATTAGTTTATGAAAAATTTCATTTCAGTTTTAAAAATCACAGAAGATTTTCTGGAAATTTTAAATATATAGTAAGACATTTTGTAAATAAAAATTAAGAAGACAATGCTTCACAAAAACATTTGTGTAGTAAGTCTTAATAATTTTTGGTAAAAATCTGAAATAAGGGCGAAAGCCCAATGTATGCTTTGATGCATTGCTTGGTTTGCTTAAGCAAATAAACCAAGCAATGTATTAACGTAATTTCAAATTTTGCCCTCATCTCGCTCTCAACTCTACCTCATCTATCTCTCATCCCTTCCTTCATAACTTTTTAATTATTTATCTATTTAAAAGTTAAAATGGAAAAAAATTATGTAACAACTGACGGTTGGGAAAGTGGGTTCAGGTATACAATACCTCTGAGTTCAATGCACCATAAAAACCAGACAAAATAGATTTTAAACTTAGTTAGGGTTAGGTATATTAAAAAAATTTCAAATAAAATTTATCAAATTCAGAACATAAAAAAGGTAGACTAAATAAATTATTCATCTTCAAATTTTTAAGATACAACAACATATAAGTTTTTGTTTTTTTTGTACATAACTAGAATTGAAGCATAGTCTGTATTACGTAGAATGCAACGGTTACCATTTTATTTAAGAAAATGGTATTGATATATAATATATGTATATGTAATATATGTATATGTAATATATGTAATTAAATTAGAAATAGTTCTTAATTAGAAAAAGTTCTTCTTTCAACTGACCTTCCGTCATTCTGTGACGGGCGAACAGCTAGTTTGTATATAATTACACCTTTGCGTATTTTTCAGATTACATTCATACTGCCATGAATTTTCAAAGTAACTCTCATTCAAAAGACTACTTAACATTATTAACATTAATAATTATTAAATTGACATAATTAGAAATATACTATAAAAATACTATGTGTACAAAGTTTGATTCAATAAAATAAATAGAACTTAAAGTGCTTATCATTTTATGGTAAATAATAAAAAAATAATCAATATAAATAAAATTAATTTTATTTAAAAATTTTTACATAATATTATTAAAAAAAATTATTTTAGCTAATTAATTGATTTATAATGTATACAAATTATGTATAGGTATAAAAAAAATTTATGCAATTTAATAAATTTCTTATTCAAACGTTTTTCTATTTAATAATAAATTTTAATAGAATTTCTATACTTATTACAAGTACAATAACAAAATGAGGTTAAGGTTTGTTTTTTTGAGGTTAAGTTTAACATTTCTCTTCAAAACTCTTCACAAAAAAAAGTAAAAACTTCTTCAATTTATTTTAATTCAATATCATGAAAAAAATTTACCATTTTGAATATTCTACATACATATAATATGTACATATATTATTATGTAATAATGATAATACCTAGATATAAATATTTACTTAATAATATATAATTAAAATTAATAATAGAATAAATATCAAAAAAAAAAAACTATTTGTCTTTATTAAATTTAAAAATTTTTACATTGTATTTAATTTTATTATATCTGAAAATATTTAATTTAAATTATTTTAAATTTTATACATATATTAATAATGAAAAATTTTAAATTAAATTTTATTTATATTATATTAAGAATAATTTCATTTATGTTCTTTTATTATTTTAAAATTTTATTTAAATAATAATTAAAAGCATCTTCTTTATGAACTAATACGATATTGTTTTATTTATTTAAATATTTGTTTATATAGTATTAATGAAAAATTGTTGCTTAAGTCTCAGGCGAAATTAAGTCAAAGGGAAATAAAGTCGAAATTATTAAAAAAATTTTAATAATAAACTTTAAAGTAATACAGTTTTATTCATAATTATTTATTTACAACTTAATAGAGCTTAAAAATTTGGCAAAGAATTAAAGTCATAGTAATTATGCATTAAATGAAAAGTGGTGCCATTTGTAAGGTAAGGCTCACTGTAAATTTGTAGGCAACAGACCTATTTCATACAAATTAATTGAAGTTTAAACGGACCTCTAAGTTAGCCACTCAAGCACATTTTGACTAAATTTTGATTAAAACAGTTTATTGCATAATCAAGGCTTACTAATTATGAAAGACACTGTAGCCATAAATTAAATTTAAATTTTTAATTAGTAATTTCTTGAATATGTTACCCTATATAAAATTTATTAAAAAGTTCAATAAAGAATTTGAGTCTACGAATAAATTCTTAAAAAATAGGAAGCTTTCTCGAACAGGGAGTATTTATTGACTTAACATGCTAAATGATTGATTAGGTATCGTATATTTAAGACAATTTATTAGATTTTATTTATTAGTTAGGCAAAGTTTTTGCTAATAGTTGAAAATCAATTGTGGAGTTAATTGATGTTGAATACTAATAAAAGAAATGTACTCTATTGAACTGAGTACTCGGAATTCTAGCATCTAAATTGGAAGCTGTAGATAAAATTTTCTTTTGATTAATTTATATCTTAAGTTAAAGTTAGAATTAAAAATTTCTCAAAGATTAAAAATAAATTATTATAAGATTTTTAAATTTACAAAATACTTCAAATTATTTTCGAAATTTTTACAAAATTTCTATTGATTTTTTACTTGAATTAAGAAAATAGAATTCTATTTAATATAAATATTACATTCTATTATAAATAAATTTTAAATGAAAAGAAAATAAAAATAAAGAAATTATTATAAAATTCAAAAATAAATTAATTATTTATTTAAAAAGAAAGTACTTCTTTATAGTAAAGAGATTATTTCGAAACAAGCAGCTGGTTCAAAATATTATTTTTATTCTTAAAAAAAAAAACACTTCTTTTCATTCACCTTAATATTATAATTTTATTATTAAAATATTTTAAAAGAATATATTTATTAAAATTTTATTTAATTTTATTTTTATAAATTATTAAAAGAAAAATTAATTGAAGATTCTTTTAAGAGTTTTTTGATATTATTAAGAGAAGTTATGAAATGAAAAGTGAAAATTTTTTAAAAATAAATTGACCATTCCGAAGTTGATACTTATTTCAAGTTAAGAAGTAAATATTTAAGAGAAGAAATCGTTCGAGAATAATTCGAACGATCTGCAAACAAACGTGGGAATGAGTACTCCAATCAAGCCTAACCCAGAATAAACCCAATAAATAACTTTTGTATTCTCCAAAAATCCTTTGATTCATCATATTCTAATAATCTGTTCGATTAATATGAATTATGGACCCAATCTAAAAGATTCCATCAAAAATTGAGTATTTTGGAAAATTGGGAATTAGAGTACATTACTAAAGTCCCAAACTACCCAAAGGAATTCTGCATATCCTCAATGTATAGCTTCGGTGCTTTAAACTATCACTCGTTAAAAAAGCAGATAACGGTTAAATAACAATATACGTAAATTGATTTTAAGAAGTTTTGAGAGCTTATACTGGGATTATAGGTTGTATGACATATAAGAAAGATATAAAGTACCTTATAAGAATTAAAAACTTATCATAGTTAGACTTGTCTCAATGAACAATCATTCATCTAAACTTATTTTTGAAAAAGTCATTTTAAAAACCGGTAGACTTTAAAGATTTTTTTAATTTAAGATCAATTATATTATAGTACATAATAATATAATAAAAGTATTACATAATAATTATTATATTATGATGTAACTATGTTTTCTATTGAAAATTAATGAGATTGAAAACAATTTTTCAATATACAAGTATTTGTTCATTTCTCATTAAATTATTTTATATTAAATTTGTTTTAAAATATTCTATTTTAATCTTTGAAATAAAATGTATAATTATTTAGCAATTTATTACTAATTAATAAATTATTTAAATAAATCCATATAATAAAATACATTTTTAATTGTCATCGTATCATTTTCAAAATGATAAAAGATCAAACAACTTGAATATATTTTTTTTTTTGATAATAATAAATTTTAAAATATCATATAATAAATACTAATATTAACTGAGTTTGTTAACTGTTAATATATTGCATTTAATGTAATCTTATTAGATATATTTAATAATATTTTATATTGATTAGAGCGCACAAGTACCCGTCAGTTTTTTTTTCAATTCATAATTTTTGCCTAAAGTTTAAGTTGCAATTTAATTTCAAGTTCTTCAATTTTGTTTTCATTTTTAGTTTCTCTTATCTGACTGATCGCTCAGTGGCTAAAATGGCGGCTTTTCAATCGAGAAGTCTCGGATTCAAATCTTCGTCAGATCATATCTAATAAAAAAATATAACTTAAAATTAATATCGTAATATTTTACATCATAATATAAAAATAAATTTAACACAGCAAAAAAGGAAAGGCATATTCACTCACTTATCAGGCTGTAGGTGGTAGGGGACTGTTTATAAATAAATAAATAAGTTTGTAATCTTTAATTTTAAATTTTCGATTTTGAAATTTGATTGGTTGTACTTTCGGTCTTTTCGGGAACAAAATCTGTGTAAAGAAGCAGGGTAACCACAATATGTCCTACTCATCTACTAATAATTATTACATACCGTAGTGTTAATTCAAACACTTTATCTCATTTTCATAGTTTTTTAAAAAAATTAGTTTCGGAGTTGCTTTAATTAGCTTATTATATGTAAAATAAAAATACCATATTCCTACGGTATTTTTGTATGCTTTGGCATACAGTATTTTGGATTACTGTTATTCGAAATACAATTTATGCAATATTTTAATTCTATATATCTTCCAAAAGATTTGAGTTTGAAAACTTGGAGGAGTTACATCCTTGGAAATAAATATGGGTCTGTGAGCTGTAAAAATTCAAAAACGGAAAATTAGCTATTTTTTAAACACTTGTAAAATATTATACAAAATGTAAACCTTCAGCATTATATGTTAGCATGTGCAAGCTGTTTTTAATATGAATGACTTCCTTAAAATCTAAGATTTGCTACTTGATTTGTTACAATTTTTCCTTAAATAATAAAACTCTAGGAAAAGTTCTTAAAAAATTATTATAAGTTAATATTTTTTATATATGTTTTTAATATTTGTGTTTGTACCTTTTGCGCAAATTTTGTTATGAAACATTGTTTAATTTTGGAAATGTGCTTTTTCAAAACCCATAGGTTCTTCTTTCCTTACATAAAAACGTTGCTAGGCAGTTTACTACGATTTTATTAACAATAAAGAATACTTCCATCATTATATTACGTACATATTACATAATTATAAAATTTTAATTATAATAATTTATAATTAATTTAGATAATTAACATTTAAGTAAAATTTATATTTTATTATAATTTTCTGATTCAATTAAACTATTAAAAGAACCGTATAAAATTGTTACAGTTCAAAGTCATTTATGTAGAACATTTAATTGAATGCATAAAATTTCAATTACAATTCTTCAATAAATATGCAAATTTCAGTTTTTAATAACTATATACGAAAATATTCTCTATTGTCTTCCATTTATTGCTTGTAGTTGTAGTTGTTGTATTATTTGACAATAACATATCGTATTAGTTAATAGTAGACTGAATTACATAACCATAAAAACAATTATAATTTTTTAAGTCTTTTATTATTGGCTTTATATCAAAAAAAAAAAAAGAACTATCAACATAATAGTTTTAAAATTGTTCGAAAATAGATTATGTATATGGAAAAAATAAAAAACAAAAACAATTTAAAAGTCAAAAATGTCATACTTTTATTTGTGTATGCATGTGTATACTCATGTATGAAGAATATATGAATATTATTATTAATTGTTTTAGGTTTTTCCTTTTTACAATTGTTTTGTATGATATAAAATTTTGTATTGTATAAAATTCAAATAACAGTTATTTTTTTTTACCATGCATCATAACCAGACCAACAAAATGCCAAAAAACTAACCAATGAACTCTGTACAGATTATATTTTTACTCCAAGTAACTTAAAAAAAAACTAAAGTTAAATTTATTTTATTTTTATACGCATATGAAGTCTATTAGTCAAAAGGGAATACTAAATTTGCCATTACGTTTGTGACGTAGAGAAGGAGAGGGGGGCAGATAAGACTCAAGTATATGGATCGGATCTGAATCGAAAAATAAATCGATTTAGCTACGTGTGTCCGTTTGTCCGCCCGTCCGTCCGCACGATAACTCAAAACCTAAAGGAGCTAGGATCTTGAAATTTTCGCAAATTCATTTTTTTACAATAGCCTCATCGCTATTAAATCCAGCCATTTTGATCCACGGGTTCGGGTGGCTGTCATACAACTTCTTTTTTTATATAAGCATTACTCTGTACCTATTACAACTGCGTGTCTGAAATTTTGTCAAAAGTAGTTTAGATTTATGGCCAAAGTTTCTTCAAAATTTGGTTGGTCTACTGCAAAAGGTTCCAGTAGCTGCCATACAACTCTTTCTTTTATATGAGAATTACACTACACCTAATGAGGCTGGGTGTCTGAAATTTTGCCAAAAGTGCCAAAAGTAATGAACCGGATGATATAATGTATATGTTACGGTCATACGGCTATCCCAGAGTTGACACAGTCTACTCTACTACACTCTTCCTCGTTTATTGTAATTTTTCTGAACAATATGATTTATAAAATATACATGTGTGCATTAAGTGTGGATTTACAATTATATTATAAATGACAGACTAGTCGATTTGAATTTAACAGATTATTTTATGAGTTTAAACTTCATTAAGAAGTTGCATTATTTAAAAAATATTTAATTAATTAATGGAATTTTGAAGTTTCTGTGAACAGACTTTAGAACAAAGTTTAACGGAGTTCAAGAAAAATTTTTTTGGAACTATATTTAGGGTGAAAGCAGTATTTCCCAAATTGGACGTAATACGCTAGCAATAATTTTTTTTGTTAATAAAAGTTCCAAATAAGTCAAAAAATTCGAAGTCAGTTAGTAGAGTCAAAGAGCAAAAATTAGGAGCCCCTTCATTGCCGAGAAGCAACGTGTTTGCAAATTTTGACATTTTAGAATTAAACAGTTTGAATATTTGCACGGAAGTCCCATCTTGGAGGACCATTTACACAAAATGCATGGCCCCGAAAAAGAACCAAAAACCGTTACATACAAATTTTCATAATAATCCGCTGGACAGTTTAGTCTATTCGCTACATCCAAACAAACAAACTTTCACTGAAATATATGTTGATATGATCATGATGATCATCATGTTCACGAGTATTGGCTAAGGGGACCAACACCATTAAACTAATTAAGGATGAAATTTGCATTTTAAATATTAGTATTTAATATAATAATATTAATATTAAGAAAACTATTGTGTTATTGATAATATTGAAATTGTAATTGTTGAAAAGAATAAGTTAAATAATTGTTTAAAGTTTAATTCAAATCAAATTATTAGTGAAAGGTGCAACAAAATGGATTTTACAAAATACCTTGAAATTACATTATTTTAAACAAAACTATGTCGTTTAAGGTCAAATTTTCAAAGTTTAGCATTTTTTACCTTTAATAAATTATCTGTTGATTTGTTATAAATGCAAAAAAAACTTAATTTTCAAGTTCACTTTAAGTCTTTCTTATATTTCACTAGAAATATTTTTTTTGTTGGTTCCAGTCCATTAATTTCCATTATAACTATAAATACTATTTAAAAATTTGATAAAATTATCATTCTTACGGAGCTATTCAATCAATCAAAATCACTACATCCAAAATGTATTCATTAAAACTTAGTGTATTTATGTTATTTGTTATCTTATTTGTTACAATAAGAGCTCATGGGCATGAAGATCATCACGATCATATTGCATATAAATTTGAATATGGTGTAAAAGATTCACATACAGGAGATATGAAAGACCAATGGGAACATGGAGATGGTCATAATGTTAAAGGTAAAATTTAATATTGAAATTTAAGAGAACGGGATCTCATACGATTTCTGTAATTAGGAGCCTATGAACTGAAAGAAGCTGATGGTACAAAAAGGGTTGTTGAATATGTCGCTGATAAACATGGTGGTTTTCATGCACATGTTAAAAGAATTGGACATGCTGATCATCCTGGTATGATATTGGTAAAATTTTTATAAATGTAGTTATTTCTCAGTTTTTTGATTTTTTAGCTCCTAAACATCATGGAGATGGTCATCATGGACATGGTCATGCTAGCAGTTATGCTAATTTTAATTTACATCATTAATAACAATCATACGAAGTTATTATTATAAATATATTTATAAAATTAAATTTAATAAGTAATTGTAGTTTTAAATAATGGTATACAATAAAAAATTTTGACAAAATTAAACTTCTGAGTTTTAATATTAGTATACACTTCCTCCTTTTCGGTAAATGCTTAAAAACCTTAACTCTTCTTCTTTTACTACTGCCAACCCACTATTGGATATTAACGATCACTTTATACACGTTTTATTGTAGACTTGCGATGATATTCGAATATTGTTGGAATCTGCATCTTGCACTGTGAACGAACTCTCCTACTGTTCTAATACACGTCTAGTTGCGAATATTTTTCAGTCACGAGATACGTTTTCTCCCGATGCGCCTCCTTGTTCCCGATTCTTCCTTCAATAATTAATTGGAGTATTTCGTATTTGGAGCTTCGTATAATATGACCAAAGTAACTAAGCTTTCTGCGTTTAGAATCCTACTGTACATAATGACACTTAATAGTGTAATACTGTATAATAAAAAGTATAAAAAAAAAATTTAGTCTTCCTTTGTTCTTTTTATTCTGTCTCATGCATTCATTTATAACTACACCTAAAGTTGTACTCAGCTTTTTATAATACCATTGAAGGTACAAAACAAAATATCTAAATATAAATATAACAGCAGCTACAAAACGTTTGTAACAAACATTTTCTATTCATATTGTCCTTTTAAAAAATTTCAAATTTTTTTTTATTTTTATTTTCTCACACTAAAGTAAAAATGCAAATATCCCAGATTTTTTAACATAATATTATTTTATATTTTATACATAAAATTTTTCATAACAAATACGGAAAAAAGTTTGACTTTAAATAAAACACAACATTTTATTTATACATAACATAATATAAAACATTGATATAGAGTATATTACAAATATATATATATATAAATATATATGTATGAAATTATACATACATGATCATTTAGCGGAAGTAAAATTCAAAACCAGAGAATATAGAAAAACTTAATATGGTGCATAATTACCAAAAAAAAAAAAAAAAAATAAAAAAAAAAAATACAAAAAAATTCATTCACTATTTTACTCCAATTCTCAGCTCTGATTGTCTTCTTTACACATCCTTTCTGAGTCTTTTCATTTCCTACTCCTTTTTTTCAAATAATTGTCTTGTATTTTGTTGTTGCCTTTCACAACAATTTTCACATAATAAAAAAATAAACATAAAAAAAACTTAAGAAACATACAAACAAATATAGTTAGAAAATAACTGTTCAAAAAAAAAAACAAGTAACAATTATACATACAAAGTTTCATCTGTCATATTTTAAAATTTTACGTCCGTTATACAAAAAAAAACTTTTGAGTAAGTGTTAAATCTAATACTTTATCATAAGTTTTATACAAAAAAGTTTACAAAAATACAATAAATTACTGGGTGCCTCAAAAGTGATTGTGGTGTCAAATTTATTTTCATGATTATAATTCAATAATAATTTTAATTAAACTTGTAAATTGTTTAAAATAATCAGATTTTTGACAGTTTATGATTTTTTACTTGCAATTGTCACGCGTCAGACATCATTTACAAAATAATGATAATTCAAATACAATATATTGCAGTACAATATAATAAACACGCTTTTAAAGACATTATTATAGAAAAGTTCATAAAAAAATTTCATTAGTAAAATATAAATAATATATAAACGTCACGCGTATTTTAATAATATTTTTTTGCAAAAAGCAAACTTACACTTGAAATTTGTAAAAAAAATATATATATATATTATTTATAAAATATTTTAACGCTTTTTTGTATTTTGTCTATTTAACTTCCTTACTTTTTTTCTTCTTGTGTTTTTTTATTATTAGTTTTTCTTATATTCGAATGGTTCGCTTGTTTTTAGAGTAACAACATAAAATAGAGGGACCAAATAATAGTAATATATATAATATGTACATAAAATATATAACTGTATATAAGAAAATGTCATTTACACAAAAGACTGTTAAAAAGAAACAGAAAATAAATATAGAAATTAATTTATTACCGTTATAAGAATAGCAGTAATTTTTCATTATATTTAGATTAGTGTTAATCCAGTGATATTTTCAATATTATATTATGCTCTGTTGTATAAAAATTAGTAGAAATTTTATGGAGGCCCAATAAATGTGCAATAGAGTTATTATTTTGGTGATACTTGCAAAAAATTTAATTTGACTGACAATATTGTCAATTGGTTGACATTGTAAACACCTTTGCTTATTCTTGATCTATCAATTTTCTACACATAATAAGAATATTTATTATATATTATATATTGTTGATAAAAACAATGACTTTCAGGATTCTGATCCAATAAAAGTAACTAAGAAGAGTATATAAACCACAGATAATAATGACTATAATACAGAAGTTTATGATAAAGCATCAGATTTGCATAATTTTTCGAAAAATAATTATTACCAATGTTATTAATTTAAATTAATATGACATATGGATTCAAAATGTTTTTTAAAATTTTAACCGAGTCTGAACTATAATATTTGGCAAAACTTGTGCAACATTTGGAGGAATGCTAGAAAAATGGAGATCATCGGAAATAGCAAGAAAAATAAAGCTAAACATTTTCGAAGCATGCATAAATTGCATCCTATTATGTGGTAGTGAAACATGGCTGCTTAACAAGAAAGGAACATATACCAATTACAGGCTTGGTAAACAAATTCCTTCGAATTATATAAGAAATACACTGGAGCAATTAGAAACAGCAAAAAAGGGAAATTACTGATCAACAATAAAAATAACAATTAAGTAAACGAAGTACAAGTGGATAGGTCACAATTCTTTTAAAAACTCCAAATTGCATAGCAAAACAGACGCTGAAATGAAATGGAAAAAGAAATGTTGGAAAACCTGAACTACATGACGCAGAACAATGGAGCGAAAATTAACACAATTGAACAGGTCATAGTCACAAACGAAAGTCATTGCACAAAATGGAGGTAGATGAAAAGACTTTCTTAAAGCCCTGCGCTCTTAAAAGGAGTTAAAAAGGTATTAATCCTTTTAAGAGAACTATTTAGAAGCAACTAAGGAACATAATCTTTTTTCATAATTAAGAACGTTGTAAAAATATTCCGAATTATTTCAACCAACGGACTGTCAATGAAATATATTTAATATACGGAACTATATGAAACATTAAACACATTAAATGAAAACGAACTTGTATAATATATGGAATTTTTAAATAATATGGAAATAAAATTTCATAAATGAAAGAAACCCAAGATAGACTTTGGTTACATGATAGAGTAAGAACTAAGAACCTATAAAAAAAAACATAATAAAACATTAAAACAAAACATTAAGTGTGTAGGTAGACTGTATACATGAAAACGCAATATCATATTAGATTTAACATAAACAAGTTACCTCAAGACAACACGTAAATATATTTTACATATTATTACATTAACATATAACATTTCTATATAATATATATATATATATAATATAACAGCTACATTTTAGTACAAACATTTATTTATAAAAATTCTTTAACTGTATAACATTCATTATAATTCATTGTTTTGCTTTTGTTTTTTTTGCATTTTATATGAAAAACCGCTAAAAGGAAAAACCGTTATAATAAAAACAAAAAACAACACAACAAGAAAAAAAAAACTTTTTAAAGTCACTTTATGTGACGTGACATCTGAAAAAGCTTAGCCATTATAATACATATATACACCATACCGCATTCAAGTATAAAAATATTCATACATTATTATGCAATTATTATGCAAATTTGTTTATGTATATGTTTATGTATATATACATATATTGTATTGTATTGTTTCTTCTCCTTTTAAAATGAAATAAAGAAAACTTTTACTTGTTTTTGGTTCACCTTTTGTTTAAAAATTCTAAAATTCTAACATTTAAAACAACAAAAAACTGAAAAAATAAAATGTTTATTGTATTTTACTTCATTTTGTCACGTTTAAAATAAAACAAAGGTATTGTACTGTATCTATTGTACTTTGTACTGATAATATCCGTCTGGTTACTTGCAAAATCTCTCTAGAGAATGAATGAACACTTTGTAACTATAAAACCCCATATTTTTTTTTAAATAATACTAAAACATTAGTTACATTAGTTTTGTATTATATACATTACAAATTTAATATTTATCTTCTTATTTTGTTTGGTTTTTTTTTTTTGGTTAAGTGAAGTTTATTAAATTTAGAGTGATTCTAATTATAAACACGTCAAATCGGGGATAGATAATATAATGTATCTCAAGATATATTTCAAAAATTGTAGTAAAATTTAGTTTTCAAAAGGTTAATTCAAATACAGTGAAATTTTAACTTAATTAATTATATTGCACGTTACTCTAAAGGTACTTTTCACATCAAAAACATAACGCACCAGGTAACATATTGAATAATGTTCAACAGGGGATATCAATATAATCGGAGTTTTGTAAATTTAAAAAATTACATGTTTAGGTATTATGATGTTCAGGTTTTTATTAAAATTGAATATAATACATTTGGTGAGCATATCGTGGAAAATTATTCTTACTAAATAATATGGGTAAAGCGTCGAAAGGGAACTTTTGGAAACTTTAAGCTGGCAATATAAATTATGATATAGTAATTATTTACATTAAATCCCGGCCTCGTAGTATTCATATACTATTATTTAAAATAAAACAGCACATATTAGCAAAATTAAAGTATTTAAAAGTTTTAAACAAATTAAACTTTTAAACGTTCTTTAATAACTTCATGATCTTCTCTTATTAAGTCAAATCTATTTTAAGTCATCAAATAAAAGTAAATCTTTAGTCTAATTCATTAATTAATTAATTTATTTTTAATCTAATATTAACACAATAAATTGTAATAACATCAATAAGAACCTCGGCTACAAAGAAGTTCAATTCATTTAAAAGTAGTAAATTAACGTTCTTCTTAAACTCTTTAATAGTTTTGTTTAATGTGTAGAAAGTGGCAGATCCTTTTTAATTAAATATAACTTTATTACTTCCAAAATGTATAAAAATATATAATTGTACACTTCAACCTACCAGTATCAAGTAGATTTGAACAGATGATGAGCTTCCGTCATTGATTTTAAATTGAATGAACAAAATTGCATAAATCCAGGCGCAAAGAATTGATAATAATTATCATAGGTTCATGCCTATTACAAAGGTTGGAAACGTTAATTTGTTAAAGCAATAACAGCAGACAATTTACTTTTCTCATATGTTTTATAATAATTGAGCAGAAGATGAGCTTCCAATATCAGTGATTTTAAATTAAATAAACAAAATTGCATAAATTCAGGCGCGCAATTTTGATAATTATTATCATAGGTTCATACATTATTATCATAGGTTCATATTAAAAATGTTCGAAACGTTAATGTGTTAAGCAATAAAAGCAGACAATTTACTTTTTCATATGTTCTATAATTACTATACAGATAAAAACAAAAATAAAAATCAATCTACATAATATATTATAATATAATACATAAGTTTGTACATAAACTATATTATACACATACCATAATATATTCTATTATTTTAAGTCATGTACCTAAATATTTGTGTATAATTTAAGGTGAGGTGAATTTCATGTCATTTATAAAAGTTTTTTTTTTTTTAATTTTTAGTAAAATATTCTACTATGACTTTTTTACACTTTAAGATACCATATACCTGTCTGGTGAATTTATATATTTAACTTTTACTAAAGTTTTTTGTTTATATTTTTTTAAAGTACCCACATGTTTAAAACTTTTACGTATAATTTAATTTATGAAAATTTTAATCAAAAATTATTTAAGTTAAAAATTTATTTTTAAATAGTTGCTGTATACATTAAAAAAAAAATTTTCCGGAAATATGATTAAAAAAAAAAAAAAAATGGAATAATTTAAATATTTAATTATATTACCGTTACTTTAGTATTAAATAAATGATGGTGATTAATTATATGTATGTATATATAAAATATGAAGAAAAAAAATAATAATAATAAATATGACCGGAAGACTGGAATTTTTAATAAAGGCTGAATAAAAGTAATTTAAGATAATAGAGAATAATTAAAATTGGATTATTATTATATTTTTAATAAATAATTTCAATTAAAAAAAAAAAAAACAGGGAAATGGGAGTTTTTTTTGCAAGATATTGGAAAAATATATAATTGTTAAAAATGTGTAAAATATTTCCATTATTAATGTTGAGCTTAAAAATCAATAATTAAGGAATTTAAGGGTTTAATGGAGTTTAAATAAAAATAATGAAGTGAGAAATGAGAATCTTAGTTTTAAATTAATTTTTTGAATAAGAAGGAATTGTGGAAAGAGTTTTGTTCAGAGATTTTAATAGTATATACCAAAATTTTCTATCATCCAAACTAATGCGACATTAAAAAGAATTTTAAAGAGTCTGAAAATCGAATCTTTAAGAATTGCAAAAGTTAAACTTTTAAGGTTTGTTAGAATCATAAAAATTTAAAAACTCATGTCTATATCCTATCAATGGTATCAAGTTTTTTTTTTAACTTTTACAGTATTTTAATAAATTTTACAATTTAAAAAATTTAAAGGGATGGAAAATGTTAGTTGTAATTCAAGAATTCCTACCATGACAAACTCAGGATATTGCATTATAAATTTACCCTAACAACTTAATTACCGAGAGAGATAAAATACCCTTATTTAGTCATCAACAGAATATAATGCCAAAAAAATTATGTAAGGTCTTTATACGTTTTTAATTACTCAAAAGCTGAAAGGATTTAACTCGACAAATGGAGTTCGTAGGGTAAGTTATGTACCACTAACAATCCGAAGTCGGTATCAACAACATTTATGATTTAATCTGGTTTTAAAGTGAAATCTCTTGTTGACATTCAGATAAAATTTAATCATAAGCTAGTACGACTGCAATTATAACATATTTTATTTATTTTCAAATATAATTTAAATTTTCAATATATGAAATTAGTATAAATGAAACTACAACGGGATTATTATAACATACTTGGAATCAACATAGGCAGTTAAGAAAGATTTTAATACCTGTGGTAACATAAGATTATTTTCGATACAATTCCGTCCTTTAATTTGATAAGCCCGGCTTAAAATTCCGGGCATAAAGTGAAAAAAACTTATATTTAATTTTTCGACTAGACTAAGCTCGGTACCATTTGCCATCGGGTTCAAATTAATATTGTTACTAACAATTAATAATTAATTTAATAAAAATTACATTAAACAGTATAAACAAATATAAATAAATAATTTAAAATTTTTTTTTTTTGTATTTTATTTGATTAATAATTTTTTATCAATAATTATTCCTAAATATTTTATTTCATCTACTATTTCTATAATTGAATTTTCTATTTTAACTTCATAATTTTTTCAATATTTAACTCTAACCTATTTATTTTAAACTATTAACTTAATGAACTAAAGTCTTCATTTATTTTTTGTATACATTCTTCTGCAGTATTCCCAACCATATACAGTAATGCATCATCCGCAAATAATAATAGTTTTGATGAGTGAACTGATAATTCAATGTCATTTATGTACATTAAAAACAGTTAAACACCCAATACAGAACCCTGTGGAACTCCGAGAGTGGTACTTAGCGCATCCGATATTAATCCATTAACTTTGGTTTTCTGCTGCCTATTTAAAATAAATTATGCAAACCAGTTTAACTCAGTATCTCTAATACCATACCGTCTTAGCTTAATAAGTACTGCTTCAAACAGCTGTTACAAACGCCCTTTTCAAATCCAGAAAAACAGCTACTATAACTTTTCTCTCATGAAGTGCTATCTTCCAATTGGTAATCATTAAATTTATTAGAGACTCACAACTGTGATTTCTCCTAAATCCTGAATGAAATTCAGAAATAAATTTTTTACCTTCCAAATAAGCTGTAAGCTGGTCATTTACAATTTTTGAAACGATTGTTCTACATATTAAAAGACCTGGTATTATCTCATGTTTAAATTGTATGTGCAATTCATCAAGATCAATTTAAAAAAAAATAAGAATACAAATGTTCCAGATCTCCTATACCTGTTCCAAAACGTACCCATATTACCAGGCTTATTTGCTTGACAGTTAAGCAATTCGCATTTAAAAACAAAAGGAAAAATAAAACTTATCTGATCAGACGGCTTTATTGCTTGTATAATCATTACATGCAAATAATTTGCTTTCAAACTAGTTTTCAGTATTGCATTATAATATTTAATCAATTTTAAATATTACAAGCATTATACTTCTATAACAAAATTTCTTATTTTAACAGTTATACAGAGTATAAAACAGTTATTCAGATAATTTAAAACTCAAACTAGATATTGTTACCAGATACTGTTAAATAAACACTTAATCTAAAAAAAAAAAACTTCAATTAATTGTTTATAAATATAGATGTATATAACAATTTAAAAATATTTATTTAATTTAATTAAATTTAATTACCACAACTTTTAATTAAATTAAACATTTAAAATTTTTATAAAAATAAACAAAATTACAAAAAGTAATTCCACTAAATATATCTAATAAATCTAGGATACGAGTAGTTATCATTTTTCATGTCATTTTTTTTTTAATTCCAATTTTGTGTATGTGTTTTAAATATTTTACCTACATTTTCATTTTACTTTAAATTTTAAATCAAGGAAAATTACTTTAACAAAAAAACTTCTTCCTACATTCAAATAAATTTTCATTTAATTTTCTTTTTTTAAACTTTTTATTTAAATTGTTTTACTTTTTTAACTAATTTTAAAGTTTTTATTTCTAATCTCTTAAAATTTATAATATAAAAATTTCTTCCTACTTTTTCTTTAAATTGTTTTTTTTTTTTGTGTTTTCCTTTTTTTTGCTGTTGTTGTTGTTGTTTTTTTTTAATATACAAAATAAATAAGTAGCGAAAACAATTAAAAGTCATTAAACTAATTTTTAAAAGTGATTTCTACTTTTATATGAAATTTTCCTTCTTATTTTTTTACACCACAGAATTTTTCTTTCATTCATTACTTTTAAACTTAAACTAATTAAAATTTTCTTTTGTTTTTTTTGTTGTTGTAGTTGTTGTAATTTTATTTTTGTTCTTAATTTTCTAATATTTAACAAAAAAAAAAAAATTGTTTATTTTATTTTTCAATTTTCTTTTCCGCAATTTAATTTGGTGCATTTTTACAAAACACAAAACATCCTTCTTCTTTTAAATACACACATTAATATAATACACGAAGTTTTTACGTACATGTGTATATGTTATATTGTAAATACACGAAAATTATATATATGTGTATGAGTAGGTACTTTAAGAACCGCTAAAGGTTATATTAAAAATAATAATGAAATTAAAAAAAAAAAAACAATAAACACAAAAACTAAATAAAAATATTCTTGAAACTTATTCAAGATTTCATCGAAACTATAAAAAGAATATAACGTCATATATAAGAATAAGTATATATATATATATATATATACATATCCTTATATTATATAAGGACTTGAAGGAAGAAGATATTAGAAATAGGAAAATTTTAAAACTTTGTATAGGTACCTAACTAATATGTTTAGAAAATCAAAAAAAAAAAAAACTATATAAGAAACTACTTAATGTTTCCTTATTTTTTAACCAGGTAATAACATATAACAATTTTTTACCTCTTATCGACATCTAGTGCATCTTTTCTTTTACAAAAATGTGTAAAAAAAAACAACAATAAAATAAAAAACACTTAACTTAAAATATAAACAATAACAAATCCTTATAAAAGTTAAGTTTTGTATACAAGTGTCTAATATAACAGTAAAATCCTTTTTGTTTCCGTATCATTTTTAAAATTTTTTTTTAAAAAACTTGTAACGAATGGAAAATAGAATAAAAGTTTTTATAAAAATAACGGTAGTTACATTTTACTACATTAATTTTGTATTAAGGAAAAGAAAAGAAAATATTTTGATCCTTAAAGTATGCAATTTAGTCTTAAAAATATTTTGATCCTTAAAGTATGCAATTAACTCTTAGAAATATTTAAGTATTCTTAATATTAATTATAGGTGTTGTAATTGTTAAAAAATGACTTATAAATTGATGGAGTGTGAGTTCAAAGCCTGGACATGTCGTACGAGCTAGTCTTTTGTAATTTTCCCAACTGCTTCAAATTAAATATTAATATTACGTGTAGTATATAGGTTCTACTAGAAAATCTGTGAGTATATTTTTTGAAATATGATGATCCGACTATTGAATTCCAATATATATGGATGATTAAAAAAATACTAATTGATTTTGAAATTTTAGGACCATTTGTGTTTAAATAAAGACCAAGTTAATATTTTTATAGACAAATCTCATTTGAAAAGAGACCAAAAGAGTAAATATAATATGAATCAAAAAAATAATATTACTTAATGTATCGAAAAATTATAAGACCTTAGTAAGCGATACTGTTAATGATATTGCAAAATCCTAAATATAAAAGTGCTATTAATAATATTACATATACCTTTTCAGCACTTCCTGCCTTTTTTTTTTATTATTTCAATATTATAGATTACCATTTAGAAAATTTGTAATTTGGCTTTAATAATTTTTCTAATTTTTCTCATATTTTCAATGTAATTAGAATGGTCCTTATGAAATATTCTGATATAACTTGCTTAATTCGAATAACTTGCCTTACCCTTTGTACTTATAGCAGACATATTCTAACTTTTTATTTAGTTTAAATAATACCTGAGTTCTATGTCTTTCTAGTCACCGATATCTTCAATAGTAACTTCCGCTAAAACTGAAAAAAACTTAATGTCAAGAAGGAAGATTCTATGAGTTATATATAGTGATTTATTTAATAAGACTTATTGTTATACATATCTTCATAATAAAAAGATTCTTCTAAATAAACATCTTTTAATAGTTTAGAATTAAACACCAACCTAATTTTCACTGACTTTTCCGCAGAGCTTCAAACTTCTGCCCCCTTAATAAAAACATGAAATGCCACAAATGAAAACAATTAATTCAATCAAGACATTTTACTCACAAGATGAACAGACAAAAATTCCAAATATTATTTTCTACCTTTAAAATTTTCATTTTAAAATCAAATACTTATACAATATATGGCACACTGCAAGGCATTGAATTTGCATTCTCACTTTATCAATTTTGAAAAAAAGAAACATATAAATATTTTTACTATAAAAATGGGTGGTATTTTTAAACAAAATCTCAACAATATTAAAAACAACTACACCCTAACACCCATTTCAAACCCTAAACATTATTTTCTAATAAAAAAAAAAGAAAACTAAAAACTACTAAACATTCAGTACTTCCTTATTACAATCTTCAAAAAAAAAATAAAAAAATAGTTGCAAAGTTAAGTGTTGCAATTTTTCTTCTAGTACAACGTTAAGATCCTCTTTTAGGAAATGAAAGTAAAGAAAGATTTAATACCATAAGGGGAAATAAAGTAAACTTTATATTGATAAATTTTTACTTTTCTTATTTTTTTTCTTGTTTTTATTTTTTTTCATTTAGGAAAGAGCTCTGAGCTGTTGGTATAATTAATTTCAACAAAAATACCTATTTATAAAAAATATATTCGAAAAATAGAAAATATTTTTGTATAAAAACCCAATAAATATGCGTACAGGTGATACATTACATCCAGGTAAAACAAGGCAAAAAACAAACTAGTATAAGGAAAAGGAAAGTAAAAGAAACATTTTAAGTACAAGTATCATAAATAAGATATTGTAGTATTTTACCCGAAAATGAAGTAACGATATGCAAAAAGTTTACCAATTGATAAAAGTGAATTACTTTTTTATTGATATTAAAAATAAAAGAAAACAGGGATGTTGCCCGATGTTTAAGGGTATGTTGATTAGAAAGAAATTTAGTATAAGCTTTCTATTATTTTTTTTTTCGGGTTTCCCTTCCTAGAGGAAACATAGGGGTTCCACAAGCTTCTATATCATACCCTGTCTGCACGGAACTAGTTGCTTTATTTCTGCCCATGTCTTCCACAGCTTTCAATTTCTTTTGGACTGATCTTCTCCAAGTTATTTTTGGTCTACCTACGTTTACCCGCGAGTTTTTTGTGCGGGTTTCGATCAAGCGCTTGACGCGCAATTTTTTTTTCCTTTTCCAAAGTGTGGAGCTTTTCATCTCCATCTCTTTTTTGTTATTTGACAGAGTACGCTTTCTTGCCTTGAGATGTTAAATAATTCCCTTATCCGTAAGGTATTGTTCGGAGGCATTTATTTTCAAATACTTGTAGCTTTTTTATTGTTGAGTTTTTAAGTAACTAATATTTCGTTGCCGTAGACAAGGATTGGTTGTTTTCGTGACACTGTTTAATTGTGGAAATCTCCAGATTGCCCTAAGTCTCTTGAACGCCGTTCTTGTGGAACTTATACTAGTTTAAATATCTTCTTCAGCTTCTTCGCAAATGATAAGGATAATAATTGTTCAATATAGATAAATAGCATAAATTAAACAGAAGCTTTTTTCGTTACTTGTTGTCTTTTTTTTTAAATATCTAATATGTTATAAAAACTAAGTTTAAATAAGATGCTTGTGTAACATGGAAGTGTACCATTTCAGTGTATTAGTACTACTGACCGGATTGCTTAATTATTTCTAAAGTAACTTGGTTTAGTTTTACAAATACAGCTTTTTGTCTTACATAAAAATTACTTCACAAATAAATTGACTTAAATTTCTTCAGGGACTTTCTACAACACTAGGGTTTGCAATGCTATCACTATTGCAGTCAACGTCCCATATTTTCATAGGGAATCCTGAAAATACAATTATCATCATTAAAATGTTCACATAAGAACTGTAATGAATATAATATATCTATACCCTTTTAATTATTATATTAATGAAATACTGATACCCTAAAAATATAAAAATTATACGTCCCTGATATTTTAATTTTATTAAATACCAATTCTACTTACGTAAGTGTTTGAACTTTCAAGGAAAAACTATTAAATTGCAAGAAATTTTATTATTCACTTTTTGAAAAAAAAAAAAAATAAACAAAAAAAAAAAAAAACATTGAGATTTCACCTCTTACGTATTTCACCTCTCTTGAAACCATAAACTTTTTAAAAAATACAACTTAAGACAAAAATGTTTTTATTTTTCATACACTCGAAAAACTTTTCTAAAAGAATATACATATATTATCTAACATATATTTATATAATAATAATAATATGTGTGTATAATATCGTTAGTATACGTACTTGAAGATATTTTTATAAGTATATGAAATTGAATAAAATATACTTTAGTATAATAGTGTATGTATAGGATTTAACTTTTTGTAAGGAAGATGTAATTAAAATATATATATATGTACATGCATATATATATCATATATTTATTTAATATATTATATATATGACAATAAATAAGTAAAGATAACAAAATAGAAAACAAAAGTCAAGAATGATTAAGTTAGATTTAATAATTGTCTTTTGTTTGTTATATCTTTAGGGTGCCAGGTAACATTTATAATTCAATTTTTATTTTTGGTAACATTTTCGAAGAATTTTAATTTTAAAATTTTTTACCTTAGAAATATTAAGAATACTGTTATAAAAATTAATTACTTATATATTTATGTAGAAAAATGTTAATTTAAAGTTGAAAATTAAAATATTTAATATAAATTAATGTTAATGTATTTTTTTAAATATTTAATAATTTTCAAAGGAAATTAACACAGAAATTGCTCTTAAATACATTTAAATAAGACAGTTTGAACAGTTTGAACAACAGTTTAACCGTTAAATTCAAATGCTGAATGTTCCATAGGTACACATGTTGAAACAAGAGAGAGAATAAAGGAATTTATATTACATACTTATAGCTAGAATTGATCTTATAAAACTCCAAACACAATTACTACATAACGCGTTGGACTGTAGTAACTACCACTATCTTCGTTTTGGTAATTAGAAGTATCTTCACATCATGTAAAAATATTTAAGGTTTCAAGTAGATGCAGTAGAGACAAGTATATACAAGTCTATTTGTTTTCTCATATTATGTTGTAATAACTTTGTATCAGACAAATACAGTATGTCATTTTCTGTGAGTTATATTTTTAAATCAAATTATTTGGTTTTTTTCACTCTTGTCAGAATTCGAATGCGTCCCGTTCAAATAGAGGTTGACAGTCTAACAAATGTGCTACCTAGATATTAAATTGGAAAATTTATTGAATTTAATTGTAAATACATGTAATATATACATTTAATCTCGAATTAATTTCTAAAATTTCAAAGTTCAATATTTGTATTTCAAATAGTATGGAATTTTTATATAAAAGAACGGTTAGTTGTGTCAAAACAAATATTTGACAATTAAGTGTCATAATTTTACAAACCTTTTAAAATTTGTAAAAATTTTAAAGTATAATTTTTTGTGTATAAAATAGTCTGAAGTTTCAGGTGAATTAACACCACATATTTTCTCACAATTATATCAGAGGATAAGTAAATATATTTTAATTTTAGCAAATGAGGTGTAGAGTTGTATTACTTAAATTTAGCTAATACTGATAATTAAACTAATAAGTAAATTAACATAGCATCAGATGAATCACTGTTCCCAATTTAAGCTTTTAAAAAAAAACAACATATAAAAACGAAATAGAATTTAAAAGTAATACAGAACATAGAAAATCTTTCGTCATGTTATTCAAGAGATATTGAGATAAATTTAGTGCATTACCATTTAAAAAAGTATACACACTTTCAATTTAAGGTTTAAAATTTTGAACTAATGAATCATACTCAAATATGGTATATGATTAATCAAAGTCATGTGTAACAAATAATTTACCTCTATTCTTATATGACAGGATTCTTTTATCATAGGTAGCTCTTAGATTTATTGTATGATTATTCTAACTGTTCTAAAGTGAGTAAAGTCAGTAGATAAAATTTTCTTTCAAAAAGTTCAATGTTTGTATAATTTATAAATGTTTGTAAATTTATATAATAATATCTACAAATATATTTTTATACAATTTCTCTAGACCTATTTATTAAATATATGATCTAATCGTGGTTTGAACCTAAGATATTGGTTTGAATCTAAGGCGCTTAAGGTTAATGCTTAGTTGCGTCATCTATTATTTAACACAAAAGTTATGTATATTTCTTAAATTAATTTATTTTATGTAACGACAACTACAAATATATACTTATACAATTTCTCTAGACCCATTTATTAAATATATATGATCTGATCATGGTTTAAACCTGAGATTTTGGTTTGAACCTATGACGAACCTTAACTACAACGTCAATTTAACCAATTTTGACTCTTAACCATTACGTCAGCGGTAAGATATTTTACTACTATACACGGAAATAAATAAAACTATTATCATACTTATATTTAAAAGACTTTGTACCTACATAGAAACAGATAAATGGAACGGTATTAAATATACGAGAATGGATTTAATATCTCCTCAAATTTTTTTAACTTTTTAATTCATTATTATTATTTAAGTGTAGCTAAAATACAAAATGCAAATAAATAGTGAATGCAAAATAGAAAGGAAACTCCAAACTATTTGTATTGACTAGATTAAAATCAAATTCACGTCCATTTCTAAAGAAATTTCGATTTTATAAATTTTTAAAGGATAACAGAAAGTTAAAAAAAAATGTATTTTTCCCCAAAAGTTTTATTTTATTTAAAATTTTAAATAGAAAAAGTTTCCTGTTTCCTTTTATACAAAAAAAAAAAAAAAAATTCACCCTGTATCCTGTTAAGTGTTTTATTAAACTTAAATTAGCAGACTATATTATTAAGTGTTAACTTTTGAACAAAATTCCAAAAACAAAAGGACGATACAATTTTATACATAGTAAAAGATATGTTGTAGCACTTTTATATTGACTCTGAGTCTTGATTCTGTATTTTTTTTAAAGGAGTCTTAAAATCTAGGAGTCATGTTGTTAAAATAGAGTCCCCAAAGATATAATATAAGAAATTAACTTTATACTTTAGTTTTGCTCGCTTTTGTTTTTTTTTTTATAAAAAACTTTAAACTTAAATTAAACTATAAAATACTTAAGTGGAATTTTTTTTTTAAGAAAGTCCAATTTTTAAAATAATATCATTTTGATAGTAACTATATTTAATACAATAGATGTCGTTAGAAGTTTTATTATATTTTGGTATGGAATTTTTGTTTTCGTGTGCTTTAAACTATTTTGTTTAAAAAGTTAAATTACAGTTCTTTCTAAAGTAAATTAACTATAAGAATATATTATAATATGTAAATAAATAAAATGGGGGTTTTGTTTCTTAAATTTTTTTTTTTTAGCTGCAAAAATGTAAGACTAATAAAATTTTTAAAAATAAAATGAGCTGGTGTTTATATAATTGCAGTCGTTTAAAATACAAGTAAAACATTTATCTTAAAAATTATATGTAAGCTTTGAACTATCAGGAACTTGTGGAAAAATTTTTCAAGTTTAAAATTAAATAAATGTCAGCTCTTGTTATACAGTTTAAATTAAGCTTCTTCTGGTACAGACCTCGCGTAAAATATTATCTTCTAAATCCATAACACATAGGAATTTTACATGACGGAAAAATTGTCGAGACTTTTAGTGTCCGCATTTTGAATGTCAGAATCGAGAACTTCACCTCACACAATCTCTTCAATTCCAATCCAATGTTTATGCAAAAAAATCGTTTAAGTTCCTTATTGTTGATTATTTGATTTAATACGAAATTCTTTCTTTTATATCCTTTCTTTTTTAGCCTTAAATTTGTTTTTAAGAATTTTTCTTTCAAATATTAGGAGGTAATTTTATTTTGGAATGGGAAGCCGTGTCTATCGACTTGGAAACTGATTTTCGGGACGTGCAATGATTGCGAAGTCGGCCTGTTCAAATTTAGCTATATAGACTTCTTCATACAGATAGTTTCTTACTAATAACACCTATGGTGCTACATTGTACGGCTTGGGATTTTGTTTCCCAAAGGCTAGATGATGGAAAATCTTAAAATAATTTAACTGGTCGTCCTGGTAGAGGATTATTAATATAGCTAAACAGTATAAAATAATCTTAACAAAAGTCTGGGATACAGAGTTTTGAATAAGGTTATCATATTTTTGAATTTGAGAGTCATGAATTAGGTTAGAATTTTTATTTAGGAAAATAAATGATTATTTTATTAGTCATACTGAAGCTGATAAATATAACTGGCGCAATAGCACCCAAGTCACTGTAAAAAGCAATTATATTTTAACTATTAACATGATTTACCGTGATCCCTATTTAACTGTCAGTTGTCAGTATGATCACAATCTGTAAGGAACAACTTTATCTAGATCCTATTTTAACATATTAACAATTAGACAAGCGGACAGTTAAAATGAAAATAATTTTGTATTTTGTTAAAATTGAAGCACTTTAAAAAACCAATTAAAAAATATAAAAAGCTTTTGTACTATTATCGTGTAAAAAAAAACTGATTAAAAAGTATTTAAGAAGAATATAAGAAAAAAAAAGTATTTATTTTTATAGGTTACAATATTTTAGAATCCAGGTGTTAAAAACATAAATTTGTTTTAATTGCTTTAATATCTCCTGAGAATTTAAGAGTAAAAACTTTTTCTAATAAATAAAATATGTTTGCATGTGCATACTTATACATATGTTTATTATGCAAAATATAATTATATTTATCTACGAGTATTGTAATTGATGGTACAAGTTTAAAATTAAAAATTTAAATGCATTTTAGTTGCAGCGTCTAAAAAGAACTGAAAAAATACGAAAATTACAAATTTTATAAGTCGATTTAAAATTCTAGAAAGCATTAACGAAACCACAAGAGTTTAGAATCTTAAAATTTTACTTGTCTTTTAAAATGTAATTTTGTATTTTAATTAATATGAGAATATTGTCATGATAATTTTTTAGATAAGAAAGAACAGAAAAAACTAAATGATCAAAAATAAAAGTTTAGTAGTACAGTAGTTAGAGTGTAACCCTTACATGCTAGAGGCAAGGGTTCAAATTCCAGTAAAGTGAAAAAATTGTTGCCTAATTCTCGACTCAACTCATCTCATCTAAATTAATGGCCTAATCAATAATTAATAGCTATTTGTCTTAAATAAAAAATACAGTTATATAACAATATAAACAAATAATTTAATTGAATAATATAACTCACAGATATATAGAATACTATATAGTGCTAACACAAAATTATCGCAATATAAACAAAATAGATTTGTTTCTATTGAAAATCCAAGACATTTCTAAATGTTATAAGGCATAGTACTACCTCATGTAAATTGCATGTGGAATTCATTCGATCAATTCTAATAATATGAATATAATACTTCCCCCCAATTCCGACTAGCCGACTAGTAAGGCTGTTTAGCCTATAACAATAAACCGTTAGGATGTAAACAAAATAATAAAAGAAATAAGCAAAAGTCTAGGATAGAAGTTGTTTTGCTAAATGTTGGTAATCATTTAAAGACATAAAAGTTTTTGTTACATCATAATCACAGTACTAATGATACGAATAGCACTGTTTTATTTTTGATTTAGGAATAGAAAGATGTTTTCGGGTACTTTTAATGTAAGTTGGAATTTGGTAATTAATTAATAACATAATATTTTCTATTTAAGATTCAGGTGAATGTAAGTTTGAAATAGAAGAAGATTTGGACAGTATTATATAATATCATCTTTTGGAATCAAAAAAATATTTCCAAGTTTTGCATTAATTTTAATACCTTTAATATTTAATTCGGTTAAAACGTAAACAAAAAACAACATCACTTGTGCACTGCAAACAAATTTTGAATTTAAAATATGTATTTACAAAAAGTTAATGTCAAAAGCGTTAAAAGCAAGCGAGTAATTGAAAATTTTTCAATTAAAAATTTTCCAGACATTATTTCCTTTGCTCGCTTTGTTTATTGTGCCTAGTTACATAAGAAATAATGTATTTTATTGAAGACGTCAAAGCGTAACAAGCAAGCGAGGCATGCAAAGCATTCATTAGGCTTTGACCTTTACTCTTTAAAATTTTAGAAGCGTTTATTTCTGAAGAATATTTCAACAATTTAAAATTGTACAACTCTTACAATAATTTTAATTTTTAAAATTTTTTTATTTTTTTTATAAAATACTCGTACATCATGTAAATTTTCATTTGTGCAAACTTTGAATGCTCTAAAGTAAAGCAGCGCTATATTATTTTTTGGTATAATAAAGCACTGCTTCTGTTAAGTTACAGATAATAAGTTACCTTTGTACTCAAAAATTTCTGAATATATATTATTGTACATCAATGAGATCAATTTCGGCTTTGATATTTTCAGATTTCCTTGTTTTAATGTTCACCTTAGAGAATTTAAAAGAAATTTTATTAAGTGATATGATCGTGTTGAAGCATCGATAAAAGCAACATCAATTTTAAAACTTATGTATTAAATTTTTTAAGTTAATTTAGTATCAATGCTCTCATCACAATTATCACAGTTCCAATATATATGTACCTTTATCTATAGCTTCAAAGATTAAATAACTCTTTTTCGAATTTGTAATAAATATCAATATTTAATCTCATAATACCTTGAAGCTTTTAATTAAATTCAATATAAAATTTCTTCAAATTTTCTATTTATTTAATTTTGTAGGTAATTTTAAAATATCATCCAAAAAAAAATATAATATTAATCATAAAATTTTCCTTAATTAATTAAATGGTAATTCTAAAAAAAACAACACAAACATAAAACTTTAAACTTCGACTTCTTTTAAAATTTTTACTTATTTTTTCCAAACTTTTATTTATCTTTTATAAAATATACATTTTCTTCAATAAAATTAAAAATTAATTATAAAATATAAAAAAAAAATTATTACAACAACTCTTTTTTAAACTTGTTTTAAATTAATTGCTATTTAAAACTTTATCCCTTTAATTCTAATTATTATTATTAGCTGGCATTTTATTACCTCACTTTTACTTGTTTTAAAAATTTTTAAGGGCATCTTCAGTTTTTTCTCAGCCTTGAAAAATTATGCTATAAAAAAATATTTTGTGCTAAAATTACAGCTAAATATTATTAATTTTCAAAGTATATACACTCCCTTCTGAGATTTATTTTAAAATCAAAAAAATTTCTAATCACGTATTAATATTTTCACCTAATATAAAATTTCATAAAATTTTTTTTTTGTAAATTTTCACGCACGTTTTCATTGTTAATAATAATAATAATGGAAATAAAAAAGTTTTTTGGAAAATTTCCAAATTTTTACAAAAAAAAAAAGTTTCTCATCAACTATAACCGAACGGAATGAATAAAGTAATCTTCCATCGGAAAAATAAATGTAAAAGGTTCATAATAAAATAATAAAATTGCGAAGACATCATAAAAAGTCCTACAATCTTCAAAATCCTCCACCTTCGACAATCTCCTACCTTAAACAGTCTCCCATCTTCAGATTCATTTTATATTTAGAAAACCAAAGTTAAAACAAAAACTTTTATTTAATATTATAATTTACAAATTTTAGGGAAATCCCCCCTTTTGCACACTATATTCATTCTATTTTATAATTTTGGTTTTTTTTTTGTTTTTTAAATAAATAATTTAAAAAAAATTCATTTTTAAATGTTTTATGACCCAAATTAATGGATTTTGTTCGCTTATTTGTTTATTCAACGTGTCTACTTCGACATTTGATTGGAGTTTTCGGCAAATGTTGTTTTAAAATAAAAAAAAAACAAAGTTATTTAATTCATCATAAAAAAAGTGTATCGTAAAAAAACAGGCACTAATGTAAGGCTATCACATTATAGGATCATAAAAAACAAAATATAAAAGAATAAAACAACAACTATAAAATAAAGTGTAAACACTTTCTAAACAAATGTTACAAAGTAAAAAGACTTAGAGAACAAACAAATAATAAAATGTTCATTAAAATCATCAAAAAATTCCCTGATGTACAAGATATAATTGCTGAAAGACCCTTATTTAAAATAAGGAAAGGGAACCATTGAACCAAAAATTTGTTAAAAAACGCGTAATTCAAATTATTCTACTAATTTATACTTTTCAGTTGTTTTTTACCTTCAAAATATTACGAATTGATTCGAATTGAAAGACAAAATTCAATTATTATGTAATATTAAACGCCTTCTGATAGGCAATAAAATAAATCAATAAAATTGAATACAAATTCTGAATTTCAATTGAAAAGATTATGTATTTTAAGAATATTAAAATTCAAGGTAAAATAAAATTGAAAAATAATATAAAGATATTATTTAGGTTTTGAACTTCAAATTAAAGGAATTTTATTTTAAAGGAAATGGGAAACAAATTCTATTTAAACCGCTTTTTAATTAACCAAAAAAAAAAGTGAGGGTAAATTTATGTATTTTAATTTATTAATATTCATATCTACCTTTGGTATTTTTCATTGATTAAAATTGAAAGATAGTTATTGTAGAAATTTATTTATTAGATAATTATTGTTCGAGAACTAGATCCTTATACCTTAGAAAAGGATTTCATCGACTGCTCCAATTATATATTTTCTAGTGTCTTTAATTGAGAGTCAAGATATATTTTAATTTATTAACATTACCTTCAATTTTTTCTTTTTTTACAATTTGGCGTGAGTTATTGTTAAAATAGTTTTATTACACAACATAATAATTCGAACAGCAGCTTCATGTATACTTTTAATAAGGTACTTATCGACTGCGCCAGTTATGTAGTTTTTGGTATAAATGGGATGATTATTTCAGAAGTGGTTGTTATTGTTTATCACTTTTCATACGTCTTTACTAATTCTACGAGTCGTTTCCTTCTGTTAATACGAGTTATTTTATTGGTATAATATAGATTGCATACTTTTAGGCGGGAAATTATTTTGTAGGTGTTTTAATTGAGAATAATTTGAAAATTAAAACAATTTTTATTAAAAGCTACCATTCATATAGCCGAAGGTGAAAAAACGTAAGTTAGTAAAACTTTTATGAAAAAATTATGTGAATAACAGAATATACAATTAGACCTTGAAGTATGTAGATTTTAATATATACCTTTAGAAAAAGGTTCTTTTAGGCACTGGACTCGTAAAAACGAATATTGTGAAACTTCAAACTAGTGCATAAAAATATTTTTCAAGTATAATACGAACTCGTGAAGAAAAGAGCTTATGTGGCTAATAGCCAATACCATAATCTTCAATAAAACTAGCTTAATATGGAGGGTAAAGTTAACAAATGCCTAGAGGACAACAGTGTACTTCCATTAAAACTGGAGAATTAAATCATTCAATTTAAAAAAATAAAAATAGAATAATTTTTGAAAAAAATCTCAAAAATAAACAATAAAAATTTAAATTAAAAATAAAAATAAACTGCTTGCAATAAAAAGCCTATTCAATATTCAATTAAGCTATAGCTTCTTTGAAATTAAATTTATTTCAAATTGCCGAAGATCTCTAAACAATGAAGTTTTAAATTTTATTTTCTTCAGATTTCGAAAATTGATTCATTATTGTATTTACAACAGCGATCTTAAGACATAATGATAAAATGTTCAAATTATTTTTACACATTAATTTCCCCCCTAAAAGTATGCAATCTATATTATACCAACAAAATAACTCGGTATTAACAGAAGAGAACCGGCAAATTTAATCAGTAAACACGTACGAAAAGTGATAAACAATAAAAACCAAAAAAAAAAAAATGTAAGCAAATTTTCCTTGAACTCGATAAAAAGAAAAACATTTTTCTTATAAGGTTTTTCATTTTTAATTTAAAGAACTCAGAAAAAATCTTCCTTTTCTCACAGAAAAAAATTAATTTAATTTCTTTTAAAGTAAAATTTACACCAAATTTTCTTGTTTATTTTTCAAAATCTTTTTTTTTTATTTTTTTGTTTTTTATCACTTTATGAGACTAAAAAAATGATTTGATAATTGAAAAATTTTCTTTTGTTTCTTCAGATATTTTTTGCTAAATTCAGTAGTGCTAGGAATTCTGAAAATTTTATACTAAATATATACAGAACATTTTAATGAATAATAAATGACGTACATTTCCAAAAAAAAGGAATGTTCAAAATAAAAAAAAATTAAGAAAGGATTTTAATTTTTTTGAACATTATAATTTAATGTCCTTAAATTAATTAACTCATTAGAGTACAGTAACAATCTGAAAACAAAAAACAGACAATGCCAAGATGAGTTAAAGTTACCTTGAAAGTAAAAATATTCTCTAACCATCACTTAAAAATTTTTGTTTTTTTAATTTGCCTAATTTTTACCTGTACTACGTTTTATTTTCTTGTAAAGGTCTTCAGCTCTTCTTAAAATTCTTTAAATAAAAAAATTTTAATACACAGAGTGTCTCATAAACGGAAGGTGATAAGAGGAAAAAATTAGATGTATGGAAATTGCATGATGGGAGCAGTAGTTGTGCACCGTTTTTGAGATTGACAGTACAAATTTTTGCACTCAAATAAAATTCATAAGCCCAGCAGTTTCAAAGTGGTGAGTCTGCAGTTATTTTGAGAAACTATCCTTTTGCAGTTTATATAGAAAAGAATATTTGTAGCTTTTCAATTAAATATTTCTCCGTCTCTGACTTTTAAATCCCATATTCAGCACTGCGGAAGATATTTTTATACTTTTCTTCAAAATTAATCCGATAGACAGAAGTTTTAATATTTCAAGAAATTTTTAAAGCCCAATATCCTTAAATTGTTACTTTTTAAGACTGTAAATGGCATTAGACTATATTTCATTTCTTTTTATATTATTTAACTGTATTTTATTTGCTTGCATTCTCACTTCACCATATTTTATTTCCTCTTGTATTTGTTTTGAGTGGGCGACCCTGATTTTACTCTAGAATGACTTGAAATGACATCTTCTCGAGTATAATCCAACACTAGAATGCCTCCAAACTCCACTATCTCGTGTATAGAAACGATAAATGTATGTATATGTTGAAATGAAATACAGTCAAATGATAATATTAGGCCCTTGCTAAAAATACAGTCATATGATACTTAAGACAAATGATGACTCACTTCTCGTCAAAAACGCAGCACAGTTAACTTTCCTATACTATACTCTTCTTAAGAGACCTTACTTTGGTACACACTGTATATTAGAGTTTTAAATATTTTATTTTGTTAATTTTTTATTCATCCTTGTGTCCTTGGCATTTTTCTTTTGATTAATAAAATAACTGTATATGTGATAAGTTTAACTTTTTTATATCATTATATAATTAATTTTGACAAGAACAGAAAAAGGTCCTGTCGTTTTGATGTATGATTGTTTATATTTTTGTATATTTTAATATGACCATATGTATTATGGTCCATTATAACGCACAAAGGTAAGCACTCTTCATGTGCATTCCTTTTTTACAAACATTTTATTTTTTTTTAAATGATTTTAATCAAAATTATATTACATGAGACAGGTAAAACATTTTAATTTATAATAAAAAAAAACTAAGAAAGAAAACAACAACAAGTGGTCGTCCTTTTTTGGATTTCAGTTGAAATCATGTGAAATATTAAAGAAATCAAGAGGAATTTTTTCGAAATCTTGAGTTTGTGTTCATTCCAAAAAAAAAAGAAATTAAAACAAGGAAAAGAGAGTAATATAAGTAAATAAAAGCAGGGTTATTATATTTCCTTCTCTCTCTGTCTTATGTTTTTTTTTAATTGTTCTTTTTACTGTTATTTTTTTTTTTTTGCTCTGTGATACCATGCTGTTGTCATTTTTCATTGGACATTTTTTTTTTAATAAAATACATAAGACTTTTGTTTTTGGTCTTATGGTCTATGGTATGTATACCTATGATTTAACTACCGGTTATTTAATGTACCTTTAAGGAATCTTAAGGTTAGTTTTTCCTTCTTATTTATTGTACAATAAAAAGGAATAAAAAAAAAAATAAGTATCTTAAAAATTTTTCACATCAAGACATCAAAACAAAAATATAAAAAAAAAAAGTAAAACAAACTCTATTAAAAACACAGACACTAAAGTAAAACAGCAGGACGCCTAAATAAATATACTGTTAAATATTTTCTTGATCTATTTTTAACTAAAAAAAAAACATAGTGTCATTTTTTTTTTGTACTTACCTGTTAATTTTATTAACACCCACCCGTTAAGAAAATAATATTTGTATAAATATGTATATATTATATATTAAAAGATATAGATATATGTATATAATTTGATATATGTATGCGTATAGTTAAGTTTAGTACTGAATATACAGTACTAATAGGATATGGTAAATTTTAATTTACAAAAAAAAATTGAGGAAGTAAGAAATTCTAATGTAATTATAATTACAGTTGGAAAAAAAATGTTGGAAACAATTCCTTCACCTTTTGTTGAAATTCATTTTATTTGATTCAAAATTATTTTCGGGCCGAATATAATACTAGAACTATTAAAAAAATCGTAGAATAAAATACACGGTACGTCCATAATATTCATCATTTCATATATTTTCCTATGCTCAATAGTATTTAATTATTTTACACATTACTAATAAGTTCATCAATATTTTTTTTTTGTCGAAACAACTGTCTCTTTATCTACAATAATTCTGAACTCAAAAACTATGAACAGCTCTCAATTTCAGAATATTATATAGAACACGATTTCTACCCAAGTTTTATCCATAGAAATAATTGAACCACGGCCTAAGTGTATGCTAACTATTACCAATAATACTATCCTTCAACATTAACAATTGTTCAACTAAAATAGCTGGGAACTTAAGATTATTCTTCTTATTATCTTTTTAGGAAGACTTCTACTTATTATTAGAATATATAGAAGCCCAGTTATTAATCAAATAAATTTCTAAAACAATCTGTCGGTCAACAAACGTCAAAAACTGAATCGCAGTTTTAAAGATGGAGCTATATGATTCGATTTCGAAAGTTCATTTTCACTTCATTGTATATCTCAATCTGAATATTAGAGTGTGCCTTACTCATTTATATTTAAGACTATCATTCCAAATTAAATTAAAAATATTGCTATAACTGTTATATTCGCAACCTATTTAACAAAAATAGATCTGTTCTATGGTTTGATCCAGAGGAACAGTAACGAATTTCTAGAATATGTTTTTATTTGGAACCAATGCTACAAACCTTCTTCGTGACCATCGTAAAATACTCACGGGAAAACTGTTTCATTTCGAAAATTCAATCATTAAATAATGGTTATCTCGAAGCTTTAATTAAGTCATTTAAAACTAAAATATTAGTTATAGCTTTAATTGAAATGTATGCAGAAATTTTTAATTTTCAAATTTTTCTAGCAAAGACATTAACCAATTAACAAAAGTGTTAATTAAAATATTTTCTAAAGAATATTCTAATAATAATTTTCTTAATAGTTCAGTTACGAATCTTAGATTTCAATTTAAATATTTAAAAAAAAACAAGTGATATACATTAGAAATCTGTGCTACAGAATTTTTCCTGGACTACTCAGTGATCAGGAATTAGTTATTTTGCATAATGAAACAGAATTGCCACAATTGCATACAAATGTTTCATTTCCAACCATTTCAATTTGTCAATGAAAAATATTATGACGCAATACCAACCTTTCTCGGGTTCAAATCTTGTTCGAATCATATCTAATAAAAAAATATAGAGTATATTACAATAATTTAATAAAAATTCCAAATGTCAAATAGGCAAAGGATTAATATTATCAGGCAATATTTATTATTGTCTGGTACTAGAAATAAATAAATAAATAAATCAAACCTTAAAATTAATTTATATTGATTTAATATTCTGAATGACAGCAAAACTTTTGACAGATTAAAATAACTGACGTTTCCAAGTTTGCTTTAACTATTACCATACTACTTTAATAAATACTTTAATTAAAATAAATGTATTAACAGACAGTTAAATTGCAATAAATTAAAAAAATTTAAATTATACCCTAACAGTATATAATTCATACCTTTATTACGTACATACATACATAATATTTAAAGTTAGTAATGTTTAAAGAAGTAACAAAAAAAAGTTAATAGAATATTATTATATACAGTATAAAGAAGTTAAAAAAATAAAAGAATCAAAAAAAAAAAACTACAATATAGAGAAAGATAATGTTGAACAAGATTTAAGATGAAGTCATTAAAGGAATCTTAATTACTGCCTTTTGACCCTAAAATAATACCGCTTAATTACACAAAGGATGTATTTAAAGTTAAAGAGACAAGTTAAAAAAAAATTCGTATAGCATTTTTATAATAATATTGTAGCGAAATAATGTCAAAGAGAATTATGTCATATTTTAATAAGTTTTTTTTTAAGATATTTTATACATTTTTGTTGCTATTTAATGTTAGGTTAGGTTAAAAAAATACTTCTCTCTTCTTATTTCATTTTAATGTAATTATCCTTTGGCATAATAAAATATGTATATAATGTATGTATATGATGTAACTTATTATTAGATTGTATGTTTTGAACTTAGAAACCCTAAAAAAAAAAAAAAAGAAACAAAAATCAGAGTGTATGTAAAGGGCAAAAATAGAGAATGAATAAATAAAAAAATATAAAACAATTTTTCTTTATTAAACCATTACAATGATTTATAATTATTGCTATTTAGGTATAAAGATATTAAATAAATAAGTAATATATATATCTATAGGTATACATTTTTGTAGACATATAAATTTATATAGAAAAATTTATTGAACGAAGGATATTCCAATTAATTTAATCTCTTGTTGTGACAATGAACAACATACAAGAAAAAAATAGAGAAAAAAACACAGTTTGAAGGTAAATATGGAAGGTCTAATGTCAGGCAAAAAATTACTAAAAATGTAACATTTAATGAAATTTTAATTAACACATGAAGCCAAAGATTTTTAGTAATAAATTATAAAGTAACAGATTATTATGTATCAAAATGTTTTTTTGATGCCTAAAATTATGCAATTATTTTAATTTATATTTTCTTTTGCCGCCTTTAGGCGAAAATTCATTTTTAATGATTGTTAGGTAATATATTGTTTACTTAATTTTATATTTATTAAGGCTAATATGTAATTTATTAATTTTAGAAGGTCGTCTTTGACTGATTATTGTAAAGTTTATTGAGCGGATAATTGTCTTGAGAAATCTTAAAGTTGACCTTGAAGAACTCTTTAACCGATAATATTATAGAGTGTAAGTAGTAGAAAATTGTATAAAGGAATTTAATTTAATAACTGAGGTTTTTAGAAGTTTGAGATTTAAATTTGAAAAACTAGTTTGGAAGTTCTTCAAAACTCACTGGATAATCCATGCGATTCAATTTTACTAGAAAATGTGTCAATGAAAATTAAAAATATTAAAAATAAATTGGCTATTAGGGGTCTACAAATATAAACCTCTTTTGCATATAAAGTCTAGATCTTGGCTCTTGGAATTTCTGAAAATATATATTAATACACCATTAATTACATTTTTGTTTTTGATTGGACTTAATTACTTTAAGAAAAATTAAGATAATTTAGTTAATTGAATGGAATCAGTGTAAACTGAATGAATAAACATTTTTGATGACTTTATTATGTTATCAATTATACCACAATTTCGAGAATTTTGAGATCTATGCATTTTTAGCACATTTTCAAAAAATTTTGTAAAAATGTGCCTATATAGCTTCACTCTGTCCGTCCGTCTGTCCGTCCGTCCGTCCGTCCGTCCGTATGTTTACAAAAACTTTTACACCGTTTGAAATAGAGTAAAGAAATTTTAAACACGGGTAGGTATTGCAAAAAAAATAATTTCGTAGAAGAATTTTTTTCTGTAGCCCCACCTGTTACGGGGCTACAGCCCCCCAAAGTTGAAAAAAGCCCTATATTTAAACTGTTATAACAAGAGTTGTGTTGGATATATTTTCAATCTGAAAACGGCAAACGATAGCTGGTTTTATAAAATTTATAAAATTTTAAAAGGCAAATGTTTAAGGTTGCCATACGGTACTAAAATTTAACATTACACAAAACTCAATTTTCGCAAAAATTTTGGCCACACATATCTTCCGAACGGTTCAAGCTAGGGTCTTGAAATTTTGGAAGAAGTTAGATACTCAAAAATTAGTAGGAATCGGTTAACAAAATTTTTTTGTCACGCCCCCTGTTTAGGAGCTATAAGGGCTCGAAAATTGAAATTTTGCTATTTTTAAACACCTGTAACTTGAATACCTGTCCAAATTTTTTTTTAGTGATATACAAAATTCAAAGCTCTATAATTATATTTCAACATGTGTCAAAGGTTTTTCTTAATTTTGAAGGGTTACGAAGCTACAGCCCCTGCAAATTCCAAAAAAGCCCTATATTTAAAATGATATAACATGAGTTCTGTTAGGTTTATTTTCAATCGAAAAACGGCATAAGAGAGCTGCTTTTATAAACTCAACAAAAATATGTTGATCAAATTTATAGGGTTGCCATATGGTACTAAAATTTAGCATTATATAAAACTCAATTTTTGCAAAATTTTTCGTCCCACATATCTCTTAAACGGTTTAAGATAGGGCCTTGAAATTTTGGGAGAAGTTAGGTCCTCAAAAGCTAGTAAAAGTCGGTTAACAAAATTTTTTTGTCAAGCCCCCTGTTTAGAAGCTATAAGGGCTCGAAAATTGAAATTTTGCTATTTTTAAGCAAATGTAACTTGAATACCTGTCCAATTTTTTTTTACAATATACAAAATTTGAAGGTCCAACATTATATTTTAACATATGTTAAAGGCTTTGCTTAAATTTAAAAGCGGTTCCTTAAACTGAAGAAAGTGTCTCTCAGTTTTACTCATTTTTGCTTAGATAATAAAATTCTAAGAAAAATTCCAAATTTTGGTTTAATTCCTAGAAACTACAAAAGTGGAGAGGGAGGGGGGGGGGGTAAGATGAAGTTAGGTAATAGGGCTTAAAAACTAAAAATTTACTGTTCTTATAGGTAAGCAATAACTTAGTCACCAACTTATATATTTCCTAAATTAAACGTTAATATTGAAGCTTCAACATTATATTCCGATAAAATACTTAGTATGAAACACTTTATTATTTTGGAAATGTGCTTTTTTAAAAACCCTTGGTTTTTTATCATCACTTGTTTAGAAATATTTTTAAGACAATTGGCATATTACTTTTTTAAACTTAATAAACATTTTCTTTTATCGATACTCTATAAAAATATTTTATTTATTTATTTATGAATTCAGTCAGTCCTTTTCAGGTGTGCCTGATTTATATTTTATATTATGATATAAACTATTATTAATATATTTATAAATTATATCTTTTTATATGAAAATATAATATCATGGATACTTTACAAAATTATATAATAAGAAAGCTGGATTAAAAAAAAATAAAATAATTGAGAGTAAATTGTTGTATTAAGACTAACTGAAAGAAGAACTGTCTCCCATTTCAGCAATTTACTTTTATACTAAAACACTTTTAAATGCAAAAGATCTACCATCAATTTTGTGTTCATGAAAATTTTCAATATTTTAAGCTTAAAAGTTTTCAAACATTAAAAGATCTTCCTTATAACAGCAATTTACTTTTATATTAAAACAGTAACAAACTCCCAAGATCTACCTGCAATTTTTTTTTCTACATTGTAGGGGGCCTAGTACTACTTTAATAAAAGTAAACATTGGAAAAAATATTCCTTCTTATTTTATTTTTTTTTCAATTTTAAAGAATTAATAAATTCGATTTTTTCGTTAAAACTTAAAAGTAACTTTAAATCCTTATATCTCTGTTAAATAATTTCAATATTCCATTTCAATTAATTTAAAGTTTAAACATAAAATTGAAAATAATTTTGTATTATAAAATACAAAAAATTATGTGATTAAAATATTAATGCAATTTACAGTATCAATTTGAAAACTTGTACAGATTTCTGTCAAATTATGATTTTACTGTCAAAATATATTGTGAATTATTCTCTGACATATCAGATAATTCTAAATATTTGTTTTTTTCTAAAAACAATTAGTTGCTGTCATAACCGGAAGAAACGAATAAATATAAAATGTTTAGTTGTGTTACTAAAAATAGAATATTGCGTGATTTTATTAATATAATATCATTCAAATCAGCTGATCTAAATTATATCAAATAAATTAAATGATAACCTAGAAATTTCTTCATAACATGATATGGCTTTAATTAAGCATCAAATCAAAAAATAATGTAAATAAAATTCTTAAATAAAAAGAAAAATGGTTTTTTTTTTTTTTTACTTAAAGAATCACATTCAAGGTTAGAAAATTGTTTACTTTAACATTCACCATCATAGATATTATTAATACCTAGAACTTAAATAGTAATAATAATACAAAATAATAAATAAATGTCAGTTATTTTTTTGGATGTCGTTATATGAATTGAAGTTGTTGAAATTTCGTTCCTTATTGAATCATAGTACACCTAATTCTGTTCTTACGCGGAAGATATGATCCACGAAAATGCGCGTAAAATTGAAAATCGCGTAAAAAAATCATTTTTTCTTGATAAAATTTTTTTTTTTTTTGAATATTAAATTTGATCGCGTAAAGAGAGAATTGCATAAGTTTTTTTAGATAGCGTTATTTTAAATTCGCGCAAAAAAGGTATTAAATTTATTTTGCTACATAAAAATATAAACACATTTGAACACACAGATTGGCTATTAATTTAATTTGGGCAAAAACCAAATTGATCTTGAAATACACAAATTTAATTTGATAAGAATGAAACGATATTTGAGCAAAATTTAATAATTTTTTAACATTTTATTGTTTTAGAGCAAAAACTTTTTTCAAAATTTTATCCAGAGGAGAGCAACAAAAATTTTGCCCCGACGAACGAATTCAAATTGAACAAAAAATTTAGCTCTTTCGGAACAATTTCAAATAAAAATTGAAATAATGTTCCAGCCATCGTATCTTGAGAACCTGAAGTATACCTACACGACCTACTTGATAGAAAAAAAACTTGTTACCGATTCGGTAGAAAGCCCCAGAAAGTGACATCATAATTTTTGACGACTCTATGTTGGACAAGGCTTAGGAGTCAAACATTGTCAGTTTAGTTTGCTGTATTAAGGTATTTAATAAGCTTTCAGGATCCGAACCCATTGTTCGATTTCGCTCATTTGCAATCTCCGCCGTTCTTTCATCATTAGTAACCTACTACTTCAATTTCATAAAAAGGCGGAGGGCCAGACGAAAAACCATAAATCGACTCAGATGGGTACGGTGATCAAAAATGTATTATATACTTTTCCATATCTAGCTTGCCCACTTTCGATGGTTACAAACACCGTTATCAAAGTTAATAAGCCTATACCAATTTTTAATGTAAGGTGTCAAAACAGACAGACAGTAAATATAAAAACTAAAAGCATCCTGATGATTTCCATTTTCTCTTTCAGACAACAAGCTAATAAAATAATAATAATATCTTTGTTCAGTCATTAATCATAACTTGAAATTAATAAAATACTCGCACACATTTATAATAATATTTTCTTTCATATAAATATTTCATTTGTATTTTTGTATGAATGTATATATAGTTGCGTATAGAAAGACGTCATCAAATAAAAATCTTTCAGATAATTTTTCTTTTCTTATTATTATTTACATAACGTGGTTACATAACTCAGTCCCAATTACTTTATTAAATAACAGAAATTTTTTTCACCTTTTCTATGAACATGATAACTTTTCTTTTAAATAATATTATTTAAAGATATATGTGTATGTATATCTATACGAATATATACAAACATACATTTCCTAAATATAAATATAATTTTCTCATTTCCTTGTTCCAAAAAAATTATAGAAAAAATATCATTTTACTCATCCTTTTGAATTGTAAATATCCTGTAAAAACAATTTTTTTTTTGTTACTTTGTATCTTTGCCTAAATAACGGTATATCCTTTTTTTTTGGAAAAAAGTGTATGGAAATTATATTTATGTATTATATTAATATTTATATGTTTAGTTTATATAATTTTGTAAATGCTATGTAATACAGGATGTCCCGTTAGAAAATTGTATCATATCGTAGAGAGAAAGATAAGCTGTAGGTAAAGGATAAGAGGGAAAGCTTGATTATGTATCTTTTCCAAGTTTTGGGTTTTTTATAAAATACTCTAAGCTTTTAAATTAATTGTTAGAATCAAATTATAAATTTATTTAAAGTAAGACAGTGTATTTTATAAGATATAAAAATTGATCCTTATTTTTAGTATACTTATTAAATCTGAGAAGACTCATATAGAGCTTAAAAAAACACTGATTTACTTTCCAAACATGTGACTAAATTAGAAGTAACATTTAATACATCAAGCTGTACACCGCAGTGTAGCAGTGAGAAAAAAACCGTTACATAATTCACTCATTTATACTGAGGACAGAAGGACAGAAGTTTCATGCAAACAATTTTTAAGGTTTAACCTATACGCCAATGATCGAAAACGAAACTCAAAAGAACCTGATATAATCCTAAATTGGGTAAAAATAATTGAAAACAGACTGGCGTTATCCTGTCGTGCTATTTAGGAACACGGTTATATTAAAAGCTGTATATTTTTTAATATCTCATAAATGGTACACGTATTTTGTTGTATTTTAACCATCCTAGTTTTTGTCCCAAAAAGGATTTGGGTATTGTGTGGGTTAACCTGTATAAATTTATCACTCACAGATTGTGTGTATATTTACTCCCATTACATATATTTAAACTTCAATGTATCCTATATATGTGTGTAATATACAAATAGACAAAATATTATTAATTTCATTTTGGTTTTTGCTTTTTATTATTGTTTTGATGAGAAGAAGAGAAAAATGATTTTTTATTTAAGTTTTTTTTAGATAAGGACAAGAATAATAGTAATTGAAACGATTCGTCCTTTTCTAAATGGCCAAAGTGTAAAAACAAGGTGGACTCTAAAAGGTGGACAATTAAAATATTGTTTAAACAATCTGTAAAAATATTTAAGTATTTTGCAATTATCATCAGCTTTTTCAGCTTTTTTTGAGCTTAAAAGAACCTTTTAAAAAACCATTTTACAAAAGCCCGTGTCTTAACGAATTCTAATACTGTAATATAATAACATATTATGTAATTCTAATATTAGGATCCGATTGGTGGAATAATGGTTAGGACATTGACCATTCAATCAAAGGGCCTCGGGTTCAAACCTTAGTCGGATCATATCTAATAAAAATATATGGTGTATATTCTAACAAAGGACTATTATAATATCAGGCAATATTCTCTGGTAAGACAAATAAATAAAAAACATCAGGTGGAATGGGAAAACCTTGTATTAGTTACCTTTTAGTTGTATGGCACAAAGTAGTGTATAAACTTAACAATGTGAATAACTAATATTTAACTACAATTTAAAAAAAACTCTTTATTATTCATTTAAAAGAATCGTAATAGTGATTTTTTAGTTCGGAACTCATTAATTATACAGAGTGTGGTCAACTCAAAGTTACTCAGATCACAGTCGAATCATTCAGATTTAATAGAAATACAGAAAAGGAAATTTTTAATTAAAATTGTCATTCATTGCCGAAATAAATCTAAGTCAGCTATTATCTAAATAATTAGAGATACTTGCACAATCACAGCTTTTACCTGCTAGCATTCCTTCTTTGGGATATCCATATGACTGGAATATAGACACTCGATGATATAGTGCTAATTACTTTTGAATACACAACAAATAAGACTTTCTGTTATGTATAAATGAAAATATCAGATGAAAGGCAACTCTCTATATTGTATTCAGACGTTGGATATTGAAGTTACAAATTTTCAATTATCCAGCTTTACCAAGTATATAGAATTGTTTTCATATAAAAATGTAATAATAGAGTTGTATGGACAACTACTCGAACTCACTAAAGTCAACGGGTATAATAAACTCAACATTTTTTGAATAACACTGAAATTTATTTAATATACACTTACATTATATAATTTAATCAATAGAAAATCATAAATTCATTTACTTATTATTAAATCTAGATAAAACTGTATAAAAATATACGGTTATTAGAAGTTAAAATGATGTAAATTTGAATTAGCATAACTGCTAGCATGATCATGTCCATGATTATCATGTTCGTGATGATCATGTCCATGATGATCGTGTCCGTGATTATCATTTCCATGATGATCATGGTGTTTAGGAGCTGGATGATCAGCATGACCAATTCTTTTAACAATTGCATGAAATCCACTGTGTTTATCAGCCATATATTCTACAATACGTTTAGTTCCATCAGCTTCGTTTAATTCGTAGGCTCCTATTAATTATATTGAAGTTAAGTTACATTCGTAAATTTTATACTAAACTCTTAGTTACCTTTTACTTTATCACCATCTCGTTGTTCCCATTGTTGTTTAATGTCTCCGGTATGTGAATCCTTTACTCCATATTCGAATTTATAGCCAGCATGATGATGATCATCATGTTCATGAGCATTTACTAATACACACGTTGCTACTAATACCGTAAATAAGATATAGGAAAATGTGTTCATTTTAATTCTTTAATTTTCTATTGATTTGCTAAGTAATTTGTAGTACGGGAGTGTCTTAGAAACTGATACTGTTTAGAATTTTGAATTTACTTTTATACTCTGAATTTAGGGTTTCATTCTCCAAAAACTTCATTGCTAATTATTACAAATTATTTATAAAATAAAATTAATTATTTGCTGACTTTAATTTAAAACAATTAATAGTAAAAGTGACTTAATGAAGGTCGGAAGAAAGAATTTTAAATTTCGATTTCATTGAAATTAGTAAAAGTTTTTTTATAATAATGGTATTACCATTACAGATCTCCAGTAAAAACTCTAATTTGACTATTTTGTAATTTGTATCTCATGTGACATTGAAAATATAATGCAAAAAACAGAATATAAATACAAATTAGTTACATGAACTTTTTTTTGAGGTTTCGTTACATTCGACTGAGTTTTGAATATTTACTATAAAAACTCAAAGGTTTCGAAAAATATATGTCATTCACTCAAATAAGTTCAACTGATTAAGAAAGCATTGTTAAAGCAATATCAAAAATGCATTCCTTAAAAATTAGTTCATTTATTTTAATTGTTGCATTATGCAGTTCAACCAATGCTCACGGACACGATGATCATCACGATCATATTGCATATAAATTTGAGTACGGTGTAAAAGATTCACACACAGGAGATATGAAAGAACAATGGGAACATGGAGATGGTCATAATGTTAAAGGTAAGATTTTCTGTTTTTACTGAAAGTGAGAGAATTTCTAATATTTAAGTTTTCCAAATCAGGTGCATATGAATTAAAGGAAGCTGATGGCACAAAACGTGTTGTAGAATACGTGGCTGACAAACATGGAGGTTTTCATGCACATGTTAAAAGAATTGGTCATGCTGATCATCCAGGTAACATTTTGGTATTGTTTTTCTTATAAAAGAAGTTATTTATAAATTTGTTATTTCTTAGCTCCTAAACATCATGGTCATGGTCATCACGGACACGGACATGCTAGCAGTTATGCTAATTTTCATTTACATCATTAATGAAAATTAAATGAAGTTCCATGAAGTTTGTCTGTTTATAAATATGCTTAAAATGTAGAATTAAATAAGTAAAATTAATCTGTTAATTTTTATACTATAATTAATGTTATTCAATAAAAAATTTTGCAAAACTAAATTTGGTGTCCTTTTCTTAATTTAAAAGTTGTCACTGACTTTAAACAGCATATGTATGTAAAAGTAAGAATTGCGTAACAGATAAAGCTTAGAAACAGATTTGAAATCTAAAATGAAATTGAAAGTGTTTGAACATAATTAATTACCAATTATTTATTCAAACTTAATAAAATTTTAAAATTAATAAAATTTCTAGGTTGATTGAAAATTAAGCAGCTAAAATAATAATGGTAAGCAAATTTTCAAAACTTGAGAATTCTCTGAGCTGGCTAAGGTTAATTGCCATTGAGATTTTTCAAACTAGAGTACATATCTCTAAAACTTCAGATACTAAAACCTTTGAAAGTAAAATCTGTAAGAAATATAGGACAAGTAATTTTTTCAAGTTATATATTAATATTCGAACAATATTAGGTGTCGCATGCAATTCTCGAACCAATTGTTTTTGAATGAATCAAATTATAAGATTAAAATTTAAAACGAGCAGGAAAAAACCGGAAGATGTATTGGAAAATGCTCTAAATTTATCAGACCCAATTTTGTGGTAGTGTAAAATTTTTCGTTTCGTTTTTATTGATACATGCCTTAGCTTACAAAATATAACCTTTATTCCTAAAGTAATTTAATTTGCCAGAAGTAATTGTAATAATTCATAAATCCTTTTGACAAAGTTTTAGATACTGTTAATGTAAAGAATACGTAAAACTTTGTTTTAATTTGGAAAGAATTATTTTTCCTAAAAAATTTTTTTTTACTTTAAGTTCCTTTCTATGCATAAGGCAAACTATCTCAAAATTGTCATATGTTCACCAAATACCAAGTAGTCACAATAAGTACGTCTGACTTACACTTTATAACATGTAAAAACAGGTGTCTTTATTTTTTTCTTTCTTTTTTTACCGGCACCTCTACGTGCTAACTGTTATATTGTTATAGGCTATTGGAACAGCAGGAAATATTATATTCATATTTATAGAACCGATCAAATGAATTCCACATAAAATTTAAACATAATATAGTACTTGGCTTTATAACATGTAGGATAACGTCTTAGATTTTCAAAAGATACAATTCTATTTTTGTATTATTGTAATATTTTGTATTTGAATTATATGGTATCCCATTTCTGTGAGTTATATTATTCAATTAAATTATTTGTTTATATTTTGCTTTTGTTTATATTGTTATATTAATGTATTTATTAATAAAGATATATACTTATTAATTATTGATTAATTTTAATCTTTAATCACCTTTAATTTCAACCTTATGCCGAATGAAAGCTGAGTAGAGGCGAAAACCAGATAAAAGTTTTTCAATTTCATTGGGATTCAAACACAGGCTTTTCATATGAAAGATCGTCACTCTAACCACTGTGTCACACAGTTGTTTTAGTACAACAATTTTTGTAAACATTAAAAAATTTCTTGCACTAGCTGTAAAGGCGAAGAAATCATATTTTAGCGCCAAACAAGTTGAAAAAACTCGAAATAACATGATGACAGAACGGTTAAAAGGGTCGGAACAGAAATAATACAATGTATTACAAATAATGTCCTTAAACTTTAGGGTTCAAAATAAAATTTTTATAATATTCCAACTCATCTTATATTGAAACGATTTTTTCATATATCTACCAAGGAAATATTTCAAGTAAAATTAAGTGCCGTGAAATAACGTCATACGAAATAAAGCCATATCGCCAATTTTTTCGCGTATGGTTTTTTTTCGCATATAATTGCGCATATGGCTTTAGGCTTTATTTTCTTTTTAAAAATGTAATTTAATTTGTGAAACTAACACCAATTTAATTTTCCAAACAAACTATAAATAAAAATTCCAAAAAAAAATTAAAATTCTAAAAAAAAAAATCTTTGCGAAATAAAGCCATTATGGTTTTTAAATAAAAATTTACCTTTTACATTATGGTCATCTCCATGTTCACATTGTTGTTTCATATCTCCAATATAAGTATCCTTTACCCCACAAAAAAATTTATATGCAATATGATCATGATAACCATCATGTTCAAGAGCGCTGGCTAGGGTGGCCAACACAATTAAACTAATTAAAGTTAATATGTGCATTTAATAATAATATTATTAAATATAACTGCGTGTTAAAATCAAGAAAACTATTGTTATTTCGCTTTTTAAACTAATTTAGAGAGAAGAACGTATGTAAATTAAATACTTTGAAAGTATAATTGAAATAAAATAACTTGGGAAAGGTGCAACAAAAGAGCAATAATACATTGAAATAAAAGTGTTTTTTATTTCAGGTCAAATGTTAAAAGTTATGCAATTTCTGGCTTAAATAAATTATGTGTTGATTTGTTATAAATGCAAAAAAACTTAATTTTCAAGTTCACCTTAAGTTTTTCTTTTATTTCATTAAAAAATTTTGTTTTTTGGTTCCAGTCCATTAATTTCCATTTTAACTATAAATACTATTCGATAATTTTATAAACTTATCATTCTTACAGAGCTATTCAATCATCAAACCCACTGCACCAAAATGTATTCCTTAAAACTTACTGTATTTATGTTATTTGTTATCTTATTTATTACGGTAAAGGCTCATGGACACGATGATCATCACGATCATATTGCATATAAATTTGAGTACGGGGTAAAAGATTCACATACAGGAGATATGAAAGAACAATGGGAACATGGAGATGGTTATAATGTCAAAGGTAAACCATTCAAAAACACACGATAGTTTCAATTATTAGTATATTTATATCCAATAGGAGCCTATGAATTAAAAGAAGCTGATGGTACAAAACGCGTTGTAGAATATGTCGCTGACAAACATGGTGGTTTTCATGCACATGTTAAGAGAATTGGACACGCTGATCACCCAGGTATAAGATAGAGATAAAAAAAAATTTCTAAACTAATTTGAGTATATTTTTTTTTAATTAGCTCCTAAGCATCATGGACATGGTCATCACGGACACGGTCATGCTAGCAGTTATGCTAACTTTAATTTACATCATTAATAAAAATTATACGAAGTTAATTACATAAGAACAATTATGTTTAGAATGTAAAATTTAATATATAATTATTTTGTTTATTTTAGTAGTTAAAATGTTGTAAAATAAAAAATTAAGCAAAATTAAACAATAATTGTCTTCTTCTTAATTTAAAATTAGGCACTGTTTTCAAATATAATTAACAAATTTATTTCAGCTCCATATATTTTTAAAAAACAATTATACATACTTCGAAAGAATACTAAAAACAGGTAAGTATAATTTTGAGTTTTTAAAGATTGTGATCATTCGGAGCATATCTTCGCACTGCTATGAAAGAGAACCAAAGGACTCTAATAGCACTGTTATTAATGAAACTCTATAATTTTTGAAACAAATTTTATATGTCTATTTAGAAAGCGTATTTTTCGCGTTATAAATTAAACCTGAAGCCATCATCTCGACCTAGGGTAATTAAATTTGCCAGAATTCGTCAACATAAGGTTTAAAATTAATTTAACAAAGTTTTGGTTATTTGGTTTTATCTTACAATTAATCCCTAAATACTTCTTTACTTTAGAATTCATATGTTTCGAATAAATATAAATTTAACGAAATCGAGGAAGATTTAAGTTAGATACGGACAAAATAAGGACTAAATCCTCACCCCACTAAGACAAAATGCCAAAAAAAAAACCAATATTATAACAGTTTATAAATTTCGTGGATTTTATCTTTAACATTTTTGCTTTGGGATTTCATGACCAAATCGATTTCAGTTGCCCTTGTCAATTTTAAGATTCGTTATATATTGTTTGAACACAATATTATATCGTTAAATATTATATTTAAAAAAAACAAAAATAAAAAGGAGAAAGCGGATTAGACTACTTAAGCTCTGGCATAACCACTTAACTACTTTTACAAATTTCTAATATTTAAATTAGTTTTTAAAAAGTAGTTTTATGATATATTTTCGAAGTTCTTGCAACCGACTGACTTTAATTCTTCTTTTCAATTTGAAGTTTCAAAGTAGCTACTCAAACTACTCCACTAGACTAACCAAGTGTTACAAAACTCAATTACTTTTGGAAAACTTTAGATGCAAAACTTTATTAAAATATTAAACGATCTTTTCTAGTGGATACCAATTTCTAAAATTTAAAATATGATATGTATTGTGGATAGTATTGTAGGACCATTGTTTTACTGAAAATATTTTGAGTATTAGCTCAGAGAGCTCATATTTTAGTATTATAGTAAGAACTTATTAATTAAGTGGAAAGAATAAAATTTCTTTAGATACACAGTTTTCACAATAACTTTAATTTTAAAAGTCTATCAAAAGTTTTAATATGAATTTTGTTTTTAATTACAAACTCTTTATAAATTACACCTAGTTAAAATATTATTAGCCCCTACAAAGCCAAGAAAAGAATATGACAATATTTTAACTCATTTTTTGTTGTTAAGACTTTCATTAAACCCATGTTATAAAAAATGTTTTAAGTACATTTATACCTCTATTTAAATGGAGACAAAAGTTTAATTTTTTTTAAAGTAAATATATTTATTATTTTAAAAATTAATTTAATGAATTACATCTAAAAATGTATATTTTAACCATATTTATATAAAAATATTTAATCAACTTCATCTATCTATGATGCAAATGAAAATTAGCGTAACTGCTTGCATGACCGTGTCCGTGATGACCATGACCATGATGTTTAGGAGCTACAAAATAAAAAATATTTACACAAACTGTTTCAAAAAACTTCATAAGTATTTTACCTGGATGATCGGCATGTCCGATTCTTTTAACATGAGCATGGAAACCTCCATGTTTATCAGCGACATATTCTACAACTCGTTTAGTTCCATCAGCTTCCTTCAATTCATATGCTCCTGATTCGGAAATTTTTAAAATTAGGAATTCTTATATTAACATTGTTCAGAAAAATCTTACCTTTGACATTGTGACCATCTCCATGTTCCCATTGTTGTTTCATATCTCCCGTATGTGTGTCTTTTACACCATAATCAAATTTATAGGCAATATGATCGTGATGATCATGATCTTCATGAGCTACTATGATGTTGAATAAGGTTACTAATAACACAATTCCACTAATTTTGAAGAAATACATTTTGATATGAAAGAATTTTGTTATCTTAATTTGTTGAACTACTTTGAGTGAATGATAACATGTTTTCTAATAGCTCTAGTTTATATAGAAATATTTAAATCAATTTTAAACAATAACAATTTCAAAGATATTTTTATTACACATTGTGGAGTTTTTTATCAATTAATATAGAAAAATTTAACCTTGCAGTTTTTAAAACAAATTATATGCTAATTGAGCAATACTTTTCTTTTAAGGTCAGTTTGTTTTTTATTGCACTTTTTCTACTCTAACTTATTTCAATTTTATTTCGAATAATTCAGAATATAATTTTACCAAAAACTTATTTATATTTTATTCGCAATGAAATTGATATAAAAGCCGAAACAACAATTTAACAAATATCAGTTGCATTCACAATTTCTAACATTTAAAACATTCAGTTCGATCAAGTTAAAATTAAATATTATTACAATGAACTCCTTGTCTTTAACTGTTATTATGGTATTAGCTACTTTGTGTATTTCAATTAAGGCTCATGAACATGAAGATCATCATGATCATATTGCTTACAAATTTGATTATGGTGTAAAGGATACTCATACTGGAGATATGAAACAACAATGGGAACATGGAGATGGTCATAATGTCAAAGGTAAATCATTCAAAAACACACGATAGTTTCAATTATTAATATATTTATATCCAATAGGAGCCTATGAATTAAAAGAAGCTGATGGTACAAAACGTGTTGTAGAATATGTCGCTGACAAACATGGTGGTTTCCATGCACATGTTAAAAGAATTGGGCATGCTGATCACCCAGGTAAAATACTTATGAAGTTTTTGAAACAGTTTGTGTAAATATTTTTTATTTTGTAGCTCCTAAACATCATGGTCATGGTCATCACGGACACGGTCATGCTAGCAGTTATGCTAACTTTCATTTACATCATTAGTAAATAAAACTTATCTAGCAGTTTTTTATTATAAATATTAAAAATTTGTAAGTAGAGACCAAATATGTATGTAATAAATTATGCAAAGGGACATGTTTGTATTGTGCTCCCTATTAGTAAAATAAATAAATATCATATAAGATAAAAAATGTGTTTTCAATTATTTAATTATGATCTCCAATTATGCTATTGCTGTCAAATTTTTAATATTTTCAAAATATTGGTTTTTCTTCTAAAACTCAATTAAATGTCTTAATTTTATCTTAGACTTAATTACTTCAGTTTTAATGCTTGACAGGAAGTTAACGAGACGTAAATATTTTTTTGTTTTCATTTTTTTTAACTTTTCTTTTTTTTTAATAATTTTGAAACTTCAACTGTACATTTAATTGAAATTGTCGACTCTGACAACTGATATTAAAGTACAAAAATCAAATAACATTATTATAATGTTGGCTTTTTCCAGTTTACAATACTAGCTTTTCAATTGAAAACCGGTATTTTATGAATAATATTTTAAAACAAAACAACTGTATTGTAAGAACCTAAATGCTTGAAACAAGATATTTGAAATATTGCAAGTTGTAATTATAAAATGTCGCCAAATAAATGTTGTACTTTATGTTTCACTTATTCTTGTATTGTATATAATTTAACACTATCATGTTTCTTCCAAACATTAAAAATTCAAAAAAGAAAAATATTTAAAAACTCAACTGAGAATTGAATTGTCAAAAACATTAGTTAACCATTTCTTCTTTGATTATTATACGAAAATCGTCATAATATAAAACATTTTAAGGCCTATTAAAATAACTTGAATTTCGGGATTGGAATTAAGGAAATAAGTATAATTATTCGATGATATAATTTTTTTCCATTCTATGCGCTAATGCCTATAATTGTTTAATATTATTCAAGAAACTAAATGTCAAAATATCATGCATATCTCAAAAAAAGCTCGAATGAATTTAAAAAATTTCTAAAATAAAAAATTGTTTTTTATTTTTTAAAAGAATTTAAAAAAATTAGTTGATTAGCGTGTCCTATGTTATGTTAAGTGTTATTTATACACGTAACATGCTATTTCTTTTCGTTATTTCTTTAGTGTTTAAAAAGAAAGAAAAAAAAATCAAAATGTTTAAAAGTGATTTCTAACATGAAGCATATTTTTTCAATTTAAAATTTGTGAAATCTTCAAAATCATAGATCTTTTAGTTTTTGAGTTATTATGCAGATAGACGAACAGACAGAAAAACAGGCATATATACTTTACGATTCTGATCCAATCCATACAACTGAGTTTATCACGTATCTTTTACAGCATGACAAATGTAAAGCAAAATTTTAGTATAGCGTCAGAAACACATTCGAACGGTTTGTAGAAATATGATTGGAGAAAAAACTCAGCTTTGCTTAACCCTCGGTTACTGTCCATGGGGTGTAATCCACCCAAATCAAGTTTACAAGACAAAATACATACGAAAAATTGTAGTAGTTGTAGTAGTCTCAAACCAATATGTAATCTCGTTTTGGATATTTTTTTTTAATTTTGTGTAAATTAAATGTGGGCTTTGATAAAAAAAGACCTCGAAAAATGCAATCCAAAATGGGTCTGGGTGGATTACACCCCCGACAGTAATCTTGACACAAAATTTTTTTACAAAATGGGGTAGATTACACCCCCGACAGTAATCTTGACACAAAATTTTTTTACAAAATGGGGTATATTACACCCCCGACAGTAATATTGACACAAAATTTATTCATAATAACGAAATTTTGTATTATGGTAGATATTTGAGTTATAATTGGGAACTTTTTTTTTTTTTATTATTATAATATTATATTACTAGCTGTTGGCCCGTCACAGAATGACGGAAGGTCACTTGAAAGAAGAACTTTTTCTAATTAAGAACTATTTCTAATTTAATTACATATATTACATATACATATATTATATATCAATACCATTTTCTTAAATAAAATGGTAACCGTTGCATTCTACGTAATACAGACTATGCTTCAATTCTATAGTTATGTACAAAAAAAACAAAAACTTATATGTTGTTGTATCTTAAAAATTTGAAGATGAATAATTTATTTAGTCTACCTTTTTTATGTTTTGAATTTGATAAAATTTTGGGGCTGTTAGTTCAAATCCCTTCTTGGTGAAATGTTTTTTTAATTTCAATTAATATTTTTTTTTTATTTAATTACGTACTTTTTAAAATTAAGTTCGATAAATTTGTGTTAATAAGAGATGTGAAATAGATTTATTTTGTTTCAATAATGATTTATTTCTCCAACTATTAATGTTTTGTATATACATTTTTAAAAAATGTTGTTATACATTCTATATTGTTTCCTTTGTTTAGATTCAAATCAAAATACTTGTTTGAAGGCTGACCGTTCTATAATGTACCTATTTAACATGCTAAATAATGGGTTGGGTACGTAATCCCGCATCCCAAAATCCCACATCCCAAAATCCCGCATTCCAAAATCCCGCATCCCAAAATCCCACATCCCAAAATCCCGTATTTTAAAATCCCGCATTCCAAAATCCTTATTTTGTAACCAAAGTCTCACATACATGAATTTATAAATACTCTGGAAAAAGGGTCAACTTTGATTTTTAACAAACCTAAATATGCTTCCTAATCTCGCATTATGTTTTTACGGGAATTTATATTTACGGGATTATGTACATACGGGATTTTGTAATTACGGGATTTAATAAACTTACGGGATTTTGTATTTACGGGATTTTCTCATTCGGGATATTGAGCCACTCCCCTAAATAATGTATCTATTTATATGTACGTGAAATTGTATTAAATAAATGTTGATTTTTGAATTGAGTTTTGCATTATCAAATGCAAATTATAAATTTTATTTGAAATTTTTTTAATATACCTAACCCTAACTAAGTTTAAAATCTATTTTGTCTGGTTTTTGTGGTGCATTGAACTCAGAGGTATTGTATACCTGAACCCACTTTCCCAACCTTCAGTTGTTACATAATTTTTTTCCATTTTAACTTTTAAATAGATAAATAATTAAAAAGTTATGAAGGAAGGGATGAGAGATACATGAGGTAGAGTTCAGAGCGAGATGAGGGGAAACTTTGAAATTACTTTAATACATTTCTTGCTTTATTTGCTTAAGCAAACCAAGCAATGCATCAAAGCATACATTGGGCTTTCGCCCTTATTTCAGATTTTTACTGAAAATTATTAAGACTTACTACACAAATGTTCCTGTGAAGCATTGTCTTCTTAGTTTTTATTTACAAAATGTCTTACTATATATTTAAAATTTCCAGAAAATCTTCTGTGATTTTTAAAACTGAAATGAAATTTTTCATAAACTAATAAGTAAATTTTATTTCAAAAAAAATTTTTTTTTTTTTATTAAAAATAAATAAAATATTTTTTGGCCTGCTTATGATAATTTATGATATTTTATTTTCTAAAATAAAACACATCCAACAAAACGTTAATATTTTATTTTTTTATAATTGAACACATCCAACAAAACACATTTAATTGAATGCGTTTGTTACACCTCATCTTTGACAAATATATTAATAATAATTATATTATATAAAAATAATTAATATTTGAATTGCCATAGCTACAAAAGAGTACAAAATTAATTTGTGTGAATTGCTACAATTTGGAGGCAAAATCACAAATTTGTTTTTGGAATTTTTTTTTTTAATACCGAAAACTGGAGAGATAAATTACATTAATTTAATAAAATTTTTCTCTAAAAAATTGTTCCTGTTGAAAAAAATTTTGTTAATAAAATTTTATTTGTTATATTTCTGCTTTCAAAAACAACCAATTGCAAGAACGTGGCATGAAAATTATAGATTTTGTGATAATTTAAAAAGTATTTAATTTTAATTTTTTTTATTTTCTTATTAAATGGAGTATTTTTTGTTTTTCCTATATATTTATTTATTTAGTTTTTAATAAAATGAAGTTTATATATCTAAATTTGTAGAATTTTTACTGATTTAATCTGGAAAAAAAATGCCTTAAGATATTTGTGTTATAGCAGTTCAAATACGCATTTGAATGTATGGGGTGTTTTCCACCCCTGGATAGTAACTACGTAACGAAAATAGAGGACAGTAACCGAGGGTTAAAAAACATCAATCACTATTTGTATTTGGAAAGAAGAAGTTTTTCTGTGGGTAAGACAAGAATTTGAAGTATGGTGAAAAGAGGTAGGAGTTGACTTGTTTCATTGATATATTATTTTATTGATATAAATTTAAGATTTTTTACTAAATTTTTTTATGAATTTAAATTTATTTAATATTTATGAATTATTTCATTTCAGTTTTTAAGACTCACAGAATATTTTGTGGAAATTTTACATAAATATTAAAACAATTTTTATATCCAAAATTAATATAACCTTTTATATATATAAAAACGAAAGTTTGTTTGTTTGTTTGTTTGTTTGTATGTTACGAATAGACTCCTAAACTGTCCAGCCGATTCTCATGAAAAATGTTCAGGGTTGCCATACTGTACTAAAATTTACTATTTTATCAAACCCAATTTTTGCAAATATTTTGGCCCCACATATCTTCTAAACTAAATTCTTGAAATTTTGATATTGTTAAATACCAGTAAATTGAATATCTGTCGAAATTTTTCTTAGTAGCTTATAAAATTCAAAGACCAAACATTATTTTTTAACATAACCCAAAGGTTTTTCTTAATTATATACTTGAGAATCATCATTAATTAGCTTAGTAAAAATTTGGGAATCTTCTTCAAGAAGGCTAATAGTTTTTCAAATATAAAACTTTCCTGTTTTTATGAATTGAGCATTGGGATTATATTCTATGTATTGATGTCCCTAGAATTCATAATTAATAATGACTTGAAAAAATTACTAAATAATAATACATATTTTTATAAAAATAAAGGATAAAATACACTGTGTAAAAGAAAATACAGTTATTAGAAAGCCCATTGGTCTTTGTTCATTTTATAAAATTAAAAAAAAGCAGGAAAAATGAAGGAGACTATACTGTGTCAACTCTGGGATACGCGTATGACCGTAATATCGATATTACATCATCCGGTCAGAAATTCATATATCATCCAAAAGAAAATATAAACTGAAATGCAGCTCTTCGAACCTTTTTCCCTACACCAACTTTTTTTTATTTAAAAATTAGCCAAAAAGTTAACTATTATCAAAAAAATTTCAGATATCCTCATCTATTCGGTATAAAGGGATATTCATATAAAAGATGAAGTTGTATGGCAACCACTCGAACTAACTGAACTAAATCCACCAAACTAAATTTTGCATAAAATTCGCCCATAAAACTAAACTATTTTTGCCAAAATTTCAAACACCCACCTTCATTTGGTGTAGAGTAATGTAAAGTAATAAGAAATAGATATTTGATACGTAAAGATCACGCTAACCAGAAGCAGCACCAGCAGTTATTCTTTTATTATAAATATTTAGCTATTCAATATCAATTTTAATTAAAAATGCTCATTCAAGTAGGCCAACTTTAAAGTTAATAATCTAGAAAATATCACCCCATAATTTTTAATTAATACCGCTTATATTTATACAAGTTGTTAACATGTCTTACGTCCTATGTATTATTTCTCAGAAAAATTATGAATAAGGTAAAAGGCTGCAGTTTCCACATGACAGTGTGATATGATTAGTGAAAGAACTTTGACGGAAGAGTTTAATTGGTTGTAATTAAATTAATTTATTGTAACTTATTGTACATAGCTTTTGTAAATTTTGCCTTATAATTTTAAAACTATTTGAGTAAATATCTCAAGATAAGAACTAAATTTTTTAGAATTTTTACAATAAATATATTTAAATGAACAAATTCTTAAATTTTATATTCTAATCATATTAACACAAGTTATTTCGTTTTATTTTTATTAATGATGTAAATGAAAATTAGCATAGCTGCTTGCATGACCGTGCCCATGATGACCATGTCCATGATGTTTGGGAGCTAATAATAAATAAAAAATTTATTCAAATTGGTTCAAAGAATCTCATAATTATTTTACCTGGATGATCGGCATGTCCGATTCTTTTAACATGAGCATGGAAACCTCCATGTTTATCACCCACATATTCTACAACTCGTTTAGTTCCATCAGCTTCCTTCAATTCATATGCTCCTGATTCGGAAATTTTATAAATTAAAAATTTTTATATTAACATTTTTTAGAAAAATCTTACCTTTGACATTGTGACCATCTCCATGTTCCCATTGTTGTTTCATATCTCCCGTATGTGTGTCTTTTACACCATAATCAAATTTATAGGCAATATGATCGTGATGATCATGATCTTCATGAGCTACTATGATGTTGAATAAGGTTACTAATAACACAATTCCCCTAATTTTGAAAAAATACATTTTGATATGAAAGAATTTTGTTATCTTAATTTGTTGAACTACTTTGAGTGAATGATAACTTATTTTCCAATAGCTCTAGTTTATATAGAAATATTTAAAATTGATTAAAAACAACAATTTCAAGGGCCTTTTTATCAGTCTACCTTCTTTATAAAAGTGCCAAAACTTAAAATGTTCCTACTAAATAATTTTTAAGTTTATATTCTCTTTAATTAACTCAAAAATCGTGGAATTTACTATCAAAACTTTTCTATTGTGTAGTTTTTTACGAATTAATATAACAAAGATTTAACCTTGCAGTATTTAAAACAAATTATATGCTAATATAGCAATACTTTTCTTTTAAGGTCAGTTTGTTTTTTATTGCACTTTTTCTACCCTAACTTATTTCAATTTTATTTCGAATAATTCAGAATATAATTTTACCAAAAACTTATTTATATTTTATTCGCAATGAAATTGATATAAAAGCCGAAACAACAATTTAACAAATATCAGTTGCATTCACAATTTCTAACATTTAAAACATTCAGTTCGATCAAGTTAAAATTAAATATTATTACAATGAACTCCTTATCTTTAACTGTTATTATGGTATTAGCTATTTTGTGTATTTCAATCAAGGCTCATGGACATGAAGATCATCATGATCATATTGCATACAAATTTGATTATGGTGTAAAGGATACTCATACTGGAGATATGAAACAACAATGGGAACATGGAGATGGTCATAATGTCAAAGGTAAATCATTCAAAAACACACGATAGTTTTAATTATTAATATATTTATATCCAATAGGAGCCTATGAATTAAAAGAAGCTGATGGTACAAAACGTGTTGTAGAATATGTCGCTGACAAACATGGTGGTTTCCATGCACATGTTAAAAGAATTGGGCATGCTGATCACCCAGGTAAAATACTTATGAAGTTTTTGAAACAGTTTGTATAAATATTTTTTATTTTGTAGCTCCTAAGCATCATGGTCATGGTCATCACGGACACAGTCATGCTAGCAGTTATGCTAACTTTCATTTACATCATTAATAAGAATTTTATGGAGTTATTTATTATATAAAATATTTAGAATATAAAATTTTAAAATTGTTTGTTTTTTAAATTAAAATTTATTACATTAAAAATTTTGCAAAACCGAACTTTTGTTTGATGTTTATATATTGTTTAAAAGCACTTTTTGAATTTTGTACCTAAGTTATCTCTAACATGTGAATATAAAAATGATCACGCCTTTATTTATGTGAATCCATTTCAAAATTTTAAATATCTAAATTAGTATTTAAATATTCGCTGGTGGTCCATTACAGAATGACGGAAGATCAATTGAAAGAAGAACTTTTTCTAATTAAGAACTTTTTCTAATTTCATTATATACGTACTAGCTACACGGTGGGCGTTGCTGCACCTCTCAATGGAGGTTTAATGGAAGTTGATGTTACTGCAAAAAGTTAACATAAAATTACACATGGTGTAAATGTTAATTTAAAAATGTATGAAAGAAATTTTTTTAAAACGATTTTTCTAGGATTATTCTAGTAATTTTTGAAACTTTCTGGAACTCAATGCAGTATTAACTACTTTCCAAATTGGACGTAATTTACTTCCAAAAAGTTTTTTCTGGCCAATCGTAGGACCGACATGTGTTACCAAACACCAAGCTTTTTAACAGACTCAACTCCATTTTCTAGGTGCTTCAAGCGTACAATTTAGAGTCAACCGGTAAAACCGTTTCCAATAAACCTATAAAACGCTGTTGATCCTCAATGGGTAACGGGAGATCAACAAAATTTTTTTTTTGGGCTTTTTGTTTAGCCAAAGTAGTATTTCTCAAAATTGGACTATATTTGCTTCCAAAATATTTTTTGACTAACCGTCGTGTTGGCATGGGTTAACAAATTTCAAATCTGTTAATAGTGTGAACTCAATTCGCACAGAAGAACATGTATACAAAATTTGAAGAAAATCGGTCGAACCGTTTCTAATTTAGAGTAAAGTATTGAAAAAACCTATAAAAAGCTGTTGGGCCGCAATAGGTTAATGGAACTAAACAAAATTTTTTTGCGGCTTCTTTTTAACCAAAACAGTGTTTCGTAAAATCGAACAAAATTTGGACACAAAATTTTTTTCGACCAACCGTCGGCCCGACATGGGTTAAGAAATTCCAAAACCGTTAATAGTGTCAACTCAATTCTCAAAGAGCATCATGTATACAAAACTTGAAGTCTATTGGTCAAACCGTTTTCATTTTAGAACAAAAACTTTGAATATACTTGCACCACAGCCCCAACTTGGCGGTTCGTTAGAGCAAAATTTTTGGTCCACGATTTCTTTCCGTACACAAAAACCACTATATACAAATTATCATGAAAATCGGCTGGGCAGTTTAGGAGTCTATTCGTAACATTCAAACAAACAAACAAACTTTCGCTTTTATATATATAAAAGGTTATATTAATTTTGGATATAAAAATTGTTTTAATATTTATGTAAAATTTCCACAAAATATTCTGTGAGTCTTAAAAACTGAAATGAAATAATTCATAAATATTAAATAAATTTAAATTCATAAAAAAATTTAGTAAAAAATCTTAAATTTATGTCAATAAAATAATATATCAATGAAACAAGTCAATCATTACTCCTACCTCTTTTCACCATACTTCAAATTCTTGTCTTACCCACAGAAAAACTTCTTCTTTCCAAATACAAATAGTGATTGATGTTTTTTAAGCAAAGCTGAGTTTTTTCTCCAATCATATTTCTACAAACCGTTCGAATGTGTTTCTGACGCTATACTAAAATTTTGCTTTACATTTGTCATGCTGTAAAAGATACGTGATAAACTCAGTTGTATGGATTGGATCAGAATCGTAAAGTATGTATGCCTGTTTTTCTGTCTGTTCGTCTATCTGCATAATAACTCAAAAACTAAAAGATCTATGATTTTGAAGATTTCACAAATTTTAAATTGAAAAAATATGCTTCATGTTAGAAATCACTTTTAAACATTTTGATTTTTTTTTCTTTCTTTTTAAACACTAAAGAAATAACGAAAAGAAATAGCATGTTACGTGTATAAATAACACTTAACATAACATAGGACACGCTAATCAACTAATTTTTTTAAATTCTTTTAAAAAATATAAAACAATTTTTTATTTTAGAAATTTTTTAAATTCATTCGAGCTTTTTTTGAGATATGCATGATATTTTGACATTTAGTTTCTTGAATAATATTAAACAATTATAGGCATTAGCGCATAGAATGGAAAAAAATTATATCATCGAATAATCATACTTATTTCCTTAATTCCAATCCCGAAATTCAAGTTATTTTAATAGGCCTTAAAATGTTTTATATTATGACGATTTTCGTATAATAATCAAAGAAGAAATGGTTAACTAATGTTTTTGACAATTCAATTCTCAGTTGAGTTTTTAAATATTTTTCTTTTTTGAATTTTTAATGTTTGGAAGAAACATGATAGTGTTAAATTATATACAATACAAGAATAAGTGAAACATAAAGTACAACATTTATTTGGCGACATTTTATAATTACAACTTGCAATATTTCAAATATCTTGTTTCAAGCATTTAGGTTCTTACAATACAGTTGTTTTGTTTTAAAATATTATTCATAAAATACCGGTTTTCAATTGAAAAGCTAGTATTGTAAACTGGAAAAAGCCAACATTATAATAATGTTATTTGATTTTTGTACTTTAATATCAGTTGTCAGAGTCGACAATTTCAATTAAATGTACAGTTGAAGTTTCAAAATTATTAAAAAAAAAGAAAAGTTAAAAAAAATGAAAACAAAAAAATATTTACGTCTCGTTAACTTCCTGTCAAGCATTAAAACTGAAGTAATTAAGTCTAAGATAAAATTAAGACATTTAATTGAGTTTTAGAAGAAAAACCAATATTTTGAAAATATTAAAAATTTGACAGCAATAGCATAATTGGAGATCATAATTAAATAATTGAAAACACATTTTTTATCTTATATGATATTTATTTATTTTACTAATAGGGAGCACAATACAAACATGTCCCTTTGCATAATTTATTACATACATATTTGGTCTCTACTTACAAATTTTTAATATTTATAATAAAAAACTACTACATAAGTTTTATTTACTAATGATGTAAATGAAAGTTAGCATAACTGCTAGCATGACCGTGTCCGTGATGACCATGACCATGATGTTTAGGAGCTACAAAATAAAAAATATTTACACAAACTGTTTCAAAAACTTCATAAGTATTTTACCTGGGTGATCAGCATGCCCAATTCTTTTAACATGTGCATGGAAACCACCATGTTTGTCAGCGACATATTCTACAACACGTTTTGTACCATCAGCTTCTTTTAATTCATAGGCTCCTATTGGATATAAATATATTAATAATTGAAACTATCGTGTGTTTTTGAATGATTTACCTTTGACATTATGACCATCTCCATGTTCCCATTGTTGTTTCATATCTCCAGTATGAGTATCCTTTACACCATAATCAAATTTGTAAGCAATATGATCATGATGATCTTCATGTTCATGAGCCTTAATTGAAATACATAAAGTAGCTAATACCATAATAACAGTTAAAGACAAGGAGTTCATTGTGCTAATATTTAATTTTAACTTGATCGAACTGAATGTTTCAAATGTTAGAAATTGTGAATGCAACTGATGTTTGTTAAATTGTTGTTTCGGCTTTTATATCAATTTCATTGTGAATAAAATATAAATAAGTTTTTGGTAAAATTATATTGTGAATTATAAAAGTAAAATTGAAATAAGTAAGAGTAGAAAAAGTGCAATAAAAAGCAAACTGACCTTAAAAGAAAAGTATTGCTAAATTAGCATATAATTTGTTTTAAATACTGCAAGGTTAAATCTTTCTTATATTAATTCGTAAAAAACTACACAATAGAAAAGTGTTGACAGTTAATTCCACGATTATTGAGTTAATTAAAGAGAATCTAAACTTAAAAATTATTTAGTAGGAACATTTTAATTTTTGGCACTTTTATAAAGAAGGTAGACTGATAAAAAGGCCCTTGAAATTGTTGTTTTTAATCAATTTTAAATATTTCTATATAAACTAGAGCTATTGGAAAATAAGTTATCATTCACACAAAGTAGTTCTACAAATTAAGATATCAAATAATTCAATCATATCAAAATGTATTTCTTAAAAATTAGTGCAATTGTTGTATTTGTAACCTTATTCAACATCATAGTAGCTCATGAAGATCATGATCATCACGATCATATTGCATACAAATTTGATTATGGTGTAAAGGATACTCATACTGGAGATATGAAACAACAATGGGAACATGGAGATGGTCACAATGTTAAAGGTAAGTTTTTTCAAATATACTGAATGTAGAAGAAGTTATTATATTTAAAATTTCCGAATCAGGAGCATATGAATTGAAGGAAGCTGATGGAACTAAAAGAGTTGTAGAATATATGGCTGATAAACATGGTGGTTTTCATGCACATGTTAAAAGAATTGGACACGCTGATCACCCAGGTAAAATACTTATGAAGTTTTTTGAAACAGTTTGTGTAAATATTTTTTATTTTGTAGCTCCTAAACATCATGGTCATGGTCATCATGGACACGGTCATGCAAGCAGTTACGCTAATTTTCATTTGCATCATTAATATGAATTTGATTAAATAATTTTATATATATACGGTTAAAATATACATTTTAAGATGTAATTCATTAAATTAATTTATAAAATAATAAAAATATTTACTATTAAAAAAATTAAACTTTTGTCTCCATTTAAATAGAGCTATAAATTTACTTGAAACATTTTCTTTGTTTCTAATAAAAGTCTTTACAACAAAAAATTTAGTTAAAATATTTTCTTATTCTTTCCTGTTTGACTTTTAAGGAGCTAATAATAATTTAACTAGGTGTAATTAATAAAGAGTTTGTAATTAAAAACAAAATTCATATTAAAACTTTTTATAGACATTTAAAATCAAAGCTATTCCGAAAACTGTGTATCTCAAAAAAATTTATTTTCAGTCACTTAACAAATAAATTTTTACCATAATACTAAAATATGAGCTCTCTGATCTTTTACAGCTAATGCTCAAAATGTTTTTAGTAAAACAACGATCCTACAATACTATCCACAATACACATCATATTTTTAATTTTACAAAATGGTATCTACTGGAAAAGATCTTTTAATATTTTAATAAAGTTTTGCATCTGCAATTTCGCAAAAGTAGTTGAGTTTTGAAACACTTGGCTAGTCTAGTGCAGTAGTTAGATTAGCTACATTGCAATTTCAAACTGAAAAGAAGAATTAAAGTCTGTCTTTTACAAAAACTTCGAAAATATATCCTAAAACTACTTTTTTCTTTTGTAAAAATTTGGAACATTTGAAATTAGCAAAAGTCGTTAATCGGGTATCCCAGAATTTAAACAGTCTAATCTCCTTTTCTTTTAGTTTTTGGAATTTTTGGTTTTTTTTTTTTATTTCAAAATATAATATCAGCCGCAAACCGATGGTTTATTGCGTTTAAAACAATATATAACGAATCTTAAAATTGACAAGGGCAACTGAAATCGATTTGGTCATGAAATCCCTAAGCAAAAATGTTAAAGATAAAATCCACGAAATTTATAAACTGTTATAATATTGGTTTTTTTTTTTGGCATTTTGTCTTAGTGGGGTGAGGATTTAGTCCTTATTTTGTCCGTATCTAACTTAAATCTTCCTCGATTTCGTTAAATTTATATTTATTCGAAACATATGAATTCTAAAGTAAAGAAGTATTTAGGGATTAATTGTAAGATAAAACCAGATAACCAAAACTTTGTTAAATTAATTTTGGCAAATTTAATTACCCTAGGTCGAGATGATGGCTTCAGGTTTAATTTATAACGCGAAAAATACGCTTTCTAAATAGACATATAAAATTTGTTTTAAAAATTATCGAGTTTCATTAATAACAGTGCTATAAGAGTCCCTTGGTTCTCTTTCATAGCAGTGCGAAGATATGCTCCGAATGATCACAATCTTTAAAAACTCAAAATTATTACTTATCTATTTTTAATGTTCCTTCGAAGTATTATTGTTTTTAAAAATATATGGAGCTAAAATAAATTTGTTAATTATTTTTGAAAATAGTACCTAATTGTAAATTAAGAAAAAAATAACTATTGTTTAATTTTGCTAAATTTTTTATTTCAAAATATTTTGACTACTTAAATAAAAAAAATAATTATATATTAAATTTTATATTCTAAATATACTCGTTCTTGTATAATTAACTTCGTATAATTTTTATTAATGATGTAAATTAAAGTTAGCATAACTGCTAGCATGACCGTGTCCGTGATGACCATGTCCATGATGCTTAGGAGCTATTAAAAAAAAATATACTCAAATTAGTTTAGAATATTTTTTATCTCTATCTTACCTGGGTGATCAGCATGTCCAATTCTTTTAACATGTACATGAAAACCACCATGTTTATCAGCTACGTATTCTACAACTCGTTTTGTACCATCAGCTTCTTTTAATTCATAAGCCCCTATAAAAAATATAAAAGTAGATTAATTATCACTATAAAACGAGAATTTTCAAATGAGTTACCTTTAACGTTATGGCCATCTCCATGTTCCCATTGTTCCTTCATATCTCCTGTATGTGAATCTTTTACACCGTATTCAAATTTGTATGCAATATGATCGTGATGATCATCATGTCCATGAGCCTTTACCGTAATAAATAAGATAACAAATATCATAAATACACTAAGTTTTAAGGAATACATTTTGGTGCAGTGAGTTTGATTGATTGAATAGCTCTGTAAGAATGATAAGTTTATAAAATTATCGAATAGTATTTATAGTTAAAACGGAAATTAATGGACTGGAACCAACAAATAAAATGTTGCTAATCAAATAAAATAAAGACTTAAGGTGAACTTGAAAATTAAGTTTTTTGCATATATAACAGATAATTTATTAAAGGCAAAAAATGCAAAACTTTTCAAATTTGACCTTAAATAAAAAATACTTTTATTTTGTATTATGAATGAGTTATAAATTAATGAATTTATAAATTAAAAAAAAATTAAATCATTAATTAAACTATTTTTTACTTTTATTTTAATTACAGTATTGTACATTATTTGGAACCCCCTTTATTCGGAATTTACAATATTCCGAACAAGTCTAAAAATATAATTTTACTTACCATTATTTGTTTCCGGTTATTGACTTTGTATTGCAATAGAATAGTTTTAATGCATATCGTATTTGTTCGATATGTTGATTTCGGCGTTTCCGAAATTCTTTCAAAGAATTATTAAAGAAGTTGAACAAAGCGCATTCGCACTTATGAAAAATCTTGGGAAGAAATGTAAATGTGCAAACGAGTGGAAGATCTTAAAGTGACATATATTGTAGTAAGCTATAACCGAGTTAAAATTATTTCCTCGAAAGATCCTTGAATGATGATAAAAATATTTTACGAATGCCTTTTAAAAACTTTTGTGGCTTAAATAAATCTGTATTAGATTAACATAACATACTAAAAGCATATATACTATGTAATGAAAGACAACTATTCTTCTTAATGCCATTAGTGCGGGAATTTTTAAGGTTATAATTAGGGCAAGGATTTTTAGGTAAAAACCTAAAAAAACCTAAACTATATTATTTTAGAAAGAAAAGTGTAAAATGACATATATTTCTCGTTATAGAATATTTCTCGAAGCAATAACCTAAATTGCATATTTTTATAAATTTCTTACATTATTTTACAAAATTATCCGAAAAATTATTTTAAATTGTACTTGAATGTCAAAAAAATACTTTTATTAATAGTACTGATAAAAACAACTTAACAAGTACTTTTATTGACATACACACAAAACATAGTACAAAAAATCAGACACATCTAAATTTTTGACATTTCTTCGTTTTGAAATTTTATTGTTTTTATCGTTGCTCGTTTTACATGTTACGTTAAAAGGTAAATTTGTTCAATTATTAAAATTTTATTTTTCATTTTCATTTATATTTTCTAAGCTATGCTGAATAGCTGAATTTCTAAGCTATGCCAAAAACAAAAATTTGTTAAAACCAAATCGACAAACATTTTCATTCGAAAATTTGCACAAAATTTTTTTTATTTATTGCAATTAAGCAATTACGAACTAAGCGTAAATCATTTACACATTAATTTAAAAGATAAATCATTAACCACTAAAGTTAATGAAAATTGGTCTTATTGTTCCTATTATTAAATGGAGATATTTAATTTTGTTAATTATTTATTAAAATGTTATGAAAATTACTTTTAATTTTATAAAGATTTTGGAAACTTGATTTTGTTAATTTTATTTATGTTACTATTGAAAATAAAATTTGAATTATTAATATTATTGGTTTTTTAATGAGAATATTTTAAGGAAATATTTTTTCTGTTTTATAACATTTTTTAGGCACCTTTTTTTTAAATTTAAGTACCTAAAAATCCTTGCCCTAGTTATAATATTATATTTTTGCCGCAGAATTGTGAAATTCACCAAAACCGAATAACTTAAAAAATTATATTATTAAAAGAACACGTAAATTTTTCTTCGAACATTCAACTCAAATTAATTATTTATTTATTTATTTATGAATTGTCCCATGCCAAATTCAATGTGATAAGTGAGTGTTGCAGATGTGGCAGGTTTATATTTTATATTATGATATAAATTATTATTGATTTAAATTATAAGTTATATTTTTTTATTAGATATGATCCGATCAGGGTTTGTACCAGGGTAAATTGGTTTCCAAAACAGTCTGAATCTTAACTGTTTTTAAGATTAATATTTTAATGTCAGTCAGAAATAAAATTCAAACTTCACAATTCTAAACTTTTAGTAAACAGTAGACTGAAAAAACACATACACTATTTTAGGATTTAAAAAAATCTGGTTTGATTTACGCAATCTATTGGTCAAATTATTCAGACATTACTTATTTTCTCAGGGGCCTGGGTGGACTAATAGGTAAGCATTTGGCTTACTAACATGAATGGTCATGCATTTTTTAATTGAAAAAAAAATTATTGAAAAATAATTTTTCTTTTCAAATCCCCATGGTGACCAAATATAATTTAAAATATACAAATATATAATATATCTATAATCAACTTAAACATATTATACACAAAATGTAATTTCAGTTAATAAAATGGTCACTAAAAGCATATCAGAGAACCAAAACACTTTGTCTACTCAACTGTATCTAAATGGAATCATATTTATTAATCCAACTTAGTAAAAACTTTACATTAAATCTTATGTAATGATAAAAAGAAAATTAAATAAAAAGCTATTAAAAGTACTTTTCTTCACTATACAAAAAAAAAATGATAAGTTTAAATGACAAACGAATGAAAAGAAATGTTAATAAAAAAAAAAACACTACATTTAGTTTTTATTTCTTCAAAACTTTTTTTTGCAACACTTCATTGAATAATTGTGATAAATCTACACAAACAAAACTACTATAAACTCATGAATTTTTTATGAAACTATACTGTAAAAAAAAAGATACAGATCAGAAAAAACATTTTTAAAGATATTCGTATCTACTTAACATAACAGAAAAAATAACAGAATAACAGTAACAAAAAACAAAAATTAAGTATCACATCTATTAACACTATATTATACCCGTAAGGTTTTTCTACAATATTGTAGAAATCATAATAAAACTTTCTTTAAATAGTTGAAATTGACATATAAAATGATATCTAACGGTATAATATATGCTATCCCATATAATAATGTACAGTAACCATACCTTAGGTATATATACATTAGTAAATATTTAACAAAGGTTTGCCCATAAGTCATAATGCAAAAAGATATAAAATTGACTTGAAAATGTTTCTTAAGCTCTTTTGGTACCTTGTATAAATGTCGTTTTTAGCAAAAGTCAATTCAATCTTTTTTTTCTCTCTCTCTCTTTTCATTTCATGAATTTTTTTTATATTTTTATTTCATTTTTTTTTTTTATTTTCAGACTTTTTTTTTTTATTTATTTATACAAGAAACACATATGAATAAAAATGGACCTTAATAAAAAATAATTTTCACCTCTTAGTTGTTGTTGTTGTATTTGTTGTCTATTTCATTTTCTAGTATCCTTCCTTACATTCATTTGATTAGACATAAATAGACAAATTTCGGTACACAATTCTGTCGTTGTAATTGTGTACTGAAATTCAATCAAAAGTAAAATATACTCAACGAAATGTCAATGACAGGTATATGAAAATAGTTTTAAACGTTGTGTCATCCTCCTGCCATTTGTTATTTAATTCAGTTTTATTGTATTACAATTCTATGAAAAGTAATGAGTGCGTCATTTTAGACGAGTTAAAAAGGAAGCAATCGTCGGAAGTCGGAAGCTGTCGAACTTAATATCAAAACTTAAAAATATAAGTTTTTAACTATAGTGAGATTTAAATGGTCAGTTTAATGCAGTACCCATCTTCTAATACAGTAATCAATAATGCAAGTGAGATTAAAGGCGCCCTAAAATCTTGTTGTTCATCTCTGATAATCATAGTGAAGCCAATACTAAAGGTGCCGAAGTAATGTCAGGGTTATGTAATATAAGACGCATTTTGTTGCTCTTGGCGTTACTACCAATATGAATTGAAGGTGAAATTGTCATACTAATAATGAATTTAAATTATAGACTAGTTAGGTAAATAGATTAGTTATTTTATCTAGTCAAACTTCCAATCAGTCAGGTAAAGGTTTACCAAAATTAAATTACCTTACTCCTTTTTTTTATTAAATTACTCTTTCGGCTTTTTTAAATTATTATTCTTTATCTAGTCGCTTCCAGACTTTCCATTACAAAACCTTTTCGTGAGGTGGTGAGTTGTAGCGTATTTTATCACAGTTTGATACTATCAATGTCCAAACTATTCAGCGCTTTTAGTTTTTAAGATTAAACTTACTTTAAAATATTTGCAACATTATTAATTTGAAAGTACATAATATTTAATTCAAAAATTATAAAAATATTAAAAAGATCATTTCATTTTTATATTAATTAACAAAAATACTTGATATTTTTTAATTGATACTTATAACTCACTGGAGATTTTTTGTAAATTTTTTTATATTAATATAAAAAAAATTTTTGTTTTTTAAGTGCTAACTATTCAACTGCTAGGCTAATAAGCCTGCCTGTACCATAATGTACATGGTGGAACAGGGGGTCGTATTATATTCGTGTTATTAGAATTGATCTTAATGAATTCCACATACAATTAAGCCTAAGACAGCGAAAAGTTTTAGATTTTGCATAGATAAAATTCTATTTGTTATATATTGTAATAATTTCATATTCGATTAAAAGGTATTTCTGTATGTGTGAGTTATATTTTTAAATTAAATTATTTATTTATATGGTTATATTATTAATGTATTTTTATTAAACAAATATAATTATTAATTGTAGGTTCTGCTATAATTGGAATTCATTGGCTGAATCGATTTCAAAAACAAGATAAAAGTTTTTTACACTATTACCTGGAATCCAACTAGGGTTTTTTGAATGAAAGGTTGGTACACTTAGCCACCCACCCTTAAAACCAAAATGTGTCTAGGCATAACTATACGTCTTCTGATAACTCCAATAGTACTGAAGCACCACAGACTCCTAGCTATCGAGACTATAGCTATTTTTATATCTGTCCCTGTTCAAACTCAACTAACTGTAATCGTACTTGCGTATGTAAACGTATATTCCTCTATTCTTTTTTAAACTATATATTATAAATATTTTGAAGATGTTTAATCATTGGTTTCTAATAAAAGAATTCATACTTATGTGTTATGACAGCTTGAAATATAGTTTCCTATATATTAAATACCTGTATACACCTAAATTTTTTTTTTTGGACCATTATGATGGAACCCTCCCAAAAAAAAAACAAACAAAAAAAAAATCCAATGTTGTGTTGTGCAACAATCTAAAGTAGGTAAATAAATAAACTAAAATGAATTTTTATTTCTTTGACCTAACTAATAAAAAAAAAGGGCTCCCAACTGTCTTTTTTATTTTTTTTTCTATCAATTTGATTTATCCGATTATACAATAGAGAAAAAAAACTACAAAAACAATCAAAATGTACTGTGTATTGTAAAATTAAATGGATGAGATACCGAAAAAAAAAAATATAAAAAGCTTCTAAGGGAAATCCCTTATAAATATCAGTTTTTTTGAAAGTAAACATATCAAACGCATTATCCCAAAAGTAAAATAAACTGAAAATGGAAAAACAATGAATGGATACAAGAAAAATAATATATATTTATATATTTAATATATATAATATACATAATATATGTACACACAATAGACTATACGAAAAATATTCTTTAGAAAATAAATTTTACTAAAAAAAACTAGGAAACTTGGGTTACAAAGTCCAGTCCAGACAATAGTAAAGTAAGAATCACAAAATATTACTATAGTGTAGTTCCTTCATTAAATTAAGGAAGAAAAAAAGAACAAAAAAATAAACAATAACCCAACAATAGATAAATAGCTTAAAAATTGACCAGATGTATAATAAGTTTTCACGAGAGAGAAAAGGGCAATTTAAGAATATTATATATAAACATATGATAGTATAATGTGTACCTGCATAGCAAACATTCAAACAGTTGAGAACATCGCATAACCTTTTTAAAATTTATTGTACCTAAAGTTGTCTCTTATAGTAAAGACACAGAAACCCCTTTATCATCTATACTGAATTTGAATCTGAAATTCAAAAATATTTATAGAGCTTCCTAAGATCTTCTCAATGATATCTCAAGGCCTTATATATTAGCATGACTTATATTTTAAAGGCTTATACTAATAGCTGATGATGATCATATTACCAAATTTTGTATTAAGGACTATTTACCTGCCCTCACTACGTCCAATCAGGATATTCTGGAACCATGATCATCAAACTTTATACTGATATATTACTGAATCAAATAGTAAAGGCTTATAAACTTTCTGGGCAATGCCAAAGTTTCTAGCATATTAAAAAGTGCTATATCTATTTGATTCGAAGTGTTCTCATACTTTTATTAGGAGCAGTTTTATAAACACTATTCATACAGTATATAAATCTATCTTGATATCAAATACCATTTTGAACTAAAGTCTTAGTGGACCTCAAAAAAAAAAAACAAAATACAAATAAAAATATTATCCTTCAGAATCCCCAAAATGGATATAGAAAATAAATTTATTGTATTATTCTTTATAGTTTATCTTAAATTTTGTCTTCATGTATTGTGTGTAAATGTGTGTATGTGTACAAAACACATTTACACACAATTGAATCTCTAAAATATATGGAATTAAAGGATATGCAAACACAAAACAAAAATTAAATTAGAAGATCTAAACATATATCATACATATTATACACACAAAAAAATTAATAAAGCAAATAAAAGATTGTAGGATTTTTACATATTTGTATGTATGGATGTTGTTTGTGTGTAGGTTTTTGATCTTAAGCCTAAACACTTAGTACAAAATTAGAAAATATCAAGAATACTTGATCCGATTTTATCCCGAAATGTAGACACAAAAAGAATTACATATTTTATATTTTTGTTTATAGGCTTAAAATATAGGTTATGATTAAACATTTTTAATGTTTAGTTTTTACAAAAACAACAACAAAAAAAGGAAATTATAACTTTGTAAGGTACCTGGTACGTGACAATTGTTTTTGTGTATAATCATGAGAGAAAACTTTAATTAGGTTGGATTTAGAATAAGTTATTAGATTTTTAAAAAATTATTTTGTTTGATGAATGAAGGGAAAAATTGTATTAGTCTGGTTTGGATTCTATATTCTCATATTAAGTTTGCAATGTTTATTAGCTCCTTTTTCGAAAATATGTTTTTTTATGTAAAACAGTTGTATCAAGAATAGTATTTGGTCTTTAGTGCGTTTCAGTAATATGAAAGGCACAGGTACTTTTTCGACCATTGAAAGACTTTAAAATTTTCCATAAAAGATTTAATATCAAGCTGCGATTTAAGAAAACTTGATTTTAATCTAAATTATTTTCGAAAACTGTGTTCGAAAATGATTAAATGGTTTTTAACTAAAGAAATTAAAAACAAATTAGAAAATAAATAATAAAGCTAATTACAGCACATGTTTCAAAAACTTTTGAAAAATATGATTAGTATACAAACTAATCTAACATTTATAGTTAACAAGAGCTTTATTTTTATACAAGAGATTTAAAGCGAATTTTATCGTGCGTCATCCTTCAGAAATTCAGAAAATCAAATGATCTAAAGATAAACAGTTGCCTATTTCTAGGAGTAAAAAATGTTCAATACTAAATTTTTAGTAAAAACTTAGAAATAAACCCAGAATGGATTTCATTAGCTTTTGTCCTGCATAATATGGTATGTGTTGTAAAGTTTCATTATTTTATGTGCCCCTCTGCTCCAATTTGACACATCTGCGAAGCCGTTCTTTATTTTGATTAAAATCAGTTTAATCAATTATTAGAACTTGACATTTTTGAATCTCCTTGAAACTCTTGATCCCATGATACTAGAATCAAATTATGAAAGCTACTCTTACTAGGACCCATCAGTCGTCTATGTACCAAATTTGAGCTCATTCCAACGGTAAGAATAAAAAATTTTCGAAAAGTCTGGTATTTTTCTATGGGAGCTTCCCGATTCCGCGGTCTGATGCACAACATCTACGAACTTTATCTTAAAGCTTATAAAAGCAGCTAGGCGTATTCAAATTAAATATAAGCCATATAGAACTTTTGCTACAATTATTTAAATTAAAGCTTTTCTGCACTTCGAGCAGTTCTACTTTTGCAACGAGTTTAACTAGAGGAAAAAGATTCCCCATGAAATTAAATTTTTTTTGTATTATCTATCCATAGTAGTTCAAATTTTATTGCTTTGTTTCAGAATGTGTAAGAATTTCGTAACAGTTTTTTTTTTTAAAGGGATAGAGGAACAGATGAACATAGTGAAACTTAATAGCCACATTTTTATCAAAATTTTAAAAACACGTGCTAAAAATAAACGTAAGCGATTTTAACTCGTGCTCTAAAGAACATTTTTTAAATCTGTCAAATGAAATGAAAATTTTGCTACTCTTTGAAAAGCCGACGTCGTTTTTATTTTTTTCGGTATAAAATTATATGTATTTTAGTTATTATGAATAGTCGCATTAAAATTTAACCGCAGCCTTTTTTTTTCAAAAATTTTTTAAAATCAAATTCTAGATTAATTTTATATCCACTACTTCTTTAAAACTTGTATTTAAATACAAAAAAATAAAATATAGTCTTCTTCAAACCTAATTATCCACATGAATAAAAATAAATAAATTTTTTTTGTTCATGCATTGATTTAAATCTATTATGTGGCAGATTAAATCCAGTTACTGTTCATTATTTTACTGTTAGTAATATGAATATATATTAAAATCAATCTACTATCACACTCACTTTAGTTTTTGACATTTAATTGGGTACCAGCAGGAATCAAAGTAATAAAATCGATTAACACTATATAGTAATTTATTGTACGCTTAATATTTTATAATATAGAGCACATAAGAGAGATTATAATATTTTCTATTATAATGTCATACACTTAGATACAATATAATTAAATTTATCAATTTAACCTTTATACAATAACAGTACAATAACAGTAATTACTGTCTAATGAAAAATGAACACAATTATAATGTTAACAAATTAAAACAATTTAAAGATTTAATAACTAAAAACTGACCAGCATTATAATATGAAAATAATATAACATTTATATATCTATTCTTCCTTTATCCTTTATTATCTTTAGTACATATATTACATGTTATGTATAAAATCTTTTAAATAATATGTATATAAGTTTGTAAATTATATATATGCATATTTAAGCTATATTATAAATTAACTTTTATACACATAATATAATTTAATTTACAAGTACATTTAATCTCTACTAATCCAATCAATAGTATTACTGCCCACAATTTGAGTAGATTAAAGTTTCAAAAAATCTATAGATACCACCCGCAAATTTTTACTTAAAAAAATTGAACTTGAAATTTTTATTGAAAATGAAAATTGATCAGATTTTGACTTTAAGTAACACGTTTTACATACATATGTAGACATCAACATATATAGATATATATGTACACACATCAATTCACATATACATATGTTTAACCGGAGAATTTCTTTTAAAACTAAAAAGTCATTTGATGTTAAACATTTTTTTGATTATTGTATCTATTGAAAAAAATTTTTTTTTATTTTAAAGATACTTTTTGTTGTTTTTTTTTTGTTTTTAAACAGCTTGATGATAAAAATTCCAAAAAAGAAAAGATTTAATTTAAAGAATAATAAAAATAGAAACAAAAAAGGAGAGAGTAAAACAACAACAACAAAATGTAAGAACAAAAAAACTAAAACAGTTTTCTAATTTAGGGTTGTAAGGAAAATTAGGCTAAAAAAAAAGGATCTATTAAAGATTTTCAATAGAAAAATTAGGAAAATTTTTCTTTTTTTGTTTTTTGTTGTTTATTTTTTCTCTTTCACTTCTTACCATAAAAGATAAAAAAAAAATACAACAACAACAACTAAAAAGGATAATCGGAGTAAAAAGGACAAACAACAAACAAAAACAAAATTCTTGTACTTATAAAAATGTTCTAGTAATTATGATGGTATTAAGAAATTTTTTTTCATAACATCTGGGGTCCATGTTTAAAAAGATCCCATATTATTATTATTTATTATAAATATTATTATAATTATGATTATTTATATTGATTATTCTTAAGTATACACACTATACAACGAAAAGTATATTTTTGCTTATTAAACTTATAGTTAAATAATAGGTTAATAGGGTGCAATAGCCAGGAATTGTGCTTAATTATGAATAACACAATGTTATTTCTTTATTGCAGTCAATTTTAAATTCTCTTATTCTTTATGCTAAGAAGAATACATTTTGTTTTGTAAATTTGGGTAATGTTGTAGATTGGGTTGGTAATATAGTTATTATAATTATTTTAATTAAGTTAAGTTGGTAATACGTAGCCAACGTAGGTTTACTATCAAAATATCTAAAGATGTCAAAGGAATAAAGAAGAAGAAACCTTCAACGTATTATAATAATTTGGGGTTATAATTTTTAGGATATATGAAGTATAATTTATACTACAATATAGGAGTAGAATTTCGGGTAGTAGTAATAAAAACCACTTGACCTAGGAGTAGGAATGAATGTGAATATAGCATGCATATGTGCGTTAAAGAAAGATTACAAACTATGGATGTAAATACCATTGTGCAAATAAGAAATTTTTGCAAAGTGAAATCCGAAATAAGTAAACAAGAACAAGATGGAGCAATATGGTCGAAAAGTGTAAGGTCTGTAGCATCGGTTTTTACAACATTGTTTTTGTTGATAAGTTTTATAGTTTTTCTTAGCTTTCAAATAATGACTTTAAATTCACCAAAACAAACTTCATATACTTCAACCGTGAGAATCTACATTTTACTTTACCCTCTTCAATTAGCATTTAGAAAATTAGGTAAAGCAGCTCTTACATATTGGTTTCATATGAAAGAAAATTACTCAAATTCGGTTATTTATGAAGTTCGGAATTATCAGCGGAATTGGATGCCATAAAAATGTTTCTTTTTAAGTTTCACCTTCTCCTGTAAAATATAACTTTACTCAATAACAAAATTCCATATATACATAGTAATACATTTTAAAATGGAAGAAATTTTTTTTTTCAACTAAATACTTCCAAATACTTCATGACAGCTTTAGTTTTCCAAAAAATTATTACCCTATTTTAATCAAAATCATAACTTTATACCTGAAATATACCAATTTCATGCCTAGTCATTAGATATTTTACCTTAATAAATACACAGAAAAATTAAATCTTCAAAATTATTTAAAACTTTTGTTACCTAAAGTACATTATAACACCCAACAAAATCCAAACTATATTATACACTTTTATATTCAACAAAAAAAAAATAAATAAATATTATAAGACATTCATTTTTATGAGGGACCAAAATTAGATCAGATGAAACAAGGATTTTCAATATAAGTTATTATACTTTTTATTCAAATATAGAAAAAGTTCCAAAAAAACAGAAAAAGACTAATCTGGTGGTGAAATAAGAAGAAATCAGCTATAAAAGAAAAGTTTTTGAGCACGTCTTGAATAGTTGAATCACCACTGCTACTACTACTACTCCTTAGTACTATTATTATTACAACCCATTTAACAAAATAAGTTTCAAAAAAAAGGGGAGCAATAAACTTTTAAAAAACAAAAAACTTTTCTTTAGCTTCTTTTTGATTTTATTTCTTCTTCTTGTTTTTTTTTTTTAACTAATTTAATTGGAATCTCTAAAATATTTATCGATAAGTTTGGTTTTTTTTTTTGCTTCTGTTGGACCATATGCTTTCAGTCCAGACGATACCTTGTTAATTTTTTGTTCTTTCTTCTTCTTTTTTTTTATTTTTTATATTAAGTAAGGTCGACAATTAGAAGAGTGAGTAAAGGAGGCGAGTTTGATGAATTTGTATTCGTCCTTTCCACTTCTTTTTATTTACAAGTCTATTTAATTGTACATTGATAGGAAAAGTTATCCTGCTGTACACAATTGAAACTGGTCGGGGATAATATGATGGTTTTTCAAATTTTGTAGATGAAATCAAAACTCGAAAATTAAAATTTATATTTTTTCAAATCTCATTCTTAGAAAATCACGTTTTCAGAAAATTTAGTTTTAGAAAATCTTGTTTTTTATTGAAAAATATCGCATTATAAGAAAATCTCTTTTTTAATTGAAAAATCTGATTTTTATGGATTTTTGAGTTGAATACAAAACCAGAATTATCAGCTTTTTCCAGAATAAAAAAAAAAGGATTTCTAAAAACAAGATTTTCTAAAACAAGATTTTCTAAAACCGAGATTTTCCAAACGAAATTTTCTAAAACGAGATTTACTATACCGAGATTTCAGACCCAACCGGAGACTAACATATTCTATAAAAGCTGTACCAGATTATTATGGGTTGATCTGAAATCTCAGTTTGGTAAATTTTTTATTTTTTAAACCTTGTTTTTAGAAAATCTTGTTTTTAGAAAATCTTGATTTTTAAAAAATCTCGTATTAGAAAATCTCATATAGGAAAATGTAGTTTAGAAAATCTCGATTTTAATTAAAAAATTTCACCTTTTTCTTATAACCCATGTAAAAGACGTACCTTATTTCGGTGGATTTGGTCTTAAATCTCGGTTTTGTAAATTTTCAGAACATCTCATTTCATAAAATCTTGTATACAAAATTTCGTTTTAGAAAATCTCTTTTTGGAAAATCTCGTTTTAGAAAATCTCTTTTTCAATATTCTTCAATAGGCTGAAAATTCTGATTTTGTATTAAACTTAAAAGTCCTTAAAAATGAGAGTTTTGAGAAATGTGAAATATTTCAATAAAAAACGAGATTTTCTATAAACTAGATTTTCTAAACAAAATTTTCTAAAATAGAAATTTTCTAAAATCGAAATTTCAACAAAAAACAAGATTTTCTAAAAACGAGATTTTCAATAAAAAATGAGATTTTCCAAAAACATGTTTCCAAAAACGAGAATGTAAAAAAAAGGTTTATTTAAACGGAGATAATGAAAAGTTAGCAATTTTGATACTTTAAAAAAACGACATTTAAGAATAGTAACATTTTGAATTTCGAGATTTTAAGTTTTCGAATTTAAAAAACAACGAGATTTTTAAAAGCTGAGATATTGTACCACACCCAACCTACACTTATAATGATGTATAGATACTTTTCAAGTAAATTAAACTAAAAATACTTGAAATCCCCTAATTTATGATTATACGAGTAGTATGAAAAAAACAAAAATAACCGGGATAACAGACTGATATATCCTTGAATGAAATTAAACATGTTATTAATTTGAAATGGAGAAAAGTTTTATATATCATATTGTGAGTCTGTGTAAGTGGGCGAGTGTTAGGGTTTAAACAAATGAAGAGAATTCATAAAAAAAAAAGTTTTATAAAATGGGCAAAAAAAAAAGTTGAATGAAGAGATGAAAATCGCTGTTGGCAAGTAAATCAAAACAAAAAAACAAACAAAACAGAATCAAAGTTGTTCCCTTTATAAAAGACAACTTTATGATCCCTTCATTTTTTTGTTGATTGCTTATGTTGTTTCTGATCTCAGTTCTCGGTATTGTCAGGATTTATATAAATCTAAAATATAAATAAAAGTAGTCAAAGTTAATATTTTTGTTGCAAATTCATGTAGTCTAGATTTTGTAGACACTTTTTTAATATTTTTTTTTATTTTTTTCTCATATGAATGTTTTAAAACTTTTTTATTTTTTTTTTTCATATATTAAAGCTTAGGATTAAGACTGGGTAATTGAACTGGATGTCATTTGCATGATGAAAACTATATGTATTTTGTATATATATATTTTTATAAAATATATATTTAATATTACAATTTACATGACTTTTCACTATTATGGTGTTACAAAAAAGAACATATGAAAGATTTATTATCTAAAAGATATTTAATTCTATACAATATTAAATATAATATGAACTGAGATAAAAAAAATGGCTATTAAAAAGTTTTTTTTTTTTATAATAGTATGAGATAACAATTTTTTTTATCCTGTCATTATATTTAATCCTTATACGAATAAGCAAATATTCGTAGGAACGGGGTTTTATTAATATTATACAATTTTTGTATTCGGCTCAATAATAAAATTTTAAAAGTAATGAAAATAAATAAAAAAAAGTTTTGAATTTGGTAATAAAATGTTTTTTTGCAAAATCAATTTATAAAAATTTAATACGAATATGAGTGAATTACAAATTTACAATTTAATATGCAAAGGCAATTTTACTGTTTTTCATAGTCCCACGTGAGCTTGGAGAGTTGCAAAGTTCAAAATGTGTGTCTCGGTGTGTTATTTGGACGCCTACGCCTTCTACTTCCTTTGAGTTCCATTCCAAGGCTATGCGACTTATGTTATTATGATTCTTTTAGCGTATAAGCTATAAAGCTCCATTTTTTCTTTTTTTGTTGTCTCGGTATGGGCTCCCTCCTATAAGTCTCGATAGATCATCGTTCTTTATTCTGCTTATGATATGTATACATTTTTTAATGAATAGTTGCAGTACCTGACTGATGATGATTAATATTAGCCATGTTTCGTTACCATACATAGGCACGATTTTTACACAAGTATTGAAAATCCTTAGCTTTGTTTTCCTGCAAATCTTGGTGTTTCTCCATACTGGATACAATCGTCCGAAACTGAGCTTTACAATTACTCAAGTTTGAATTAATACTTACATATTAGAATGAGAAATTTATTTGTACATATGGGTAAAGTAATACTCTTTTCATCAGTGATGAGTGTAAAAGAATCTGGTTGAATATTTATATAATATGAGCTCAAAATTGAACTATTAAAGATTAGAGGCTTTAAAAAAATATTTATAACTGCGGTTTTATTGTCGACAGCATTTAAAAATGAAAAAACCTTAAATGATTGTTTTTCTAACATACAGATGTCTCTAGGTATATTTTTTACTTTAACAGACCCGTGAAATAAAAAAAACAACACATAAATTTGCTAAAACTCAAAAATATCGAGATATTTGTTTTACACTTTAATTTTTAAAGATAATACAGGTGTTCAAGTTTCAGATACCTCAAATCATCAAATTCCAAATATATTGCAACTTGTAAGAAGAATGGAAAATTTTGTAAATTTAAATGTAGTCCCATTTAAACAAAAGCCCTTAAGTTTTTTTTAATTTTTATTTAATTTTATTATTAAGAATACAACCTGATCAAAACTTGATTAAATTATTTAGATTTGTCTCGCTTTGCATAATTTTAGGCCACATCTGGCTTTTGTCTGAATCAATTCATAATATGTCTAAGAAAATGAAAGGGTTACTTTGATTATAAAATTGTTTATAACAAATCTTCAAGCTAATCAAACATATTATATTATTTTTTAGATGATGATAAAAAAAAATATTTCCACGATTTTTCACTTAATAAAATGTCAGAATTCATAAGATTACCATTATAAATCAATAAGTATCATTAATCAGTCTAAGAATTTTTAAATTGATGTTAAAAATATTTGGACAGTTCAACTTTCTCACAATTTAAAAACATTTTTAAAAATTGAAAAATACATTAGAGAAATATTTTGCTGTTAACTATACAGACAGACCTTTATTCAAAAAATTTCAAACCATCAATCACATTTCGAAGTTCGAAAGTGTTTTACTTTAAACAGCAAATTTCAATTACATTTTCATTACAAATTTCATTCATTTTAAATAAATTAATGGCGTTTAATAAATTTCTTAAAATTTTTTTTTATTCAAATTAATACAAATTGATAAGATAAAGTAATTTTTTTCATTTAAATTCATTTAATTTAATCAATTCATTTTTTTTTTTGCTTTAAATTCTTCTAAAACTTTTTAAATTTCAATCGAACTGCTGGAAAAAGTTTAGCTGGATTAAGTTTTTTTTTCTAAACTCTTAAAATCAATTAATTTTTTGCACCCACATTCAATAAAAACTAATTTTCAACCAAAGTTTGAGTGATAATTCGCTCTAATGAATATTTCAACTTGTTATTGAAAAATTTTTCAATTTTTATTTCAATTTGCCAAAATATAAATTTAAATGTCAAAAATTGTATTCCAATTTTAATTTTATCTATGGATTTGAATAAATATATTAGAAAAATTTTAGTCAAATAGCTATTAATGTTTAATAAAATAAGCGATGAAAAAGACCAAGGGTTTTTAAAAAAGCACATTGTTCGCTCAATATGGAAGGTTTTTCAAATTTCTCAGGGATCTAACATTGCTTGACTCATGTTCAAAATGTCTTCCTATTTTAAATGATGTAAAAGTTTTTGTAAACATACGGACGGACGGATGGACAGAGTTAAACTCTGTAGGTCAATTTTACAAAATATTTTAAAAATGTACTAAAAATCCAAAATGTACTTAAAGCAATCCGACATCCAAAATTAAACAATCTTCCATAAAAAGTATTAGGTAAAGAGTGCATTGAAAAAAACGAAAATCTGTTAACACATTTTAAAATATAAAATTGAAGCTATACATAATTTGTTTATAGAATAGTAAGATCCCTGTGCAATTGAATAGGTTTTCTTTGGCATATTTCCTCAAGTATTTCACCTCTTCTATCATTAATTCTGTTAATATTAATATTCAATTTTATCCATCACTGTTATCTAGATTCTGTCCATTTAGTACAGTTCTATTACAGATTTCCAAATGTCATTGTTAAATATAAATTCTGATATTAATTGTCATTTAGGTATTTGAATTTTTGATTGTTTTTGTAAGGCTCCAAGCTACTTATAAAATAGTTTTTAATTACAAAATTGTTTATTAATTTATTATTTATTTATAATTAGTAGCAGGACAATAGTAATATGTTAGTACATGTATCGGCTTTAAAAAAAAATTTTTTTTTTTCTTTTTTTTGTTGGTTGTTTAACATTGCGTACATTTTTCGTAGCACAGTTAACATACGATTGCGCTTTTTTCTCAAAAAAAAATTTTTTTTTTTAACCATGTTGGTACTTGCATCGGCTTAATAAACAAATTTTTTTTTTTTTTCTTTTTTTTGTTGGTAGTTTAACATTACGTACATTTTTCGTAGCACAGTTAACATACGATTGCGCTTTTTTCTTAAAAAAAAATTTATTTTTTTAACCATGTTAGTACTTGCATCGGCTTAATAAACAAATTTTTTTTTTTTTTCTTTTTTTTGTTGGTAGTTTAACATTACGTACATTTTTCGTAGCACAGTTAACATACGATTGCGCTTTTTTCTTAAAAAAAAAATTTATTTTTTTAACCATGTTAGTACTTGCATCGGCTTTAGAAACAAATTTTTTTTTTTTTTTTCTTTTTTTTGCTGGTTGTTTAACATTGCGTACATTTTTCGTAGCACAGCTAACATACGATTGCGCTTTTTTCTTAAAAAAAAATTTATTTTTTTAACCATGTTAGTACTTGCATCGGCTTAATAAACAAATTTTTTTTTTTTTTCTTTTTTTTGCTGGTTGTTTAACATTGCGTACATTTTTCGTAGCACAATTAACATACGATTGCGCTTTTTTCTTAAAAAAAAATTTATTTTTTTAACCATGTTAGTACTTGCATCGGCTTTAGAAACAAATTTTTTTTTTTTTTTTCTTTTTTTTGCTGGTTGTTTAACATTGCGTACATTTTTCGTAGCACAGCTAACATACGATTGCGCTTTTTTCTTAAAAAAAAATTTATTTTTTTAACCATGTTAGTACTTGCATCGGCTTAATAAACAAATTTTTTTTTTTTTTCTTTTTTTTGCTGGTTGTTTAACATTGCGTACATTTTTCGTAGCACAATTAACATACGATTGCGCTTTTTTCTTAAAAAAAAATTTATTTTTTTAACCATGTTAGTACTTGCATCGGCTTAATAAACAAATTTTTTTTTTTTTTCTTTTTTTTGTTGGTAGTTTAACATTACGTACATTTTTCGTAGCACAGTTAACATACGATTGCGCTTTTTTCTTAAAAAAAAATTTATTTTTTTAACCATGTTAGTACTTGCATCGGCTTAATAAACAAATTTTTTTTTTTTTTCTTTTTTTTGTTGGTAGTTTAACATTACGTACATTTTTCGTAGCACAGTTAACATACGATTGCGCTTTTTTCTTAAAAAAAAATTTATTTTTTTAACCATGTTAGTACTTGCATCGGCTTAATAAACAAATTTTTTTTTTTTTTCTTTTTTTTGTTGGTAGTTTAACATTACGTACATTTTTCGTAGCACAGTTAACATACGATTGCGCTTTTTTCTTAAAAAAAAATTTATTTTTTTAACCATGTTAGTACTTGCATCGGCTTAATAAACAAATTTTTTTTTTTTTTCTTTTTTTTGCTGGTTGTTTAACATTACGTACATTTTTCGTAGCAAAGTTAACATACGATTGCGCTTTTTTCTTAAAAAAAAAATTTTTTTTTTTAACCATGTTAGTACTTGCATCGGCTTTAGAAACAAATTTTTTTTTTTTTTTTCTTTTTTTTGCTGGTTGTTTAACATTGCGTACATTTTTCGTAGCACAGCTAACATACGATTGCGCTTTTTTCTTAAAAACCATGTTAGTACTTGCATCGGCTTTAGAAACAAATTTTTTTTTTTTTTCTTTTTTTTGTTGGTTGTTTAACATTGGGTACATTTTTCGTAGCACAGCTAACATACGATTGCGCTTTTTTCTTAAAAAAAAAATTTTTTTTTTGAACCATGTTAGTACTTGCACCGGCTTTAGAAACAAATTTTTTTTTTGTTTTCTTTTTTTTGTTGGTTGTTTAACATTGCGTACATTTTTCGTAGCACAGTTAACATACGATTGCGCTTTTTTCTTAAAAACCATGTTAGTACTTGCATCGGCTTTAGAAACAAATTTTTTTTTTTTTTTTCTTTTTTTTGTTGGTAGTTTAACATTGCGTACATTTTTCGTAGCACAGTTAACATACGATTGCGCTTTTTTCTCAAAAAAAAAAATTTTTTTTTAACCATGTTAGTCTTGCATCGGCTTTAGAAACAAATTTTTTTTTTTTTTTTTTTTGTTGGTTGTTTAACATTGCGTACATTTTTCGTAGCACATTTAATATACGATTTAATATAAGATACGATTTAAACCGTTTAAAAGATCAAAAATCTTTAAAAAATTATTTCGGGTCAACAAGTTTTTATAAATTGTAACGGTAAATTAAGATATCGAATGCTTAAAATGTTTAAGTTTAAAGTTTCTCCTAATATAAGTAAAGTACAAATGTATATTAAAATGTTGAACAATTAATAAAAATTGTTATTTAACAATTTGTACTGTAACTCAAATACAAAAATTATAAGTTTATATAAGTTTAATTGAACTGAAAAGTGACATTTATAGACACATAAGAATCGAAAGTGACATTTATCAAATATCTTGCATTTTCTTGTGTGGTTTATAAAATTATTAAAAATACGGTAACACTCCAATTTAAATCATATTTATTTGATATGCAAAAATATAATGACCTACAAGTGTTATATCAAAAACTAGTTTATAAGTATTAAATTTTAATTGAGTAATCTAGAGAGATTAAATTTAAAATAATTTAAATATTTATATTCATTAATCCGTTTCTGAACCGGAATTGTTAAACAAATATTTAAAAAAAAACAATTAAACAAGATAATGGACATTTATTTCATTCTATTTAGACATGCCTTTGTTTTGAAATTACATACATAACAATATTATTATGTGAGCTCTTGATACATGTACTTAAATAACTTATTTGTCTACTTTAGATAATAAAATCTAAACAATAATAATATACTTCAGTTTAATACAATCTTGATTTAAATATAATATAAATTAAACAATTCATTTTCAAAATATCTCAAAATTTTCAAACATCTAAACTATTTATATTTTGAAAATTCAATTGTGGACCAATATTAAAATTCAAAACTTTTACACGTCATTTTGAATATTCAAAATGTTTTAAAGTGTCATTAAAAAACCAAAACTAATATTTTGATATTTAGAATTGCATTTTATTTGTCAATGAAATTTTTATTCAATATTTTCATCAAAAATCAATTCAAAATAAAATTAATTTAAATGAATGATCAAAGGATATTCAATCATTCCTTTTTTATTATACCCTATCCCTAAAATAGGAGAATAGGGTATATTAACTTTGAAAGGGTGTCTCTAAACACAATAACTCAAAAAATATTTTTGCAAAATAATGAAATTTATACTGTAGGTTACTAATGACGTGGATTGTGGTGAAACCGGACAATGGATTTGAACTCTACAAGCTTTCGATTAAAACAAAGGCAAGAGAGCATATCTCCCATACATTAATCAATAACTATAGAACAAATCTCGAAGCTTCTGATCGATTCCGGAAATTGACATTTGGTACATGGGTGCTTACTTTATGTTCCTCAAATCTGAGGTAAATCGTAGTGAAATTATGTATGAAAGTCACGCACCTCTCAAAACTAAATAAAGATTTGTCCTAACTTACAAAATTATATGTTAAAAAGTTAATAAATACATTTATCTAAAATTAAAACATAAATTTATATAAAATTAAATTACTGACAGAGTTTAAATTTAAATTGAATTTTTTAGGTGTAGGGTATTACTACTAATTGGTTGCATCAACTTACTGCTTCCGACTTTCATTACTTGTATTTGATTTTTTTATTAACAAAAAAAAGTTTTGAATCCGTTTATTTATTTGATCCTTTTTTTTATTATTTAAGGATTTTTACATCATCTGCTATACGATACATTGATATAAAATATTATATAGATTTTTATTTGCAAATTATTGTCTCTAGATATTTTAGTTATACATTTTGTTTTTATAGTTAAATATCATCGAAATGTAACTGTCAATTAAACAATATTGTCATAGAAAGCAACGTTAGTAAAAACCAATCAACTTCAAATACTGTAAAATGTATCCTCTAATTTTTGGTTTAGAAAATTTTTGGGATGCTATTTCGAAATAATATTTGATGAAATGTTGAAATTTAAAAAATTTATTTTATTTTCTTTGAAAAAAGTGCAAAAGTGCTTATGCGTGACGTTTATTTTGACGCAAAATATCTAATTTTGACATAAGTATTAATATGGTGACTTTTTCATCATATTATGATAACAAACTCTTATACAATTGGGAAATAAATTAAAATGAAATTTATATATTGTTCCTCTTATATACTATAAACATCATTCCCTTCTTCCGCGAATTTAAAATAATGCGATTTGAAAAAATTATTCAATTCACACGATCGAATTTAAAATAACGCGATTTAAAAATTAACTTGATTAAATGCAATTTAAACTATTTGAAATTTCAAAAAAAAAATTGTATTTAGAAAAAATATGATTAGTTTTTAATAAAATTTACAGATACATGGATTTGAGTTCTTTAATGGCTATCGTAAATAATAAAAAAACACTAACGCAAAACATAAGTCAAAGATTAATAATTGATTTCATGACCAAGATCACAACACTTTACAGCGGGATGAATATAAAAATGAAATAGAAATTCAAGTGACATTTAAATGCATGTCACTGATTAAAGATGAAAGAAATAAAAAAATACTGATACAAAAAAATATAGAATGCTGTTGTTGACATAAAATTATGTGTGAATGTGTCCGCTAATTAATGAAATTTATATTTCATTTATTGTTTTTGTAAAACTTTAAAGGTGGAAAGGATACTTTATTATCTTTTTTTACACAAATTTTTTCAACGCGAATTTTTTTGGAACATATCTATCGCGTAAAAAAATAGTTAAGGTTACACATATCTGTCAAACAGCACACAATTCTCAACCTTATAATATTATCATATACCTACCATTATTAAGGCTGGTTTTTCCTTTACGTTTACAAAATATTGAAAAAGTCATTATATTTTATTGCAGAGATGAATCTAGCACTATATTGACACATATTATTAAAAATCCCCATTTTTCGTATCATTTTATATATCGTTTTTTTTACTTATCACTATAAAAAAAAAGTCTGCGTGAAACTAACCCTTTTGGATTGATTTAGTAACATAAATCATACCTTAAATAAAAACGAAAATGATTAAAAAAAACAAGAAGAAAGGAGTTGTAAAAAACAATTTACTTTTACCTTTAATTATTCTTTTTTTTTTTTTTTTTGCAATTTTTAAAACAATACCATTTTCTGTCTCTTTCATTTAAAATGTTTTGTCTTAGTTTTTCGGAAAAAACCCTCCCCAAAAAAAAACCAAAATCCCAAAACACATAAAATGCATTGACTACTTTTGCAGTCTATTCATGCTATTAGCAAGGACATGAATCATTGCATTTGAAAAGGATCAAATACAAAAGTTTTCTAGAAAAAAACCTCTCTCTGCACTTTTTATAATTTTTACTCTTATTCTTATTCATCAGGAATGGCTTTTTGTTTTTTTTTTTGAAGAATTGTAGCTACATTAGTTAAAATAAACTGATAAATTAACATAATATAAAAGCATTCATGTTCGTCTAGTAACACAGTTTTTGGTTGATTAATTTTGAATAGTTTTTAGATTGAGTTTGCACAATGTGTTAACTTATGACTATGAGCCACTGTGGTTTATTTTATTTAACCACGGTCTCATTAGGTTTTTGTAATTCTATTATAACTATAAATGAGATCTAGTATATTTTGACGAAATATAATTGATAATTTTTTGTAAAGATTAATATAAGGATTAGTTAATTAAAAATTGATCCTTTAACATCAAAATTGAGCTGATTAGAGTTTATAAGTTTAATGTGATGTTAAACAATTGTAATTGTAAGCCTATTTTCTTAAAGATCAACAAATAAGATTAGTTTTGTTCGAGTCCCACATAAAATTCGGATGTGCTAAAGCATAAGAAAATAATTCCGAGGCTATTAAAGTCGAATAATCCATTTTTAAAAAATCCAGTTACCTAATTTAAGATCGAGAACTTAGTGATGAAATTTAAAAAACATTTTTATGAACTATTTATAAATCTTAAAGGGTTAAAAATATTGGAAGCTCATTTTCTTTAAATTTCGAAATTTTATAGTAATTTATAGAATTTCACCCCCAACAATCGGATTCTAATCAAACTTTGGAATTTGACTTAAAATAAATTCAATGATACTGAATTACATCACTTTAAATACTCGATAAGCGCATTGTAAGACTTTTGCGCTTTGTAGGTCTCGAAAATATCAAGAAGGTCTTGATTCATACTTAATAAGTCAATGGCGGAGTTGTTAATCCAGAGACTTATTAAATGAGAAACTTTACTCTGGAGGGAAGGTAAAAATTTTACTCTTTATCACAGAGAGATTTTACTGATATTTCGAACTTAATTCCGAATACTGTCCAGCAACCCATCTCGTGAAGGAATTTTGAAGTCTTCCTCCATATTTGAAGCACTTGTCTTTACACTCACACTTCATTGAAAATACACTAAGCCAATATTTGTGTAAGATTTTATCGAATATCTTTCCCAGATCTATAACAAATTAATTTTAATTAAAAAAATTTAGTTATTTATTTATTTATTTATTAACAGTCCCCTACCAATGAGATAGGTGATAACAATGTGATAAGTGAGTGATTCAAGATTTTCCTTTCCAGGTCTGTCAGGTGTATATGGACTATGATAGAACTTTTATTGATATAAATTATATTTTTTATTAGATATGATCCACACAGTGTTTGAACCCGAGACCCTTCGATTGAAGGCCGATGTTCTAACCAATCCGTAACCGATCGGATAACAAATTAAAGTTTACCGTTATTTCTTTGAATAAAAAAAACTTTTTCAATTTATATATATTTCATGTATTTTTGTAATTTTTTTTTTCCGATGAAATTCTGACGGGAGTCAAAGAAAAACTTAAAACTTGTTAAATGTCGGAAGGTAGACAAAGTTCAATAACGTACACAATTTCGAAATAAATTCATGAATCAATCAAACATTAAAAAACATAAAACATTAAGGACTGACAATATCAAAAACAAAAAAAAACTTATTGAAAGACAAAATTGAATCTAAAACTAACATTTAAAAAAAAAAGGAAATACCAAAAAATAAAAGAAAACTGAGAAAACAAACTGCTTCAAAAGTTCTTGTTAGTAAAAAAAAGAGCGCAAACTGGGAGACAAAGACCAAAATATAAATAAAAAAACTTTTTTTTGTTGTTCTAAACCAAAAAAAAATGGACGGAAATTTTTTTTTACATCAGAGGGAAAACAAAATAAAAAAAAAATTAAAGTAGTTTTTGAAAATATCTGGAATAAATCATTAGGTTTTTTTTTTTGTTTTTTCCAGTTGTAAAGTTTTCTACCATACCTTTTGGTGGAGCTGGATATTTAACTGGTGTATATATAGGAAATTTCAACCATAAATGAACATTAAACAATCTTTTTATATAAATAAATTTAATCTTGAAACTTTTTTTTTTAGTGAAAATAAACAACTTTAAATTGAATTAGAATTTGTAAAAAAAAAAACCGAAAAAAATTTTATTAAAGCTGAATAAAATTTTTTTTTTTAATTTTTTTTGCAAGTAATTGAATTTAGTGTTTAAAGTATGAACTTATAACTTGTGAGTATCTTGAACTTTTCAACATAGCCACCCATAAATTTATCAGGAAAAAATATTTAATTGAAAACTTTAATTATTTGATATTAGAAATTTTGAAGATTTGCTGAAAAAGTTATTCTTAGGAAAAATTAATTAAAAAAATTTCAAATATATTCTTAGAAGCATACTTTTAGGATAAGAATTTTCCAAAATTATGGCTAGCCAATTTCTTTCTTTATTTATGTTTGAACTTAAGATTTTGTTGATCCAAACTATCAGAAAATATCTTTAATTTTGAAAATTAATTATTTTTACAACAAGTTCTTTCATCTAAATATCAATTAATACTGAGTTTTTAAACACGGATAGCAGCAAATTTATGAAAAGTATGTAGAAAACCAACTATATTTAAAAAAAACTATTTTCAAAAAGTATTAGATACTGACATTTGCCTGTAATTATTGAATTTTGTTTAGTGATAGAATATAATTTTTAATTTTATTTAGAAATAATAAACGCTAAATAATAGCAATTAAACAAAAATATATAAAAAGCTGTTAGAATCTATGCATACATTTTCAATATTACAGTTTACACGCAACCGATTGTGCCTAATACAAAAGTATAACATTAGTATATGTATAACAATTAAAGGACAACAGCTAATAATATAATATACTTAAGAAAAATGTGTTTGGTTATAAAAATAAAGGCTGAATTATGTTTAAATTTATTTGTATGTAGAATTTATTATATGCAAAAAATGCATATGTATTATTTTTTTTTTCTATTTCCCAAACTAACGCTTCAAAAAAAGAGTTGAATAAGCCGTTCAACTTTCTACGATCATTACTTGCTATATTCCAAAAATCAATTGGTCCAGTAGTTTTCTCAGAAAAGGAACCCATAAAATGAAATTGGTCTTGAGGTATACTAATTTTTATTTTTATATATTTTCTATTTTCCAAATAAAAAAAATCTTCTGTCTATTTTTCAAAATTCAATTATTTGACATTTGACAGAAAGTTAAAAAAGTTAGACAGATTGAAAAGTTAAACAGCTTCTTTAATGACTATGTAATGGCTGCGCCTATTGTAGACGCTTTCATATAAGTCAATACATTTAATTTAGTTTGACAGATAGCTACGTGTAGAGAGCGAAATAAGAGCAGTCATTGTAGATAGGCTATAAATTTTTAATTTTTAATTGAGCGATTTTTCAATATCTGCTGTTGTTTTAGGAAGTTAGAACTGAAATATATGTGCAGATAGCTGTTATAAGATCATCCCATTATAATTTCTTTCATCGAAGTCTGAAATTGAAATGAATCTGAAATTCTTCTACCTAGAATGACTTCAGTTTTAGGATCAATTTTCTATTCTAAAGAGATATTCTTTAATTTAACTCACTTTGACCAATCGAAAGGCAAAGATATAATAAGAAATACAATGAAAGACAAAATAGTAGTACAATGAACATTTTGAATTCTTTAATATCTAATTTATACCAATAGCTCAATTTATAAATCCTTCCATTCACGCTACCCTGCCAATTTAGGAATTTTTATTAACAACCTTATTCCCACACTGCCGTAGCATAATTGAATCTAATAAACTTGGATGAATTTTAGAATAAATGTATTAAACCTGCACTTTCCCAAATTAAACGGGAACTTAATTAAAAAATGTAGAAGACTGACAATTTGAACGATATTATAAAATTTTAATTTAATAAAAATCAAATTTATAAATTCCTATTTCTTGAAAAAATTTCTTAAATTGATTGAAATTAAATTTTATATTAATTGAATTTCAATTTTAATTTCGATTTTAATTCCAATCTAAAATTTAAAAAGAGCAAAACTTTGATATAAATCTAATTAAAATCTGATTGACAAAATTGATTGATTGCAATTTTTTAATAATCGAAAATTAAATTAAATAAAAATACGATTACGCGAATAATAAAAATCAAATACCAATTATTTTAAAATTAAATTTCAACTTATTATAATTGCATATATTTGTTCTAAAAATTCTTCAAAACCTCTTCATTTTTTTTTTTAAACACAAAATTCGTTATAACTTGTATAGAAAATTTTCAACAAATTTAATAACGGATCTTAAAGCTTTTCCAAATACATATATAGATTTTTCCCATTCGTATTTATTAAATTGCGATTACAAACCCTCCAATTAAATACTTTATAAAATTTTTTGCAACTTATATTTATTGGGTAAAAATATAAAAATTGAATTTAGGAGACTTTAAAAATGATTCGCATGTCATGTTAAGTACAAAAAAAATTTCTTAAAAAATTTCTAAAATTAAATAAAAAAAAATCAGACAAAAATAAAAAATTCAAACAATTTTTTATATTTATTGGGTAAAAATCATTCGAATTATTTCTTCTCTTTCTTTTCTTTTAAATTTTTAATCCACCCTAGTCAGTTTTTTTTTTTTCAATTTTTATGCAATTTATTGGTTGTAATTTTCGTTGTAAATTTCATATAAAATTTATATGCGAGTACATTTGATTTTCAGTTTTTTATTTTTATTTTATGCCATTGTTATAAGTATTGATTATTTGTCTGCAAAAGTTTTCCCAAAAAAAAAAAAAAAAAATTGGATTTTCATTTTTTTTCGAGTTTTTACTCTTTTGATTATATTTAAAATTCAAAAAAAAATTTAATCAAATATTTACATGTTATGATCTAAAAATTTGAAAGGTATTATAAAATTCGTATTACTACTTACGTACTATTAACTTTTAAACGATTTTATGAAAGCTCTCGACCCTAGTAATTTCTCGCACATTGTTGACTGGGGCTACATTAAAGTTTACCCTAAACTTTATCCTAAATTTAGTAAAATGTTTAATAAGAAATAAACTGGTTTTTGAAAAATACTGTTCACACTCAAAACTGGTTAAATTTTGATAGAACAAAATCCAATTTAATTAAATAAAACTGAAATATCATGAAGACAATATGAAAATTACAAAAATTTTATTCATCTATAAAAGAACATCGATTATGACAAAAATTGTTAGGACATAACTCTGTCGACAACTAATAATTAGTTTAAAAGAAGAACTAGTTTAGTAATGTCAAATTTTTACATACAGTATTTACTTGCTGAACAAGAATTTAAATGATTTTTTGAGTTTAATATATTAGACTCTGTATTATGAACATGGTATGAAATTAAGTTTTTCAAGAAGAACCTATGCATATCTTAAAATAATATGGCACATTGTTTGCCTCCATGGAATATCTAATAAACAACTTTCGAATAACTCACTTTTGTTTTTCACTCAATAGAATATCCTATTGAAATATCAATAAGAAAAAAACAGAACAGACAGATCGAATACATAGTTACAAGTCTTACAAGTCAATTATGAAGGATGTTTTACTTTGCAATCTAAGGAAGAATCCAGAAACAGATTTCCAGATCCAGAAACAGCTGAAAATCCAAGAAATAGAACAGGCAGACTCAGAAACTGATGGAAATAATTTCATAGAAAGAGAAAGTTAACAAGTCCTGCTCACAAGCTACAAAAAAACATCACATAACAGAATAATATATGGGAAGACCTTGCTAATATCTTACACGCTTCCCCAGAGCGTAAAGTGTCATAATCACTTTATTTTTACTCTTGCCCACTTTACATCACTTCTGCCAAAAAATCTTATTAAATAAAACTTAAAATGACCTTCCAGGATATTACAAAAAATAAAAACTCCAGGCAAATAATTTAATTAAAAGAAAACACATTTTTTTAATTTTCTAAAAGAAAACTTCGTGGAAATCCTTAGATAGCCAACAGAAAATAAACCGAATACATTTTTAGTATTAAACAACTCAAGGTTCCTATAAATATTCAAGCATTTTAAGTAATAAAATAACAATATTTAAAACGAACTAAAAAATGGTGAATTTAAAAAAACATAATTAATATCCGTCTTAAATTTTAATATTTAATAAAGGTTTTGGTAGATAGCTACATGTTATAAAAATATTTAAAATTATTTAAACGTGTCGTTTCATGGACAGAATAAAATTTCACAATAGAATTTCTAAATAAGGTTAGACACAAAAAACCAAATCTTAGAAAATTCACAGCTTCTCTGTTGATTAGACCACAACCTACGTATGAAATCCTTTCTCAAATTCTCGGGTTTTGGCAATAAAAAAATGTTGTTTTTTTTTTCAATAAAAAAGCAACCCCTTATTTTTATAAATTTTAATTCCTTCTAATTTCTAGCTCTAGTTTAAATTTGACAATTAAATTTTTCTTTATGTCTACCAAAGAAATTACGAGACCACCTTCACTCTTGCTAGGTACAGGTGTGTATAATATTAATTTATTATAAATTAAATTACATTTTTAATAATACTTAAAATCTAGATATTATAATTCTCCTTCTGCTGCTGCATCCATCAAAACAAAAGTCAGTCATCATATATTGGATATTTGGATGGGAGCGTTCCATAATCTCATTTTTTTTTTTTAACTCTGGCTTTTTAAGAAAATCTCTCTTTTAATTGAAAAATCTGGTTTTTAAGAATTTTTTAGTTGGATACAAAGCCAGAATTATTAGCTTTTTCTAGAATATAAATAAAGGGATTTTTCTAAAAATAAGATTTTCGAAAACGAGATTTTCTAAAATCGAGAATTTCTAAACTAGATTTTCTAAAATGAGATTTTGTGAAAATGAGATTTACTGAACCGAGATTTCAGACCCAACCCTATTTGAATCTTATATTAACATCACCTATTAATCAAACTTTTGTAGAAACTTAAAGCGAATTTTTATTTGATTTTGCAGGCCATTAAATTCTACACAGCTCGCCTGCCCTTTTCTTTTCTTCTAAGTAATGTTTTTTTCTGAGTATCTCATTACATTAGCAAAATATCTTATAGATGTTTTATTTTCATTTTTCATATAACCCGTTATTTTTACCCTAATGTAAAATAAATATAAATCCAATCCATTCAAATAGTCATATAAGTATAGAATATTATAATACATCCCCTTTGTTTTGTCTTTCAGTTATTTGTATATACATATATATATATATATATATATATATATATATATATATATATATATATATAAATATATTTAACTGATATTCATCATTTTCCTGTTATTTTATTTATTTAATTTTTTGTGTTTGTAATTTTTTTACAGTTTTTTTATATTTATATATATATATATATATATATATATATATATATATATATATATTTTACGAATGCCAAAACATCATCAAGTTAATATTGATTAAATTTGATTGAAATCAATACTTTTCAAGTGCACGATAACAAAACGAAAAGTTAAAAAAAAAAACAAAAAAACAATAATAAATAAAACATCAAAATAATAGGAAACATCAAAAATGACGAAAAACACTGGAAAATAGGGAAATGGGATATTTTCATTTCCATTTATTTTATTTTAGTTTTTTTTCTCTGATTTTTAATATTATTAAAAAATTTGTTATTATTATTGTTGTTTTTGTTGTTGTTAAAATTGTTGCTGTCGTAGTGTTATATGTCTCTTTACTTCTTGTAACTGTCAATTTGATAGATTTATTCAACTGTGATTCAACTGTCGATATTGTAAAAATAACACTTAATTGGATTTCGGTGGAAAAAAAAATATTTTTAACTCACTTTTGTTTTTCACTCAAATTTGTTTTTTTTTTTTTTAGTGAAAAACCTATTGTCTCTTTAATTAGGTTCAAAAGTTTTCAATTGGCTTAACAACGTTAGGTTCGATTTGACGTTTGGTACAAAATACAATTAAAATTGAAAAACAAAAATAATATCAGAAAAAATTAAAAATTTGGAAAAAAACCAAAAAACAACAAAATAATTAAAGTGAGACAACAATATAAATTGACAAAAATTTAAATAATTTACAATAAACGCATTTATCATTTATTCATTCATCATTATTTCGTTGTTCGTATTTTATTTCATTTGAAAGTGTGTGTATTTTCAAATTAATTTATATAATATAAATGCAAACAATACAAATTTAAACTTTTGTATTTATATATTATGTATATGTAAAAACAAAAATATGACAGGAAATTAAGTTCATTTAGCTATTTAAATAAGTATATATACTTAAATTGCACAATTTATATATATATATGTATAGATATTTAAAAATAATTGAATTATTAAAACGATTATTTTGAAATACGAAAAAAAAAAAAATATAAATTGAAGACTTTTGATTTTAAATGAATGAATATTGAAAATAAATGTAATGTAATTCTATTGTTTTTGTTTTTATTTTATTTATTTCAATTTATTAAATCGGAGATACTTTTCAAAATTGGGAATTGGGAAAATTTTAAAATAAAAACTGGATATTGGAAAATTTGTCATGCCGTTTAATAAATGTATGTATATGTATGTAGGAAAATTTTGATTTGACTTTTATTTTTAGAAACTGAAGCATTTTCTTTTATATTAATTTCATTGAAATTAAAATTTAATTGAATTTAATATCAATGATCAAAAAATTATATTGTTTTTTAGTGTGTGTATGTGTGCGTAAAAAGTCCTCGAAAATTTGACAATTACTGTGAAAGTATCATTCAATTTGTTACATTCGATTAAATATAAATCTTAATTTAATTAGTCGATTGTTTTGGAAGTAGGATATTAATTTTTTTAGATGATTAATTTTATATAATTTTGGAAACCAAAATAAATAAGTGTACAATAATGTTGATGATAGGTTTAATTTAAATTTGAATTTAAGATATAAAATGGTTGGTGAAACTTTAGGGGTTCATGACTGATTGACATCGTATTTTTTTTCAAGTCTAGCAAGCAGGTTTCTAGTTTTATTTTCTTAGGATTCTTCTGTATAAAAAATTTTAACATATTGACTAATAATTTTGTAGATTTGTGGCTATAGGCAAAAATTGCATGCGCAAAAGCAATGAAACAACAGAAAGAAGTTTTAGGTAAATAAAGTTTTAAGAACATATCTCCCGATTAGGATCTGTAAGGATTTCACTATCTCAAATGCTGTTCAATATAGTCCTGGATTAAGTCTTGCTAAAGACAGAACACTTTTTGAGGGTATCAAGTGGCAGCTAACAAACAAATATGAAGATTAGGCTATGTACATGGTATATGTCAGTCATACTTGCACACAATCATCAAAACCAAGAAAAGAAAAATCAATAGACTGAAAGGATAAGTTAGGCTCCAAATAAAATATGAGTGAAACAAAAGTGAAGAGAATTAATCCAACTAACACAAATATCATCACAATTGGATACCCACCAATAAAAAAAGTGGAAAACTTCAGTTAGCATAAATAGATATAAACGAAGCCAAGATATAACAAATTAGACTATATCTGGCAAGAAAAGCTTTTAGTAGAATATGGAGATTTACACAAATATATAGAACATCATAAATTAAAATATTCGACTTCTTCGTGAAATTAATTCGGCTCTTTCGATAAATGAGCGCCATTTATACAAGTTACAAGTTTTTTTTTAAAAATGTCTTCGCATTATAAAGTCAAAATAAAGTCAGATGGCGTGGCCCTATGCTCCCACAGGGAATAGAAAAAAAATGTTGTTGGTAATAAAGCTGAATATAAGAACAGCTTTCATTCTTATAAATGAATGGGACTGCTTGGACCCAAAAAATGCCTCAACAAAATTTTTTACACAAAAAAGTGTTTGATTAAATGTCTTTTGTTTTGGTATAAAACCACTCTATTTTGTTTTCTAAAACAAGTTTTTGTTCACATAAAAAAATGTTAGATAATTGAAGCAGCGCTAGATATTTGATACTTTGAAGAGCTGGGTGGTCCAGCGGTAAGGGTGTCGACCTTTAATGCGAAAAGCCCAGACTCAAATCCCAGTGAAAGTGATAAACTTTCCTGGTTTTTACCTTGACTCAGATACCTTTCGCCATTGGATTCAAAATAATGGCTTTATCAATAATTAATAATTATTTATCATTAACAAGAAAAACATTAATATAACAATATAAACAAATGCAAAATATAAGCAAATAATTTAATTGAATAATATAACTCACAGATATAGAATACCACGTAATTCAAATACAAAATATTACAATATGTACAACAATAACATTGCATCCATTGAAAATCTAAGACGTTTCAAAATTTTATAAGACCTAGTACTATCTCATATTTAAATTGTATGTGGAATTCATTAAGATCAATTCTAATAAAACGAATATAATTTGACCCCTTGTTCCAAAATGTACCTAGTGTATAAACAGCCTTATAAGTCTAACAGTTGAATATTTAGAACTGACAAAAAAAACCTATAAAACGCTTAAATATCTTACGATTTTTGATTCTTGAAAAATTTTAAATTTTTCTACCCAAAACTAACCATTTATAGTCTGAGAGCACGGGATTTCATCTAAAACATAAAATATAAAATATTCGCATCAATCAATAAATATGTAATTATTTCTACTTAACGCAATGTAATTATTTGTATTAGAGCCGCTTCTCATCTCCATTCTTTAATTAGCCTCAAGAATCAAGTTATTTCATTTGTCAATCTAATGCGTTACCTTGTATTCATTTTATTGAAGAATGCTACGCTAACTACTAAATAACTTCAGACTGATAACTTGACTGACAAAAAGGCCTAAGCCTTTTTGTACAACATGACCTTCCCTTACCATTACAAGTCTATTAGAATAAAATAAATTCTAGATATTATAAGTAACTACATGAAAACTGTACCAAAAACAATCTGATAAATCTTTTGAATTAATTAAGCCAAAAAAAAAAACAAATATATTTTCAATTTTAATTTAATTAATTTTAAATTATTATCTTTTAATAATGGATTTTTTCATAGATTTAATTATAAATATTATCTGCATTAAAATATAAAAAAAAAACCAGGTTATTAAATAGCATTTTTCATCAATTGAAATCCCATTAACTTTAGATACTAATTTATTTATTATAAAAAAAAAACATTCTAAATTTCAAATCCGTTTCCAAATCAAGGACACAAATTCATTTTTTGAAATAAAAAATTAATTTTTTTATAATATGATTTTTTTTGGTAACAATTGAAAATATTTTATACCTAATTTTGTATTTGTATTAATGATGGGTACAAAATTTATAAATTTTACATTTATAATAAAAAAAAAAAACGCTATTTGATATTTCAATTTATAAAATATATAAAATGGCCATATGAAAAAATAAAATTACAAAAAATAAAGCAATTCCAAATAGGAATATGGATGCGGAATGATAGAATTAAAAAATCAAAATTGTTTTATCCTACATCCTTAATTTTCGTTTTGTTTGTTTTGTGCTTTTTATTCTGCTTTTATTTATTTAAATTAACAAAAAACGATTTTTTTTTAATGAAAATTATTAAAATTAACTTATTACAATTTTTTAAACCGTCTGTTGTTCATGAAATTTTTTTAATATTTAATCTGAAACAGTGTTATAATTTTAAATTAAATATTTCTTGAAAGAATTTTTTCCTTTCTGAATCTATAACCTTTTGAGACTCTTTATTATTCTATCCTTGTAATTAGACATCGTTTTGTTTAATGCATGAACTCAGCTTGAACTCAAATCTTCTTCATAGTTTAAAAATAGTTTAAAAATGGAGATTTGAGTTCAAACTCAGTTTTGTGCACTCAGCCTACAAACTAAAAGTTGCTTTGTTAAGCCTTTTGTTAAAAAATACAAAAGATACTGAATATCGACACTGCCTAGCTTAGACACCTTATTTCCCTTAAATGTTCCGAATTACCACTTCAATACCATATCGTTCGATACTTCCTAGTTTTAATCTTTTTAATTTAATCTTTACAATTTTTGTTATGTTCTAACAATAAGAACTGATTTGTATCTCAAATCTTGAATCTCTCCGATATTATTCTTAGACTGCGGTCAAACCTATTCTGAAAATGATGAATATCTTTCAGATAATCGACAAGAACGCTTTCCCATATTTTTTGATTTCTCTGTGGAAGATGGGAAACGTCGATTTCAAAATATAGTGAAAATGATTCTTGGAAGCTCAAAAAAGCTATGGTTAACTTTTGTTAGGGCCAGATTATCTGATAGCATCCCCAGCCGAATTAAGATAACATTAGCATTATCACGCAGTCATGGTTTTGTGTCCAAGGAAGTTAAAGTAAATTAGATAAATAAATGTAAAAATTTTACTGTTATGACAATAATGATAAAAAAATTTGTATTTAATTTCTATTATTTATAGCCATTGTATGAATCCAATTTTAGAATGTTTTTTTTAAATAAGCTAATGGTGTATTAGGTATAATTCGAATATCCTTTCGTAATTTTATTTTTAATATTTTGTTTGTTTGTTTTTTTTCTCCAACAAAATTTAAATTTAGGACGAGTCTTTTTTCCAGTTTAGAAACCAATATACAATATGTATATTTTTCATTGAAATATATATTTATATTTATGCTATATATATATATATATCTATCTACATAATAATTAAACTTAAATATAAAAGCATATATTTATAAAGTATAAACATAAATTTTAAACGTATATTTGAAAGTTAATAGGTATAATATATCTATATATATGTATATAAAAATATATATATTTACTCAAAACGTTTATTAATTCCATGTAATTCACTCATATAACATCACCACCACGAATAGCCTTTCAAAATAAAAAAAACATTATATACCTACGGTTGTTAAAGTAATATTGAAACCCGTAGTATATAAGTTCAGGTTTTAATGTTTTGCGAAAAAATTTAAAAAATTAAAATATCATCGCAGGACCAATAGTAGTATTTAATTGTTGTGACTTATGCCCAGAATTTGAATAAACTTTAATAATAGAGTTTTAGGAGAACAAAATAAAAGGACATGCTAAAGGATCTAATTATGACACAATTATCCGAATATTTTCTTCAAAAAGTCTTACTGCAGTACACATATTCTCTTTTTACGCGAATTTGAAATAATGCGATATAAAACACTGCTTTAATTCTCTTTTTATGCGATCGAGTTTGAAATAACGCGAGTTAAAGAACATGACATATTGCCATCAAAAACATATTTATCAGCAATGTTATTTACGCGCTTTTTTACGCGGATTTTAGGCGGACACACTTATCGCGTTAAAAAAAATTAGGTATTTTTGTAAAATCCCATTTTATATGTGGGATTTTACAGAGACTGAAGCCATTGAAAAAAATTTTCAATCTCGGTACATAATATAATGATGAATGCTAACTTTTGTAGCAAGAGTACTCAAAACTTCTAGTCCACAGCTTATAATTCATTTATTGAGAACAACTCAAAAGGCGCATGTTATTCATGTCCTAGTGAATGCAGGAACATTAAAGAAGTCAGAAGTGGAAGCTCACTAATCTTCAAACCCTTTATCATGGCTATATCCAAAGAAAATTATACCGACACAATTTCTACAACAATATAAATCAAGTTTACTTTCTTACTCGATTTTATATGTATATACGATATTCCAGCCCCTCCATAATTTGTCAATTTAAAAATCGAGACGGTATTTTAATCTAAACTAAATCAATTAGTTCAAAACAATAGCCACGAATATTCTACCAATGTTGTCTAATACTGTTGACGTTTTAATTATTACTACAAACCTTTAAAATTAGGTCAATAACTGATAAACGAAATTAGCTGTCATTGAGGTCAATTGCAAACGCTATTTAATAATTCGTTTAAAAAAGTCAAATCAAGTTTATTATATTTTTTTTAGAAGTTTAAACCTTCAGAGCGATATCAAACATTGCTAATCTTAATGTTACAAATTTTTTGTAATTTTTTTCCCTTAAAATGTCAAAATAGATGGACAAACTGTCAATCATTTTCATAACTCAAAATCAATTGATTTTCAAATATAAAAATATACGTAATCAAGTACAAAAAAAAAAAAAACAAAAAATAAAAATAAAAAAAAATCAGCATAACTCAGTGCTCATAAATATAGATTGGATTAAACGGATAAAAGAGATTTATTTTGTTGTTGTTTTTGTAATTTAATTTATAAATCGTATGATCCTTTTTTTTTTTTTTGTCAGTGTTGTTCTTGTTGTTGTTGTTGTTGTCAGTATATCGCAGTAAATTTTTGGTTAACTTATGATTGACCTACGCAGATTGAAAATGTACCGTTTTTATTTTTTTTCAACATCCTGGATATTTTTTTGTATAAGCTAAAAAGAGTCAGTAGTATTAGTATATAAAAATAGAACAATATTAAATCACAAGTGAATGAAAATATAAAGATATGTTTAGACTGAATTTTTAAAAAGTTTGACCAAAATTTATACAATTTTTTGTTGTTTTGTTTGTTTTTTTTTTTTGTTCTTGTTTTTGTACCAATTTTTAAAAAAATACAAGTGATAGATTGATATTCGTATATATATTCTCGAGGTTAAAAATGTCCTGATGGACAAATGTTTACATATATACATTTACATTATGTATGAGAATAATGTACATACACAAAAGAAACATATAAAATGTCCCTGCATATAAAGCAAGTTCGGTGCCAAAATATGATGGCTTCTGACATGACATTATAGGCGATTAGAGATTAGAAATTGTATATATTTGAGTTTTTGATTCTTGTTCATACATCATTTAAGTTTGCTTTTAAAATGTTGGTCCATTTTTTGACATTTTTTTTAATTTTTTTTGTTTTTTGATTATTATTATGTTTTTTTTTTTCTTTAATATTGATGACTAAGTGGATGTGTTGGTTTTTGTTTTTTTTTGAAGACTAACGGAATATTTAAATTATTAATTAATCTTGTTGTTTGGATTTTCCTTTGCGAGAAAAAAAGAAGTGTTCCAAATTAATCATATTGAAATTTTGTTTTTTAGAGTTTAAAGGGGATTTTAAAATGGGGTTGCTAATAAAGGACAATGAGTTTTATTTTGTAGGTTGGTATAGAAAGGTACAAATTACATAAATGAAAAAACAAATTAAAAAATCTGAATAAAATTATTTATAATATGTTAGAAAAAACTTGTACCTAAGCACCCCAAATTTCAAATTGGAAATGTAATTACAACTACTGGGTTGCGCAAAACGACCGATATGGTTTGAATATTTAATAACTTTTTTATTTAATGGTTAATTATTATTATTATTTTTTTGTTATACAGTATATTAATGGGGAATATTTTTAGCTTAAGTATGGAAAATTATATCCCGCAAGTGGTGACCATTTTCGGCTTCACACATTCGTGCTCTTTCCAGTATATTTTCAATAACTTTTTTTTAAAATTTCCGGTGTTATGGCTTGAATTTTTTTGTGAATGTTTTGTTTTAGTTTTGGTATGGTCCCTAGTTTGTTTACACTTTCATTCAAATTCAAATAATTTCATTCAATAATCCCAAAGAAAGCAGTCTGGCGCTGTTAAATTGGTGAACGTGAGGGCCAATTGAACTCGCTTCGCGAAAACCCAAGAGATCCCGTAACAAAGCCATTGTATCCCTTGCAGTGTGGGCTGTGGCTCCATCTTGTTGGAACCAAAACTGCGGATGGATTTTTACAGCTGGCCTCAAAAAATTGTTCAGCATCGTTCGATATTCAGCACCAGTAATCGTAACTGAGGTGCCATGTGCATTTTCAAAGAAGTATGGACCAATGATCCTTTCAGACAATACACCGCACCAAACAGTACACTTAAGTGGATGTAATTGTCGCTGATGAAGTGTTCTTGGGTTCTCTCTGTAGTCCATATCTTGCAATTTTGCTTTTTTACGAAACCATTCAATTGGAAATTGGCTTCATCTCTCATTATCAAATTAAAATTTCAAAATTAAATTCAACATTAGATTTTCAAAATAAAATTCAACAATTGTTGATCGCTGTTCTGTTGTATACTGCTCCATTTCCAATTCCCCAAGTTTTCTTCATAAAATTCTGAAATAAAAATAAAAAATATAAATAAATTTAAAAAGTTATTTAACCATATCGGTTGTTCGCGCCTAAATATATTGCGTTTCATTAACTATAAAATTAGATTTAATATTTTAACAATTAAAATTTATTATATATTGCCAACCTCTTTGCTCAATAAAACATCAAATTTAATTTGAAATGATACATTAAATTTATTGAAATATGAATATTGGGCAAAATAAAAGTATTACGACTTAAAAGCATATGCGGTAAAATTTCATTAAAATGTGATGGTCAAACATATTATTGAAATATGTTATAATTTATAAATAAAATCTATTTAAATAATAGGTACATAGGCATATCATATCGTATTTTAAGGTAAATCCTTTTATTTTGATCAAAATTTTGCAAATTTATTACATGCAGTGTCTGAGTATGTAATGTCATAGCAATAGCATATAAAGTTCATTTAAAAATAGAGGTTTGGTTCCAGATCCAAGACATCAACAAAACATTAACGTTTTAGTAGTATTGCACAGTTGATTAATAAGATATTTGCAATAAATTAATTAACATATATCACATAATACTCGTATAACTAAAAAAAAATAACAAAACAAAGAATTAGTTCATCTTCATAAAATAAGTTACTAATTTCATTTCTTTCATCTTTAGTCAGCGATATGCATTTTAAGATATTACTTGAATTTCATTTTTATACCCATCCGTAATGGATGGTTTTGGTGTGGTCTTGGTCGCAAAATCGAAAAGAGAATTAAACCAATTTTTGAATTCGCGTTATTTCAAATTCTAGATTTTAACTGTTGATGAAAAATTAAAAAAAACCATTATTTTATCTTACTTTTACTTAAAACTTATTCCAGCTAACCCTAATTCCTAAAAACGAGGGAAATAACCTAATTCCTAAAACTAATTTAAGTATATTATTAATATAATATACTATGTTCTATATATAACCAAACACTTATTTTATTTATTGTATTCTTGTAGGGGATATGTGTATCAAATCTCCAGTCTTGCGGATTAATATTATTAGAATTAAATTCAATTCTAGCATGCAACTCGCTTATTATAATAAAATAATAGGGGGACATAGTATTAATTTTTTTTAATACCCTTTTTATCCAAATAAATAAAATATTCGAGTGAAATGTCACTCTATATTTATGCTTTTTTAATATATTTCTCATTATGATAACAAATATGGGATATTAAACTATTCTCATTAAATGAATGAAAGCATTTTTTTTTTTTTTTTAGTGTTTTATTTTTCTATTCATTATATTATTTTTTAACAATTCAAAAACAAAAACTTAAAAAGAATTCTTATATGCTAAAATGTAATTTGTACATGGCTGACCAATATGTCAGCTCTCACAATTTATTTAGAACTATATTAATATAATCTCTTTTGATGTTTTAATATTGATATTTTGATTTTAACATAATATATTTTAGTTTTAATTTAATATTAATATAATTGAATTTATTGGAAAAAATTTTTTTATATAAAAACCAATTTTTTTTATTTATATGTTTTATAAAAACTTAAAACTAAAATAACCTAATACTTATACCTATACCTAAATCTACAATAACCTACGTTACATCTAAATTTTTCCAAAAGTATGGTTTTTTAATTTCTAATTTATTTTTTGCAGGAATATACTTATCATATTTAAACAACTCATTGTCATTAATATTTATTATATTTAAATTTAAAGGTATTTGTTTTATTTTCGCGTTTCTTTTATAGTGGTATAAAATCGGAATATTTTGATTATTTTCAATATAATTATGTTTGTCCAAAAACACGAATCCTTCTGGAGGCAAAAAACCTGTAACTAGGCAGTTTTTAATGTACTCAAAATCTTCGTACCATGGATGGCAGATTAATGAGTTCTCGCATGATTCACTACTCCTTTGAATATGGTTACGTATGAGACGAATGATAAAATTGTCGATTCTAACTATGTTCGCCTTATCATATATAAATTTATTTGAATAATAGTGCATATTAGTGTTAGGTTTTCTATTGTAATTTGTACAAGCTCTTAAACACTTGCGTTCGAATATTCTTAATTTTTCCATCACAGAAGCATTAACATTATACCATATTGGACAGGCATATGTTAGTACTGGACGGATTAAGGTTTTGTAGCAGAGCAATTTAACATTGTTGCAAAGTATTCTGGAAAAGAACAATTTTCCTAAATTAATAAAGGCGTTATTTGCTTTTCTTATTTGATTTTTAACATGATAGTTAAAGTTTAACATATAATTATAGTGAACTCCTAAATACTTGAAGTTCACAGAGTTTTTAATTTTTGTTTTGTCTGGAGTTAATATATAAAAATCTCTCCAGCATGATTTAACATTATATTTTACCTTGTTAATAGTATTCCTGAATAACATAGTTTCACATTTTTGATAATTTACTTTTAGCTTCCAAAGATTACTATAAGATATCACTTTATAAAACATTTTTTGTAAAATGTATTGTGCATCTCTTAGATTATTACTTGTTGCGTAAATTGTCAGATCGTCCGCAAATGCTATACTGTAATTGGGCTCTAAATTTTTATTTAGAGAATTCAGTAATTCGCTTATGTATATATTGAACAAAATAGGGGAATTTACGGTGCCCTGTTGTAACCCATCGGATAATTTGAATTCTTTGGATAAATGATTATCCGACCCCCATGTGCTAAAAGTTTTACCTCTTATCATGTTGTTAATCAGAATAACTAAATGTAAGGGATATTGATATTTTAAGAGTTTGTATATTATACCATCAATCCAGACGGTGTCAAAAGCTTTTTCAAAGTCCACAAAACATGCTGCTACAACCTTATCATCGTTTATATTTCTACATATATCCGATGAAAGCTTCGTCATAGCATGTATTGTGCTGTGTTTATGACGAAAACCAAACTGATTTGATGGTATAATATTTTTAATCTCAGTTATTTTGACTATAAATTTATTTATTATTATTTCTAGGATTTTTCCTATATTTGGTAATAAACTTATTGGTCTATAACTGCTAGGATCTGAAGCACTTTTTCCTGGTTTTTTTAATGTAATAACAACTGCTTTTTTCCACTTATTTGGGAAGTAGCTTATATTAAGGCAATTGTTAAAAATTATTGTGTATAAGTTAATTACTGAAATAGGAAGATGTTTTAACACTATATTTGGAATTTTATCTATACCTGACGATGTTTTACCTTTAAGTTTTGATAAAATATCTTTGAGTTCATTTTGAGCTATAAAATAATTATTTAAAGTTTCATTTTCAAGTAAATTATTTGAATGTAAATTATTGTTAAATTTAACAAGGGATATTTTATTTGTTTTGTTATTTTGAATTATTTGGTTTAAATTGTTAATACTTTGCTCTACATTGTTACTTATCGGGGAAAATCTGTTTGTAACTTGCTTTTGAACTTGGTATAAATGTGTTGCCATTACTTCATTTATGTGTATGAATGAAAGCATTTGGCTTTATTTAATAAGCATTATATAAATGACTTTGCATACTTTTAGGGACAAAATAATAATGAAGAGATAATGATTTTAAAACACTTATCTTGCTTTATTAAATTTTTTTAAAAAATTATTCACAATTTTATAATGATTTATCATTTCCAATTAAATTTGTCGTTATGTTTCATAGCAGAAAATCAATGGGTATTAATTTTCAATTTCTTTTAATCATTTTAATTAATATTATATATATATTAATTAAAATAAATATCATTTATTCATATAATAAATAAATATATAAATTAGAGATAAAAATAGTAACTAAACCAAATAAATATATAAATTTTAAATTATAAAATACTTTGTATCCTTATCATTAAACAATGGATGATTATAGATTTAAGATTTTTTTATAATGATTAAATAACAAATGGATAATTATTATAATTTATATTTTATCTTATGATTTATCTGAAACAAAATATATAACATTATTTTTGTCTTTATTCATCCATTCATAAATTAAATTTTCATTGTTTACAGTTTGAACTAAAATCATTTAAAGCTCATTATATATATATATAATAAAGTGATAATAAATAATGAAAAATTATTATATAAATATTGGTCAAAAATTCTAAAGTAGATACTACATAGTTCAGTTTCTAAGCATCTTAAAAAAAGGGACTGCATAGCTGATGGCGCTTTCTCAAGGTTTCCTAATAAAATATATGTTATTAAAGTGAAAATTATAAATCTATTATACGTAATAATTAATCAAAGTTTCAAAGACCATATAATTTCATTATAAAAAAAAATCTCATATCAATAGACTGACTTTTCAGTAGTCACTTACATTATAATGCAATATGCTAAAAAGAGGCTTTATTTCTTACAGATGTCGTCGTTCAACTCAAAAGAGAAATAAGACCCCGGGGCCAGTACTCAATTACTATGAGAAAAAAGAACCAAGGGCGTTATTTCTCATTAAACGGGAAATAATACCCCGGGGGCTTTATTTCGCAGGGCCTTGATTCAGGTCACCGATTTACTTATACTAAAAAAAAGTGGTTTTATTCTCAAATATTGAATCAGGATATACACAATCAAACAAAATTCTATGCATAATTTATTTATATTTTAAATTAGGTACATTTAAAATATAAAATTATTATTATTTCTAAAAATTAACCAAACAATTGATTCAAATGATTAATTATATAAGTTCTTTTAATTTAATATAATCATATGCATATATTTATACATAATAATATATTAATGTGCTTACTGACCTATTAAGTATAATCACGTGTATTTTATTTTTGAGCTTCTTTTTTCCAATTAAAAATTAATCATCCATAACTTAATCAATCAAACTAAACTTTTAACTCCCTATAATAATAATATGTACTATACAAACACACATACATACTAAATCGTATATCATATTTAAAATTCAAATTAACACAATTACTATCAATATTTAATTGCCCTTAGGAGACTAATTGTTCTGAAAATGTATTATATATTTTTCCATTTCTTATATATTTGTTTGTTTTTATTTTGTTTTTTGTTTTTCTTTTTTTTGCTTTGAAACGCGTTCAACTTGAAAATTATATTTTCACATTAATCTTACCAAAAATATAATTCAATAATCATGTTTTTGGATAATGATAATATTATAATGATGAATGTAGATGTTGATAATAATTAAGAATTATATAAGAATTAAAGTCATTATTAATAAATAAATAAATAAATAAATAAATAAATAAAATATAACAATATAATGTTAAATTCACTTAAGAATATTATGTATATATATACAATTGTAAATAAAATTTTTAAAAGATATACAAATAATATTACTATTATTATATTTTATTCAAAGAAATTAATAGTGTATCTAAATGTAATTAATTAACACATGTCAATAATCATTATTATATAATAATATAAAAGAAAAACTACAAAACAAAAAATAAAAACAACAAAGAATAAAAACAAAAACAACAAAAACGTAAAACAAGAACAAAAAATCAAAAAAATAGACAAAAAGAAAATTCTGTTTGAGACTTAAATATCCTGAAAACTTCCTTATTTATTTTGAATCTTTTCAATTGTGTGTGTTCTTTTTTAATATTTGTTATATATATATACGATTATTTAATATAAATATATACATATATAATATATACATTATTTAATTATAGGATCCACTCGAATGTTAATAATGATTATTTGAAATCTAACATACGCAATATTTATACCAAAAAAAAACATTAAAATTTATTTGTAACTCTACAGTGACGGACAAAATGTTGGTGTATGGTTTTTAAAAATTTTTTGATTTTTAACCAAATTTTAAATTTTTTATGAAAATTAAGATATTAGATAGAATATCAATAAATTTATTTTTTTTTTAGAGTTAATGAATTTTTAAAGCTCAGAAATGGAGTTTCCGAACCCATTTAAAAATGTGATAGAAATATTTTGAAAATTAGTAGTTCTTTTTTTTTTTAAATTTGTTGCTTATGATATTGACTAAGTTAATTTTCTTTTTAGTTTCGTAATATCTTTAACCTTATTATACTCGTATTATATCGATTTAGTCAAAAAATAAGATAAACATAGTGACATAATCCAGAATCTTAAAAAGTGAAGCATTTTAAGATTGTAACCCACACTATGTCACTATATTTTCAGCTTCTTCAATAAAATTTTAGTTTATAAATTTAAATGGGTTAAAATAAATGTGTGTTATTAATTTTGGCAGAGTTTACTTGTTAGCTTTTGCTTAAGAATATTTCTTCCAAAATAATTTTTTTTTATTAATTAAGATTCTAATATTGTTGTAATTCCATGAAGATCAAGGTTTTATTTTAATATTTCTGAAAATATTGATTTAATCAAGATGTAAACTTTTATAAATTTAATTTGTTCATTACGATTTCAGTAAATCAATATTAAGAACAAACAAAACATAATATAAAGTTAGAAATTAAAAATTTCAATCTTACTTTTTTTTTCTTAATACATTTTTAAATAATATTATACATTTTCCGGCTTATATAAAAAATTATTGGAATTCCTAGTAAATTTCTAAATTCAATTTTTCTTATATTTTGTATTCCTTTTCCACTCCACCTTCCCTTTAACCTACCCTGCAAGGAGTATAAGGCATTTACCAAGTCTATTTAAACTAGGTTACAGCTCCTTTAACCGTTATATTCACTAATCCGTTGATTATTCGACTGTAGGTTATTTACCTATTTATTTACCTATTTCATTTCCTCTTATATTCAATTGAACTCAGTGTACATATATTAAATAATTAGTAATATAAAATATATACAATTATAATTTATGTACCTAATCTATTACACCAAAATTCTATTGTCAATTATAAAATGTTATAATTTTGACATGAAAATTAAAAATTATATCAAAACAATTTTTCATTTTTAATCCAAATTATAAAGAAATAAAATACATAATCTTAAAACATATATATATATTTACTATAAATACTTGTACTAAGACAACATATATTTTATTGTGCAAATATATAAACAGTATAAAAGTTCTTGAAAAATCAAATATCAACAACAACAATAAGTAATGAAAATTTTATCTATTGCTTATATGATTATAACATAATTAGCTTTTAGAATCTAAAATTTTCCGAAGTAAAATAAATACACAAACACACCTACAAACATAATATATTTAATATTTTTTTATATTAAAATGTTTGACCTAGTCTACAATATTGAATAAAAATACAATACATTACACATACATCAATAAATATATTTCTGCAACTCCTAAATATATGCAACAAGCAATAGTATATGTAAAATATATGTACTAATAAATTCTAGACAAAAGGAAATGTTTCGAAATTATTTTTCTTCGAAAAAAAAAACAAAAAATAAAATAACAAATAAAAAAAAAATAAATAAATAATAAATATAATAATAAAAACGGAAATCAAACAAAATAAAAAAAAATCGAATTTATCCTTATTTCATTCGATTGAATCAACAAAATTTCAAAATCATTAATCAATTTGAATGTTAAAATTGATGTATCGAAAATTTGCGAAATTATATATCAATAAACGTATGTACATTTCATAAAATTGTATATTTAAAATATCAAAATGTATTTAAACGTTTATATACACATATATACACACATATATTATCATATTTATATTATCATATTACTTATATATATATAGTAATATGATAATATAAATTAATGTATTGATTTATAATATGTGATTATTTTGGTTTTATTTGGATAGAAAATTTTTGGATCATAAATACTATATTGCGAAAAATAAACTCAACGAATTAGTGAAAAATTCCCAATGATTCATTTGAAGCAATTAGTTTACAATAGGCAATAGTTTCTTTAAATGAATCTAAATTACTATAGTAGTTGTGTTGTTTTCATCCGGGTCAATATCAAAGATTGAAAAAAGCGATGTGGGTCATTTAAATAAAAAAGATTGTAATTTGAAATGTTTTCTACCTTAGTTTTAAAAATTCGAAATTAAATGTCAAATGTGAAGTGTCAAATGTAAAATCAGCATTTTATATTTATTTATAGAAGGTTTTGTTCAAAAAAAAAGTAAAATATTAATTTATATTAGTTCATTATTTTCTCTTAATACATGGGATTTATATTATAACAAATAATTGACATATGCGATCAAGTTGTTCTGATTTTCTGATATTAGAAGCAATGACGTTCTGATAGTAGAAGCAATGGTTTTCACAAATTAAAAAAGACACTTAAGTCATAAAGAAGCTGACTAGAATTGATTTGATATTTTGAATTTAACACTGATCCCAAAGAAAATTCGAATCTTAAAGTGGTTGAACATCTTGTAAGAAAGTATTTTACTTCTTGTTTTAACCGGAGATATACACTCTTTAACTAGATACATACACATAGCGATTGCGCTAACCATTCATAAATGTCATTTTATACTTGCCATGACTTCAAATGCCCACCCAATTTTGATTTTCACAACTTTATTAATTCCCTCAATTATTTTTTATCTGATACATTTAGGATCGCTACACTGGAATTTTTGGAATGGAACACTGGAATTTTTGATATATTTTTTTATATAGCCATTTAGCATATGTCACAAAGGCATAAAAGTAATTTCCAAATACAATATTTAATAGAAACAAAATAATTATCTAGTATGGAACATATGTATATATGTACATAACAATATGTACATATTACATACGCACATATTTGTATAAATATTGAAATATAATAAAATATAAATATTAATTTACAAATAAATGAAATTTACGTAATTATATAAATAACAATTTGTTTACATATGTTTTATTAACATACATTTTTACATATATTAAATCATAATATTTAGAATGTTAATATATTTTTTCATATTTGTTGTTGCTTTTTTTTTTTTTTTGTTTTTATTTTTTTTTAAGAACGATGAAAGTTGATTTTTGATAGACAAATCAACCAAACATTTTGACATTTGATAATTTTATGACACATTTTATTTTTATATTCTGTTTCCGGTTTCTGGTTAATTTTATTTCAAGAGTTTTTTTTATATTTTATTTGTAAGTTTATATATATTTAATTTTTTTGGTGAAAATTATTGGCTCTGATTTTATGTTTGATAATTTTTCTTGGTAGTTTTGACTAATTGGCTGATCTATTAATCATGAAATATTCTCGAGAAATGAAATTTTGCTTTTTTGTAAATAGTTGTATTGATTGATAAATTGGATTTATAGGCAGATGACAGATTACCAAATATAAAACCCATACAATATTGATATTTTTTTTTTATTGGATTTTTATCCATAATTCGAAATTGGATTTTTTGGTTTGAATTTAGTTAATAAATCTTTACAAGAGATAAATTGATAAATTTAAAAGAAGAAAAAAAATTTATTTTATTATAAAATTATATGGCGGTTGATTTTTACTAATATAAAAGTAAATTAATGTAATTTTGAGTGTGTGTGTATGTATAATATTTGTGTAAATTTTGTAGTATCTCAACGTTATATACTTATAGTTATAATATTATGTAGGAAAATATTTGTACAAAATTACACCATACACGAAAAATAGGTATAGGTGCATGATACCTTTGATATGTTGTTTGCAATCACCAAATTCTTCATCTGCGTCAATTTCACAGTCATTTAACGATGTTGATCCGTCGGTTCTCACACACGATAACTCAAAAAATAATGATGATATCTTGATAAATTTTTTTATAGATCACTAACGACAAAACAAAGGACGTTAAATGAGCGAAACTGAACCATGACTTCCGGAAGCTTCCGATCAAGCCAAGCTCAAACGAAGATATCTCGTCAAATTTTATAGAAGGATGTTCGCCTCTATTTTCCTTATGTGCATTAAATTTGAGATGAATTAGATAGTTGGTTAGACACCTCCCACATATCTAAGATGCCAAGATCTAACAAATATATCTTCGAAATTAATAAAAATAGAAACTTAAAAATTGGTGCAAGGGTTGTCTCTCATGTTTCCTTAATTATGTTTATGAAATTCTAGAGAGAACTAGAGTTGTCGTTGTGATAGTTATCACACGCTTCCCTAGACCTAATGAACATAGTTCATGCATTTTTAGTCAGCTCTTAACCTTAGCTAAAAGTAGAAATTAAAAAAAAAAACCTGAAATTAAAATACATGGTTATAATAATTATCTGCTTTTTTCAGGTTTTTCATTACTATAAAGTCTAACAAGTTGTTAAAGCATCAAGACTCTTAAGTTTATGCAAATGTTTTTTCTATTAATTAATATATTTCCTTAAAAAATATAAGCAAGTTTTTTAATAGATTGGGTTGTTCAGACTTACTCTTTCGTTTCTATGAGTAATACATCGAAAGTCAATCTTAGAGTATTAGGCAAAATGGTAATTCTAAAGATATCATAGTAATTCGTTAAAAACTTTATAACTATTTTTTACAACTAAAATGTTAAATTAAAATTCCGTAAAAAATATTTAAAAAATCATTAAAATACACCTTAATATTTAATATATTCAAAAAACTTTTATAATATTTAAAAAAAAAACCGACTTTTTTAGAAATTTAAATTAACATTAATAAAAGGAAGGTGTAAGAAATTAATTATTAACTTTCACTAAATTATACTTTTATAATAAAAATTTTCCAAAATAATTGTCCATCACCACGTGTAGTAAATCATTTAAATAATCAATTTGTTTTGGTATACCTTCTTCCATTTTCAACCACCTAGCTCAGCGCAAAATAAATATTTACCAAACCACAAAAAAAAAAACAAAACATAATTAAAAGTTTATCAAAATTAATTTTTGTCCATTAAGAATTTTCACCAAAAAAGTTTTTTCTTGGCATCTATCGGGAATAATCTAAAATTTTTTCTAACATGGTTCTCTTTTTTGTTAATTTTTTATTTTATTTTTTTATGCCAAATATCTCAAATTTTTATGGTAATAAATAAAAAATTCCCATAAGACCTTAACTACCTAATAATATTTTTGAAAACCAAAGAGAAAAAAATATGGCGAAAAAAAGGCTTAAGTTAATTAGTTGGCTACAATGGAACAGCCAAAAGAGAAGATCAAATTCCAGAGATTATATAATATTTATACATGTAAGTAATAATACATACAAAAACAAAAAATCACGGTTTTTTTTTTTTTTCAACAAATTAGAAAAAAAAATTGAGTTGGACAGAGCAGAGATACGGCGTCTTCCGGATAGCAGTAGCTTAAGCTAAATTTACAATTTTACAAAATGTAAGATACACCAATATCACGAGTAGCTGAACGTGTTGAACTTTAGTCAGACAAACTCACTCACTTCTCTTTTAAATATCAAAGTTTAAGATTATTATGTATAGATTAGTTTTGAAGATAGGAATTATGGAAGGGAGTTAGGGAAATGAACTTTGGAAGCTATAGGACAAAAGAAAGTATGATAAAAGAAAGGAGGAGGGGGCCATTTTACGATGAAATACGTTAAAGAACATAAATGAGATGATATTTTTAGACCGCAAGAACTCATAACAAACGAAATTCCTCAAGCTATTTTACACCATATTAACAATGGTATATGAAATCACCAAAATTTTAAAATTCCACTTTACAACTCCAATATTTTTCTAAGAATGCTCTCTGCATGGAATGCCTTTCATTATGATTTATTTTTTTTTTAACTAATTTCCAAAGCATTTTTTAACTTTCCCAAACGCATGTAAAGGTCAATCCTATAAAGTCATATACTTTTTAAGTGAAAATTCTGAGCTAAAAATTATCTATGGCCTTAGCTATGTTTAACCTATAAAACGAATCATCAATGGCATATTTCTTAATAAAAATCTGCATCAAAAATAACTCTCCATGACAGTTGTTATTTGCTTTCGAAACTCTTTGGCTGAAGACTAAGGTTTACTTTTCTCTAAAAAATTGTTCTTTACAGAATAGAGTTCCGAAATAGCGTACAAGAAAAAAAACCGATTTAAAACGGTATCTTCAAAAACTCTATACACTATCCTGTAGAATGAGCAGAAACACACCACAATTAATAGGCTTCTAGGAAAGTTTACTAAAATTTATGAGGAAAATGTACAGTAAAATTATTTCAGATTTTTTTACATTAAATTCAAATTTTATCACATTAAATTGATATTTTATCACATTCAAATGAGATTTTTTCACATTAACCCTGAAATACTAATTTGGTTTTTCAAACTTTAATACTAACTATTTGTCAAATCGACTTTGAGTGATCTTTATAACTCAAATACCAGAACACTCAGCTATTCAAAATAATGTTTACTCTCTAAAAGGTGCAGACTAATACTGAAATCGGAAAAAAAAAGTGCGATTAATTTTAAAGCGAAAGAGAGAAACCAAATGTGATAATCGAATTGATTGACATATGTAATACAGGGTTAATTTGAGATTTTATCAATCATTTTTATACAAAATGTTTAGAGACCGACAAATACAAACTTTTAGTCTAAATCGAAAACAAATATTTTAGAAATGAAAATTGAAGTCAAAAATTCGTAACAAAAAAAAAAAAAATAAAAACAACAAACAAAAAATGTGGCGAAATGATAATAAATGAGATTTATCCTTTTTTTTTATTTTGTTTGACTTTTTCAACATACTCTTTTTCCGAAATTCCCCATTAATCCGAAAGTACAAAATAAAACAAAAAAAATGTCCGAATTTTTTTTGGTTTTTATTATTTTGAATTTTTCATTTCTTTTATCACGTAATTCAAAAAGTCCTTCATAAAAACCAAGTACAAAAAAGCGAAAATAACTGTTTAACGTCATTAAGGATATTCAAAAGTATTATTTGTTTTTATGTTTGTTTTTTTCTAAATATTTTTAGAAATTATTTTTCAAAAAAATTTTCATTTACCTTTTTTTTTTTTGTTGTTTTTATTTTTTTAATTTTTTTTTTTTTTGTTGACGCAATTTAAGTGAAAAATAAAAAATTTAAATTAAAAATTCTGCATAATCATATTTTTATTAGTCCAGTCTAGCATAAAAAAAAATATCCTTATAATGAAAAAAAATATTTTAAATATTATCACATACATACCTAGATATTTTTTTTCAAAAATTGAAAGGATCAAATATTTTTACTAAATAGAATTCAATAGATTTTTCAATTTCGAATTTTTTTTTAATTTATTTGTCAAATTCTTTTGAAGGCAAAATGGTGAATGGAAAACATTTATGAGTTCATAAAAAATTCTGAAATTTTCTTTTTTATGTGAAAATAAATATAAAATACATATTGGTAATCATTTTTGGAAGACTATTTAAAAAAAATATTAAATATAAGCATGTGTTCTTGGAAAATTTTTTTTATAGAATAATTTTCCTGAAATGTGAAATTGGTATAAAGGACATTTTCTTCGTTGAAAAGTGCTCGTTACAAAAGTAATTGCATTTTTTTATCAATTTGGTAATTTATTTCAATTAAAATTTTTTCTTTTTAATTTAAATTAAAATTACAAAAAAAAAACTTATATTTATTATATAATTCAAATTACATACACAAGACATGGCTTAAAGTTTTTTTAAGGAGTATTCGTTTATGCAAAAAAGTTCTAGCAAATGTCAAAATTGTTCCATTTAAGATATTTACTTTAATCGATTATTAAACAACTTATTATGAGCTTTACCCTATAATTTCTATTTTTACCCAAATCACTAATTTACCGAGATTTACCCTAAAATACCTAACACTACATAAGTCTGCATGTCTTAGATGAAAAAGTGGTATTTCTAAAAATAAATAATTTTAGTGAAAATAAAAGGAAACTACTCGTGTTTTTTATATTTTTTTTTGAAGCTGTTACATTGGGATCTTGATTATAAAGTACTTCCTCTGAAATCGGAAGTGGGAAAATATAGACTGTTATTAATTCTTATAATCAATATGAATTATAATTTATTTAATGCGTAAGTGCATAAAATTAAACAATAATACAAAGCTGACTGTTCTGAACAAAATGCTAATTTTTGCTTGAAATTTTACAACCAAAAGTTGGTCAGTGACTCCAAACTAAGTTTTATGAAATTGACCTAATATTAGGCCTTACAAAATGTTGAATGCCTTAAGTTTGAACTGATACAATTAGTGCATACAATTTATAATAATTTTATAATTGAAAGCAGTAGTTATATCTATTGAGATACATATATACTCGATTAATATTTCGAAAATTGAAATAATATATCTGTGAGTTATAAGTATGAATTAAAATTTTTTTACTGCGTGGAAGAGTTATTTTTTAAATAATATTGAAATTATATTATATTACGTTATTTTATTAGAATGAAAAGGAGCAAGTCAAAACACAGATAAAAAAGCTTTCACTTTTTCTAGAATTCGAACAACAGCTTCTAGAAAATATCTTTATTTCTAACAATTGTACCATTCAGTCATTTATTTTATTTTTTGAGCACTTTGCAAGCCGTAAAAATTTTGAATTTTTCTTTCTTGTGCTAATATTGTAAAGCACAGGTATTCTATAGCACTTCGACATGCTGAATACTTATGTTCAGGGTTTTTGGAACAAAGATCGGAGGGGCTAGAAAAATTCAAAACGAAAATTTTTCAAAGGCGGGTTCTTTTGTTGTTATTATTTCGTTAAACAGTTAGCGACATTATTTTGAAGACAGCTATCCCGAAATTCATGGAAAAAGAGTCTCACCCTTCAACTATAACAACTGTTATTCGCTATGGACTTCTTCGTCTTTGTGACCTTTGAATTTAAAATTTTCTGCATATATATTTGGATATCATTTACATTATCTTATATGCAATTTTATTCTATGCAATTTCATTTACAATATAAATTTTAATTTAGATAAATCTGATATTTTTTTCCCAGCATTTGTTTTGTTTATTATTATTTTTTAGTTAAAAATGAGTTGTCACTTTATAATTTTTTTTTTGTTTATTTTTTATTTTCAACAATTTTTTCCAATAATCTGAGGGAAAAATTTTTCGAGGTTTTTTACTTTTATTTTTATTTTTTTAAATATTTTTAATAATAAAAAGCAAATATTTGTACACGTATTCAGCCGACAAAACAATGCATACATGTTAAGTTAATTAAAATAAATAATGTTAAAAAATTTTTATATTAAATAAAAAAAAAAAGATCAAAAATAATAAAAAATCAAGGGAAATATAGGTTTAATTTTTTTTTGTTGTTTTTTATTACAAACACCACTCCCAAGTCCCAACTCTTTTTTTTTTATGAGATGAATTTAAGGAGTTGTTGTATAAAAGAGCGCTGTTCATTAATTAAAATTGCTAAAAGCGAAAAATACTTTTGCATGAAACAACAATCGCACATTGAGAATTTGCGATCTTAAACCACCAAAGTGAAAATGAACGTTAAAAAATCAAAAATAACAATTGACAAGCAATGAAAAAAACTACAGATTTTTAAAGAAGCACATTTTCAAAATTATATAATGTTTCTTACTGAGTTAACGGTAAAAAATATATATAAAAACAAATGATAATATTATGTAGTATATGTTAGTTTTTTCATCAATTCATTAGTAAATATGAATAATAGTAAAATCAATACTAAGATAATAATCCCAATGTACTCAAGAACACCTATTAACAAGAGCTTTAATTGTGGAATTATACTGGGGGGACTAAGTTACTTCTTTATAAGAACAGTAAATTTATCAGTCCTAATAGCCCTTCAAAGGAGACGGTTCCGAAATTATTACTAAGTAAACTTATGATGATTCTCAAAGGCCTAACCCAACTCGCCTCGCCCAAAACTTTCAGCTTCTAGAAATTAAATTGTGACTTCCACCAATAATTAAAATTTTTCCTAGATATTTATTACTTAAGCAAAAATCGTTAAAACTAAGAAAGACTTTCTTCAATTTTATGGACATCTTTAAAATTTAATAGAAACCTTTATTATAAAACAAATTTGGACTGGTATTTAAGTTGCAGGTGCTTAAAAATAGCAAAATTTGAATTTTCAAAAGTTCAGGTCTTTGGCTTAAGCCGTTTAGACAAAATGAGGGACAAAAAATTTTGCAAAAACTTAGTTTCACAAAACGTTTAATTTTTGTATCATATGGCAACTCTATACATTTAAGGGATAAATTTAAAGAAAGCCTATAACAGCGATCTTATACCGTTTCAAATTGAAAATATACCTTTTAGAACTCTTGTTATTACAATTTAAATGTAGAGCTTTTTCCGAATTTGAGGGGCTGTAGCTCGGAAACGGGTGGGGCTGCGAAAAAAAATTCTTCTTCGAAATTTTTTTTTGTAATACCTACTCCAAAATTTCTTTTCACTATTTGAAATGATTTAAAAGTTTTTGTAAACATACAAACGGACGTACGGATGGTCTAACAGAGTGAAACTATAAAGGTACATTTTTACAAAATCTTTTGAAAATGTGCTAAAACAAGAATTGAAAAACAAAAGAAAATTCCATTTTAAAAAATTCATCATTAAATACTTAATTTTTTTATTTGTTTGTTTTTTTTTCTATAGTGGTCCCCTATTTTTAAATACTGTTTGGTTTTAATTTTTTGGATGCTTTGGAGAATTTTGAAATTTCTTAAAAAAAAAACAAAAAAAAATAACAAACAATCGAGTATATGGGAATAAATACATGACATTGCAAAATAAAAAAAGATATTCGAAATTAAAAAAAATTAATTTTGCGTATTTGGACCAAAATGTTTGATTTAACGTGATACAATTCCAAATAGAATAAACGTACATACATTTATGTATGTAAACTGGTTAAATGAAAAATTTAAAGAAAAGTATACCAGTGCTGTACAAAAAGTGTACAACAGTTGATATAAAACCAACAAATTTTAAAAGAAAAAAATATCAGAATAATAGTGGTATACTTTACGTTGCACTCCTTTTTATTGTGATATAAATACAATATGAATTCAATGGTGCGCTTATTTAATGAACTAAAGAATTTTTTCGAAAAGTACTAATTGTGATTTTATTCAAAATAGTAAATTGTTCGTTTTTATTCGCTTATAATTTATAACAATTGTTTTCTATAAAAGAAAGCACCAGCTCTAATATGGTAACCTTTTAAATTTATTCGTTATGAACTTCTCTTTTATTCCGCAGAAAGTTAAAATTGAAAGGATCACTTTTTTTAAAATTTTCCTGGTTGGTAAAAAGCGTGACAAAGTGGAGGTTGCATAAGCCTAGCATTGATACCCAATTTATATATTGCAGTCAGCTAGTAAATCAATGACTCTGTAAGAATTTGACAGATTTCATATGTGACAATTATAGCTTTGTCTTTGGCGAAGGTTGTCTAAGCACATATATACTTCATATAATTTATAAAATACCCAATTGTAAAAAAAACATATGTTACAATATAAACATATGCTACATTATGGGCCCTAATTGGACCCATATATGTCTTAGTACGAATTGCACAAATCTCTTTTTCTGAAAATTTTTCGATTGTATCTTGGTTAGTGCGAAGCGTCAGATGTTTTTCAATCTCATAATTGATAAACAACCGTGCCCAAAAGAAATATTTGAGACATTGCATCTTACTATTGGATCTATGTCTCTGTAACAGTTGCACAGATCTCTTTAGAGATATATTTTCTCTTGTTTCTTAGTAAAAATGTCACACAGAGGAGGTGTAGATAGTTGGTTTAAGTACAATAAGAGTGATTCATACTAACAAATCTTCCTTCTAAAACCAAAGCTAATAACAACATACCGAAGGAAAATTATTACAGATTCAAAATTAAGAAATTCTAGATTTAATATTCCCATGTTACAAGGTTTAAAAGTTTCTTTTAAAAGTCACAACTAAGTACGAGATCAGTATTCTATATTTTCGCATTTTTCCTAATACAATTTTCCAAATCATTAACTTTCAATAATATCTACTGCAATTATCTTAACGGTAAAATATTGATTTTTTACCCTTTCGATTTCATTGTTTTCATAATGTAAATTTAAAAAAACAAAAAATCCATTAATATAACTGTTTATACCCGTGCATATATATATGAACATCGGGTATATTAGATTTGCTCCTCCGTTTGTAACGCATCGATCTAGAAGAGCTAGATATAGTGTCAAGGGTACGTATCGGTTCAGAATCGAAAAATTAGTCGATCTAGCTATGTGTGTCTGTCCGTCCGTCCGTCCGTCCGTCCGTCCGTCCGTCCGTCCGTGTGTCATCACGATAACTCAAAAACTAAAAGGGCTAGAGTCTTGAAATTCACACAAAGTCATTTTTAGACAATTTCTAGGTTCCCTATTGTTTTTGGTTAAAATCGGACCAAGGCTTCGGGGAGCTGCCATACAACTTTTTTGCACCAATATGAATTTCTTCAAAACTATTTATACTACGGGGATGAAAATTACACACGGTTAGTTTTATATTGACTCCGGCACTTATATGAAGTTTCAAAATGTTAGGGCCCCATTTTCGGGGGGCTGCCATACAACTTCCTTGCACCAATATGAATTTCTTCAAAACTAATTATACTACGCGGATGAAAATTACACACGGTTAGTTATATAATGAATCGAGCACTTATATGAAGTTTCAAAATGTTAGGGCCCCATTTATGGGGGGCTGCCATACAACTTCTTTGCACCAATATGAATTTCTTCAAAACTAATTATACTACGAGGCTGAAAACTACACACGGTTAGTTATATAATGAATCGAGCACTTATATGAAGTTTCAAAATGTTAGGGCCCCATTTTCGGAGGGCTGCCATACAAAGTTTTCGATTCAATAACTGTGAATCTAATAAAGCTACAAGGTTAAAATTAAAATTGGGCAGGTAAATTAATAGGGCAAGTTACTTGGCAAAGTTGGACATCACTCGGACCATCGAACTTTTAGGGTGGGCCAATTTTTTTTTTTTGTTTTTTTTTTCTTTGTTGTTTTTTTTTTTTTTTTTTTTTTTTAAGCTTAAGTTATGGGACAATGAATGAAAATTTTGTTTTTTGTTTTGTGACTTTTTTTTTTTTTTATTAATTTTTTTTTTTTTTTTTACGTCAAAATTATGGGGTAATGAGTTAAATGTATAAGAGAAGTAAATTACGGTTTATTTTATACACCATAGTGAGTATGCACGGGTATCTAAAAGTTGACAAGGGCAACTATAATCTTCCTCGTTTTGCTTTTATTTTGCTCTTATTGGAACTTGTACAAGTATGACTTAATTAATTTAAATTTAATTTAGTTGAATCGATGTTGTATTTGTATCTTTCATTAACAAAATTTGGTAATATAAAAAATATTTGAAATAATTAAATAAAAACGTTTTGTGAATATTCAAAATATTTTAAATATTCTTATTTATACTTGTTATTTTGTTTAATATCTGTACATATATAATAATACAGGTTAGCCATCTTGGAACATCAGACGAATTGAACTGAACAGAAATGAAAGGACAGGAATATTTGGTTGAAATATGAGAGCGTACTTCGTTTAGACACTGAATTGTGAAAATAGAATTATTGTGTATATTAAATATACATTTTATTGTGTATATTAGTAAAAAAGCCTGTCGGACGACAGGTATAATTTTAATATCTCTTTTTATATTATACCCTTTGACTACGTATGACTACGAAGTCAAAGGGTATAATAAATTTGTCATTGCGTTTATAACGTAGAGAAGGAGGGGGGTAGATATAGACTCAAGTGTATGGATCGGATCAGAATCGAAAAAAAAAAATCGATTTAGCTATGTATGTCCGTCCGATCGTCCGTCCGCACGATAACTCAGAAACTAAAGGAGCTAGAATCTAGAAATTTACATACAACTTCTTTTTTTATATGAGTATTTCTCTGTACCTATTACAATTACGTGTCTGAAATTTTGGCAAAAGTAGTTTAGTTTTATGGCCAAAGTTTCTGCAAAATTTGGTTGGTCTGTTGCAGTGAGTTTGAGTACCTGCCATACAACTCCTTCTTTTATATGAGCATTACACTACACCTTATAAAGCTGGTATGTTTGAAATTTTGCCAAAAGTAATTAATGTTTATAATAATAATGATATAATAATATCAATTTATATAACGGTCATACGGGTATCCCAGAGTTGACACAGTCTACTCTACTACACTCTTCCTCGTCTTTTTTTCCTGGTATTGCGCTACTGAATTAATAAAAGGAAATTCGTTACCAAAAGAACATTAAGTTAACATTATAATAGTTTGTTTTAGTTTTGTAAGTGACAATAAAATAGAAGTATGCCTACATACTGAAGTGTAAAAAATTTCTTAATACGTTTTTATTATAATTTTCTGTATCTATCTGTTAACAGATTTCTCATACGTTTTGATTTTTTTTTTTCTGTTCATAATTTACATATTATCAGCTTCATTTTTTCGTTCTCTTTTATATGTAAGTATTAGTAATTAGAAGTATGTTACTTGTGTGAATAAAACTTAACATTAACATAATGCAACAGCAGCAGCGTCTTTTATTATATTTATAAAAAATAAAAATTACAAATTAAAGTTAGTTATTAGTTCTGTAAGTGATATTTAAATAAAAGTATACATACTGAAATGTAAAAAATTTCTTTAAACGTTTTTATTATAATTTTCTGTATCTATCTGTTAACAGATTTCTTATACGTTTTGATTTTTTTTTCTTTCTGTTCATAATTTACATTTATCAGTTTCATTTTTTCTTTCTCTTTTGAATGTAAGTATTTGTAAGTAGAAGTATTTTACATGTGTGAATAACACTTAACATAACATAGGGCACGTTGGTCAGCAGCAGCAGTAGCAGCTGCAGCAGCAGTTTGTCTTTTATTATATTTAGATATATAATATACTTAGATATTTTAAAAATTTTAAAATTCTGCTAATATGTTATTAAATCGTATATTTCATTCAAATTAATGAAATTAAAAATAATAGTTTGGTACTGTTTGGTCTTTTAAATTTGGGTTGAAATGAAGTTGGTTTAAAAATGTAAAAACGTCTTAGATTTTCAATAGACACAATTCTATTTTTTATTTATATTGTAATATTTTGTATTTGAGTTATATAGTATTCTGTATCTCTATCTGTTAGTTATACTATTTAATTAAATTATTGGTTTATATTTTTTATTTGTTTATGATTTTTTTTTTATTAAAGATATATAATTATCAATTATTAATTAACCAATTAATTTGAACTCAGCGATACCTGAGTCGAGTCGAAAACAAGAAATGTATTTTCACTGGGATTCGAACCCGGGCCTTTCGCATGAAAGTCATTTTCTAGTCGTTGTCAAGTACATAATTTAAAATAAAGTAATGTTACTTTGCTGCATTGTAATTCTTTTTGTATGTAAAACTCAAAAATTAAAATTGTAACGACAATATTATTAATATGGTTATTCTTAAGTGCGTCGAAAGTTTTGTTCAAAAGAAAAAGTCCCTTCCGCATTCGAAAAAAATGTTATGATGAAATCCGTTCGACTGCAAACGCTTTTTGCAGATGTCAAAATCACATGTTTCGTAAAATATTTTTTGTTTAAAATTGTTTCCCACTAAAAAACACTTGTTATAATGCTTTCGACTATGACTAAATGACTAATTGTGTCGAAAGAAATTTCATTCGTTTTCATTCCTTTTCCATTTCGATGAAATGCATACACAAAAAAAAAATTTTCGAAATAAAAATTACATTTTGCAATTCGTGAAATAAATTCTGATTGCAGCATACTAAATGCGGAATTTTGGTTCGTCTAAACTAAACATTTCGACGTACTTCAGAATAACCACATAAAAATATTTTTTTTGCAAATTTATGATTTTAACGAAGAAATACGCCATTAACGGCTATTAAAATAATTAAATTTCTGATTCAAATTCAAAATATTATGTTTCGAATACGTGGAATCCAGTAAAGGTATCTAGCTCTTCAAAATTTTACTCTGCATACAATTAGCGATAATATTCTTTGAATTTTATTCGAAGAATTCTCATTTGTAGAAAATTGTATTCTCAGAACGTTTTATACATTGCGGAAATATCTTTCATTTCGAATAAATCAGTACCTATGAAATTATATCCCGTATCTGATATTGTTCGCTCCAGTGAAATTATACTGAATCAAATTATTGACGAAACACAATTCCGTTTACTGGTTTACTGGGTTGTGTAGAGAAATATTTCATTGGAATCAGTAGATTACAAAAGATTTTAGTGAAGGAACTTATGTTTTATTTTAATTGCTTTCAGATGAAATTTCCTAAGTCCTGTTGTGTTAATTTTGAGATAAATTTTTACCTAAACTTAAGTTCAGTCTTGGAAAATATTTTGCGTGAGAGTGAATTTATGAGTTCTCAAAATCAATTTTAGTCAAACAGAATAGGATCTTACTATTTGAAAAAAAATTTTCACTAATTTATTTTTTTTTATTAAAATTTACTTGTATTTTACAAAAAAAAATTTATAAAATTTGTAAGAAATGTAGAATTGTAAATTTTAGGAAATAGGATCTGGTTAGAATTCATATTTTTTCCAGTTAATTCGTCATAATCGCTTAATTTTAAATTTCCTGAACCCGATTGCCCAAAATGCTTTCTCATCCATATTTCTTTGCAACTAAACTGTACATTTTATAACACACCATTACTCCTGCCTTAGTAAGCTTGGGTTCAATAAGGTTTATGTGTGAGGAAATTTTACAATACTAAGAAAAGTTGTATTGTAATGTACAGCACTAATGGATGGCTTCCAAAGTCCTTTGTTAAATACAAAAAACAAAAACCAGGTCATAGTAATTTAAATTGAAACCCTTAATTTTCTAATCAAAAACTGTATTAAATGATAATGCTGAACCCTTAATCCAATATTGTCCGAATTTTGTTCCCAATATTCTAATTAATAAATTATCACTTAATAGGTTAACACTCCTATTCACTTTCTCAAAAATTATCACCATAATTAACCCCAATATTTACCAAAACCAATAAAGTATTACAAACCCAAATTTTTTATGGACATTTATCTTAATTTTCTGATTCTACAAATCTTCATAAAACTACAAAAAAATTAAAAAAAAAAATTCCCGAAAGAGTCCCTACATTTTTATTACCTTCTATATTTAAATTAATAAATAATTTTGTGAAAGGACACACCTTTTAATTTGCATTATTAAACAAAGTTAAAAATCCAAGAAAACTGAAATCATTTTTATAAATTGTTTTTCTTTCAATTCTTTCTTTTCAATATAAATCAATCCTCAAAATAAAGGAAGAACTAAAAAAGCAGGATAAAGAAAATGTGTCCAACCTTTAAACTTAATCAAATTATTAGTCCGACTTGAATTTTACTTTTTTTTTTGCATAGAAACACTTTTGACTTCAACTGGATGAAATCAACCAAACCCATTTGGGACATAAATAAAATAAAAAAAAAAAAATAGATAAAAATCACACCCAAATTACTCAAGAGAATTGAATGAAAAGGCATAAGAATCCTTTACCACACAATAAAAAAATATTGTTTTTAATTTTTTTTTTTTTTTTTTTTATTTTCAATTTTATGTTTAGGAAAATTTTTTGGAAAATTTTCAAAAAGAATTTTTTCTTTTTTAAAAATTTAAAATCTGTCCTTTCAAATCTTCCTAGGTCAAAATTTGCTAGAATTTTTAATCTGAGGCTTAATGCAGGAATAAGAAAAAAAGGATCTGAGGAGTCAATGCGGAGGAAGAAATTTATTTCTTTGAAAGTAAAGCTGGAATTTTTCTAGTCTAGGCTTCTGCTACCTGGGTAAAGTAATAACAACTAATAAAAGGTACTGAAAGGGATAGTAATAGTAAAAATAGTGATGTAGAAGTGATGTACAACACAAAATGATTTAGAGTCAGGGTCATCTTTACTAAATTAGAGTACAAAATATATGGAAAAGTCAAAACCTCAGTATGCCAGCGAAACTTTGATGACTACAAATGACATCAGGCAAAAGTTCCAAGATTTTGTAAACAAGTGTTAAAGGAAAATAAGTGCATAAGTGCAAGAGAGATTTAGAAGTTTCCAGTATATTGTGGACAATCCTAATAATATCATAGTGACTTATAGCAGACCATGATGTCCCTAATAAATCAGATTAAATAGATAGCCAATGTACCAATAAAATCATCAACAAATAAAATTAGAATTGCCCTTGAATGTAAATGTGGAAGTATACGATACTAAGGTTGACCCAACAACATCTGATATCGAGGAGCAAAAGCGTGATTGGCTAGATCTGGAAAAACTTTGGTTACATTCTATTGGAGATAAGTAGTTACAGTAGAGTTACACTAGTTTTATAATTCAAATCTGACTTCCTGTTAAAATACTTAAAGAACTTTAAACTCAATCTATAATAATAATTTATAATTAACAGACAAATTAACATTACAAATTAAAAGTGCCTTCTCCCATTTCACTGTAATAGAACGAACGATTTAAATAAAATCTTTTATTTTATATTTTTCATTATTTTATTTATTTTCTTTATAGTCTATAAAAAATCTATTAGCTTTAAATAATAAATAAATTGAAGTAAATATAAACGGCTATCTAAAATATCTATCCCTTTTTTTTATAAAAAAAAAAAAAAAAATGGGCAACTTAAAAAAAAAATTCAATATTAAAAAAAATATCTTAAGTGATATTAAAAACGCAAGGAATATACAAAAAAAAAAAAAAAAGAACAAATTCCTTCTGTTGTAGTTCGACCCAACCTCGATTTATCTTTTAAACAATCTATTCCTAATAAATAAAATTATAAAATATCCCTTAAAATCCTTGAATACCTATACATAAAAATTATTGCTATGGTTTGGTCACTCATTTATTTTCTCTGTATATTGTTCAATAGAATAAGACAAATTTTCTTACCATTGATTTAAAGTCGAATATCCTTCCTTCCTTTGATAGAAAAAAGGAAGAAAAATTTTATAAATTTTTGTATGCAAATTTGTATATGCATACAATATTGGATAAAATAATTTGAGCGCTTTTTATTTTTTGTCCTTCTCTCCGCAGGCAAAATGAATTTGAAAGAATATTTATTACGCTTTTAAATAAATTTTAATTAAATCCAGAGAGTTTATAATCCGGATTTTAAACAAATGTAGTTGTCTCTGTAGTTCAAAATTTTTGTCGGAAAAATTTCAATAAGAAGGCGCAGAACCAACAATGTCTCAATCTGTTTTATTTAGATGCATTAGAGTTTTGAAACATTTTTATTAACTAGCTTTCTTGTTTTTGGCACAATACTTTGAAATCAATTTAAATCTTAACTTCTCGAAGATTTGGGGACTTGCAATTTTAAATATGATTTAGATTTGGAAGACAGTGGAATATTTACTTACTTATTTGTCATTTGAAACGCACTCTTGTCTTATTTATTTATTTATTAAAATAATATATGATAAATAATAATTCAGATTTTAATACTATTATTTAATTATAATAATACTATGTTTTAATTATTTTATTATATTACACTATTATTATATTTGATCGTCAGGAGGAATAATGTAAAAATCGAACGATCTGCCCTGGAAATCGAGCCTGCTATCCGTTTGCTGATACGTCAGTTATATTAACACTAAGCACCATCTTATTTATTTATTTTAAACAGTAATATTACAAAACAAACTTTAATAATATTAGTATTGTTCTCGACTACAGTTGAATTCCTCGAGGCCTTTCTTATTTTGAAGACATTGTTTAAAATTTTCAATTTTTGCATACTTTTAGGATGATTTGCTACCACTTAACTATTAATAGAATTATTAATTTTATTCTTGATATTCTGATCTCATATGCTAATCCCATTCCCCACATTAATGAGTTTAATAAAATTTATTTTTGTACTTAAATTTATTAATTAATTTTTGAATCATAAATTCTTCGATAATTATAATTTGTTGACTTTCTAAAGCCTTAAGCTGCAAGGTTTTGACTTATTCAGGAAAATTTTAACTGAGTCTTAAGGTGGAATTGGAGTTAAAATTTATGAAAAGCACAAACCTTGAAACATCAAACGCTAAGTAAAATTATACAACAGTAAAAAAATATATTATTTCTCTTAAATTACCATTTGTGTTACCGTAGCAACGAGTTTAGTAAAATTTTCTAAAGCAATTGTTATTTTCTCTATTAGTAATTATTTCAGTAATTTGATACACTTTAGTTTTTCAATGTAAATGTGTATTATTTATTATACACTATAAATGCAATATTTAAAATTTAAAAAAAACGATTTATAAACTATTAACACGATTTTACTGTAAAATAAGATTAACAATAAAAACAAAAAGAAAGGAACAAAGATGAAAAATATATTCAAGAAAAAATAATAAAATATTGAAGAAAAAAAAAATACCAAATAAAAAATTCTAGAAACACACCCAAGTAATAAAATTTTTCATTTCTATTTTTATTTTTTGAATGTTTTCTTTTTTTTTGCTATTTATTTATTTATTTTTTTCTATTCGACTTAAAATAAAAAATTTATATAAAAATTTTTTTGCAGAAATATGTAAAATTTTTGTATTTTTTTTTTAGTTGAAAGAGGTTTACTATACCGATAGTATTATAGATTTTAATTCACAATATTACTTTATAGAGGAATCATTAACGTAAACTGAAATTGATTTAAGGATGGGATGACATTTATTTAAAAGTAAGAGCTATAATTTAAATTTTTGTGAATCCAGCTCTCACTTGGTAATTATTATTTGTCTCAATATCTACAACGCTAACATCTGACATAATATGGAGTCTTTTTTTTTTTTTGAGCATAGGATATCTTCTAGGCATCTCCATCTGATTCTATTCGTAGCAGTTAGTTTTGCTTCCTCCCATTTTTTTTCAGTTCAGATCAGTTCATCTAACATTGTTCGCTTCCAGGTGTAATAGAACCGGCCTCGCCTTCGAGTTCCTTGTGGGTCAAATCTAGTGCTTTCCTTGCTATGCTTTCTTGCGATTTTCTAAGTGTGTCCATCTAACTTTTACCTTTTGATCTCTTGCGTGATCGGATCTGAGCATCTCGAACTTATTTCGTTTAAATCAATGAAATCCAAATTCGAGACTTACACTCATAATGTAAGAATACATATTCAACAGTCGAAACAATCTTCACTCCTCTTGAAAATTGTTGGAAATTGAATCATTCCCTTCCGATATTGAGATCTTCTAAAAAATGTCGCTTAATCTACTTCACCTAAAATTAATTCTATTGTCTCTTCCGATAGAAATGACTTTTTACAATTAGAAACTCTTGTGTGACTAAATTTGTTTTCAATTTACCATCCAACTTTCACACCTTATTTATCTTCAAATCATTCTCTTCCTATCCGAATTAAGAATTTTAAGCGGAGGTCTTAGGAGCCAACAAATCAATTAATTTATATAAAAATATTTTCTGCTAAAATAATGGATAGAATGGAATTAATTAAATTTATAATTTAGGTAAGCTTTTTTAACATTTGAAGCTTTATAACAATTTCTGAAGATTTAATAAAATATTGTTTGGAAAGTATACCACGGTTCAGTACTTTCAGTATTTATGATAAAATCTTTCTTAAAATCACTAAATTTAACATTTTATTGACTACCTATAGAAATAATTTAAGCTTTTAGTACCACTGCCAAAATCAGTTCATGTTTAAGAAATGAGAGAAACCTAAAGAAAGAGAAAAATAAAACTACCTTACATGATTTCCATAAATATTTTTCGAATGATGGAATAAAGAAATTACAGTAATAAAAAAAATATATATATAATTCTCAAATAAAATATTAAAACACGATCTTCATAGATAAGAGACAAAAGTTGAAGATACGATTGATAAAAATTTAAAATGTTGAAATGTAATAACTTAAAAAATTTTATTAATACTCAACCTGTTTACATCATAAAAATTTCAATTAAACTCACCGTTTTAAGACAGGGATTCCACCATTTATGCAAAACATTAAATTTTTGCGAAATCCCGTTAGACACAAAATGGACCAAAGACGTTTGTCGTTTGCAAGAAGTAAGTTGTGAAGCAAGAAGTGAATACATAGGTTCCTACATGACAAATACCTTTTAAAAGGGTGTACAGGAAATGATGAAACTGAAGTTAAATAATTTTGGATGAACTTGAGTTTAAACAAAGTATATTCAATCTAGAAAAATATAGCACTGCTCTTGGAATAAGCCCATTTCAATAAAATTTTAATCTTTAGAAATCTTGAAGCTGACCTAAAACTTATTTACAAGCGCTTTAAAAACTTGCTTCTTTAACTTAGTTTACCAAATCATTTACTGCTTTGCTTAAGTAATTTAAGGAACTTTAAATTTCAAAGCAACTTTTTCAACTTTAAATATAAAAAACGCTTCGTTGCTTATTTTCGATACGTACATACTTTATTATAAATAATTATACATGGAGATTTTAAAAATTTAAATAATAACTAAAAGAAAGAGAGAGCAGATGAAGAACCAAAAGAGAAATAAAAAAACAAAAATTATATAAAATAAGTATATTCGAAATTCCATGAATTTGAAGCACCTTTACACTGTTATTCGCAATACTTAACGATTCGTTTTCATTTTCATATTTTAATTTTTTTATTTTATTTTATATTTTGTTTTTTCATATTTATTTTATAAAACGCCAAGTTTTCATCCATATTCGTAGACTAAACAACGTTAAAAAATGTTATAAAAATAAAATACGAAAGAAAATATATTCAGAATCGTTTTGTATTTTAAATTCTCTTTTTAACAAACTTCAAAGAGTGTTCGAATTTTATTCGAATATAAGTTTAACTATTTTTAAAGTCTGTCCGGTTTTCTAATAACTTAAAATTAAGCTTTCCAGTTTTGGGAATCTGAATGTAGAGTAGTGAAAGCATATTTTAGTTTTTCTATATTAAAATGTCTTTACTAATAAGTAATAAATTAGGATCTGATAAAATGTCCTTCTTGAAAATTCTAAGGGCAGTTTATTTCGAAACAATTTCAAGTTTAAATTGAAATAGAGATTCGTAATAAAAATGCTAGTGGTATATTTAGTATTAATAAAATTGAGGTCCTATATCCTGTATCTAAGGAACCAAAAGTTTAACCGATGTGATTCAAAAAACCAAGTCCCCGATACTTTTATTAGATACTTTAAAGTAAAAAAAAATAAAAAAAAAATTACGGTAAGAGGTACTGATTTTTTTGAGGGCCGATTTTGGGGACGTATTTTTTGACTTTGTATAACTATTGTTAAATTCTGAAATTAGAAGCCTGAAATAAGTGCATGTGACAATGCAATGCAGTGCATGACAATGCAGTAGAAATGCATTTGCAGATAGCACATAAAATTCTACCAAATTTTAAAAATTTATTCAATTTCCATTTAAAATTTCGGACTCTTCAGATTAACCCACAATTTTATAGCAATATTTGAGATTGATTTTAGTTGGATATAATTGTTAATTTGAATTAGATCTAGTGAGTAGGTACTTTAGTTCTTAAGTAAAAAATCAGCACCAGTACTTACCACTGATAGTTATATTTTTTCCAGTACCAATACTGAATTTTTGTTTTAGTATCTCAACTCGTACTGGAAAAATAATTACAAGTCGAAAAGCCTCTATTGGTATCCAATAATATTTTTCCAATATTAACCAGTATTTAGCGGTATTACATAGTTAAATTCAGTAACTGAGAAAATTCATTCTGTACTTATTTAGTATTTACACTTTTAATAGAGAAAACAATCCTTTTTAAATATATTTCATATGGTATCAATACCTAGTAAGATACTAGAAAACTAGATAGGTACCAATAGTTTTACTGGTATTTATATTTCTTTCATGAACCAGTACTATAAGTATTTGAATTTTATAGAGTATTTTTTCCACAATCGGTTCTGGTGACCGAGTACCGTACTAGTATTTGAAAGTCAGCAGCTTTGTATCACACAATAATATACTTTTCGAAGATTTTAGAAACTTTTCGAAAATTTTATTTTAAAACAGGGTCATTAAGGTAACGATCAAAATTTTATCAAATTTTAAAATATAAATTTTTACTTTAAATTTAAATATCCTTCATATCACCTATTTATGCATATAATATAATGTACTATATAAAATATATATATATATATATACACATATTTTATTAATATCCCAGTGGGATATTATTCGAAAAATATGAAATGTTTCTTTAAAGAACAGTATTTGAATATAAAAATATAAATTTTTTTGTATTTTTGTACTTTGAATATCTGTAATGGTTTAAAATTGTATCCTTTCTTGTTTTAATTTATTTTATATTACCTTCTATTCAATTATATTATGTAATATTTATATATATATATATAATATAGATATATATTTATGAGTTTATGCAAAAAAGATTCTGTAATTCTGTATTCAGCCTCTTTTTAACTGATGGTGTCATCTTATTGATTTATGTTTAATATATGTTTAAGCACTTAGAATAAAATTCAAAAAAAATATATATATATAAAAATATATAAAATACAAAAATATATATTATTTTCTTAAACACTTATTAAAATTATAAGCATATGGTTTTATTTTATGTATAAAATAATATGTAAATGCTTATGTACAACTGGAACCAAAATTAGGAATACCACTTCTTAATTGTTAAAAAAAATATAAAATTTTTGAAGAACTTTGAGATAAGCAATATTGAAAACCCAAAGGATGAAAGATATTACTATGTCGCACTTCTTCTGAATTCAGAATCTTGAATAAACTGTTAAGCATAAACACACATATATATATATGCTCTCTTATATATATAAATATTCTGGAAAAAAGATATAACCTTGATTTTATAACTATCAAAATATGGGATTTTGCAATTTGAGATTTTAAAATTTGGGATTTTGTATTTTGGAATTTTAAAATTTGGGACTTTGGAATTTGTGATTTTTATTTAATTAGGGATTTTGTTTTTTTGGGATTTCCTGGCGCTCCAAAATACATCAATCGAACCATCCTATATTCAAGTTGGAAGGATAGTTCGAACCCCCGCATTCTGTTTCATTTGAAAAGCTTTAATACTAATGTTCTTTAGGTTTTTGCATTTATATGTATTGGATATTTATCAATATATATATTTATTGGACTTAGTAATAATCATAAAACAGGTCCTAGGTGTTATTCCAACAATTTTTAACAATGCCTGACAATAATTTCAAATTAACTTAAGTTCACAGCATTTCATCAAAGTTTTTTGAATCTTTGTCGTGACTTTATTTTAGACTTAAACACGGGCTTTCTTTCTGTTATATATCTCCGAACATATGCGAGTCGAGTCCTGAGTTTCCTGAAATTTAACAAAAAAATATTTTCCGCATATTTTATCACAACTGTATTAAAATATACGTATAGGTGTACGTGTAATATGCAAATTTATTATATATATATATATATCGACCTATTCTAACACAAAATATAAAATATACTTAAACATTAGAAAGGACGATTTATATTACAATTTTATTTTTATGATGAGTGTTTGCACAAATTTTATTTTATTTTTATTTAAAATATAAACTTATAAAATAAAAAATATATTCAGAACACGGATCTATTTTTTGAATTTTCTTTTACTTTGTGTCTCACGACTACGACTAAATTTTTATTATATCATATAAGTTTATTTCCAAAGACTGGGTTTTTTGAATAAACTTTTTTTTTTGTTTAAATACAAAACTAATTCCGATTTTCCGCTTTCTTAGCTATCTTTTCCTATCTCTATCTCTTTTTTTTTGTACTTTTAAATAATTTTTTTTTGAATATAGTAATGAAAAAAGTAATGGAAGCTGAGGAACACCTCAGACAATTTAAATTTAATAGGTGACAATTTAAAATATAATCGATAAAAATGATTTTAATATAAATTAAAATTAAAGGACGAAATGGAATTATCTTAAATTAAAAAATCTTAGGATAATATACACGTTATAATATTTTTGAAAAAGAGAAAGGGATGTCTAAGTTAGTGAGGCAAAAACGGATTTGAAAAAGAATTAGAATGTTGCATTAATTCCAGAATTATAAACTTTTTCATTTGCAATATATTAGGAATTTTTTGAACTTCATTTAAAAATTAGAACGCAAAGTTAGAAATTGATTGGAATCGATATTATATTAGAATTTGAAAAACTAAAATAATATTTAAAGGAAATTAGATATTATTATTCTTTTCGAATATAATTTCAGTTTCCAATTCAGTTTACCAATACCGGGATACAATACACTCCAGCAGAGCTAACCGTCGTTCATGGTTAGAAAACCGCTTAACAACATTTTTGTCCCTCACATTAAAGAAATTCATAAATTTGTTTCTAATGTTTACCAGTAGTTGTAGGACAACTTGTCGACGACTTGAGGATGCATCTAAGGACGAAATTTCATAATAAATAATAATAAAATATAAATTTCAAATAAAAAATTTTCTAATTTTAAACAATATATTTAAAAAAATTAATTTAAAAAACACTTCCAGATAACATATTTTGTAATGAAATAAAAAATATCAATTGTTTATTTATTTATTTGTAGTACCAGCCAATTCGTTGTCTAATTGACATTTGGACTTCATATTAAATTATTTTAATATACGCTATATTTTTTTATTAGATATGATCAGACCAGGATTTGAACCAGAGATTTTACAATTCAAAAGCTACCATATCACTGAGGTATAGGTCAGATATTTTAATTATATTATAACTGACCAATAAATAATAATAATCAACTTTAAATTTTTTGATTCCTCTTTAAAATTTCTGAGCATATGAATAGTTTGGAGACCTATATTTAATTTTTAAAATTCTGAATATTGCAGTTGAAATAAATTTACTTGGAACACTTTTAATTTAATCGTTTACATTTTTTACTCAAATTCACTGAAAAGTTTAGACTTAAAAAAAAAGTATACTCCTAACAGAAAAGAAACAAATCACAAAAAGCCAAAATTGAAAAGTAATATTTGAATTAGATCAAATCAACTAACTGTAGCACTAATGGGATGTTCTAGTTTAAATTTTAGTTACATATTATTAATATTATTACATATTTTACAACACTTATAATAAGGTACACTCTCAACCAATTTGTATCTTTGAACAAATATGTTGTCTAGCAATAATCTATTACAATAAAAGGGTAGATACTACTGCTAATTTACGTGCCCTTTTTATCAAAATTAGCACTTAGCAAAAAGTATTAGTAACCAAGTTATCGGATAGTTAGAGCGGTGGCTTATGAAATTTATTATTCTTAGGTTGTAAGATTAAATCCGGATCTAGGACGGTAGTTTTTTTATGCCTATATTTTTTAGTGAGTATAATTAGATTCTTATTAATAATTTGTAATTTTCATTAGATTACGTATTAAAATCGTAAGTCATACTAAACTCATCATAATATTATTGCAATAATTAATAAAAATTAATTATTCAATCATTTTCCTAAAATTCTTATTGTATTTTTAAATACAAAATATACACCCACATAGGAATATTAAAATAATAAAATAAAACGCATTCTACCTTTGATTTCAATTTTAAAGGACAAACACGCATTCTCATATATGGAAATATAAAAAATCCTGAAATCATTATCATGAAATCTATTTTTATTAAAGTAGTAAAATTCAATATAAAATTTTAACAGAAAAACAAATTACGTTTTTACACTTGAACCTGTCATACCACCAATTTTCTTCCTAGTATTAAATTAATGAAAATTCAAAAAATAAATAAATGTGTTTCCTAAAACGAGTCCTTGGTCAACAAAAAGTGTGTGTTTGGCTGCGAGTAAACATTCGAAATTATAATGTAAATCTAAATTAATTAATAATGCCTTAAGTTAAATGCCTTAATGTATACGATACGTAACCTTGAAACTTCAATTTTTCAGATTAAACAGGGTGATTCATTTAGAATGAAATTCAAATAATAAATATATTGAAGGTATGTATAAAAACTTGCAGTATTAAAATTTGAAAATTTAAAGAATTCTTATATCCTATTTCAACTGCACTTTTAAATTCAACTTAAACTATTTTTTTTTGAAATAAATAATTATAAATTAATTTAAATATTTTCGAAAAAAAAAAACAACAATAACCAAAAAAAAAATGAAAAAAAAAACTAAATAAAAACAAATAATGTACGAGAGAACCCTTAGAGTTCTATAATTATAACGATGAAAGAAACTAAAAAAAAAAAAACAAATACATAATTTTTCATTAAATTATCATTTAACAAAGTCACGATATTTAAATATCTCTAATAATGTTACCGTTATAATGCAAAAAAAAAAAAAAAAACAAAAAAAAAGAAGAAAAATAAGAAAAGAAAAACAAACCAGTAACAGAAAAACAATAATAATATCCCGTTACAATTATTATTTCCCTAAATAAAATTCACGGTGAATGAAGTAAAAATTTCACCACCCAATCGTATCCCTAATATAGGTACATCCTATAATCAACCACCCACCTCACCTTTAATAATACATACAACATAGTAAAATGAAACTAAAATTGTGTATTAAGTATTTGTATACAATTATAAATGTATTTATGTATATTATAGTTATATATATAATTGTAATTTGAATTTATTATATACCTTTAAATGAACTTGCCTGTGTCTATGGCTTTATTTTTCATTCTGTCAGTTGGTGTAAGATTTATATTAGAAATCTGACCATAAATTAATAAAAATTGTATGGTTCAGTGATTAGCGAAGTGGCTTCAGATGTAAATAAATCTGAGTTCGATCCTCGTTGTAAAAAAATATAAAGAAACATAAACAAAGAACTAGGTACATATTTATCATTTTACTATTATATAAATTATCATAAGTAATTATTATCAAATAGAATTTGAGTATTTGTACCAAGTTTCTTTTAAAAACGAATAAATAGGTATATATGTATATATTCAAAGTCATAAGTAAAAGTATTAATTAAACAATTTTGACAACTAATATTTGGATTGGAATGGTTTTTAGTTTTGAAAAGCAAAATAGTTTCGGAATAATTTTCAAAACATATTGCATAAGTATGTATATCTGATAGGTATACATATCTAATAGGTAGGTACCTAAATAGTGTTTTACTAAACGTGAAACATTATTTATGTGTTTGCAAAAATGTATTCAGACTGAAAGATACCTATTAAATATTAAACAATTTTATTTAAATTTAGTTTAACCACCTAGATAAAGATTTTATCAAATACTTATAACTTTTTTATATCATCTTTCAAGCATCTCTGAATATTCGTAATGTGTATACCAATTTGTGATACAGTTAATAAAATTTATATTAATTTAGTTAAATTTACTTGGAGGCATAATTAAAAGTGTTTTAATATAAAAGTAAATTGCTGGATTAAGATTAACTGAAAGAGGAACTGTCTCCCATTTCAGTAATTTACTTTTATGCAAAAACACTTTTAAATGCAAAAGATCTACCATCAATTTTTGATTAATGAAAATTTTCAACATTTTAAGATTAAAAGTTTTCAAACATTAAAAGAACTGTTTCTTATACCAGCAATTTTTACTTTTATATTGAAATAGTAACAAATTCCCAAGATGTAACTTAATTTTTTTTTGCCTACATTTTAGGGGCAAAATTTACATTTTTTCTTTATGAAGTATAAGCGTTCTCTTACGTATTTGTTGTTGTTATTGTTGTTGTTGTTAATTCTTTTTGTTTCTTATTTTAATACACGAATAAACTACTTGTTATCCTTTGAGAATATAACATTACTTTTTTTTTTAACATCTAATCAAAAAAACAACAACAAAAAAAAGAATAAGACAAAAAAAAAAAACAATATTGTAATTGTAAGACTGTAATTTCGACAAACACGAGAAAACAATAATTACAATAATTAAGAAATGTGATGTTACCGTTATGATAACAATTTCTATATTAGTTTGTATAAATGTATTTATTTTCTATACTTATACTTGTATAGTTATATTATATATATATATTTATGTTACATAAATATAATCCCATGTAACAATATTGTACTTTATTTAATTTTACTTTATTTTATTTTTAAGAAGTCACGTAATTATTTATATGAGTTAAATAGTGATTAAATTAATTTTAATTAAAACATCAGATATGAAATTTACAATTTAATATGAAATAAAAAATAAAAATTTTAAAACTTTAACCTCAAAATTAATTTGTATTAAAGATTTTCTTAGATCAAGTTTAAAGCGCTGACTGTTCAATTGTTAGGCTAATAAGCTTGTTTATACCATAAGTACATGTTGGATCTGGGCGTCATATTATATTCGTTATTAGAATTTCACATACAATTTAATAACGAGATAGTACAATACCTTATAACATGTAGAAAAGTCTTATATTTTCAATAGATAAAATTTTATTTTTGTTTATATTGTAATATTTAATTTGTATGGTATTCTATATCAGTGAGTTATAATATTCAATTTAATTATAAATTCATATTTTGTGTTTTTTTTATATTGTTATATTAATGTATTTTTCATTAAAGAGATATAATTATTAATTACTGATTTACCCATTAATTTAAACCAAATGGTAGCTGAGTCGAGATGAAAACCAAAAAAGTTTTTTTTACAATAATATCATCTTAAGCCCTTCTTCGGCAATATGTGTATTATATTACAATTATATTAAAAGTGTTGGAGATTGAGTTGTAGCTAATTACCAGAAATATATAGAGTAGCTTTATTTTAATTTGTTGCGGTATGTTTGCAAAATTTTAATTAATTGAAGAAGCTTTCTAAATTCAATTTTAAGTCTTGAATATGCACGAATTGTAAAATTAAAAAGTCATTATTTAAATAAATTAAGTCCAACGCAAAAATCTATTAAAATGCAGAATATACTGCTGAAATAATGAATGATATAAATAAAAAATAAGGTTTTGCTTCGAAGTAAAAGGTAGCGCAGTAAGAGTATCATCCTTCAGTATGACTAAATTCAAGGAAACACTGACATGAAGAGTCAATAGCATTAGCTCAATAGTAGACTTAAACTTTTTTAAGGTTTTGCTTCTAGTTTAAAGTATTACTTCAATTTTATTAAGCATGCGCTACGATCACTAAAGGATTAGCTTCAAGCTCAAATGATATTATAAAGCTCAAACTTCGAAGTATGAAGCAATTATTTCTTATTTTTTTCATAAATTTTCGAAGCATTTGCTTTAATATTAGTAATAAAAGTATTTACTTTGTTTTATTCAATGTTACTCATTATATTATAGAAAAATATATTTTAAATTAAATATATAATATTTTTAAGTCTGATTGCAAAACTTATATAATTCTATTAGCTATTCACTATTTTGTTTTCGCTCAAAAGTAATTCCTAATGCTGTTGTTTTTAATATTTTAAAAATTTAAAAGGTTCATTTAATCCTCCTATCCACTTTTCTACTTATCACTTTACTAATCAATTTTCCTTTAAAAGCAGTAAAGCACCATTTGTTTTTTTTTTCAAAACTATTTATAACTACAAAAATTATATGTTTCCAATGTTGAAATATTTGTCATATTTTTTTAAAATATCACATTCTTTACAACACTAAAACACAACAAATTTAAAAATGAAATATTTTTAATAGATTAAAATAGAGTCAACAAACATTTATTATGACAAATTTCTTGAAAAATTATTTATAGTAAATCATATTTTCACATAAAAATCTATAAATATCCACTTAGATGCTATTGATTAAAAAAAAAAATTGTGATTGATCACCAAAAGTGCTAAGAATACATAACTCTTTTTTTCACTCATATAATATATATATAACAAATAATAATCCATTATTATAAAAATTTTATATTTCTTTTACTAAACATTAAATGAAAAATTACAATAATTTTATTTCCACTTAAGAATTTTGTTTCATTTTAGGGACACGTGTTTTTTTTTTTTGAAGAAAAAATGGAAAGGAAATTGAAATATTGGGAATGAAATGAGGCGACATGATTTTTTAAACATATGATTGTATAATAAATAATATTATTATTATTGACCTAGTTTTAGTATTATAGTATTTGGAAAATTTTAAATTTTCTTATAATAATTTTGGGTTCCATGAATTTAAGTTATGACGTGTATTTTAAAATTTATTTTATTTTTTTGGAACTTGATATTCAGAAAGCAAAGACTTTGAATTTTCAATTATTTTTTTTTCAAATGAATTTTAAATAAAGTACCCATTTATGGTATACGGTTGACTTAACAAATTGGATTATTATTTTACTTGTATTATAAAGTTGGAAAATTTTTCAAATTTGTATTTTGAAAATTTATGAAAAACTATTTTTAAAATTTTCAATTTGTATGATTAAAGATGAAGAGTTTTATATTTAAGAAATTCATATAGCATTATTCAAAACTTGAATCGAAGATTTTAATGTATAATAAGTACTTTCAGTACATATTTGTAACATTTGTAGTTTTGAACTTTTCGAAATTAAAAATTTTTTATTAATAAAAATGTGATTTTATTGATTTAAATGTAATCGTTTATTTTCATACGATTGATCAAGTTTTAGAAAATATTTAAAAGATAAGCTCCTAATAAAGCGTCATGACTGACAACTCTTTTATAGAATTATCAAATTTTAATTCTTATATTGAAAAGAATCTATCACCAAAAACTGACTGATAGTCTCGGCTTCAAATCCTGGTCAGATCATATCTAATAAAAAAATATAATTTATAATTGATATCGTAATATCGTCACGTTTGAAAATGAAAGGCAGATTAACTGACTTATAATGTAAGGGTAAGGGACTGTACATAAATAAATAAATAAGTAAATCCTTAACCTTTAAGTGCACGTTACATTATTTTTAAATTACACTTCTTAAATTATAGAATTAGTTTATATCTTGATTATAATAGTATTGGTTAAATATGTTTAACACAATTAACTTATTTATTCCTTATTGAATAAAAATTATATTAGAAAACGTTTTCTTAATTTTTTGACATAACCGAAATTTTGATGAATCGAATTTTTTTGTATTTGATAAATACAATAACCCTCCTTTGATAACTGTCAGATATTATTGAAATATAAAACCTATTAACACATTTTTAATAAAATATATTAAAACAAAAAAAAAAATAATTAAAAATGGCGGTAAGAAAAAATTTCATTTCAATTGCTATCAAAAGGTAACCCAACTTTGTAGAATGAACACTATCTTAGCTTTTTTTCAGTATCAATACTATGGAAGAGAAGTTTAATAAGTTCCACGGTGAAAAAACAAAAATAGAATTTCTTCTGTCCTAACAAATGATTTTCCATTTTGTGTATATTAATTCCAATTGATTTTGATCAAATTTGGTATGAATGCTTAATTTTGTAAGTAGTAAGGTTAAGTTCCTAGATGCGTCAAATTGGGCCACGAGATCAAAAGGCCTCTATACAAAAACACCAGAGTTTTCGAGAAATATCGATTTCTAACCATCGGAATGAGTGTCAGTTCACCGATGGAATCTCAATCGATTTTAATGGAATTTGGTATTAAAACTTTTTTTGCTAAAAGAAAAAACAACTTCGCAGATGGGTTAAATTGGACCACTGGATCCAGTGGAGGAATTTCCATATCAAATAACCAGAATTTACAAGAAATATTAACAGACTTTACAATACAAACCACATTATGCATATTATGCAGAAAAGCTTATTGAATCCATCTTGCATTTATTACTATTTTTATCTAATTTATTTTAGGCTGAAATCTTTTAGGATAAACCCGGTAAATGTAAGATCAAAAAATATTTATATAACATTTCGAATATTCTTAAATTAAATTAAAACAAAAAATACAATATACTGATATTTTACAATGTAAAACATCCGTTTTGTATTATCCATCCATTTTGTATTTTAGAACTTGGAACAATATCCTTCAAATCCTTCGAATACCTTTACTTAACTTGGGGTTTTTTCGTTTATTTATAATATAATACTGATTCCAAAATCTCTGAATACGAAAACCATTTAGTTATTCAAAAATTTTCCAGATATTTTGAACATTTTTTAGTACACTTTTAGTACTAAATTTTTAAAAGAATTCTCCAATTTGAATACGATTGACAAAGTGTTTAGTGGTTAAGCACAATGTCTTATTAGTCAAAAAATGTGAGTATGAATGCGATATGAGTACTTATAGAATATTTTGAGAACAGATTTGAACTCCAAAGTCAAAATTTTACACAAAATTTTAAAGACCTCTCCATTCTTTTAGTTGCTTTACGAATCTTCTAGTGATTAATTCTCATAAATCAGCTTAGCCCTCATCATTACAAAAACCTATAGATCCGTTTTAAAAATTGTTACTCAGGTATTTTTATATTAACAATTGTAACTTCTTAAATTAACTGTATACAATTGATTCTTATATAAAAATTGAAGGATAAAAAACAACAAAAAAAAAAAAAAACGAAAAGAAAAAATTTAACACACAACATTAAATTAAGTGACTTAGTTTTTGTCTTTGTTTTTTTCCTTTTCTCTCTTTCTTTTTCTTTCTTTCTCTATCTTGAAATTTTTTCATTGTAAAAAACAAAAAAAAAATAAGAAAAAAAAAACAAAAATAAAAACAAAAAAAAAATTGGAACTAATAAAATTTCATAAAAAGGAAACGAACAAGAACAAATTGCGTTAGCATATCCTTTTTTTTTTATATGTATAATTTATATATGTATGCATGTATATATATATAAAATTAGTATTAAGGGCGCATAATGACAATTTCGCATGATAATTTTATTGATTTTCTCATTATTTCAATAAAAACTGAATAAAAAAACGTAATTTTTTTTGTAATACCTATCGTTACTGTATTTTACATTAATACCGTTACAATTTTTTCTGTCTCTTTTTTTCTTATTTCAGTTTTGTTATTTTGTTTTTATATGTACAGATCTTAAAGTGATGTAAAAGTAGAATTCATTGGTTATTTTCGAAAAATTATTACGTTTTTTGTATTTAATTTGGGCCGTGTTTTATTTTTATTTTCTTGTCCTAGCCAAGGTAAAAAAAAAGTTTTCATTTTTTTAGCACATTTTCAAAAAATTTTGTAAAAATGTGCCTATATAGTTTCACTCTGTCCGTCCGTCTGTCTGTCTGTCTGTCTTTCTGTCCGTATGTTTACAAAAACTTTTACATCGTTTGAAATAGAGAAAAGAAATTTTAACCACGAGTAGGTATTACAAAAAAAATTATTTCGTAGAAGAATTTGTTTCTGTAGCCCCACCCGTTACGGAGCTGCAGCCCTCCAAAGTTGGGAAAAGCCCTATATTCAAATTGTTATAACAAGAGTTCTATTAGGTGTATTTTCAATCTAAAAACGGCAAAAGATAGCTGGTTTTATAAACTTTATAAATTTTTAAAAGACAAATGTTTAGGGTTGCCATACGGTACTAAAATTTACCATTATACAAAACTCAATTTTTGCAAAATTTTTGGCTACACATATCTTCTATACGGGCCAATCTAGGGTCTTGAAATTTTGGGAGTAGTTAGATCCTTAGAAATAAATAGAAGTCGGTTAACAAATTTTTTTTGTCACGTCCCCTGTTTTGCAGCTATATGGGCCCGAAAATTTAAATTTAGCTATTTTTAAACACCTGTAACTTGAATACCTGTTCAAATTTTTTTTTTGTGATTTGCAAAATTGAAAGCTCTTTAAATATTTTTCAACATGTGTCAAAGGTTTTTCTTAATTTTAAAGGGTGACGAAGCTACAGCCCCCGAAAATTTCAAAAAAGGCCTATATTTAAATTGATATAATAAGAGTTCTGTTAGCTATATTTTCAATCTAAAAACGGTAGAAGAGAGCTGAATTTTTAGGCTTTACAAAAATATATCTCTTAAATGTACAGGGTTGCCATACGGTACTAAAATTTATCATTATGCAAAACTCAATTTATGCAAAATTTTTGGCCCCACATATCTCCTAAACGGTTCCAGCTGGGGTCTTGGAATTTTGGGAGAAGTTAGAACTTCAAAAATTAGTAGGAGTCAGTTAACAAAATTTTTTTGTCACGTCCCCTGTTTAGCAACTATAAGAGCTCGAAAATTGAAATTTTGCTATTTTTAAACACCTGTAACTTGAATACCCGTTCAAATTTTTTTTTTGTTCATATACAAAATTTTAAGGTCCTACATTATACTTTAACATATGTTAAAAGATTTTCTTAAATTCAAAAGTGGTTCTTTAAATTGAAGAAAGTGTCTGTCAGTTTTAACCATTTTTGCTTATATAGTAAAATTCAAAATAAAATTCCAAATTTTGGTAGAATTCACAATTTAATTTCTGGAACCTAAAAAAGTTGGGGGAAGGGGAGTAGTTAGGATTAGATCCTTGAAAAATTGGGCAACCTTCCCCATAGTGGGGCTATTAGGACTTAAAAACTAAAAAAATTACGGTTTTTATAAGTAAGTAGTAACTTAGTCACCAACGTATATATTTCCTTAATAAAACGTTAACATTGAAGCTTCAACATTATACTCCGATAAAATAATCAGTATGAAACACTATATTATTTTGAAAATGTGCTTTTTTAAAAACCCTTGGTTTTTTTCATCACTTGTTTTTATATGTTTTTTTTCTATAAGTTTTTTTCTTATCCAAAAAAAAGAAAAAAACTTTTCATATTGTAAATTCTTATTTTTTAAGCATAACCCACTAACTTTTTTTTTTTGTTATTTTGTACTTCATTAATGGTTGGTTCAATGCTTAAAGTTCTGTGAAAATTATTTGATAGGTTCATTAAAGCGCAAAATAAACTGTGTTTTTTTTTACTTTTGGTAATAGCCCTTGGTAAAACAATTGTTAGGAAGCAGTTGTTAAAAGAATGGGTAAAAATTACATTTTATGATAAATAATAAATAACTTATGATCATGAAAATAAATTAAAAGATATTCGATGAAGACTAATTTAGATGGCGAATATTGATTTAACATCATTGAAATGAATTGAATTCATTTGGTTTTTTTTTTTTCAATCTGAGAAGGTTGACTTGATTACATAATTAAGTGGTAGTATTTAGAATTTAGTAATGAAAAAGTTTAAAAAATCTATTTTAAAAACAAAAATTGCACATTCTTTGAAATCTGAATCAAAACTAAAATTCTTAATTATATTACAAATGATTATTTTATTTATACGTGTGGGAGAGAAAAAGTTTAATTGAGTAGACTGTGTGAACTCTGGGATATCCGCATGACCGTAATATCGACATTATAACAACCGGTGAATTACGTTTAACAAAATTTTAAATACACTTATTAGACTTTCACTACAGAAGTACAAAAAAAAATATAAATCGAAAGACAGCTCATCGAATCTCTTCCACTACACCGACTACATCAGACTTTAGCCATTAAAAGTAACAGTTATTGACAAAATTTCAAACATCCAGCTTTATTAGGTATATATAGTAATGCTAATAAAGTCTTTCACTTCAATCTATCACATAAACAAATGCAAATCCTCCATCTCGAAAGCCTTTCCTTACCATCAAAGCAAGTTAAGTACAATTCAAATACAAGTCTCAATCTAAAATTCGGTGATAAATTTGTAGATTTTGATTGTTTTTCATTATAAGCTTAGATTTTTTTTTCATCAACCTAATGTCATTTTTATTATTCAATTACTTTGAAAACTTTGTTAATAATCTATAACTCTTAACCAAGGACCTTAATTATTTAAAAATATTTTAAATATATAATGTGTTTTTGATATTTGAAAGCTGTTTCAAAGTACCGAATGTCTTTTTAAGAATATAATCGAGAATATAACTTATCACTATTAGGCCACATCCTGTACACCAAAAAATATCTCTTTGAAAATATACTAGCCCACCAAAAAATACTTACGGTGGAACTTATGTTTCATGAATGATATGACAAAAATCCTTTCTGTCAGGACTAGACACCGATTAGATCTCAAAGCTATCTTAGTACCAACCACTGAAAATGTTAAGGGAAGTACAAAAATTTGTCAAATAAAGATTGTGTTAAAATATATAAAATGTATAATGTGAATACATAAAATTAAATAATTATTGTAAATATTAATAGTAAGCCCATACTGGCTTCAGGAGCCGAAGGCTAAACTTATGTTATTTAATTTATTCTGTAATATTAGATTTAAATGATTAAATAAATAAATAACTTATCACTTATAGATGAATTTCATTTTCTAAGTCCCTATTTCTTCTTAAAACGTCTACCATATCCAAACCTACAATAATTTTATATAGAAGAAATAAAAAATTATTTCAATATCAAAATGTTAATTAAAATCAAAGATTTTAGTTCTTAGGATCAATTAAAATAAAATCACTTCACACTTGTTCTTGTATTCAGTTAAAGATTAAATAATTAGGGAACTGAACTCTTTCTTTCTTTCTAAAATGCGATCCTCTACAGAATGTAAGCGATCACATGGAATTTATTTACATAAAACTTTTTGATTTTTTTACAAATACATAACATTTTTATACAATATTTGCAACTAAATTTGAGTATTCTTCTCTGTTGTTTGTGAGGTGTACTAGCTCTTCTGCACTCCTTATTCCAGCCCAGTCTCTGATGTTTCTGAGCCATGATAACTGTTTTCTGCCAATACCACGTCTGCCCTCAATTTTCCCTTCTATGATCAGCTGAAGGAATTGATATTTAGGACCACGCATTACATGGCCGAAATAAGCAGTTTTTCTTCTTTTAATGGTAGTTAGCAGTTCTCTACCTTTGCCTATCCTTCTGAGAATTTCTGCATTTGTGATGTGGTCTACCCAAGATATTCTCAGCATCCTTCGGTAGATCCACATTTCGAAGCTTTCCAATTTGTTCATTTGGGCTACTTTCATGGTCCAGGCTTCTGTACCATAGAGAAGAACAGACCAGATGTAACATTTTATCAGACGTAGCCTTAACTGTAAATTGAGCTGTCTGTTATTAAAAAGCTGTTTGAACTTAAGGAAGTGACTTCTGGCTATTTCAATCCGACATCTGATTTCTTGATCGGAGTTCCAATCAGTATTAAGCCATGCACCAAGATATTTAAAGTTGGATACTCTTTCGATCGGTGCGCCTTCCACTGTAATTGCAGCATTGTCATAGATGATTCTTTTCCTTCTTACAATCATAAACTTTGTTTTTGAACTATTCACATTCAGATTGTATCTTTTGCTGACTACAATTATTCGGTTTACTGAACTCTAAGATATTCAAATTTGAATTAAAATCATGAATTAGTTAAATAAGGTCAAGCTATTTTCAAAAATTAATTTTTCTACATACTTAGAGTGTTATTTAATAGTTCATTTATCCACTAACTTTTTTTTAGTTAATGTATAATTACTTACCTACTTTTTTTTTAGCATAAGAATTTTTATTGATTTTTGACTAAAATATTTTATCTCTTTTTATTATCATGCTATTTCATACTTACCTAGATATCATATTATATTAAATAAACATTAAGGGTTTATTTTTCAAGAATGAAAACATAATTTTATGTAATTTAACTATGACTTTAACAAATTTGTTCAATTAAAAAGTTAAAAGGAACAAAAATAAAATAATTTAACACGCAATAATAACGGTTAAATAACTTTCTGTTTATTCATTAATATTTTATCTCTTTCATTCTCAAATTTGCTTTGTGTTTTTTTTTTAATACAATTATTTTTAATTTTTTTTTTTTCTTGTTTTTTTTTTGTACAATTTTCCGTAATAAAAAGTCATGAAATTCTGTAATTTGTCACTTTATTTTTAGAAAAATTTTTCCATGTAGGTAATTCAATTTATTTTTTTTAAAATTTATTTATGATTAAAGTACTCGGTATCTCTGAAGTAGACAGGAAGTACAGTTAGTTTTTTAATTACAAAAGATTATTTATATTTTGTATTCTGCTTGAAATAAAAATAAATTAATTAATATTCTCTAAAAAGTGTTTTAATATATAATTTAAGAATGATATAGGACAGAATATAATATGAAGGAAGTATATGTATTAAATATAGATATATTAAAGATATATACGTAGGAAGTGATGATATATAGACCTTAATTAATTTTGGGAGTATGACTATTTTTGATAATTAAGCTGCACCCATATAAGAAGTTTCACATTTAATACAAGTTATAAAATATACAAATTTCAACTAAATTATGTATGTTACACATTTGCTACAATTTTCAAATTTAAATAGATCATTTACAAATAATTACAATTCCAACTTGCATCAATGCCTCGTCAAAAAAAAAAAAAGAAAAAAAAAATATCTCCACATGCATTTCAAATTTTGAAATCGTTGCTTTATTTTTTTTTTTGTAATATTCCAACACATCAATTCCACGAAAGTGACAGCTGATAAAATATATAGGTTGATATAATGTTCGAAAAATTCGCAAATAAAAGGTATTTTACAAATAATAAAGTTTCAGTTATGAGTTACGTATGTATAGATGTGTTTTGATATCAGTTTAAACATTTTCATAAAAACCGGCTATTATTAATATCTGGAACATTATTTTCATATTAGACGTTCACAATAACAATTCACCTGTCAACTGAAGTGACAGATAGGTACCGTTATAAAAAAGTTGAGATAAAATATAAAATTAGCACGATAGTGACAGAATTCTGGTTTTAAAGTATGAAAAAATTTTATTTTAAATAATAGTTACATTTTAAATCAAAAGAAAAATGTGATATAAAGATGATTTAGGAACTGACATATTTGAGATGGCAGGATGGATGGATGATACCGCATATAGAAGATTCCTTTAAATAATTGAATGAAGCCGATTATATAAGTTATTAACAGTGAAACTACTAGAACAAGTAGTACTCAATTGAAATAGAGATAGTTTGCCTTCTTAATTTTTTAAAAGTTTTTTTTACAAAGCATCGCCTGTCAGCTTACAAATGAATATTTCTAAAAATTAAGACCAGGTTTTTAACTACAGTTATGGAACTGTTGTGAAGTTAACATTTACGAAATTATTCGGATCTGCTGTTTTACAGTATTATTCCAAAGTTAGAACTTTCTGATTTTAAGACCGCTAACTGAACTATGGTCTAAGATCGAAATTCTGGGGACTTAATAACAAAAGGACTCAATTTCTCAATATGAACAGTTCAACCCAGTCTAAACTTAAATTTTTAACATGCAAGAGAAGTATCTCTCAGATTAGCTTAGAAATTTTAATAAAATGTATTTCAGCCCTAAAAAATTGTAATTAATATAGTTTCTATAATAATATCCATAATATCTGAACATTTAAATCAAAATAATCTTCTAAATATAACTAAGCTAAAAGTTCAAAGTGCATTTTAAATAATATGAGCAATCCCTCGGAATATTAGATTCAAAATTTGTAATACAAAAAAACAACACATATTACAGCTTTTACAAAAAAATACGGATTCACAGTTAAAATTTTGACAACCACGTACCGTGTACTTGGAATCGTTTATTAAATTTTTTAAATCCAGTTCCCAATGTGATTCCATGCAAAAAAAAAGAAAAAAAAAGTGTTAAATCCAGCTGTTTAAAAAGTGGATTTTCTAAATTCAGGAAAAATAATTTTGGCAATTTGTTTTGGCAAAACCTTGTATTATTTATGAACACAATAAAAATATTCTAACAATTGTATCCTCCTGATAATCCTACACACATGTATGTTTCTAAAAATTAACAAAACAAAAATAAACATAAAATTTTTCAGGGTTGAGTTTGATAAATAAACTCCCAGGGTATAAAAAATCATGTCACCTGAAATCATAAATTTGATTAATATTTTTTTTTTCCAGTTTTTGATTTATTCATTTTTTTTTTTCAGTTTTTTTACGTATCTTGGTCTAATCTAGAATTCTGTGTTTTTGAATAGACTGAGACTAAGATAAAATAATTTAATATAGAAAATATAAATTACTGTTGGCAATGGTACTAGAGAGAATTTTTTTCAAAGAAAGAACACATGAAATTTAAAAAATTGAAATTTTTTTTAATGTCTAAAGTGATTTACAATGTCTACATGAAAATGGGATCAATGGGTAGTTAAAAAATATTTGAAATAAATAATTTTCAAAGCTTAGAATTTAAATTTAGAAGAGCTATAAATATAATTACTGTGGAAACTTGCGGAATGTACGTGAAAAATATTGTAATTGAACTGATAATAAAATTTTTGAAAACGGATTAAGATTTAAAAATATTCTTTTTCTTCATTTCTTATTATATACCGGACAGGGCTGGGTAACGCAGTGGTTAGAGTGCCGACTTTTCATTGCAGAAATCCGGGTTCAAATGTCAGTAAAATTGGAAAGAGCTTTTATTTGGTTTTGTACTCGACTCAGCTACCATTCGCCATTCGGTTCAAATTAATGGCTTAAATAATTTAATTGAATAATAAAACTCGCAGATATAGAATATTATCTAACTCAAATGTAAAATTATCTATTGAAAATCTAAGACTAAGACTAATTCTACATGTTATAAGGCGTAGTTTATCTCATGTTTAAATTGTATTCATTAAGATTAATTCTAAAAACAGGAATATAATACGAAGAATATAATTTTACCCCCTTTCCCACCATGGATAAGTTCCTTCCTATGGCGTTTTTTTTTTGACATTTATTTCGCAAAACTTAAAATTTTTATTATCGTGTGAAACACTTATATAAATTATTAAAAACTCTCTTAATAATGATAAAACATTTAAAAACTCTCTTGACACATCCAACAAAAGCCACTTGACTTAATTAGAATTTGTTTTAAATCTTTTTTCATACACTTGAGGAATAATTAAAAAACAACGCGTAAATACTGAGAATTTTAAAATTGTTATTCTAATCCTTCTTCAAAATTAGATTTCAAATTTTCGAATTTTCCATGATTTTTGTTTTCCTGGATTTTATTTGATTTCAATGGAACTGGAAAATACTTAATTACGCTGTTCACCTAAAGATAATTACTTTTCTTTATGCTAAAATTTTTTTTTCATACTTTGAGTTTGAAACGACTAAAACTCAAAAAATCTTAAATACGTTATTTTCCAAACAATTTTTTGTAAATTTTAAAAACAAAACTTGGTAAAATTTTTTATACATATACATAAATTATTTTATGTTTGTCGACCTTTCTACTTATTTAAAGAACTTTGTCTGTAGTAAACCAAAGATATTACTAGAGCCTCGTTAGATCAAAAAAACACAAGGGATAATTTAAGCAGTCGAGAGTTTATATAAGACAGCAAAACATAACAGTTGAGCAACTGAAACTAGAATTGAAAAATTAACAGCTATGAAAAACACATTAAAACTCTGAAATACCTACAGATTCATCGTGATTACCACCAGAAAAACTATGTTAAAAGAGTTGTCTAAGACGAAGCCTCTGAAATATGCCTTTTAAACCAGAGAACTAAATATAAAAAACTCTTCATTCACTTAGGTAATATCGTATTTCTGTTTGTGATTTTTTGGCTCTAATTTTAATAAATATTGATTTGAGTGCGTGATTTTAAAATCAAACTCTTAATAGTGTTGACATGAACTAATTGCCTACACTGCAATCATAATAACGATAAATATTTTAATAATTTTTAATTTTATTTCATAAATCACTAGTGCGTGAATTATTTTTAACCTGTTAATTTTTTTGTTGCCAAAATAGGAAAAGAAAATTTTGTTTTAACAAGTTTTTTAATTAATATTTATTATTATTTATTTTATTTTAATTTTTTTTTTTTTTTTTTGATATATGGAAAATATTATTAAAATGGAATTAACACGAAAGAATTAAACTTTAATTATTACTTCCGAATTTTCTTAAAAGCTTTAAACTTTCAATCTTTAGTATTTAAATACAAGTATACTTAAACAATCTTTGGATTCATCTTTCTGAGAAAGAAAGTTAGATATAACATGCTTTTTGTTAATTGAAGTTTTAATATGAAGTTAATTGTTAAGATTGCTTTGTTTATAAAGGAAATGGTATACAAATTCTTAAAGGAATACATTAAAACTTATTTTAGCGATTTTTAATCAACATTTAAAGAAAATTAATTCAAAATTACAGTTTTCAGATAAAGGGAACGGTTGAAAAAGGGTTACACTCAAAGGTACAATTTAAATTTCAAATAGTCTTGAGTATGTTTTATAAAGATTTTATTGTGACTAAATTTTAGCCTATTTGGGTTATAAAGAGTTTGTAATTTTCGAAATGGTTTCAAGACTAAATATTTTTAAAATATGGATTTATAGCAATTTTAAAGAGTTCTTAAACGCTATGTTTTTGTGATAAAACCTTTGAAAACCTTCGTTGACTTTAAAATTCCTAAGGGCTTTATAGTGCTCTTGTTATGTTTAATAAAATCACTTATAAAACCATTATAAAACTTTAACTAGAGTTTTCAAAGACGCTATAAAGCTATCTAATGAAAACCAAATAGAGTTTATGGAGACTACACTTTATAGAGTGGTCCGTCTTAGGGTACATTTATGTTGAAGTTGTGTTAAGTGATAAGAGAGTGGATGAGGGCATAGCGTAGAATATTGGAGCATAGCTTTAATCATTTATAAAAAATATACATCTATGATTATCAGAAATCCCAAATAATTTCCACCGTTATCCCCAACCCTTACATATCCCCATCCCTGCAGCCAAACTGAACATTTGTATCATAGATTCCTTCCTAAAGTTTGATTCAAACAGGGTGTAGTTTGTGAGTGTAAAAGTCGCACAATACCCAAAGAAATACCGCACAATTTTCGAGCTTTCCATTCCCTCGTAAAAAAAGAAAATTATGCATAAACTATTAACCCTACTACTCTGATTATACAAACTTATTAATCACTAATAATTAAATACGAATTCAATACAAAATTTCCATTTCTTAATCAAAAATTCTGAAAACGGTACGTCATATTATTAGTTTGCAAAACTAATTTAGTCATCAAATTAAAAAATGCGCCAGACGAGATTGTATATCATTAGTAACAAAATAAGAATGCCACGTAGCATTTTACTCATTAAGTTTTACCTATATCCTCTGTCCCACAATTATTGAATTCATATACATACAAATCAATATTATAAAATATATGGTGGGATCAAATTTGATTAGACATACCACGAAATCTGTAAGACATAATAATCTCATTAACTTTTTGAATTTCAAATAAAAAGTTTTATCAATATTTCTCAACCCAAAAACTTCCTCAGGTCAAAAGTTGGTAGAATAAATGAATCCAATTCTACCATATGTACCTATATAACTAATCATCCGATATCTAATCATATATGTAAACCATAAGTTAATTAACTAATTTATATAATAAGATTAAGATATTGTATATCAAAAATTATTAAATTATAAAATCATAAAACTCATCAATCTTTTATTAATCAAAAAATTTTATTCAAACTTTTGTTCTTCAGTTTTTCTTTATGATTTTGCAAATATAATTTTCATTCAAAGATTTTTTTTTGTATTTAATTTCTCCATATCGTAAAACCAACCATAGCAGTAGTAAATCAATCATTCATTGACCCCTAATTAACTATTCATTAACCCAGATTTATATACAATTTTAATTATTCTTTTATAATTTTTTTATAAATAACTACCATCAGGTCTGTATTTAATCCACCTTCTTTTCATTTCTTTCATCAGTCCCATTAATTTACTCCCATCTTCTACACTAATTTAATACCCAAACCCATTTCAATCATTTTTTTTAAAAGTTAAACTCGAGACACATTTGTAATAAATTCCAAATGAAATTCGAGAAAAAAAGGGTGTTTGTTTTTTTTGTAATTATAAAAGAAATTTAGACTGTAGGCAAAATTGAATGAAAGAAAAACATTATCACACCAAAAAGTATAAATTCATCATAAAATATTGACCAGGTGAATATTTTCAAACTATATATTTCTTTATTTCTCAGTATAATCATCATCATACCATCGCATTTTACATTATAATTTCCAAGCTCATAAATTTACTGGAAAAAAATTTATAAATTTCCTAGTGGAATCATCTTCAGTCAACCTATGCTCAAACTTTCCTATATTTATATTTCATTAATGGTTTCTTATTTGTTGTTTTTTTTGGGGATTTCATTTTCTTCTTCTGAATGTGGTCTCACAACTATCAACACTTTTATTCAACACATATACATACACACAAACATATATACAAAGAAAATTAATAAAATGGACTTTAAGTTATAATCAGTTTATACATGTGTGGTTTGTTAATGGAATCAAGCGATGAAATAAATTGAGTGAAAAAGAAAAAAAAAATTGTCTTCAAATACAGATGGGAAACTACAGTGATGGACAAAAACAAAGAGGGCAAAATTAATGTTTATTTAATTAATTATTGATCAGATTAAACAAGAAAAACCGAGATTGAAAATTGTTTATTCAAAATTCAATATAAATAGACGGTGATTTAAAATAATTTCAAACAACTCAATAAATAAATACATAACGGGACTGCGTCATTAAACTTTATTTCATTTGACTGTTTTAGTATTTTATTTAGGGTGTATTTCATTTGAGCAGAACATTTTTCGGAATATTTTTATGTAGGTATATGTAAAATTCGGAACTAGAAGGCATTTTAGAGTTGGATTCAAAATTAGTTGTAAACAATATTTATATAATATTACATACGTATATCTATACTTAAATGACATACTGTCAAATGAGTTTTGTTTTTTCAAATTTAGCTGTCAAAATATTTATTTATTACTTTGTTTGTAGTACCAGACAATAGTAAATATTGCCTGATAATATTAATCCTTTGCCTATTCGATATTTGGACTTCTTATTAAATTATTTTAATATACACTATATTTTTTTATTAGATATGATCCGACCAGGATTTGAACCCAAGACTTTTCAATTAAAAAGCCGCCACTTTACCACTGAGCTATCGGCCAGATGTATCAAACTAAATCTAGAAAAATTTAAAGAAAAATGTTTTTATTGCAATTTGATTAAAATTTAAAATAATTATGTAAATTTTATTTTAGTATCCATAATTTATTCTAGTATTTAAAACCCTTTGAAACTGTAAAACTCTACAATCTTTTTAATATTTGATTTTGGTAAATCCAATATCCTCAATATTAAAAAACCAAACAGTTTCTGAATTTTTTTTAGAAATAAAAACTAAAACTAACTTAGCCTAACAATTAGTTTAAAGTACTTATTGCTATTGCTCCCTTAAGTTTTTTACTTTTCTGGAAGGGACAATATATTGCCTGAATTATATTCTATGACCTTGTGCATGTAGCCTGTCTGTAATAGTGCTGTAATAGAGCGACATAATTATGGTGAGAAATATATCTATATTTGTCTAAAAAGATGAAATGCTTAGGGGCTATAAAGCCCTTTTCATAATGCTTCTCACTGTGGTAAAATATATAACAGCAAATAAAGTACAGTCTATTGATAAAAAACCGAATATAACTTTGACATTGAAAATTCCAAATATATTGTTGGATTTCCTTGACATTTTGTGATCTTTTGGCTGGATAAGGAGAGATACAGTTAGAGATACAGTTTTTTTGAGATCTAAATTCAAATTAAGTGCTTATTTAAATCATATATCATTTCTGGACCGTATACGTATTAAGTAGCTTTCATATTGCCAACCATGGCAACCATACTTTTCAAGAAACTTTCTGGATATAAAATCCATTAAATTTGAACAAAGTTTTAATCTATAAATAACATTTTGTGAATGCTTATATAAAACAATATTTGTAATGATTCTGAATTTACCATCAATGTAATTCTTAACTGTTAAATGTTAAATTATTTCCCTATAGGTATGCAAAAAAAAAAATTTGCTGATAAATTTCAAAAAAAAAAACAGGAGAACAAATAAAAAATTAACTCTGAACACGATAGGTAATTTTTTTATTTAATTCCCTTTTTTCTTTCTTATATATTCTGTTTTTATTGTTATCGTATTTTATTTAATTTTATTTTATTTTAATCAAAAATACATAATAAAATGTATTATATTAAATTTCAATATCAGGATTCTCAAGAGAAATTCATTAAAATAAAAAAAAATAAAAAAAAATAAGAAATGGAATTTAAATGACATTTAAGCGTGTTAAATAGATTTTAATTTATAGTGTTAAATAGGTATCAGGAATATCCATACGAATATATTTGTACATCTATAGAGAGACATTTCTGTAAATTTCATTAATATAATTAGTTAAATTTATTTAATTTAATTTAATTAATTTTTAAATAACCAATTTAAAAAACCAATTTAAATAAGATTTTTACTTGCAACCTCATTTTCGTAAATAAATTTGTAAATTAAGAGATTTCATTAACTATTTTACACACAAATTAATTGAGAACTTTTTCATAATTCAAAATACGAGGAATTCAACATTTTTTGGAAAAAATATTGTATGTATAAATTTTAATATAAACATTAATAAATAAAAGGATGTTGTCCAAAAGATCTTTATTCCACTCAAGTTGAAAACAAGACATATCAAATGGAGCCATACATTTTAAAATAATTTAAAAAACTAAAAAAAAGTAGTAAAACATCTTAAGTTAAATAATTTATGTAGCCTGAAATTTATTCGCACTGTTTTGTGATAAAAGTCCATTAAAGATGTGTTTTAACAAAATTTAATCTATATTTAATTATGTCTTTCATCTGACCAATTGCGTAGTGGTAAAAATGCAGCCTTTCATGTGGAAGGTCTCGGGTTCAAACCCCGGTCAGATCATATCTAATAACAAAATATCGTAAAATTGTATAATTATATCGTAATATAAAATAAGATATTATTAAAAAAATATAAATAATTCTTGTGTAAGATTACAGATGGCGCACAAAGTTAACATTTGTGCATTCATATTTTATAACCTTATACAATAGCTACAGCCAAGTAATCAACGGCTTAGTGAATATTATGGTTAAAGAAACTGAAGCCTAGTTTAAAATAAACTTGGTGAATGCCATATACTCCTTAAAGTAGTGGAAAAGGAATAAAAAAAAAAACAATTATGCCTTTCACACTTTAACTGAAACCATTTTTACTTTAAGTGAAGAGTTTTTTAGACGTGGCATTAATAACGAAAATTAAGGCCTGATATATTATTATTTCAAATTCGATCGCGTAAAAAAAAAATTTAATCTTGTTTTTTAAACCCCGTTATTTTAAATTTGATCACGTTAAACGAAATTAGGTGTACATTTACATATTATTAAAAAATTACTTAATTAACAATTTCTTCACTTAAAGTGAAACATATTTTGTGTATTTAAAATATTTTGAATAAAACGAGCAAGACTGTGGTAGAATAGACTGTGAATACTCTGGGATTCCCATATGACCGTAATATGAACATTATATCATCGGGTTAATTACTTTTGACAAAATTTCAAACATACAGCTTTAAAAGGAGTAGTGTAATGCTCATATAAAAGAAGGAGTTGTATGGCAGCTACTCGAACCTTCTGCAGTAAATCAAACGAATTTTGCATTAACTTTGGTCATTACACTAAACTATTTTTGGCAAAATTTCAGACACCCAGCTTCATTTAAAGATTACGGATTAAGTAAATGTATACCTAATAAAAGGTGATATTAAATATATATCATGATGTAAAAGTAGTTACTATTAAAATTTAAAATTATCAACAATAATTACTAAACTAAAATCTTCAAATTCCCCATTTTTTTAATTTGAAAAAGTCATTTAATTACACAATTTCTAATTTATATATGAAATCTTTAAGTTACTTAAGATTAATGTTAAAACTAGCCTTAAAAAATGTAATCATTTTAAATTTATAACCTAAGTATTTAATGAATCGTTTAATCAAATTATTTATTACAATTTTACATAATTTCTCAAAAAAAAACCCCTAATTATTTTTTTTAATAGCTACCTTTTATTTATACAACTTAAACTTCTCTCAACTCATTGTATGTTATAAAAATAGTTATTAAAACACTAGTTAACTATTACATATGTTTCTTTATTTTGAACCTAAAATAATTTAAATACCTGTATGTAATTAAAGTTTTGATAAGAAATTTAAAAAATTCTTTGTGTCATTAAACCAATAAGTAGCAATTATATTTACAAGTTTCCATAAAATTAATAAACTTAAAAAAAATTTCAATTTCATAAAAACTTTACTTATAGAATTTTTATTTTAATTAAATAAAAAGAATTCCAATTGAAAAATGAAACATTATTAACTTTTTTTTTATTAAGTGGTACTTCTATTTGTCACCTCATTCTTATAATATTATTTACTAGCACTCTACTACCACCTTAAAAAATATTATAAATTACCGTATAAACATTTAGCATTTAACACATTTTATAAAGAAATAAATTATAATCAACACTACAAAACTAAAACCGTGTATAATAATTTACACATTTTTGTTATTGTTGTAGTTTTTCATTTCTTTCGATATGTAAATACAGAGAGGATCATAAGTATGGATTTTTTTTTGTTTTTTCCTTAATAGCTTCTGTTGGAAGCATAGGATATGCTTCCTCCCATGTTTTTCCAGTTGAATTCAGTTCTTCTAAAATCGTTTGCCTCCAGGTGCTATTGGGGCGGCCTCGTCTTCGGGTTTTTTGTGGTCCCCTTAAAATCTAGTGCTCCCTTGCTATGCTTTCTTGCAGCTTTGTAAGTGTGTGATTATCCACCTCCACCGTCTCCTTTTGATCTCTTGCCCGATCGGTTCTACTTTGGCAAGTTTCCATAGGTCATTATTGCTTATTATGCTGCGCCAGGATATGATGCTTAGACATTTGTTAATGAACACCTGTAGTGCCTGTGTGATGTTGTTCATAATTAACCAGGTTTCACTTCCATATGTTAAGGTGGTACACACGCAGATTCCGAATATTCTTAATTTTGTACCCCTGGAGATTTTAGTATTTTTCCATATAGGCTTTAAGCGACAAAACATTGTCCTGGCCTTCTTAATTCTGCTTTCAGTGTGGACGTTTCTGTTGCCGTTGGTATTTATAATGCAGCCTAGGTAATGGTTATTTAATGTGTGCGATAGCAGGCAGATGTCATAATCTAGATCTTTTAATTGTCAGAAGAACATGTACATTATTTCGTTTGATGCATTCAATGGCTTATTTCATGGTACCCTGTAAAATTAGAGTATATTTCTTGAAGTTCCTTATGTAAAACGATATTATTACTATATTTTCACCTGTTAGAATTATTGATAAGTTTAAGCTTTACAGAGTGTTGCAAATAGTATGAAGTCTTTTCTATTCACTAGATACTTCGCGAATCATAAAATGAATTACGATTTTTACTGCTCAGGGTTCTACCAATAGCATAGATTCCTCAGAAGTAAAAACTCTTAAGAATAAATCACTTACATGCCTATTTCTTAATGACTATAACTGTAAATACATTTATGAAATAAATACAATATAAGTTGCTTTTAAAAGGTCCCTTTATTATTAAATGTAATCACAATAGGTGTGGTTGGTTGGTTGCCTTTTTATACCCGTATGACTATATAGTCCAAGGGTATAATAAATTTGCCATTACGTTTGTGACGCAGAGAAGGAGGGGGGGTAGATATAGACTCAAGTGTATGGATCGGATCAGAATCGAAAAATAAATCGATTTAGCGATGTATGTCCGTCCGTCCGTCCGTCCGTCCGTCCGTCCGTCATCACGATAACTCAAAAAGTAAAGGAGCTAGGATTATGAAATTTTCACAAATTAGTTTTTATGCAAAAAACGGAATCGAGTTTTAACTTCAGCCATTTTGGTCCACGGGTTCGAGTACCTGCCATACAACTTCTAATTTTATATGAGCATTACTCTATACATATGGAAGCTGCGTATCTGAAATTTTGCCAAAAGTAGTTTAGTATAATGGCCAAAGTTACTGCAAAATTTGGTTGGTCTGGTGGAGTGGGTTCGAGTAGCTGCCATACAACTCCTTCTTTTATATGAGGATTACACTACACCAAATGAAGCTGGGTGTCTGAAATTTTGCCAAAAATAGTTTAGTGTAATGGCCAACGTTACTGCAAAATTTAGTTGGTCTACTGCTGAGGGTTCGAGTAGCTGCCATACAACTCCTTCTTTTATATGAGGATTACACTACACCAAATGAAGCTGGGTGTCTGAAATTTTGCCAAAAATAGTTTAGTGTAATGGCCAAGGTTACTGCAAAATTTGGTTGGTCTACTGCAAAGGGTTCGAGTAGCTGCCATACAACTTCTTCTTTTATATGAGCATTACTCTACACCTAATAAAGCTGAATGTTTGAAATGTTGCCAAAAGTTATTAACCGGATGATATAATGTTTATGTTACGGTCATACGGGTATCCCAGAGTTGACACAGTCTACTCTACTACACTCTTCCTCGTTATTCTTGTTTTTTTCTTTAGTTTCTTTTGTAATAATTTTTAAGTGTTTCCATTTCTATTGAAAAAACACACCTTTAAGAATAAAAAAAATAAAATAATATTTTTTATATATTTTTTTACTTTTGTAATATTATTAAAAAACAGAACATAAAAAAAAAACAAACAATCATATAAAATAATATATATTCTTTTTAATAGTTCTGCATATTATAGTCTTTACGAATCCATTAACCTTTTTTTCTACCGAGCTTTGACAAAAAAAAATGTATATATATATATATATATATTTACCCATATATTTTTATATTTAATTGGAAAAAAATGGTGGAAAAAAGCAAATGTACATATATATTTAAAAATTAATAATGGCTTAATGCTTTTTTTCCACCTTCTGTGCTTTTGATACCACTTATAAATGACGCTATTATATTATAGTCTATTCTTTATTTTTACATCTTTTTTTAAGAATTTGCGTATAATATGTAAAAATGCACAAATGTTATTAAATACAGATGGTTAAAATTTTTAAAATTTAATTTTAAAATCTGCAAGTGAAGTTTTAATATTTTTAAAAATCAAAATTTTCTGAAATGCATTGAGTTTAGTTGGAAGGTTTCTTACTTGAAAGAATTACTTTAATTTCTAATACTTTTCCAAAATATGTAAGTTTTTGAATTTTCTAAATTTTTTTTATTTGTTTTTTTACTAGGGAATGGAAGCTCGAAAGGCACCTATTGAAACTGTGCGGTAGGTCTTTGGATAGTGTGCGACTTTAACACACCAAAACCACACTCCTGTAAGCCAAACTTTATGAGGGAACCTGCGACACAAATATAAAGTTTGGTTACAAAGACGGGAATATAGAAGGATTTGGGATTATGTTGGAAGTTTATTTTCTTGATTATGGGGGATGGAGCAAATTCGATTGGATAAAATTGAATAGGAAACAGGACAGATCACTCTTGTATTAAATGATCCTGAAAATAAACAATTATCTTTTGAATCACGCCAGAAGAACAAGTTATCAGAATAAGTAACGGATTTTATTCATAACAAATAAAAAAACAAAGGGTTGGTTAAAAAATCTCGCATTTCTAAATCCCACATTTTCAAACTACTTTTATTAACAAGTTTTCGGAACCTTTATATAAATCCCAAACCCACCAAATTTTTTTTTTCATACGCCTATCGTCAACAAACCCCCGTTAAATCAACATATTGGACACGCAAGGTTTTACAAAAACGATATTTATATAAGCATGGGATTTACATTAACGAGATTTCAATACGTTCCCTAAAATAAATTACTATTATATTTTAAACGTTAATTCTCTTCAAATAATAAACTAAAGGAAGTACCGTTAGCCAATATTATGAAGAGAAAAATTAAATTCAACCCACTAAAAAAAGATTTACAAATTAATAGTTTTAACAATTAGTAATCAGAAAATTGTTTATTACAAATTAAGAAAGCAGTTCCTGAAACAAGTAATGAAACAACAGCAAGCAACTGACTTAGTAATACCATAAATGCAACTAACTTTGTCTGACTTCTATTTCTGAAAAATTCTATTGACAGTTATACAAATTTGATGAAATTTAGTATGAATGTTTTCTTTGTCAGCAGTGACGTTAAGTTTGTAGATGGGTAAAATCGGACCACGGGATTGGGAGGCTTTTTGTATGGACTTTTCAGAAAATCTCAAGAAAAAATAAAAAAAAGACTGTTGGTGGATACCTATTAAGAGTAGCTTTCATAATCATGCGATATAGAGAATTTCGGGAATGTCTAATAATTCATCAAAATCTCAACCGATTTTAATAAAATTTGAAATAGGGGGAGGGGATAACGGGACTTTTCAATATAATGACTTTGCACTATGCAAGAAGAAAAGCTGTTTCATTTTGGATCTATTTTTATGTTTTTACAGTAAGATTCCAGAAGAAATGCTTGATATGAAAAGATTAACTTAGTTTTTCTAATGGATTAAAAAACTTTCAAAACAATTATCACATTAATTATGATGCATTAAGTACTCGTACTTTAGCAAAAATAATACAGACAAAACCCACAAACACTTTCGATAAAAAACATTCCACAAAATTAAGATAACCTTCAAAATATTAAGTCAACTTAAATATGAGAAATTTAATTATATATAAGAAAATTAAATTAATTTTAAAACATTTTCCATTTCTGAAATGAAAAGAATGTATACTTAAATATTTTCTAAAATAATTTCTTTAAAAGTTTATAATATAAATTTCAACCCTTTAGCAATTTGAAGGTCGAAAAATTTTTGTGAAAGTCAGCAACAAATTTTTGCCTCAAACAAAAAATTATGAAACCTTTTAAATTTTAAGTTTTTGTTTCGTAAAAGAAAAATAAAACTTTTTTTTTAATTTTAAAGTGATTGAAGAAAACGTTTTAGAAAACACAACAAAAAAAGTTTTAAAAATTTAACATTTGACGGGTAATTCATGTGGTTGTTTTGTCATACAAATAATACAAAGACACAATTTACTTGTATTAGTGATTTAAATCCAAATTCAAACTATTAATAAGAAATGACCTAGATTCTTAAAATGTAGGTCTGAGACTCGTAGTTTCTTAACCTAAATGATGGGAAATGATGTTTTTCAAGTTTTTTTTTTTTTTTTTATGAGGATCATGAAAAGCTTCGGAAGCCACTTATTGGGGATGTACAATTGAATGCGATATTTAGAAGAGGAATAATGTTATTCTTAAGCTTTTCTAAATTGTTCACATATGCATTAACACTTTTTATGGGTAATGGGTTCCATATGGTATGAGCATATGAGGTGTTGCGCTTCCTAGATAGTTCAATTGTATAGAGATGAACTGTGTTGCCTAGTAATTCCAAAAAATTTTTAAGTTTTTAAATAAAATGGAAACATCATTAAACATGTCGGTTATTGTTTTTGGAATTTGTTCCACATGGTAACTCTTTAAAAATATTTCTTTTGATTAACTTGAAATACTATTTATTATATACTTTAATAGGTTTCGGTAGTTAAGGTCTATAAAGGAACCATATTTTTTTGCTTATATTCCACCCAATTATTTAGTTGATATTAAGACCATATGTTATTTTTGTAAGCTCTGGACAACTAGTTATAATAAATTATCTATAAATCAGTGTCCTTTTTTCAAAGTTACTGACCTGATATTTTTTTAATTCATCTTTGAACTCAAATCTTTGTTGTGTACTGTCCTTTAGTTTCTTAGAAGCATGGAAAGCATTGGGAATCAAAAATGCTTGTTTTAGTTTATTCAGCTATATTAACTGGTTAAAATTGTATGCACGTGTACTATAGTTAAAACTTATGGTTTAATTAACTCAGTATATAAAAGTTAAATCACTGTAAATATTAAGTAAAAATTATTTTAAGATTGACATAATTACGTGATAAACATTGAACGAATTCACTTGCCATCAGTAAGGTAACAATTGTTGCTTTTTTTTAATTTTTGTTTTTTTTGCATTATATTTTGTTTAAATTCTTATCTGCCATCAACACAAGGAAAAATCGTCTAACCGTCAAAACTTTTATTGAACATTTTTTATTTTTTTTTTTTATTTTGAAATCATGTTTTCCTCTCATTTCAAAATTTGCGTAATTTTTTAAAAAAAAAAGACAAAATCTAGGAACAACATTCTTAGTGTTTTCTATTTGACTTTTTCGAGTTCTTAAAGGTGATAAAGAGCGGGGTGGAAAGCGGCATACATTAAGATTTCGTAACCAAAATTTCTGGTCGGAAAATTAGATTTAATAGCATAAAATAATCTTTGTATTAAGGAGAACAGTTTGAGGCAGGAAATACCGTTATAATTTGCCTCTAAATTAGCTTATTGTACAACAATACATTTTTCTTTAATTATTTGTTTCTTTTTTTTCAAGGACAGTGAAAATCTCGAAAGCCAACCATTCACATACCAAAACTATATGGTCTGTTTTGAACAAAGCTTTAGGGTGGTACCTGTGGTACAACTGTTAGGAGGACGGAAATATGGAAGGGTTTTGCAATTTTGATTAATTATATTTGGCACTGTTGGATTTATAGAGGATGGGAAAATTATTTCAAATATAGAGGATATTTGAAATAAAAATGTTAATGATCTTTTTAAATTTAACTAAATCGTACCTGTACACCCCAATATCAATTTTGGGGAAAACATTTGGTGGAATATGTCTCCATAAACATGATGAGTGCATGACAAAAGAATTTCCATAAGCCGTGTTGCACAATCTGGATAGGTGAAATGTGTACAGATAAACATCTTTTACATTCCTGTTGTTGAAAAATTTTGAGTGGATGCGTTTTTTGTTTAAGGTCAGTCACATACCTTTCCGATGATGGCTGAGTATAGTAAGAATTGATGTTACAACGAAATCATATATAAGACAAATCGCTATATTTTGCTATATTAAGAAGATCAGAGGGGATCCAAAAATTTAAAAGATTATGTTTTTCGTATTTTGATATTCACAGATCTGAAACGTGTTTATCACAAATTTCGAATTTTCCACGGTTACAATATTTTTCATATAGAAAAACATTATAACAAAACAAAAAAAAACGAAGATAAACAATTTTTTTTATTCCAAGTTCTAAACAAATTTCAACAATTGTCTGTTTATGAATTTGTACGTGCAGAAATGTATAAATTTTTGTATATACTCGTAGATATGTTCGTGAAACACATCCAATACATAAACATGCACATATTAGAAAAATTTTTGCGAAAAGTTGTAAATAAAAAAAAAAAAAAGTTTATCTCTCTTGTTTCTTTTCTTTTCGAAAATTTTGTCAACCATTTTACTCATTTCCACCAGTGATACTCGAATACCAATAAACTTGTATCGTAGTGAATATGTGTTGGCATGTCATAACTTTTTCGTTTTCTTCGTTCGTAAAAATTTCAGAAAAAGTTGAATTTTTTGAGGCAGAATAACATGTTAGAATTTTGTTTTCAAATTTATTTTATTTTTTCTTTTTTAGATTGTATGTGTTTTTCTTTCTAAGTTTAATCAAAAATCGAAGCTTATAAAAGATATTTTTCAAAAAAAAATTGAATTTTAAAAATTTAAAAAACACGAAGTTTTAATATAACTTAAGCGTGTTATTCAATTTCCTTAAAAATCCGATAAACTCGGAAATTGGGTTTTTTAGAATAAAATAATGCTTCACGTAAAACAGTTCGTCGATTTTGTTTTGTAGTTAGACGATTCCTGCGGAATTACCTTATTCATAATTTCTTCTTCTAGCTCCAGTACATGACATTTGGACGTTGAATCATTCAATTAGATCCTTACACAAGGCGACCGGAAATATCAATTTTTGCTGTAAGTTTCTAACCATTTACTTAAATAGATTTCTTAAGATTCCATAATTTCTAAATAAAAGATTCAGTTTTTCTAGAGCTTTGCAAAAGAATTTTAGAGCTCGTTGGAGATATTGGATGGTAGCTTGAAGCACATGTAGGATCTTTATCTTTTTTATTACCAAATACGTTCCATTAATTCAAATTCGATTTGAGAAATCTAAAGGTATGGTTTTTCCGTGTTCCCCAAAATCTGACCATATCCGGTACGAAAAGATATAGTCAGATTCTGGGGAACAGCTACTTTATGCTCTTAAAGCATTTTCAAGTTAATTATTTGACAATATACTGTTATATTTGTCACATTTTTCTGGAGGAGTCTTTTTCTATTTATTGTTTTTATATTATGAAAATGTTTTAGTTAATGAATAAAATTTTAAATGTCCTCCGACCTTTAGACCCAGGGTAAAATTTTAATTATTAAACTTTCCAATTGCTTTTTTAGTCCAAAAATTACTGTTTTTTAATAAATTCAATTTTATTCTCTTAAAAAATTAATATCTCAAATTACTTATTCCAAAATAAATTTATTGAATCAATTTATCAATCTTATGAACTGCATAGCACATACCACTATAACATGCTTAAGATGTGCTTAAGTAGACTTATTTGAGATTTCTATTCATATTAGAAGCAGACAAAGAGAATCTTGTAATAGCAAACATTCGTTATTAAAAGAAAGAGATATCTTTGAATGATTAAAATGGGAAAAAGAGTCTCTATTAAAGAGTGAATTATATTAGAAGTACATTTGAGTATAATTACAATTTGAAAAAGACTGGGAACTTAAAATTGAACAGGTAGTCAAATATTGAAATAATATTGAAGGACTATGAAAAACTGTTTTAAAATTTTCATTGAAGTTTAATGTTTGAATATTTTACTTAGCTTTTACTATAAAATACCCTTACATTCAACTGTTGATTTAATTTTTGTTGTTAATTGTTAAGGGTATCAGAATTGTGTTCCTACGTTTCATTACTCTGCTTTTCAAATATTATTCCGCATCATGTGGTATATGATATCTTAATATTTTGCTTTACCTAGACTCTACTGTGGGACAATTTAATTTATTTTTAGTTTATATTTATTGAGATATGCATATAAGCACAATTTTGGGATACATGCTCCCATTATTTTCATGTTAAAATATTTTCACTTTCCTTTGCGTGATGGATGGGATTCCCAATTTGGCTACATGGGTGTCTAATGGCGTGTGATAGTTGTCAGTAACCTGGCGTAATCCACAAGCTATTTGGAAATCAAATCATTTGATCTCCTCTGATGTAGGTAGGTGGAACAAAATGTTCTACATATGTTATAATAGTGCACAGGTAAGATTCAACAGTTTTTAAAACTAATGGAAACTAATTAAAAGTGCTTTTCCTCCATTGCCATAGCAATAACTTGAATATTTTCAAAATTAATATTTTTGCTCTTAAACCATTTTCATTTTCGAATTACTTTAAATTTAAAAAACAAAATATAATATATTATATATTATCCGCTTTATTTTGTTTTTATTTTATTTTCTCTGTCTTTCAAAGCAAAAGTATATTGAATTGATATTATTTAAACTTTTTTGATTTAATATTATCATATTATATTCTTTTTTACATTTCAGTTTTTATATTATTTATTTTGTTAAATAAATTTCAAACTTGAGCGTTTCGAAAAATATACAAAATATTTTTATACACATAATATGTTAGAAAATTTTTTTAAAATTGAATAATCATAATACGGATATCAATAACATATTATGATTAGAACTTTTATTTAAATTTGAAAAAATTTTTATTCAATAATTTATTTAATTTAAATATTAAAATTTTGGAATAAATATCAGAATTCCTATATTAAAATCTAATATTTAAATAATAAATACATTATATAGTATTGCACTAATTAGTTCTATATAAATTAGCTGCAAACAATTTTTCAATTATAGCGAAAACAAGGTTTGAATAATTTTTATTTATTTTTAATTAATAAACGCTTTATTCGTACAAAAAAGAAATAGTGAATAACTTTAGATTACATTATTTTAAAAAAGATATTTCCGAATAAAAATTATAAAAGATTGAAACTTTTATAAGATTAAATTATTAAAAATTCTTAATTTCCACGGATATATTAAACATATATAATAAATCAAATAGATAATAAAACGATAGGAAACTTCTTTAAATGTATACGTTAATTAATAAAGATTCAAAATTATATTTCTTTTATACTACCTATAAGTATGCAATATAATAGAAAAAAATAAAATAACTATTTTTTTCAAGATATACTTTCAATAAAAAATAGCCCTTAAATTTGTTACTGTTTATACCCGTGCATATATATATGAACATCGGGTATATTAGATTTGCTCCTCCGTTTGTAACGCATCGATCTAGACGAGCTAGATATAGTGTCAAGGGTACGTATCGGCTCAGAATCGAAAAATTAGTCGATCTAGCTATGTGTGTCTGTCCGTCCGTCCGTCCGTCCGTCCGTCCGTCCGTCCGTCCGTGTGTCATCACGATAACTCAAAAACTAAAAGGGCTAGAGTCTTGAAATTCACACAAAGTCATTTTTAGACAATTTCTAGGTTCCCTATTGTTTTTGGTTAAAATCGGACCAAGGCTTCGGGGAGCTGCCATACAACTTTTTTGCACCAATATGAATTTCTTCAAAACTATTTATACTACGGGGATGAAAATTACACACGGTTAGTTTTATATTGACTCCGGCACTTATATGAAGTTTCAAAATGTTAGGGCCCCATTTTCGGGGGGCTGCCATACAACTTCCTTGCACCAATATGAATTTCTTCAAAACTAATTATCCTACGCGGATGAAAATTACACACGGTTAGTTATATAATGAATCGAGCACTTATATGAAGTTTCAAAATGTTAGGGCCCCATTTATGGGGGGCTGCCATACAACTTCTTTGCACCAATATGAATTTCTTCAAAACTAATTATACTACGAGGCTGAAAACTACACACGGTTAGTTATATAATGAATCGAGCACTTATATGAAGTTTCAAAATGTTAGGGCCCCATTTTCGGAGGGCTGCCATACAAAGTTTTCGATTCAATAACTGTGAATCTAATAAAGCTACAAGGTTAAAATTAAAATTGGGCAGGTAAATTAATAGGGCAAGTTACTTGGCAAAGTTGGACATCACTCGGACCATCGGACTTTTAGGGTGGGCCAATTTTTTTTTTGTTTTTTTTTTCTTTGTTGTTTTTTTTTTTTTTTATTTTTTTTTTTTTTTTTTTAAGCTTAAGTTATGGGACAATGAATGAAAACTTTTTTTTTTTTTTTTGTGATTTTTTTTTTTTTTTTGTTAATTTTTTTTTTTTTTTTTTAAGCTAAAGTTATGGGACAATGAATGAAAATTTTGTTTTTTGTTTTGTGACTTTTTTTTTTTTTTTTGTTAATTTTTTTTTTTTTTTTTACGTCAAAATTATGGGGTAATGAGTTAAATGTATAAGAGAAGTAAATTACGGTTTATTTTATACACCATAGTGGGTATGCACGGGTATCTAAAAGTTGACAAGGGCAACTATAATCTTCCTCGTTTAATATAAAAGTACATTGCTGAAAAAACATCAGTTCTTCTTTCGGTTAACCTTAATCCAGCAATTTACTTTTCTATTAAAACACTTTTTTTCGAAAATATATTTAAATTCGAAAAATCTCCTATCAATTTTTTGATTAATGAAAATGTTCAATATTTTAAGCCTAAAAGTTTTCAAGCATTCAAAGATTTGATTCTTATACCAGGAATTTACTGAAGATATGCTAGTTAGGCCTAAAGGGGTTTGTTGCAATGATCCGAACTACTAATTTAATTTTTCTAAAATTTCAGAAACGTAAAGAAAACAGGACAGAACACTCTTGTACCAACTTGGAAGAAATTCTCTTTTAAGTTTTGGGAAGTGATTCATTATCTCCACACCACATAAAACGTAGTATCTATAATTTTCACTTATGAGCTAGCCTTCAAATTACTTTAATGAAATTTAAATTCACAACTTACACCTAACTGACGACTTCACTGTCCTGGCAACTTTTATTTTTCGTAGGATCTGTCGAAATATGGACACATCATCCCTTTTTTACAGTATCCTATAACCAATATTACTTGTTCTATTAAATAGAAATCATTTACGCTTCAGTTCTAAAAATTCCAGTGAAACATTACAAAAGCCTCCAATGTCCACACCTATACTGTGAAACGCCTTGCAGGTTATAGAAATTTCATTTACTGTGATAACTGCTAAGACATGTAACATGCCTGATAAAAAACTCTAATTTCAGAAAAGAAAGCTGCTTTAAATCTACCATAATTTCACATAATTACTAAATGTTTGATACAATTATTCTTTAAAACTTAATGAATAAAAATTATTAAATTCTTAAAAAGTATTTTAATTAAAAAAAAAATTATAATAAACTTGATACTTATACTTAAAAACAAGTACTTTTTAACAAACTATTATTAAAACTTAATTTCATTAAAAGGTTTATCTTTTAATTCAGACACAATATAAAATAATGAACAATTCAGTCGAAATAAAATTTATACACTTTTAAAGTCAACTTTAAATTTTTTTTTTTGTTTGTAAATTAAAATTATTAAAAATTATTTCATTTATATTATAAAATACGCTTAAATTTAAGTTGTTATTATTATAAAACCAATATAACCAATCCAGTGAATCCATTAACCTAAAAACATATTATAAAAAAAAAAGTAAAAAACAAATTTATTCAGTAATTGTGGTACTTTTGGTCTATCCAAAAATATAATAACTATAATGATCCTATGAATTATTTGTCTGATTTTTAAATTTTAAAATTTTTTTGTATTTTTAATTTTGTATTTAAAATAACAAATGAATAATAGTTATATTTTAAAAAAAACAAAAAATTTAATTATCATATTTAAAAATTATAAAAAAGAATAAAAGTCAGAAAATAATTTTTGGACAACTGAACTGGTAATTACTGAAACTTCATACAATTAAAATGAATTCTTTTGTTATTCAATATTTTAATTTTAAATTTTTTTCGACTTTGTGTTGTATTTTAAATTTTGTAATTTAAAAAGTTCTCAAAAAATTCTAGAAAAATGTTTGTAACTTTAATATTTAATAGGGTAATAAAAATTTTTAATAATACATAATATAAATATATCAACAGATACCCTTTTAGAATTTTTATATTTATGTATTATATTATAAAAGTATGTCTATAAAATCTTAAGTACTATTTAACCCTAATATTTCTTTAGTTTTTCTAGAGAATTGCCTAAATATGATTTTAATCTAAAGTTTATGTAAAGTACGATTACACACATTTATTATTTTTTTATTTAGAGCTTCATCCTAAAGTACACCAAAGATAGCCTAAGTACTTTTAAAAAACAAAGTTTAAATATCTACTAAAGAACCATCGCAGGGTCAAATAAAGGAATTTTTGAAGACACTGACAGCAGACTAAGTAAATCATGAATAATTTTCGTAATTTGAGGAGTTTCTTAAAAACTTTTTCAAGAAACTTAAATCTGAAGATTTTTAAAACATATATTGGATCACATTACCTATATTTCATTTAAATTTGGCTAACAATTAACCGGCTTGAAGCTATTCATAAACAAATGTCTTCGAATAATTCTAGAGATTATCAGGACAACCAGAATATGTAATAGCGAACTATAGAGTATGGACGAAATAGTTCTTGGGGAATTATAGATAAGAAAAGAAAACTACCAATGGATCCCACATATAATAAAAAAGATCACAAAACTTCCAAAATCGCTGACGATAGTCTGGGAAGCCTCAAGGTGAAAAAATATTCGACAGACCTGGAAATAGCTGCAATACAAATGCCTAGGAAAGTCTGGGAAGCTATAGTAAAAAAAAAATTCGGCAGACCTCGAAAAAGCTGCAATAGAACTTTTAGTTTTAGCAGTAAATTTTAAAAGTAATGGCCAAAAGTTAAAGCTATTGGAAAGGCTTAGAGGATGCTTACTTCTGTCAAAAGGATGTTCACGAAACAGTTCCTTACAGTTAGTTAGGAATATTGAATTTGTTGTGATGTATGTTGGAATGGTTTTAAATTAAGAAATCATAACTAAGAGGTAAAAGAAACTTCTTAAAATTTGTCACGATTACAATACTATTCTTATGCAATTGTATGAGAAAGTACTAAAATATAAAAAAATTTAAATAAACTTTCAACTTTTTTTGTATTACAATTATAAATTAGTAACATTTCTTTTGTATTAACAACAAAGAGATTATGAAGAGTACCCATACAAATTGTTTAACACTCTTCAATTGTAGAACTTTTGTATTATATATATTTAAAAAAGTAATACATTTACTATGCAAATTTATCAAAAGAGTAAAGATCCAATGTACTGTACTTTTATTTTACTTTGAAGAACATTAAAAGAATTTTATAAAAATTATTAAAACAATTTTTTTAATTGTTACTTTGATTCAACATTAAAATGTAAATATAATTAACACAGAGATACAAAGTTGATATTAATCGGGCTCACTTGACCTTTGTTGGATTTACTTCTATAAGCTTATAAGGATTTTATTACATTTTCCAGATAGCAAAAATTCCGTCGGCCGAGAAAGTAACTGAGTAGTAGAGAAAAAGACTGAGTAGTTGCCAAGATCTTAAATTCAAAATTACTATACATGGCTACCCATTTAATATAGCATTCCATTAATAATCAATTTAAAACTCCCGAGCCTCATTTTTTCCACGTGAACATGCTCCTTTATCACAGGAAATTTACCTATTTTCAAATGAATATTCAATCCTTTTTCAAATACAAATTCCTAAATTTTTATAATAAACTGCCCTTTTTCTTAAATAGACCCATTTTTTGGGATGCAGTAGTCGGATCAACATATTTAAAAAACAATACTTACCGAATTTATAGTAGAACTTCAATACAGCAAGAAAAACAAGTTCTACTCGGCCAACTTAGTGTATCCTAAAAAATAGCCTCCAAAAACTTATGTGCCATTTTTAGCACATTTTCAAAAAATTTTGTAAAAATGTGCCTATATAGCTTCACTCTGTCCGTCCGTCCGTCCGTATGTTTACAAAAACTTTTACACCGTTTGAAATAGAGAAAAGAAATTTTAACCATGGGTAGTTTTTGCAAAAAAAATAATTTCGTAGAAGAATTTTTTTCTGTAGCCCCACCTGTTACGGGGCTACAGCCCCCTAAATTTGGAAAAAGCCCTATATTTAAATTGTTATAACAAGAGTTCTGTTACATATATTTCCAATCTGGAAACGGCAAATGATAGCTGGTTTCATAAGCTTTTAACAAGACAAATGTTTAGGGTTGCCATACGGTACTAAAATTTAACATTACGCAAAACTCAATTTTCGCAAAATTTTTGGCCACACATATCTTCTGAACGGTTCAAGCTAGGGTCTTGAAATTTTGGGAGAAGTTAAATACTCAGAAATTAGTAGGAGTCGGTTAACAAAATTTTTTTGTCAAGCCCCCTGTTTAGGAGCTATAAGGGCCCGAAAATTGAAATTATGCTATTTTTAAGCACCTGTAACTTGAATACCTGTCCAATTTTTTTTTATTAATATACAAAATTTAAAGGTCCAACATTATATTTTAACATATGTTAAAGGTTTTTCTTAAATTTAAAAGGGGTTCCTTAAATTGAAGAAAGTGTCTCTCATTATTACTCATTTTTGCTTAGATAATAAAATTCTAAGTAAAATTCCAAATTTTTGTGTAATTCACAATTTAATTCCTAGAACCTAAAAAATTAGAGGATGAGGGGGGGGGGGAATTTTTGAGAAATTTGGCAACCTTCCCCATTGAAGGGCTATAACAACTTTTAAATAAAAAATTTACTGTTAGCAGTAAATTTTATAAGTCAGTAGTAACTATTTCCAAGTAAATATTTCCAAAGTTAAACTCAGTATGTAATACAATATAATTTTGAAAATGTGCTTTTTTAAAAACCCTTGGTTTTTTCCATCACTTGTTTCATTATTATATAAAATTTCATTTCTCTTTTAAGGTTTCTAATACAGAATTGTGAACTACGTTTTTCAAATAATATTAATTTGACTTCTGGGCTTCAATATGTGGGGCTGTTTTTAAAAACAGGACCAAATTGATTTTAAATAAAAAAAAACAAAATATCATATGAAAAAGAACCAAGTTCATGTGAAAAGAGTATATAATTTTGTTTACAAAGGTATGCGGTAAATATTGAGAGTCATACAAAAAAACCATAGGAGGTTCTATGGCTAGTGCTTGATTTTAATCACAAATGAAACATTAAAATAGAGTTTAAGTGATGGTGTAGCCAAATGGCGTCGACAATTGAATTATGAGTTATTTACCATAAAAGGCAATACTTTGGAGAGATATTATTATCAATCTAACATATAATTTTTAGAAAGTGCTTTTACTATTTATTTTAAATTTTCAGGCCTAAAACATTGCTCTAGAAACTAAAATTACAGTAAATGCGCAACCACTTTGTGATTGTGTTCACGAATAAATTTTTTATACCTAAAACATTTACTCTACTAATTACATGAATAAAAATTAAATTTTTAAATAGGAGAATTCTTGTGACGTTCCATTAGAACTAGATGACCGACATAAAACAATATTTTACTGACACACGTTAATACAATAATTCAAGGGGTTTTTTCTATCAAAATGATTACAACGATAAACCATTTTTTTTTTTTTTGTAATCCTATCCATTATTAGCATAACATCATAAATACCAATCTTTTGCTTTTGTTATCAAAATATTCCTTCTATACTCTGCCTCTGCAAACGATTTTATAACTTATTACACTTTCGTTTAGTACTTTTTTTCATATATAAAAATAAAAACGTGTATAAATTTGCAGGAAAGTATCAAAAAAATTGTATTCTATTATGCCTTAAAAAAAATGTAAAAGTATTCATAATAAAAAAATAGATTATGTTTAGAATTGGATTCACCCCTGACCTACCCATTTTGTCCTGATCTATACTCTCTTTCTTTTATTGGTCTGTACGCAAACTAACCTTAAAATTATAATTTTAAGAGCATTCAACTTTACTTTCATGCAAAGCATATAATAGTAAAAAATATTTTACTATATCAAACTATTATTATAACGTAAGTATAATTTAATATTCAAATTTAACAAGAATGTTTACTTTATTCAAAATAAAATATAAAAAAAATCTCCGCAATACTATTAAAAGCATATAAAAACATAAAATATCCATATCCCTTTCTTCTTCCATTTTTATTTAATATTTATTACAGAATTTACTAACACTAATATAATATTCAAAAAAAAAAAAAAGAAAACAATAAGAAGGTTGATATTATAAGACACATAGCATAAATGTATTATAGAAATACATATTACTACCACAGGTTTCCCGGTGATGCATTTAAAAAATAAATTGTCCCACTTAAATTTTAAGAAGTTATATTCCAGGATCTTTTAAATCGTTGATAGGCTGATAAAAACATTAGTTTTGAACGGATTAAAGTAACAAATTTTTTTTGAAACTTTCTTTTTCACATTCTCTAAAAAAATGCTTTTTTACCCCACATCGGATCGATATGGGTTAACAAATTCGTAATTTGATGTTACAGTTAACTGGACATGATAATACATATAATTATACAATTAAAAGTCAATTGACTAAAACGTTTTTCATAGACATAGAGAAACACAAAAAAAAAATCTTAAAAAAGGCTCTTGTGCTGCAATTGGTTAATGGAATACTTTTAAAAGAAATCCAAAATCCAATTTCTGTTATTAAACTTTATTCTGAACTTTTTGAAGATAATATTAAAGTTCAATGTTAAAGAACAAAGTATATAAAAAAATACTTCAAAGCAACTCAGTCATACTGTTTTAATTTTCTAAAGCGTAGCTTAAATTGCTTTTGTGCCGCAATGAGTTAAAAAACTTAAGAACTTTGTTCTTTTTCAGTTGTATTGTACAGTGTAGCTGTCTGATGATGTACGAAATAAATTAACAAAATATTGAGATTTTAAATAGAAGAAACGGTATTAAATAATGATGGTTCCTATTAGTTATCCGTTAAGCCCCAGCTCTAAGCCCAAATTTGTTTGGTTCAAAAAGATGTAACACGATTTACGAACTCAATTTATTCATAGTTCGAAATATACAGATATTCTTAGTTTTCAAATAAGGGCAACAAATTAAGTTAAAAAATTAAATTGTAATATTGAAAATATTTAGTGTTACCATAGCCAGGACTCTGCAAACTTTTACCTTTAAAATTTAAATTCTTAAATTGAAAGCCAAGTTAAATGCAAAATTTAAAAAAAAAAATTTAATTTTAAAATTTGCTTAAATAAAATAAAAACACAAAAGAAAATATTGTAAATTTACCTTTGCAAAAATTTTAAGTGGCAAATAAATATCAGATTTTATATAAATTATAATTTTTTTTCACTAAGAAGGAAAAGTGGAAACCAAAACACGTAATTTATCTTTGCAACAATAGATAATCATAAATTTTTAAGTTAAAAAAGTTTTTTAAAACCCAAAAAAAAAGTGGCTAGGATTTCCATATTTTATAGTAAATGTATTAAGTGCAATTTTTACTTTAAAGTAAAGTTATTATTACCATACATTTCGTTTAAGTATTTAAAAGGATGAATTTATAGTATTAATAATATGGTATGGGATCTTAATTTTTAAAATTTAAAGTTTTAATAAGTAAAAGTACTTTTAAAAAAGATATATTTGTAAGAGTAGTAAATGAAAATGGAATTAGAGCAGAGTTAAGATTTTTAATATAAACAAGTGACGCAAAAAACCAAGGGTTATTAAAAAACCAGATTTTCAAAATTAAATAGTGTTTCATACTGAATTTAATTTTGGAAATATATGCGCTAGTGACCAAGTTACTGATTTATAAAAATGGGAAATTTTTAAGTCCTAATTAAATCCTAATAAGGAAGGTTCTCAAATTTTCACTAAACAAAATTATGGTGATTCTCGAATCTCTAACCACACCTCTCCCCGCCTAAATTTTCAACTTCTTGGAATTAAATTGTAATTTCTACCAAAATTTTGATTTTTTCTTGGATTTATATTATCTAAGCAAAAATGATTTAAACTAACTTCCTACAGCTTTAAAAAAACTTTCTTTAACGACTCCGAATAATTTCTGTAGTTCTACTATCTCAAAAAATTTCATGTTTCTAACTTGAGCCATTCAGAAGATAATGATAGGCCAAAATATGAGTTTTGTATAATGGTAAATTTTAATACTGTATGGCAACCCTAAACATTTGAGTTTCAAAAATTTATAAGGCTTGTAAAATCAGCTGTATTTTACAGTTATTAGGTTAAAGATATACCTTATACAACTTTTGTTATAAATGTTTTTATATAGAGCTTTTTCCAACTTTGAAAGGGAGGCTGTATCTCCGTAACTGGTGGGACTACAGAAAAAACTAAGTTCTTTCATGAAATTTTTTTTTTTTTTGTCATACCTGTCATACCCGTAGTTAAAATTATAAACGTCAGATTTACGTCTTGAAACGTCAACTAGCTAAAATTACATGGACGTTAAATTTTGAGGCGTCAATTTGTGAAAATTACAGACGTCAGATCTTAGTACTGAGACGTCAATTAGTTAAAATTACAAACGTCAGATTTTAGTATTGAAACGTCAATACTAATATAGAAAACTAATAAAAACCAATTGATGAAATTCGAATTCGTATTTATTCAAATCCACTTAATCATATCTATTTTCATTTTATCGAACTTATCACAAAATTTTCAAAATATACTGATACTCATTTAATATTAACAAAGTATAATAATAACCTATAAAATGAAACTAACCAATCCAATCCAATCCAAATTTTTTTTTTATACTGCAAAGCATCATAACTGCAAAACAACTTCTGAGAAATTTTCTTTTTACTTCCTTTAATAATATTAAAAAAAAAAAAACAAAAAAAAGTTTTTCTCCGTTATATTTGTTACCCTAAATATATTTTATTGTCCTATTAAACCCCGTTAAAAAAATTTTTCTCATTTATCAAATTCAAAAAGTTCAGTATAAGGTTTTTGCATAACTTACTTATCAAAAATTTAACTAACAGATATAAAAAGTGATCTAAAGAGCAGTCACATACTCTTTTCTTTGTTTTTTTTTTTTTTTTGTTTTGCTTTTTTTTTCTGTTTATTTTTGTAAAAAAGTACATTCCAAATTTTCTTTAAAAATGTACTAAAATAAAAAATCGTCCTTCTCATAAACATTGTATATACGGGTTTTGCTTCAAAGTCATTTAAAGTTGTAAGATACGTACTTAAAAAAATTGTTCCTATACCCATAAAATAAAGAAACGTGATGTCGATTTCTCTCTACATATTTTTTGTCTTTTTCTTTCTTTTGGATTTTCTCTGGTTTGTTTTTTTTTTTTTGGTAATGACATTCTTATAGTTGTAAAAAACAAAAAAAGAATAAAATCGTAAAAACATGTTGTAAAAAAAAAATAAAAAGAAAAAAAACAAAGCAAAAAAAACAAAGGAACAAGAAAGTAAAAGAATAACTTGTATTATTTTTATTTAAAAGTTCTAAAATTATCTTTTATCCTTATTTTTTTTGCTATAATTTTTCTTTTTTTTAAACAGAGGAAATGGCGGCATTTTTTTGGACGGAGCAGAGTGTTCCTATATTCTGGTTGTATTTTTTTTTTTCTTACCTATCTATTTTTGTTTTATTTATTTACCCTTTTTTTTTAAAACCTGTATATGTCTACACTAACAGGCAAAATAATGCATCCAATGAGAGAAATCAATTTAGTTTTTGGATGTATGAAGTGTATGACACATGAAGTGATATATTACCAACAATCTGCTATTAAGAAATTATTTTGGGGGTCCAATTCTCATCTGTTTGGGAGATTTTTGTTGTAATTTTGTGCCCTAGTCTTATACAACATATTTGCTCTTTTTATTAATTTGCCTTTATTAGGTGTAGAAATGTCATATATTAATTTTTCACATGTAGCCCATCTTTTATATGATATAATAAAAAGACATGATTTTGGCTTTGAATATAGTAATTTTTATCAAAACAGATAGAAAACTCAGGAGCTATAAGGCCAGTGAGCATTGTCTTTATAATGTCCTTCTCATTGTGGTGAAATGCATTTGATATTAAGCTATTTTTTGAATTGTTTAGTGCTCTATCATAATGATTTCGAATTAGTTTTATCATAAAACTTTCTCTTCAGTTTATGTTTGATTCTTTGTACAAGTATTTATTTTATAAGAAACGGACTCGGACTTACATGATTTTCGGACTTACATGAATTACTTATTCGAATTCGGACTTACATGATTTGTTTAAAAATATTCTTATAAACTTTCTTTTAAAATTTATGAAACTTTTCCAATAGGTTGGCACTTAATTTTACCAAATCGGAATCGCATATGTCAGATTTGGTTTTTTAAAAGATTTAATGATAATTTCCTTTACTCTTGAAATAATTATTTTACTGTAAAACAGCCTTTTGCATGTCTAAAATCTTCTATTATTGACCTACTTACAGGGTTTATTTATTTCGGTCCAGTGGTATTTTAAAAAACTGTTGTAATCATTCCATTTGGTTCATCCATAAATTTTTAATTTATGAAAAAATTGAAGACCGTTATATTTTGCATGCTTTTAGGCTATTCAATAATATTAATATTTTAGAAACTGAACAATAGCAGGGCTCTATTGCACCAATGGTTTGTCACTAATGAAATAATCAAATTATCAATCATTTGGTTGCATTAACACCATATTTGGCAAAAAACATACGAAGTTTGATTAGTAAAAACAATCACTTATCAAAAAAATTATTAGATCATTAGTGATAAGTGTTGGTGCGATAGGGCCCTGAGATCTAAAAATCTGAAAATCAACGAATTTTTTTTGAATAAAGTTTGAAAAATTATTTTCTATATTACCATTAACTATTTAATAATTAGAAGCTCTCATTAAATTGCTCAAAATTGATAAAAATTAGCTTCTGGATCTTGCATTATGCCTACAACTTTATAAAATTTTAATAAATATATAGTATACATATATGGATTTATAAATACAACTATTTTCGTATCATAAATTTTCATTACAAGGGGTTAAATGTAATATGAGTAAGTGGAAAAAGAAAACCGCATATGTAAAAAAACACAAAAACACAAAAAATTTCGATACGGAAATTTTCACTTTGGAACTAAAGTGAATTAATGTTTTCGTTTTACGTTTATTTTTTTTTTGTTTTTATTTTTTTGTTTTTTGTTATTTTTTTCCCACTTACATTGGAATGGTGAAAAGTTTCTGGAAGTCACGTATTAATGTTGGAAGTAAACAAAAATAAAAAGAATTTTTTTTTGTTAGAACTTTAACAATGAAATAAAGTTTTTTTTTGTTATATTTTTTTTTATTGTTTTTTTTTTTTTTTCCAACAAAGAAAAAGAAGTAAAAATGTCATAGAGATTGAGTAGAAAACCGTTTTCGTGACTGTACAAATTACAATTTAACAAGAATTAATTTTGGTAAGGAGGAAAAAAAAGAAACGGTTTTTAACTATATATGGAAAATGATTTGGGGGTGATGATATTATTTTCGCGAATAATTTTATTACATACATTAAAAACTAATATTTATTAACAACTATTTAGGGAGGCATTAAAAATTAAAACTTTATTAAAAGGGTACGTTTTTATTTTTAGTTTTTAATGTTGTAGGTATAATAAAAACCCAATTTTGAAGAGCTTCGATAATAGTAATAATAATAATAAATATAAATAGCTTAAATTTGAAATTAAATATTAAAGAGGGTTGTTAAATTTAAAAAAAATTGTTTCTATAATCATCTGCAACAAAGTTTGTAAAACAAAGTTTTATGAAATTTTAGTCCTTTTTTCTGCTTTTACTTTTTCTTAAGATTATAAACCAAGATTTTAATACAATTTTTCTATTATTCTGACAAATTAATTATTAAGTTCGTGACCCAAGATTGAAATTAGAACAAAAATTAATTTGAAATAATTTTTCTGCTCATTAAAGTTTTTCAGTGTATTTTATGTATATTTCAAATATATTGTAATTGTCAAAAAAATTCTGACATTTCTAATCTAGCAGAATTGGTATGTGTAATATCAATTTATAAGCTTTTGAAATATCTAGATCGTAAAGGTTTGCTTCATGATCGACAATACGGGTTCAGAGCCCGTCGTTCAACTGGTGATCTCATGACCTACCTGTGCGAAAAGCTTAATATCAGTCTTCACCATTCTGGTGAGTCTGATGTTGTAGCTTTGGATATTTCTAAAGCTTTCGATCGAGTTTGGCATGATGCTTTATTGGCAAAATGCAGGGCTTTAGGTCTAGGTAGGGTTTTCGTTAAATGGATTGGAGATTTTCTTTCGAATCGCACGATTCGTGTTCTTGTCGATGGATATTCATCCAAAGATTTCAAAATAAATGCTGGTGTCCCTCAGGGATCTGTTTTATCCCCCAGTCTTTTCCTAATATTTATAAATGACCTACTATCAATAACCTCCAATCCAATCCATAGCTTCGCAGACGACAGTACCCTTGTTGCTTCCTATGAATTTCATAGCCGCTGTAACATTAATCACCAGATTAATTCAACAGCAAAAAATTTCACTATAAGTGAATTAAACAAAGATTTAATTAAAATCCAAAAATGGGGTGAAATCAACAGAGTTGAGTTTAACACCAAAAAAACCCAATGCTGTCTAGTCTCGCGAAAAATAGCTACAACTATTCCGAACCTTACTTTTCAAGGAGAGGCTTTGCACCATTCGGAAGACTTGAACATTTTGGGGATTGAGCTAAACCAAAAATTGACTTGGTCAAATCATATTTTTGGAGTAGCTAAGGACGCTGCTAAATGTTTGGGTTTCTTGTATCGCTGCAAAACTTACTTCTCACCCTCTGATCTGCTTAACATCTATAAAACTTATATCAGGCCGAAAATGGAGTATAATGCACATATTTGGGCTGGTGCTCCCATTACGGCGCTGGGATATCTTGATAAAGTGCAAAATAGAGCTATTCGTCTTATAAATGATCCCAGTGTTACCTCAACGCTCACTCCACTCAGCCATCGTCGCACTGTTGGGTCACTGACCTTGTTTTATAGATATCTTGCAGGGACTAACACCTGTTCTAAAGAAATCAAACAACTTATGCCTCCATTCAAGATTTTCCAACGGGAAACAAGGAGGTCAACAGATGCTCATCCCTACACAGTTGAACTAGCCAGATGGCGTAACACGGCTTATGGAAATTCGTTTGTCATGCGCTCATCTCGTTTATGGAACCATCTTCCACCAAATGTGTTCCCCAAAGTTGATAATGTATATATGTACGATTTAACCAAATTTAAGAAGAACATTAACATCTTTCTTCTAAATATCCCATCCAATTTTCCCCATCCCCCATAATCCAGATATTCCAAATAACTTCCACCATCATCCTAAATCCTTCCATATCCTCATCCCTGTAACCAAACTGTACATTTGTATTACAGGTTCCCTCCTAAAGTTTGGTTCAAAAAGGGTGTGGTTTTGGTGTGTTAAAATCATACACTACCCAGCGAAACACCGCACAGTTTCAATGGGTGGCTTTCGAGCTTTCCATTCCCTCGTAAAAAAAAAAAAAAAAAAAAAAAAAAACACTTGTATTATTTAGTACTTAATTAAAAACTAAATTTAATTGAATATCCTGATGACACTAGGAAAACGTATTATATTTAATAATAGGAAAAGAAATACGAGTATTTTTAATTAAATTTGAATTCATTAAAAATTAAGACATGTTGAATTTTTTTTTCAAAATAACTAAAATTAAACGTTAAACCTTATTACAAGAATTTCTATCAGTCACATTCTCTTTGATATCAGTCGTATTATTTTGTTCATTTCAGATTTTGGTTTAAAAAAATGCGGTATACGAAATTATAGAACTATGAATGTTCTTTGGTTTTAACTTCTTTTCATTATTCATATATTTCTATTATAGTTGAAAAAATACTCTATAAATCCGATTAGTGGCGAAGGTTCTCGAGTTAAAACCCTGGCCCGATCATATCTAATAAAGACATATAAAAAAAAATATATAAAAAACATATATCTGCTAAACCTGGAAAAGAAAGGCTAAATCACAAAGTTATCACATTGTATGTGACAAGGGACTGGTCATACCTAAATAATTAAAAAAAAATTATTGGATTGATCATTAATATGTATGGAAAATGTATACATAGGTGAACATAGATTCACATATGGGTTCTTACTTCGTATTGCAACCTGCGTTTAGCGGATCATACACTAACGCATTCCAAAAATGTATGATCAGTAAATCGCAGTATTTTTATACCCGTATGACTATATAGTCCAAGGGTATAATAAATTTGTCATTACTTTTGTGACGCAAAGAAGGAGGGGGGTAGATATAGACTCAAGTGTATGGATCGGATCAGAATCGAAAAATAAATCGATTTAGCGGAGCTAGGATTATGAAATTTTCACAAATTCGTTTTTATGCAAAAACGGAAGCGCTATTTAAATCCAGCCATTTTGGTCCACGTGTTCGAGTACCTGCCATACAACTTCTAATTTTATATGAGCATTACTCTATACCTATGGAAGCTGCGTGTCTGAAATTTTGCCAAAAATAGTTTAGTATAATGGCCAAAGTTACTGCAAAATTTAGTTGGTCTACTGCAGAGGGTTCGAGTAGCTGCCATACAACTCCTTCTTTTATATGAGCATTACTCTGCATCTAATAAAGCTGAATGTTTGAAATTTTGCCAAAAGTAATTAACCGGATGATATAATGTATATGTTACGGTCATACGGGTATCCCAGAGTTGACACAGACTACTCTACTACACTCTTCCTCGTTTTCTTCTAACTTAAATGAACGCTGATTCAGGTTTTTTCTCCACTGTTACTAAAATTGAAAAATACGTTTCTGCACACAATCCATTATATTACTTAATAATTTTTTAAAAGGTTATTGTAATTTATTACTACTAAATTGATTTGAAACCAAATATGACAAGATTTAAATGTCAAAAATTTCAGTTATAAAACTTATATATGGCAACACTACATTCGAATGCAAATTTGATATACAATTTCAATTTAAATTCCAATATTGAAGGTTAAAGTCACATGTATAAATGTGAAGCGAATTTTTTAGACAATTATCAACATCACAGAGCTCCGGTTCAAGATTCTTATTTCATAGATGTGCAATTTTAATATAAAACTAAAACTTCGAAATTAAAATTACATACAAAACACATTTATATTTTTCGAAAATTCAAAATACTGAAAAAAAAAACACAATATAATTTACAAAACACAATATTTAATTTAAAAAAATATTATATTTTTTTAACTCCGTTTACCCAATTACTAACAACTATATTTTAAAATCTTCATGTAATTCCTTTTATTAATTTATGGAGCAAAAGTTATGTTTTCCCTTTTCTTTTCTTATCTATTTGTCCCTTTCTATTTTCATCTCAATAACTTTTAAAAAATTACTTTAAAAAAAAACTACCACTAAAAAACCACAAATAGTAAAAAGAACAGTGATAGTAAACAATTTTTTTTTAATTTTAAATTTTTCTTTTGGTTATAAATTCAAACATAATTTTACAGTAAAGCGATTTTAAATCACAGATTAAAATGTTAACCAAAAAAAATAAGAACAAACAAAGGGGCACACTCAAAAAAAAAACAACACTGAATTTACTTTACAATTGTGTGGGAATTTAATATTTAGTGGTGATTTGTTTTTTCTATAAAGAAATGGATCTGTTCACTTCGAGGTTATTTTGTTTAGTTTTCCTTTTTTTCATATTTTAATAAACGGGACATCTCACAATTCCTTTTTCATCCTGTTTATTTTTGGTTTTTTTGTACCATTTTCTGGAGAACGAAAAATAAACACTAACACATATAAAAATATCTTAAAAGAATAAGGGTAAAAAAATGTGCTTGGGAATAGTATAAGTAGCATCCATTTATTTATATCTCTACATCTCTCCTGGTTTTTTTTTTGTTTTTATACAGTTAAGTACCTTTATGACAAACATCATTATCCTGGACATAAACTATACATATTATGTATATTATTATTATGAATAAAAGTGGCTTAAATGTGTTGCTATTTTTTGTTTGTGAAACTTTAAAACATTTAAGAAAAATGGTTGCAGTTATTATATTGAGAAATAGTCTTTTTGTATTTAAAATGTCTAACTGTTTATTATTTGAAAAAAGGAATTGAAATTTTTGAAGAAAAGTTTTTTATATTGAATTTTAAAATTAATACAAATTTTAGGAGCCTCGGTGAGATATTGTGTAAGGGTTTATTAACTGAAGAATTTGGATGTTCGATTTCCGTTCAAGTCATGAAATATTTAGTTGGAAAACAACTACAAAATCTCCTTGGTGACCAAATATAATTTAAATTGATAGATATTATTTATATATTAATATAAAATTTTAGAAGTGGGATGCAAAACGATTACGTAAACTCTTATAGAATTTTTTTATATAAACAACAATATTAATAGAAATTGTAAGAAGGATTATAATAATAAATAGAAATAAATGTCATGATTAATTCCCCTTATTTGACAGAAGTCTTTTTTTTTTAAATTTTCCTACATTAAGTTAAATTTATCCAAGGTTTAAACAAGAAATTATCCTAGCAATACAAATTAGCACATTTATCGAACAGTTCAGTAGTAGGATGGTGGGATGAAACGTGATTTAAAAAATTTTTTTAATTTGAAATTTGATTTGAAATATTGAAGTAGAAATGTATTGTAGAATAAAGTCAGCTGACTCTTTTTGCTAAATAGAAAGCAAATTAAAATTAAGATTTAGAAAACCATACTCAGTTTTAAACAAAATTATTGCAAACCAAGCTTACAATATTCTATGGTTCTTCAATAATTCATTCTAGTTAAGTGTAAAGTTAGTTAAAACTCATTTTAATATATTAGATGTGAATAACAGTCTCAATATTGTAGTGATTGATTTACAATATTGGAAGTACGAATAACACCCTTTCAAAGTGTATTTCAGAAAGCATGAGTTGTAACTCAGACTGTTCAATTTCTTAAGACCTTCAAGTGTAATTGAGATTGATCAACTGTAATTCAGAAAGCAAGTTTCATGCAATTGGAATTGAAGTTTTCTGAATTTCAGTTGACGTTTTCTAAATTGCAATTGACACTTCCTGAATGACTGATTAATCTGAATTACAATTTAGCTTTCTGAATTAATACTAACTAATCTAAATTACAATTGGCATTTTCTAAATTAAAATTGACGCCTTATAAATTTCAATTGACACTTCCTGAATTAAAATTGACGCTTTCTGAACTTGGAAAAGGTGTATAGTAAATTTAAAAATTTTTCTGTTCAATCCCTCTCTTAGTTTTGTTTGCAGTTATAAGTGAGATAGAGAGAGACGGACAATCAAATCATGGTACAATCCCTCCTTTGGATATTTTTCCTTATTAATTTAATAGATATTGAATTTTATATTACAAAATTTATTTAAAACCAATTTATGCAAATTATTGATATTCTACCTTCTCTATAAAACTTCCAAAGTTTTCCAAATATAAACAAAAATTTAAATCTTCAATTACCAATGGGATTTAAATTTTTTACCTTGCATTATTTTACAGTTATAGCATTTTTTTTTTTAATTTAAATAAAAACAAAAACTAGCAATCAAAATCCTCTCATAAGGATATTTTCTCATTCAATTTTCATTTTTTTTTATTTTTTATGTACTAAAGCACTTGAAGTCATTCTAAAGTATCTAAAACCAAAGTTATTTAAAACGAATATAATACTTGTGATTGCTAAACTTACATTAAAAATATATATACATATATTATTTACATATACATATATATTATATGAAAGCGGATTATTGAATCAACCAAATTGAAAGTTAAAATGAACATCATCTGCATCAGATGCACTTTTAAAGTATATATTCTGTTTCTGAGACAATTTTTGTTATTTTACATATGAGCACAGATTCATACATACATATTTAATATATTATATATTTATATTATTATACCCGTATGACTATATAGTCAAAGGGTATAATAAATTTGCCATTACGTTTGTGACCCAGAGAAGGAGGGAGAGGTAGATCAAGTGTATGGATCGAATCAGAATCAAAAAATAAATCGATTTAGCTATGTATGTCCGCCCGTCCGCACGATAACTCAAAAACTAAAGGAGCTAGGATCTTGATATTTTCGCAAATTCGTTTTTTGCAATAGCCGTCATCGCTATTTAAATTCAGCAATTTTGGTCCATGGGTTTAGGTTTTTTTCATTAGGCTATTACTCTGTACCTATTACAGCTGGGTGTCTGAAATTTTGCCAAAAGTAATTAACAGGAAGATATAATGTATATGGTATGGTCATACGAGTATCCCAGAGTTGACACAGTCTACTCTACTACCCTCTTCCTTTTTTTTTATTTTTGCATATTAAGATGATAATATATATATATATATATACAAACTTATTTATTCAATAAAATAATAATAAAAAAAAAAATATATAATATAAAAATAAAGCGATAAATGTATACTTTTAGTACTTGAAAACACAAAAGTAGATAATAAAGTGGTTATTGTGGGTGTTATGGTTTGTTCTTCATATTATTAATATATTGTGCAATATTTTAATTTTTAATAAAAATTTAAAAAAAAAAAAATAACAATAAAAATCAATAAAATATATAAATTAAAATAAAAAAAAATTTTATACAAAATTAAAGTACCAAATGTAATTTTATTTCACCAATGTGGGTAATAAAAAAATATACGTTTTATGGTGTATTTATTAATTTTGACTGAAAGTACATATATATATGTATTTATACATATATATATGTATTTATACATATACATATCCATGTATTTTTACATTAAATAATAATGAATAAAAATATTATTAAAAAAAAATATTTATTAATTATCAACTTTAATATGAAATTAATGTTAACATAAACTGAATTTAATAAAAATTTTATGAAGTAAATAGATATTATTAAAATACTCTTAACTTTTAATTATTTAAACTGCTTATAATGAGGATGGCAAAAATCAATAGAGTGGACAGTAAAATTGAAAAAAAATTAATTAAAGTTTTTTAGCTGTAATTCTTGGAATATACGCAGGATATATCATGGAATTCAGTTAAGGAAGTATTGTAATACGATAATGTAACAGACTTCCATATAATTGAAATATTTTATATTTAAATCAGTTATATTGGCTGGATGGTATAGTGGTAAGAGTGCTGACCTTTCAATTGAGAGGCCCCGGTTAGAATACCAGTAATAGAAAATAAACTTTTATCTGGTTTTCAACTTGCCTCAGCTATTATTCCCTCATTTGGTTCAAAGTAATGGCTTAAATGGCTGGGTGGTACAGTGGTTAAGTGCCAAACTTTCATGTGAAAGGTCCCGGGTTCAAATCCCAGTGAAGTGAACAAAGTTTTCTGGTTTTCTACTCGACTCAGCTAACATAACAAAATGTAAAATATAAACAAATAATTTAATTGAATAAAATAACTCACAGATATCTTAGAAAAATTAATCAATTGTCCGAAAATTGGCGTAATGTTATATTCCTACTTTAAATTTATTCAATTTATTTAAAGTAAAACTGAATAGCGTAGGTATTAAGTCGAATTTTTAATTATTTCCTATAGAGGGATATCATATTAAAATTATTAAAAGGACCTACGTCCATTCAATGAGTTTGTATTAATAAAACCCCATTTTTACAAGTCGTATTTTTACATTTCGATCATTATGTATTCGAAAATAGGTTCCGAAGGTTTAGTCATAAAATAGAATTTATAGAAAAAAGGTTCCGAAGGTCTAGTAATAAAATATGATTAAATTAAATATATGAAAATATAAACCAATAATTTAAATGGATACAATTTTAAAGGGATGTACAGAGGAACTGAAAGTTATGGGTGGATGGCAGAGGAACTGTAAATTATAAGAACTTCATTAGACTGCACTTTAATTCCAATGATGAGATATTTAGCCTTTGTACTGTAAGTATAGAATAACCGATTTTTGATAAACACTAAACATAACATTAGGAGTGCATTAAAATTTAATTTGGTTTGAATCAAAGGAGTCAGAGTATTTAATTTTTATAGTGAGAACCAGGTTAAGAAATAGAAATCTTTTTTTTTTTGCATACACATTCATTAAAATATTTTACTGATTCTGAATTTACAACAACATTTCTTTTCAATTTAAGTTACTTTTCTTTTTCTAGAAGAAATTCAATACACTTCAAAGCAAAAATTTAATTATCTACTACAAAACTTCATTATTTTAATTAAATAAGAAAACATTCAAACTGATCAAAGGAAAACTAGACGCTTCAAAAGAAAAGCTAAAAGTCAAAGATATTAAAAATAAAAGGGATTATATAAATTATTGAAACGATGACTTATGACAGAAGTTTTAAGTTCAATAATTAACCTAATCCCCTTAAAAATACTTTTGTATTTTATATATATATCAATGTTCAAAATTTTATTAATTCTGGTTAACATATTCGATAATGAAAAAGTCTGTAGTCAGAACCGAAATCAATATACCATAACATTTATAATATAAAATATTGAAATTAATATTCTGAAATCATACAAGTGAAATTTTTCCTTTTACTTATTGAAAAATTATTTTTTTTTTATACCCTCATGACTATAAGTCAAAAGAGTATAATAAATTTGCCATTTCGTTTGTGACTCAGAGTAGAAGGGGATGAGATATAAACTCAAAGGTATGGATCGGATCAGAATCAAAAACTAAATAGATCTAGCTATGCATGTCCGTTCGTCCGTTCGTACGCATGAAAACTAAAAAAATAAAGGAGCTAGAATTTTGAATTTGATATAGACTCAAGTGTATGGATCGGATCAGAATCGAAAATACACAAATTCGTTTTTATGCAAAAAACGGAATCGAGTTTTAAATTCAGCCATTTTGGTCCACGGGTTCGAATACCTGCCATACAACTTCTAATTTTTTATGAGCATTAATCTATACCTATGGAAGCTGCGTGTCTGAAATTTTGCCAAAAGTAGTTTAGTGTAATGGCCAAAGTTACTGCAAAATTTGGTTGGTCTACTGCAGAGGGTTCGAGTAGCTGCCACACAACTCCTTCTTTTATATGAGCTTTACACTACACCTGATGAAGCTGGGTGTCTGAAATTTTGCAAAAAATAGTTTAGTGTAATGGCCAAAGTTACTGCAAAATTTAGTTGGTCTACTTCTGAGGGTTCGAGTAGCTGCCATACAACTCCTTCTTTTATATGAGGATTACACTACACCAAATGAAGCTGGGTGTCTGAAATTTTGCCAAAAATAGTTTAGTGTAATGGCCAAAGTTACTGCAAAATTTGGTTGGTCTACTGCAAAGAGTTCGAGTAGCTGCCATACAACTCCTTCTTTTATATGAGCATTACTCTACACCTAATAAAGCTGAATGTTTGAAATTTTGCCAAAAGTAATTAACCGGATGATATAATGTATATGTTACGGTCATACGGGTATCCCAGAGTTGACACAGTCTACTCTACTACACTCTTCCTCGTTTTTTTTTTAAGTTTCGTTCAATTTATTAATTTTGCAAAGATTATAACATAATGTATAAATTAATACTTTAATTCCAAATTTCTTGGTTAAAAGCTAAGTTTCCAAAAAGGGGAGAGAGTTTTCGGAAAAATGTTAAGGTTTAATCGTAAGCTTCAATTTTTCGAACTAGAAATATTGAGTATGCGTTTTCTACTTCGGAAGAAAGCGTATTTTTATTTAATAGCTATTGTGAATTTTATATAAAATTTTTAAAACATTTTCTTCATGTTATCTTCTGATTGTTATTTAAAATAATTGCGTATTATAACAAATTTATGTGGTATACTTTATAAGGTTATATATTTGAAATTTCAAATTGTTATTGTGTAGTTCAAATAATTAAACTAGATACTATTTAAAAATTTTAATTTTCATTAGTTAAAGATTAAGTAAAGGGTTTTGGGATCTTTGGGAATGTCATTCTTAACAGTTTTTATTAATTTATAAGTAGATACTAAGGCCTATCGCGAATATCAACTATCACAAATATGATAACTGATTAAATTTATCAAAAGCCATATCTTAAAGAGCTACTGATAATTTTTACAATAAAATATTACTATAATGGATTGTCATATTTTGGAACTTAAAAAAATTTGGGCTAATTTACCAACTTAACTTAGTTTTATTTAAGCAAAAAAATTAGGTAAATATATAAATCTTAAATTTAAAATAATTTAAAAACCTTATCTATAATATCTTTAGTTGGAAAAATATCTTTAGTAGAGCTATATTATTCATCGCGGATGAAGAACAATTATTTGTACAATTATTAATACAACACTAATTTGCAGAGAATAAAACCCATTCTCCACGAATCGTCAAACGCATTCCCACACGCAACTCAGTTGAAAGCAATGCACCCATACACTATATTGGAAAAGTTATATAAGAAGGGTAATAGCTTCAAAAATTTATACATATTTGATTAAATAGTTTTAAAGATTTGCTATAGACAAAGTAAATGAAATAGGCTTACGCAAATTGTGCAGAGCATGCTTCAGAAATTTAAAATATCCTAATGAAGACAGTTTAATTATAATTTTAAAATCATACATGAGGCTAGCAAAATTAGATAAATGTTGAATTAGCTAAATCTGCAATTAAATCTTAATTAAAGTTGCACATAAAAATTATCATATGACATTTTACATTAGAGGACGTACTACTCTATTTTCACATTACAGCTATAATATCTTAGGGATTTTTGACAATCGAGCTGAACAATACTAAGAGTGCGTTTATGTTTAAGCTACGATAAGTGATAAGATCGTCGATAAGAGCATAGCGTAGAAAACTATACACATTATTTAACTAGAGGTGTTTATATTGAAGCATGACCTTGATCATGGAGAGCAATATAAATTTTCTACGCTTTGCTATTATCGACGCTCTTATAATTTATAACAGCTCCAACATAAACGCACCCTTATTTTTAGTTAAAAATTTTGAAAGTTCCAAAAATATTACTTTACAAATTTAAAAATAAAATAAGTTTATATAATTTTAAAATACATAATATAAAATTTATAAATAAATATTAAAAATATTTAAATACTATTAATAAAACACGAACAATTTCAAAGGATTTCAATCTGAAATACAAATACACATACATCATATGAATTTTATAAAACATTTAAAATAATTGGATAAATTGAAATGTTTACTTTGATAAGTATTGCTTTAAATAAATAATTACATTTATTTAATTTTTTAAACATTTAATTAAAGATTATCAAATTAATGATAACATATATATATATATATATATGTATATTTAAAAACTTATAACACATTTTTATTTAATAAAAGTATAATTTACTAAAATTATCTCACCTTTAATAATATAATACTTATTTTTTTTTTTGTTATTAAAGTTTTTCATATTTTCCCGGAAAATTTTTAATCATAAATGTGAAAAACAAAATAACTTTAATATTTTTTCTCTTTTTAACTGGTTAACACTTCTTAAATTACTATTTCTTCTTCTATATTAACTTGAATCTAATAAATTTTAAAGAGAAAATTAATACTTAAATATAGAAAACATTGAAACATTGAAAGAAAAGAAAACTTAAGCTGGGATAAAAAAAAAAAATACAATTTATTTAATTGAAATTTATTTCAAGTCTTTAAAATAAAAAAAAAAAAATATGAAGGAAACGTTAAATGAAAAAAAATACCCTACGTTCAAAAAAAAAAAAGACGTTCTATAATAATAATATTTAACCAACTGTGCCATAAATTTTAATTCAACGATTCCATAACACTTCACTATTTTCTTCTATCTCTCTCTCTTTCTCTCTTTCTTACTCTATAACTATACACCAAGTTTAAATAGTTTGTGAAATAAAAAAAAAACACCTACTAGTGAACATAATATTAAATGGAGGATGAAAAAAAAAAAATGAACTACAAGATAAATTATTTTTAATTATGTTTTTATACGAGCATGATTTAATATTTTCACTTTTAATAATAAAAATGAAAACTATAACTACATAGTAGATATTATATCCCCAATGCTTCTAGAGCATAATTTTTTTTTTCCATTCTGGTAATCCCCCATCAGTACTAAACAATTTTCCAGGTGAAAACTGATTTCAACTTTAATTCTAAGAAAAAAAAATAAAAGTTAGTTTATAGTTTAAAGGAAAAGTAAAAGAAAACAATCTGCCGTTTGAATCTTCTTTTTCCATCTCCTTCTTTTCTCTTCCTCTTCTTCTTTTCCGCTCCCACTCTTTTAATAAAAAAACCCAACTGTTTTACGCCTTTTTATACAAAGTTTTAACGTTTAACATGAATATATCGGAGAAAAAAATTTGTATATTAAAGCAATAGATTATGCATGTTAAAAATATCTATAAGGAAATATGAAACGTGAAACAGAATACGTGAATAAGTTAATACCGTTAGATTAACTGTAATTGCTGTGTTATTTTTCATGGAATTATATTGCTGTTTCGCGAAAATAACTTTTTTTAAAGATTCAATATCTTGAAAGGGTTCTCGCATGAATTTAAAAAAAGAAGTATGGACGATGTAAACAATGCAGATTGCGGTATAATATTTAAGAAACGGTTTCAAGGGGTTGCTTCGACAGGTTTTTCATATTTAAAACAATTGAATTAGAGATTTTTATTAAGTTTATAAAAGACTGGATTGAGATAATAGAGGTATAAAACCATGGAAATTATATCTACAGGCGATTATATCTTTTAACTTAAATCACAGTATTCAAAAATCAATCGAACTGGTCACTAATGCTGTTTTAAAGATGCCAAGTAGAAACACACACATGTTCTAAAGAAATAAAAAAAATGCCTCATTTCAAAGTTTTCCAACGTGAAACAAGAAGTGGGGCACACTCTCATCTCTACACCTTAGAGTTGGTAAGATGACGTAACAAGGGTATGGAAATTGGTTTGTTATGCATAGATTATAGAATCGGTTATCATGTAATGTGTTTCCTCAAGTTGGTGATTTTTATGTGTACGATTCTAAAAAGTTGATATCCCTAAAAATTCCAATTTTTCCAACTCAATCCATAACTCCCAAATCCTATCTTAAATTTCCTTTCCCAATACCGGTCCTAAAAACCAAACTATACGTATATATTCAAGGACCATTCTAAGTTTGGTTTTAAAAAAATGAGGTGGTTTTAGCTGGTTAAATCTAATACTACTCAAATGAACGCCGCATAGAGATTCTGCGAGGCTTCATGCTTTTCGTCAACCCTTCTAACAAAAAAAAAAAAGAAACTATCAAAAATATTCCAGTTTATATGTTTACCAAAGCTTTACTTGTATACTACATTTTAACTAACTTAATTTTACTAATTTTCACAAATACATATACATTTTGGGAAAATTAATCCTGATTTATAATCGAAAATACGAATAAAACTTTTGAATTCCTTTAATTCTAAAATTTCGATTAAACAATTACTCTTTAACTGAAATCCGAATCCAGGCCTCTCGAATAAAAAGATCGATACTCTAATCAGTGTGCCATCCAGACGTTTTTTACAATTTTTTCAATAAATACGCAGGTCAAACGTAATTCAGTCAAATGACACTCAAAGCAGATGAAGAATAAGCATATGGCATGCTTCTGAACAAATCATATTATTTGAATTTTCTTGAGGGACCAATATAAAAGTGGGTTGACTAAAATTGCTAAAGGTTTTTTCATTACTATACTTTAGATCTTACGTAGAAATAAAGCAGATGGCCAGTTATAGAGTAAGATGGAGAGACTATATGGAAACTTACTCTCCCAGAAGACAAAAACAAACAATCACTAAAAAAACTAAAACGCAATCTGATTAAACTATGTTAAAATGTTTATTATCCATCACTGTTGAATTTGTTTGTTATCCATCATTGTTGAATTCGGACAAAAGTTTATATGCACATATTATAATTAATATTACATACATACAATTAAATTTGTTTAAATCTTTTTTTTTTTTAAACAAAAATGATTGAATAGTTGATAAGATGCACTTATAAAATATTTTCAAAGAGAATCAAAATATAATATTAATTATATTCATAGTATAGGTACTTAAAACATGTTAGGTACTCTGCTTTGTGTACTAATGAAAAATAATATGTAAGTATTTACATAATATTTTTATCAAAAGTACCTACCTAGGAAACTAATTCAAAAATTTATTTTAATTTATAACATTTGAGTAGATTAGATACTTGTTTTTATTAATTCTAAAAATATTTATTTCATTCACATGTAATTCTTTTGTTCAAAACATTGTAATTTCTTCACTATTATACAAAGTGACTGCTACATTTTGAAAATAAAATTCAAAATTTTTTTTTAAATAATATGTATTTTTAAAATTATTATTAAATGAGAAAATATTAAATTAAACTTTCCATATTAAGATTTTTTTGATTCGATATATTCGATCTAATGTTCAAAAAAAATTAACACTGGCTTCTTAAAACTTCTTTGAAGACAAATGAAAAAACTTGGATTTTCGCAAGTTTTTAGTACAAATTGGACATAAAATCAAATTCTAATGTATTTTCTTTGAGACAATTACACTTTACTGAAAAAAACAATCCTAAAAGAAAAAATCTCGAAAAAAAATTCCGAATGATTATTTCTAGAAATTCGGACATATAGAAATTTTTAGGACTTTCTTTTCAAGAATTATTAGAATTTCTTGAAAAGAAAGTCCTAAAAAAAAAATCTAATATTAAAATCCCACCTAATTCAAAATTCTCCATATAGGAACATATATTCTTCAAAGTGCTCATAATTCTGAAGGCTGGTTGAATCACTCACTTATCATTGTAGATATATGATAGGGCACAGTTCATAAATAAATAAATGAATAAAAATAATTTGGTTTTCAGTTTTGTTTTTTTTTTTTGCGGATTCTGTAACATTCGAAATATTTTTCCGCAAAAATTAAATTCGAGATTTTTTCCGGATTGTTTCGTTCGGAAGTTCTTTTTTTTTTTTAAAATGTCATGCACCCATTTGTTTTGCGAGTCTTAAGTAAATTCTTTACAGTTTCTTTCCATTAAAACAAAATATTTTATGAACGTAACGTTAAAAGAAAAATTGTGTTTTACTTTGGCAGTTTTTTTAAGTCTTCATGTGCCTTTATACAATTCCCATTTAAACTATAGTCAACTTTTACTTACATTTAAAAGAGAAAAGAACAATTGGAAAATAAATGTTGCATAATGTAGCATAATGCTGCATCTTCAATGACCAGTCTTTCATTATATTCTCTCATTGGCAGTCTTCGGAAGAGCGTCCGCAATGATAAAGTATGGACAGCGTTTTTTGACATCATTTACTTTGTTTACGATTTCATAAATAAAAAGCGTGAATAAGAGTTTTATTATATTAAGAGTCTACTAACATATTTTGGTTTTTCAGAAGATAACACGAGCCCACATAAAAAAAAGGAAAAAACATTAAAAGAACTTGGATGTTTTTAAATGTCATTTTTATCCAGGGCTATATGCGTTAATAGTTATATATATATATATATATTATTGAAAAGGTGGGTTTTGAAATTACGATAAATTTATATAATTCAAGACTTCTCTTTATATGTCAATTAATAATTAGTAATTTAATTATTTGACAATTAAGGTCAAATTATTTGACAATTAAGTTAAATTATTTGACAATTAAGTTAAATTATTTGACAGTTAAGTCGTATTATTTGACAATTAAGTCGAACTATTTGACACTTAAGTTAACAAATAAGGAAAGCAAAAAAGTTACGCAACAAGAGCGTTTTTTATTAAATAATAAGTGCAACAATTTTGCAAAGACCTTTTTTTTCCAATTTCTAATAATCCCATAATTAATATTTCAAAAAAAAAAACAACTATTAAAATAAATTTCAATTAAAATAATAAAGAATAATAATAGATTAACTTAGCTTATTACACCTTATTATTTATTTAGATGTATGTATTTATCTATAAGATTAACAATTTAAGTTTATAATTAGATTAAATTTCAAATTAATTCCAACCAATAAAAAACAAAAAAAAACAAAACCATAAAAATAAAATCATTGTTAGAAAAACAAGATCTTAAATAAATATTTTAAAATAGTTTAAGATGTAAACAAAATGCCATCTTACAGTCTACACATCTTATATCCTAACACTAAATGTTTTTATACGAGTGCAAATACAATTCTATGAGTATAACAAATTTGCCATACCGTTTGCAACGGCTATAGGAGACTAAATACTTATAGATTCAAGTGTATGAATCGGATTAGAATCGTAAAGTGAGTCAATTTATATGTAAGTGTCAGTCCGTTTGGCCGACTAAATCAAACTAAGTTGAATATCTAAAATTTTGTAATCATATTTTATGACAGAAACTGTTAATATTAAAACTGTAAACTGTATAATTATTGTTAAAATTTTGGGAATACGATTCGGGTTACAGTTGTATAACTGTTAAATATTTCGTAAGTCAGAAGATTATATGTTAATGTTTTCTACGTGCAAATATCCCAGTGTAGACACAGTCTACTCTATCTCCGTTTTTCGTTTTTCCAGCTTTTAATCAGGTATCTTGGATTATTAGATAAAAAACATTACATCATGTACACATACAAGGAAAAATGCAATGAAGTGTAATTTTAATGCAATTTATTATCCGTGCATTTACTTAACACAACGTTTCTATATATAATAATATCTTTAGTACCACCATCAGCGTCATCTATTGAGAAAAAAATTTAAAAAAAAACTGAGTGTAATATAAAATAAAAATCGTTTTGTAACTTTATAGCCATCAGTTGAACAACATCAGGTTAAATATTGAACAAGAGTAAAAAAGAGAAAATACATCATTTTCAACTATCATCAACATCATGATCATCATTATCAGTTAACAGTAATATTATTTGGGTTCTACTGAAATAAACTTACTCTAAAAATTACATATAACTTAGGGGTGCTATTATTTTTCCTTTTAATACTTTTTTACTAACGTTCTTGCAGCAGTAAAATTGAACGTTTTTAACAAAAAAAAAACAAAGAAAATATAATAAGAAAACGAATACTAATATAAAATCATTTCCTTGTAAGTATTTTATTAGAATAAGATAAGAAAACAAGAAATAAAGATTTAACTTGGGTATAAAATGCATGTCTACTTACCTGTTTACAGTGCTTGTCCAAATTATTGATACAGACAATTATCATTATTGATTGAATTAATTAAGTAGATTAAAGAAATAACTACTAATAGACAGCTGGCTTGATTTTTAATATACTTCCGTAAAAACAAGACCCTTAATCTTATATTTTAAAAAACTTTTAAATTTTTGGAGGCTACTTAACCGCAGTTGAAGATTGAACTCATTATTAACCAGAGATATTTTTCATTAACTAACCAACGCCATGCACTTTCCAACGCTTGGACTTACCCGTGTTAAAACTGTATAATCCACCGCTGTGGGAAGGTGAATTGAGTAATATACCTAATTGAGGCACCTATTTGCACATTGGACAGCGCCCCGTGAACCTACCAAATGTTACGACTACCTTCTACCGAGATAATTTATTAGGTGATGGCAAATTTTAGTGTATTTGGACATTTTTAGGTTAAGGGTCGCCCTAGTTAAATAAGTGCCATGAATAAGTTCCATCCAAAGAATTATGATATATCATGAATTATCTCATTTGGACCCTGGGTAATAATTCAAAAAAAATATAAAGAATTATTTTGATAAATTTGTTAAAGCATAAGCATACAGAATGTTGTTTACTTTAGTTTAGATCACTAAAATTCATATACAATTGCCTTAAGATCTATATCATACTCAAGGCATTATACTGCAGAACGTATTACGATATAAACCGAAGAATCATAGTGCATAAGGGTGTATAAAATTATCATGAAGGAAGCAAGAAATAGAAGTCCTTTTTTGCGATTCATTTGAAATCACATCGCAGATTTAATCGCAGATTTTAACTTGACGATAACTGGTAAATGAACGACAACTAGTTCAATCGGCCCAAATACACTTCAAACTAATTATTATAACTGTTTAATATTATATAATTGGTTATTTATTTCTAAAATTCAAAAATATTAAAAATAAAGTTTATAAAAATAGTTTTCACATTTTTTCATTCATACTTTATAACTCACATTCGTCAGGATAAAAGAAAAATAAAAGAAAAAAAAATAGCACCAGCAGGATATTTCTGGAATTGGATTTATATTAATAATTTTTTATAAAAAATTCCACTTCTTGATAAGAAAGTTTAAAAATTACTGTAAAATAACAATTTAACTTCTCGATAAACTGTTCACATAATTTTTTCCCACACTGTATTCAGCATTTTACCTTAAAGAAATTTAATGTTAGACCAAAAAAAAATTCTATTTGTTTTATAATTTTTTAACGATTTTTTGTGGTGTTACAAGATAACTTGATATCTATTAGATAATAGTAAATTTTTTAATATAAATTTATTTATACTATATATACTTTTTATATATAAGTATAATATGTGTATATATATATAGGTACTTACTTATTTTAAAAATATGTTTTTATAGTTTAGTTTAGGAGATTTTTAAAAAAGATAAAGTTTATAAAATTTATTTTCATACCATTTGGAATTCTCCCACATTTTTTACTATTTAGTCCTTTTGACAGGAAGGCAAATAGGATTAATTTTAGTTTTTTTTTTTTAATATTTAACTGATTTTTATATCATAAATATATACACAATTTAATATACATTTATATATTATTTATATAGAGGTATTGTAAATAAGTACAATTTTTTTTTTTAAAACCTAAGATCGTAAAGTGCATCGCGTCATTTTATAAGTTAAATTTTTTTGAATTTTTATAAAATTCTGTTGGATGGGTTTTAGTATCTATATATAAATATAATTTGTGGATAATATTTTATAAAAATCCTTGAAATAAACACACATTTAATGGGTTCTGTTATTTTTATGATGTTGGTACTTATATAATAAAAAAAAAAAAAAATAAAAAAAATTACTTTGAAAAATTCAATAAAAAATTTTTTTTTTTTTTAATTTTTTATATTTTTTACTATCATAAAATTCATTGAAAATTCATCAGATACAATTATATTTTTTATTTTTAATTTAATTATATTTGGAGGTTATTTTAAATGGAATTTTATATTATAAAATTATAGAAATTCTTTCATTTAATGCATTATTTAGAGTTATTAAAAGGGAGTGGGGGTGGGAGAAATTGGTATTCTAAAATAGGTAAAGATATTTAGGAGGGTTAGTTTTTTCTATTATATATTATATAAAAGGAATTCAAGGTTCAAATAATATTTAATAATTTAATTAGCGTAAATTTCCGCAGATTGATGAAATTTATTTATTTCTAATAACCGTGAAGAGGCTAAGTGTATAACTCTTGTCTCATAATTTTCATTGTGGGATTTAATTTTGGAGTATATGTTCATGGGCTAATAATATAAAAATTCTAGTTATGATTTCAATTAATAATTGAAATATATTTTAAGTAGATCATAATATAATTAGCTATAAAATATAGTTTAATTTTAAAAATCAAATATTAAATTAAAATCTAATTTAGTATTAGAATAAAGTCCAGATAAACAGGAAAATTTTTTACGAATTACCAAAAATTAAACAAACAAGTGATTTACTGTCTAAAAGTATTCAATATTTTTAAAGAACGTCCTAGAATTACAATTATTTCATCATAGAGTATTCATAAAATAACTTAGAGGACAGATTAATGCCAGCAAACCAAGACATCTTATATTAGCGGACTCGCAATGTAAAGAAAATTTAAAAGGAAACTCCTTTGATTTGAAACAGATCTAGATGAGTCTCAGAAGTTAAAACTTCTTATTTTGATATTGTTATCAACCTAGTAGTTCATATCCAACATATCCAAATCGGAATTCTACCCAAATGTTAAAAATCATTATAAAAAAAGAAAATAAAAACGAACAAGACATCAAATTTAGTACCTTAAGATAATTAAAGGTGTTAATTAACTCGCAGAAGCATTCTACTACCTTAATAATGTATAAAGTTCCTCAATTTTTTTAACTCTAAATACGAAATTTAATATTTATAACTAAATTAAGGAATAAGCAATATACATAAAATTGCAAAATAATTTTCACAAAATAAATTTTTATTATCAGTAAATAAAAAATGTTAAAAAGTTTTAAATGTCACACAAAAATAAAATTTTTAATGGAAATTCTTAAATTACAAAAAAAATAATAAAAATTTGCCTTAAGATGTAAAAGTTTTATTTATATTCGGACGAAATTTATCTTTATTCTTAAGATATTTTGATAAAGTTTATTTTTTAACAATATTTTCTTACAAGGTTATAAACAAAAATTTTAAGCAGGAAAAAATTTTCTTTTGGGGAAACTTTAAAATTTTCACTAAATAAATGATAAATTTCCATATTTAATTTTTCATTTATTTAATGGGAAATTTTTTAAAATAAAAATTTTTTTTTAAATATTAATGTGAAAATTTTATATCTTTTCAATTTTTCAAACTATATTTTTTATGTGCTTCTGTCAAATATTTTAAACTTAAATAAATTTTTACAGAACTTTAGCAATTTTCAAAATCCTTAAATCCCCATTCAACGCTTTTGTTTATTTAACTTGAATTTTAAACTGCTGCTTTAGGGGTATTAATTCCTTGATTTGGTGGGATCGCATTGTCCTAGTCTTAAAAGACTTGAATGCCCTGAACTCTTTAGGAGGAGTGAAAAAGAACAAAAACAAATATTATGAACCGCATCCATATTAATATTCTAGAAAATAGGAAACCCTGATTTCATAACCAACTGTAAGGTTCATCCAAATTCAGCTACTTCTAAATAAGTATTTTTGAATAAAGTAGTATTTTAAATAATGTAAAGGCAGATCCTCGAAAATCATCATAAGTTTGATTAGTAAAAATTTAGGAACCTTCCCTGTTGAACGGCTATTAGGATTATAAAATTAAAACTTTCCTTTTGTTTTAAAACAGGTAATTACTCACCAGCGTATAAAAAAAAAAAAAAAAAAAAAAAAAAAAAAAAAAAAAGCAGAAATTTGGTTTTAATACTCTGAATTTTCCAAAAAAGATTATTAAAAAAATTGTTAAATGGCAATACTACTTAGATATTTAGGAATAAAATAATTAATAAAATTAACAATAAAAACAATAGGTTAAGTTTAAATTTTAATCGAATTATATAAAATAAGCTATTTTTCTAAACTTTTATAAGCTAAGATAATTTAAGAATTTTAAAAAAAGAGTAAAATAAAGTTTAAATAAAAAAAAAAAAAAAAAAAAAAAAACTCACCAGCGTATATTTTTCAAAATAAACATTAACATTGAAGCTCCAACATTATATTTCGCACTTGTTAACAGGCTTTCTTGAGCGCATTGGGATTACTATATATTTTTAGTATTGGAATTACTATATTATAAGTATTGATTTAATTATTCATAATTAATAATGAATTGATGAAAAAATCAATTATAATGTTACCATAAAATTATTATTTATTAATAATATTAATTATAATATTATTATAAAATACTCAGTATTAAACATAATATAATTTTTCAAATGTGCTTTTTTAAAAACCTTTGGTTCCACATGTTTAAAATTTTCATTCAATTCTTCATAGAAGTTCCTGAAAAAATTTTAATATTCACTTATTCCAACCAAATTAAAATTCTAAAATGAAAACACAAAGATGTTTTAAAACTAATAAACTAAATTTTTTTTAGAAATTAAATTTAACTAGCATATTTCAACAATTTACATGTTTGCAACTTTATTATCCAGTAATATATTTAGTATAGTAACTCTCTTTAAAAGTTTTATTCCAAATCAAAACAAAAGTTCCAAGAATCTTAACATTTACAATTCGCCTATAAATATGCAATTTTATAGGCATGAAAAAATTTTGTGTGTAATGATATTTAATGAAATTTAAATACACTGGTACGATTTATTACGAATATTCTGTTTTTTGTTTTTAAATTAATATTTGGACACAGAATGTTTGAACTTTCAATGATTTGAAGCAAATAGTATAATATTTGAGAGAAAAATTCCAAACATTCTAGTAACTGATTGCTAAAGTAAAATTTCTACTTATTAACACTCATTAAATGAATCCTCAATAATACAATTTTCATTTGTTTTTTTTTTTTTTGTCTAAATTGTTATTATAATGATGATGCATCATTCATAATAATGTAGATTCATAATTGAATGCATCAATTAACAAACTGTTGTAAAATTAGATTTTTACTTTTTAATTGAGATGAACCTAGTTTTTTAGGGACTAATTAAAAAAATTTTTTTTTAAAACTACTCTGTAATGTAAAGCAATTTAAGAAGTAAATTTTTTTGGAACTTTTACTTTAAACTTGATTGTTTAATTTCTGCATATGAAAGCATGAATTTCAACTTTGTATCAACTTTGAAAAGTACTGGATAAAATCAATATATTATTCATACTTTCACACTATGGTAATTATTGGATATTTACAAAAAAAATAAATAAAATTTTTGCTTAATAAACTGAAAACTTAATTTTTATCTCTTTTTTCAATAAGAGATTTATGCTGAGTTAGTACAATAACACCTAATGATTTAGAGGCGTATTAGAATCTATTTGTATTTGGAATAATAAAAAATATCTAATTCGAAAAATTCAAGCTTAGATTTTTTTATCCTAATTAAATAAAAATATACAAGGCTTTATTTCAAATTCCAAAAAAAAATTGTTTTAAAAAAAAAAGAACATTTTTGCAAGCTTTAAGCTTTAAAAACAACTAATTTGTGAAAATTAAATGAATTTTACAGTTGATATTAAATTATGAGATATAATAATATAATTTGAAGGGGTCAGCCACGGTTTTTGTATTTTCAATATTCTTAATTAGAAGACGCTTTAGGGTTTAATTCAATATTTGGTTATTAGAAATTAGATTAAAAAAATCATATATTTCTTACTGGCATTCATATGATGAATTGGAGAAACATCAGAGTTTTTAATTTTGCTTTTTTAAGAATATTTGCATATGTCAGCTTCAAAATTAGAACCTTTTTAGGTTCAGAGGTAAAATCAGTATTACAATAATTTGTGCTTTGATGCGAGCACAATGCTTCAAGCGGGCAACCCAGATAATTTGAAATCAATTCTTTGGTTATCGCATATATGTATCTACTGTATTTCACTCAAACTGGATTAGACTTTAATAATTTGCTTTATTACATTAGATGTTATTGCACTCCGTCAAAGTTTTAAGATCAATATTTTCAAAATCAAATAATATTGCCTTCTATAAATTCTATTAAAGATCATTACCATTGGGTATATATTGTCCTTCATTTTAAAATGATGAATTGATTGTATTACATTCAATCTAATTAATTCAATAATCAAAATTTTACTAAGATTTTAAAAAAATTCTAATATTTTTTACTTACCCATTATCCAAAAAGGAAAGAAAAACTCTTCATCTCTTTTACATTTTTAACAAAGTAATAAGTACTCGTCCTTCTATATTTTACAATTAAATTATCTATAATTAATTTTAAATCCATAAAAATTAAATTAGATCACTTATCCTCTCATGCATCATCAGGATTCATAGACCAAATTACTAGATATTCTTTATTTTATTACAATATAGTCAATTTATTATGTAAATATACATATATATAAAAGCACCCATATATAAACAATACTTTGTACCTTTAGTACCTTGCAGAAAATTAAAAACAAATCCCTTTTATACTTAGTATTAACTAAATATTCAATATTAAATAAAATTACAAATTGTATTTTGTGTTGTACTTAAAGAACATTACAACAACAACAACAAAAAAATACATAATGAATGACAAATAAATTTATTTGTAATTTTGAAAAAAAAAAAACTAAATATGTTTAAATTAATTCAATACAGATACATATACATATATATATTATATAATATAGATGGGATATCAACTCTTCAAGTAAAATTATTTGATAGTTTTATAGACACTTTCAATGCCACCTACAAAAATAAAAATGGAAACAATATAAAATCTAATTCAATCCTAATAACATACCCTATATTATATATTAATGCATATTATATATATTTTTGTATGTTTTAAAAATGTATTCTCATGTATTTCTTATATACAAAACAAAATAAATATATATATATATACTTGACTAAATTCAAGAATATCCTTTTAAAATTGGATGATTTTATTTACCCTTAAATACATATTTTCATTTTCTTAACTGGTACATTCACTTACACACCTACTAATATTATTGAATCTATCAAACATTGCAATATATATATATATATATACACATACAACTTGCATAATATGTATACAAAAATACCTGAAAGAAAATACCTTTGAAAAATACGAACATATTATTTTAATATCCAAGATCTGTTACAATAATAATACAATAGAGGGACCATTGCACTGGAACTGAAAGGCTCTATATAATTTTACCTTCTCCTTTAACTTTATTTTTTTTTATTTTATATTGTGATATGTGAAAAATATTAAATTACATTATTTGTACGATTGCGTGAATTAATTTACACCATAAGTGGTCACCCTAAAAAATAACAAATAAAAGATGGTTTAAAAAACCAAAAATTGTTTCGGCCTACACAATTAAATTAATATAAAAACGAGGAAGAGTGTAGTAGAGTAGACTGTGTCAACTCTGGGATACCCGTATGACCGTAACATATACATTATATCATCCGGTTAATTACTTTTGGCTTTATTAAGTGTAGTGGAATACTCATATAAAATAAAGAGTTGTATGGCAGCTACCCGAACCCTCTGTCGTAGACCAACCAAATTTTGCAGAAACTTTGGCCATTACACTAAACGATTTTTGGCAAAAATGCAGACACCCAGCTTCATTAGGTGGAGAGTAATGCTCATATAAAATAAGGAGTTGTATGGCAGCTACTCGAACCCTCTGCAGCAGACCAACCAAATTTTGCAGAAACTTTGACCATTACACTAAACAATTGTTGGCAAAAATTCAGACACCCTGCTTCATTATACGGAGAGTAATGCTCATATAAAATAAGAAGTTGTATGGCAGCTACTCGAACCCACTCCACTAGACCAACTAAATTTTGCAGAAACTTTGGCCATAAAACGAAAATACTTTTGCCAAAATTTCAAACATGTAGCTGTAATAGGTACAGAGAAATACTCATATAAAAAAAGAAGTTGTATGGCAGCCACCCGAACCCATGGACCAAAATGGCTGGATTTAAATAGCGATGACGGCTATTGCAAAAAAACGAATTCGCGAAAATTTCAAGATCCTATCTCTTTTAGTTTTTGAGTTATCGTGCGGACGGACGGACGGACAGACGGACGGACGGACGGACGGACGGACGGACGGACGGACGGAAGGACGGACGGAAGGACGGACGGACATACATAGCTAAATCGATTTTTTTTTCGATTCTGATCCGATCCATACACTTGAGTCTATATCTACCCCCCCTCCTTCTCTGCGTCACAAACGTAATGGCAAATTTATTATACCCTTTGACTATATAGTCATACGGGTATAATAATATAAAAATCCAAGCGTATGAATGGATTTTTGACTTTTACACTAACCAATCTAAATGCAGCAGCCCAGTATTAAATTATTATGATCGAAGCATCAAAGTGAAAAGTTACGCAGTAAATTGACAAATTTCAATTCTAATTAAACTTTTTTTGCGACGCTGTTGAACAGTTTTTTTTCGACATCAGCTGCGCTTTCTGTTCGTTAAAAGCTCATTTAATGTATTTAAAAATTTTTAATTTTTAATTTTACACAAGCAAGTTTCAAATTCAAAAAATTTGTTTTCTTTCTTCTTTTTAACAAGTGAGGATGTCTGCAGTTGGACACTTTAGTTGTGAAAATTGAAAGAAAATCACTTTCGAAAAGAAAGTTTTGTATTTTGTTTCTTACTATAGATAAAAACAATACAATTTTCAATATTTGTTTTGTTTAAATGAACTTGAATAGATTTTCCAATGTTTTTAACTATAACTGGAAATATATTTTTGCACTTTAATACAGTCATGGACAAAATATACATATTTGAATTTAATACTTTAATATTTAGAGATGAAAAATATACATTTTACATAAAACGAGGAAGATTATAGTTGCCCTTGTCAACTTTTAGATACCCGTGCATACCCACTAACCGTTATTTATTTCCTCTATGCTATTATAAATATTACAAAAAAAATATAAGAAAGTAAAATAGTTAAAAAAAAATTTACCTTTTTATCCCATAATTTTAGCTTAAAAAAAAAATTAAATTTTTAATTCCATTATACTACCATAATTTTTGCTTAAAAACAAAAAAAAAAAAAAAACAAAAAAAAAAAATAGCCCGCCCTAAAAGTTGGTCCGAGTGATGTCCAACTTTGCTAACTAACTTGCCCTATTACTTTATCTGCCCAGTTTTGATTTTAACCTCGTAGCTTCATTAGATTCACAGTTATCGAATTGATTACTTTGTATGGCAGTTGCCCGAAAACGGGGCCGTAACATTTTGAAACTTCATATAAGTGCTCGATTCATTATATAACTAACAGTGTGTAATTTTCATCCTCGTAGTATAATCAGTTTTCAAGAAATTCATATTGGTGCAAAAAAGTTGTATGGCAGCTCCCCGAAAATGAAGTCGTAACATTTTGAAACTTCATATAAGTTCTTGATTCATTATAAAACTAACCGTGTGTAATTTTCATCTTCCTGGTATAATTACTTTTGAAGAAATTCATATTGATTTAAATAAGTTGTGTGGCAGCTCCCCGAAACCTTGATCTGGTCTTAACCAAAAAGAATAGGGAATCTCAAAAATGTCCCAAAAATGTTTTGTGTGACTTTCAAAACTCTTGCTCTAAAATTCCATCTCTTATAATTAATTTTTAATTCACGAATATATTAAACTTAAGCCAAATCAACTTCATATGATCATTATTCATATAATAATCATCAGATGATTCATCATATATATTCATAATTATCTATCAATATCAATAAGCCATTTACTCAAAAAAATCTTTGTCTTCTTTTTTTTTGCTTATCTTAAATAAACTACGCATCATTTAAATCATATGAAATTCTAACTCGAAATCGTACAAAAAAAAATACAAAAATAAAAATAAATAAAAAAACAAAAAAACAAAAACAAAAACAAACAAAATTCATATAATTTCATGTTACAAGGTGCATAGCTATATTTCAAATTTTTGTATGAAAATATTGGAGTTAAAAAAGTTAGCTGTTCGAGAGCTACCCGAAGTTTTGGTCCGATCTTAACCAAAAAAAATAGGGAACCTAGAAATTGATTGAAAAATATTTTGTGAAAATTTCAAAACTGTAGCTCTTTTAGTTTTTGAGTTATCGTGCTGACACACAGACGGACGGACGGACGGACGGACGGACAGACACACATAGCTAGATCGACTAATTTTTCGATTCTGAGCCGATACGTACCCTTGACACTATATCTAGCTCGTCTAGATCGATGCGTTACAAACGGAGGAGCAAATCTAATATACCCGATGTCATATATGTATGCACGGGTATAAACAGGAGTTTAAAAAAAATTAAATAAAAATGAAAAGTTTCGAAACGGATTTCTATTATCTGCTATAGAATCGGGGACTGGGTTTTTTTTAAATCAAATCGATCCGACTTCTAAGTAGCAAGATGCAAGAGTTAAAGCTTTATTTACATTATAATCCGAATTGTTCCGAAAGGAACTAGTTGAGTTTGAATTTCTTGAACTTATTTTGGCTCAAAGAAACCTTATGGCATCATTTTAACAAAAAATACTCAACAAATTATAACGGTAAAACGTTTTCTTTTTACTATGGCGATATTCTATGTGAAAAACTTATAAAAAATTTCATTTATGACTCTCAATTACATTCCACAAGAAATCAAGTGATTATTGCTAATAAATTAATGCGTCTGCGATCACGGCTCAATTCTTTTACGCCACCTCATTTTTAGAGTCGTCACAGAAATAAAGTCAATTTTTAAAAAATTCGTCAAATTTGTATGGTGTAAATCTGGTACAAAGTCCTTGTAATATTTTGAAGATTTCATCATCTGTAATTAAAAACAATATGTCTAATACCGAGCTCAAGTTAATAATCGCTCGAATTTAAATCAAGTTACCCCAGTACTCTATGTTTAATTAAGTTGCACATTTTAGCGTTTTCAAGAGGAGTTTACAAGAGGATTTTTACATTACAAAGTTCTATTAAACCTCTATTCCCAGTGCTGCAATACAACTGATTATGAAAAGATCAATGAAACTCAATGTCAAATACTATATGTACTTCCTAACGGATTTCGTAGTTATCTGAAATCAATTTAGAAGGAAATTAAGTTTCACCGGCATCCAAAATAATTGTTTATAATAAATTTGATCAAACTGTAAATAAATTTATATATTTGTCTATCTTACTCTTTTACTCCATTTTTCCTATTATTTTTAATAAATATTGATAAGTACATATGTACATTTCTATATAAATATTATATTTTCTATTATTATACCAATATGTACATAAGAGCTAACTAAACTATGGTTTACTTAAATAACCCATATTAAAACTTAAAAAAAATAGAAATTTAAACAAACATACGTACCGTATGAATAAGAATGTAATATATGTAAGTAAAATTTTTATTTTGAAAAGATTTTTTTTTTAAATTAAAAAGAAAAACCTACGAAAAATATCAAGAATTCATTTGGTTTTTTTTTTTTGATCTTAAATAGAGAATTGTTTGATTTAAAAAAAAAAAAATAATGTATCTTAAAGATTTTTATTTTTTCAATATTTTTTAAACAAATTGTTTTTTATTGTTTTCATATTTAATTTAACTTTCAAATCCTACGTTTTTTGTATCAAATAGTAATGAATAATTTTGTGATCTAATCCGCTTGGTTTTCGAATTGTACCAATTTAATAATCTAGAGTAGTTTAAGATATTTTATCGGGGATTCAAGAAACAATAAGAGTTGCTTGCTACCTTTTTGGATTTTTTAAGATGAAATGAAAATCGCCAAATGATCCACAAAATAAGTAGGTATGTGCTTGAATTTTTTAGAAATCCATGGCTGTTCTGTGTTTTCTATGTATATTATATGATCAGATCAACAGATTTCCAAATATAACAGTTAATATCGAAAAATATTGCAAAATAAGCGCAACAATAATACTTTTAAATGTCCTGTTCGTCCTTAAAATATAATATGCGTCATTAAGGATATATATCAACTAACTTTGAGGCATAGTAATTTGCGTGGGTACAAAAAAAACGCTTCAGAATTCTCATGTTTTTTTTAATAATCCCGTGGTTGTGGTTTAGCAATTCGGTCAAGATGACATGGAGCAAAGCCTTAAGAAATATAAGCTTCTCTTTTAACAACTACGACGAATTCAAGCATTACGCATTACAAATTACTTAGGTATACATAGGAACTTGTATACTGAAACCATTTCACTTTAAATTATACAGAACTTTGTATTAAATATCTTTTAAAATGCACTAAGTATTCTAAGAATAAAGATGCATAACAAAGGGGGTGATTTCTGTGATGCGCAAAAAAGCAAAATATCGAAAGGTAGGAAGGAAGTCAAATATTCCTAAGTTTTTAAATTAAATTCGGCTTTCTTAATGAATCCCCTTCTAGGATCCAGGAATCAGACTATCGCGATTTAATATAAAAGATACTCACAAATTTTATAGTCGGGCCCAAAAATAGTGAGAAAAATTTGAAAAGTTTGACTCTAAAAATAAAAACTCCATCCCAAAAGAAAATTCTCAAAAAATTAGATGCCATTTTTTTTTCCGACTATCTGTTCAACTGATATTCTCAAAAGCTTATCTATATAATGGGTACATTCTCGAATACTATATTCTAATTATTAAAATTGATGAATTATATGAATTCCACATACAACTTAAATTAAACATAAGATAGTACTACAAATGTAGGAACGTCTTAGATTTTCAATAGATACAATTCTATTTTGGTTTATATTGAAATATTTTGTATTTGAATTATATGGTATTTTATATCTGTGAGTTTTATTATTCAATTAAATTTTTTGTTTATATTTTGCATTTGTTTGTAAATAATATATTTGCAATTTTCTTAATTTTTTCCCCCTTTTTAGCTTCCAATAAAAAATTGAGGATTAGGTTTTTCGAATCATGCCAAATCAGCTTTTTGGACCCAAAAACAGGAGTCTTTTAAAAAAAATACCAAATTGATTTGAAAACAAACCGATTTCATTTAAAAAAGAACCAAATTCACGTAACAAGAGAATAATATAAATTTGAAAAAACTATAAGTATTTTAAATCTAACTTATACTCGTATATAGCTAATATATTTATTTAAATATTTACATATACGAGTATTACAAAAATATGCACTGTATACAAATTTTTAAAATAAACTTTTATAAATCGAAATGATTATTAGATTCTATATACAGTTACATATAAATATAAATACAATTCAAAAAGATATTTTATTATACAATTTATATTTTAGATTTTATTTTTATACCTGAATGGACAATAATTTATTATACACCTAAAATAAATACAGGTATGAATAATAATAATAAAATGTAAAAAATTTGTTTCATATTACATTATTTAAATTAAATTATTTTTGATGTGTTTTATATATATATACAATTCTCTGCTTTTTGAACTTTAAAATTATTTAAATTGAAAAAAAAATGAGAAAGAGTGTAGTAGAGTAGACTGTGTCAACTCTGGGATACCCGTATGACCGTAACATATACATTTTATCATCTGGTTAATTACTTTTGGCAAAATTTTAAACATACAGCTTTATTAAGTGTAGTGTAATGCTCATATAAAAGAATGATGTATGGCAGCTACTCGAACCCTCTATAGTAGATAAACCATTTTGCAGTAACTTTAGCCATTACACAAAACTATTTTTGACAAAATTTCAGACACCCAACTCCATTAGGTGTAGAGTAATGCTCATATAAAAGAATGAGTTGTATGGCAGCTACTCGAACCCTCTGTAGTAGACCCTTTAGTTTTTGAGTTATCGTGCGCACGGACAGACGGACGGACGGACATACATAGCTAAATCAATTTATTTTTCGATTCTGATCCGATCTATACACTTGAGTCTCTATCTACCCCCCTCCTTCTCTGCGTCACAAACGTAATGGCAAATTTATTATACCCTTTGACTATATAGTGATACGGGTATAAAAATAATAATAAATAAGAGAAATAAAATTTGAAATAAAATAGCTTCATTAAGTTATGTAGATATAAAAAAATTTGATTGCATACATATTGTTTGTTTTTTTTTTTATAATTTGAATTTGCATGAAAAATGCATTATTTTAAACAACTTTTATAGATCAAAGTAATTTTTAGAAAAAAAAATATACATATTTTAGAAAAAGTTTAAGTTTAAAATTTAGAAATAAAAAGTTACAAATGTTTTGAAAGATTTTTTCCAAAAAGTTTTAAAAATTTGATTTCAAAAGAATTCAATAAAATTTAATTTATATACCATTTTTTTTTTATAAATTTTCTTAACTTAAATTTTATTGATGCATGATGCAATCATAAATAATTGAAAATTTTTCAGAATAGTAGTAGTAGTAGTAGTTTTTTCTCAATCTTTACTACTTGTAAAATAAAACTAATTAGAAGTATTTTTTATACTAACAAATATAAACAACAACTTGTACAATATAGAATATATTATATTATAATATTTAATACTATACTGCCTTGCTAAGGAAAAAAGTCGTAAGTGCCAAAAGCGAATTTTAGGGATAATGGAATATTTGACATCAGATAAATGTCTCACAACTTTGTACTAAGAAAAAATGTCACATATCTCATTGCAAATTCATTTAAAACTAATAACTAATATGTCGCATCTATGTTTAAGCTTTAATAACTTAATAAATCTAATATTGTTTAGCAAAAAAGTCGTAGGTCCAAATTAACTATGAACGCCTAATACTATCTTATCTCTAGTAAATTCAAAAAAATTGTTTTTCTTTATTTAACATATTTGTTTTTTAAAAATTCAAAAATAAATTCAACATAGCGCGAATATAAAACACTAAAAGTTAAATTACCTAAAAATAAGAAAATGTACAAACGACTTTATTTCTTAGTACAGGATAGGAAGAAAGCCTGTTGTATGATAGGTTGAAGTGTAAAACGTAATAATTATTCTGTTAAAATTTTATAATGAATTTTAATACTTTTACGAAACTCGTCGACCACCGACGAATACTTATACATTGCTTACTAAGTATTAATTTTGATAAAAAGGGCACATGAATTAGCAGAAGTGTCTAGCGTTTTTTTATAATATTTGTATATTTATTTAAAAAATTATATGGAGCTCTATTGCAATGAGTCATAACTCCTTAGGAGATTTATGACTCAGAATGGTGGGTTATAACTTCCTTACACAATTCTTAACTGAAGGGTTATTAGTAATATTAAAACAAATATTAATTTTAATTATATAACAACAGTGACGAGTATGAATATAATACAAATTTTCTTGAACCATAATATCAAAAATAATTAGCACACATATTGGAATTGGATTCGAAATCAGGGGTACTCCCTTTTTCCAAAATTAAGAAATCAAAAATAAATTTACATATAAACTGCATTTTGAAAGGCTATTTAAAAAAAAAGGGCAATCCTTCATTTATAACAGAAGTCTCGCATACATAAATTCATAGATACTTTGGAAAAAGTGTCAACTTTGATTTTTCAATCAACTTAAATGTGCTTTTTAATATAGAATCTCACATAGAAAAATACATAAAATATGTATTTATTTTTATATAATCATCCTTAAATCACAAAGATCCGAAAAGACTTTCAAATATTACTTGAAAATAAATTTCAACTTAAATATAGTTCTTCGTATGACTTAGTATGTAACATCATATAGCTGCCATTCAAAATTGATAAAGGAAGGTATAGTTCATTTAAAAGTTCATAACTTCCAAAAGGGACTTATGACCCATTTGTTAAGGAACTAATATCCCATGTTAATATTTTAAAGTGAGTCAAAGGCCGCTTTATGAGTTTGACTTTCACCCTCTAAAGGAGTCATAAATACCTAAAGGACTAATGACCCTGGGAGTTAAGACCCTGCACCTTCTAAAACATTTGAAATTAGTTTTAAAATCAAAAATAAATCTGTTTCATTTTATCTTATAAAACATTCCCATCTAATAATAGGACCAATAAAAACAGAGGATCAAATATCTCAATGGCAATTTAAAAAAATAGTCATAAGTTTTAGAAAAAATTCAAACATAAATCATATTTACTCACAAAACAATATATTGAATTAAAATACAAAATATTAAAAAAACTTCAAATTTCTTGAAATACATAATTTAATTTTATACTTTCAATTCAATATTTATAGCAAAATACCACATAATTCTATTAAAATGCAATATTTCCAAAATAAAAATCAAATAAAATTTATATTCTTTAACAAAATACTAAAATTTCAAAAGATTTCTAGTCACTCAGTTTTTTTTTATTAAACACTTTATAACTTTTATTTTCACTAAAAATAAAATATAAATATTTTGAAAATTGAAAACAATTGATTTAAATTTTTATTTAACTTGAATATAAGAAATTCATATATGATTATAATCAAAAAAAAAAATATATATATTGAAAATGTCGGAAAAACCAATTTTCCAAAAGAAAAATAAAAATATAAACAAAAAATAAAAAAAAAATTAGATATGAAAACATTGAAACTTGATATTCACAATAATTTCGGAGTTAAAAGAAAAGACTGTAAGAAAATAATAAAAATAAAAACAAAATTAAGTTAAATCTTAAACTTTTTCCACTATCCTCTGTATTTATTTTCTTTTTTTTATACTTGAAAATTCTTTTATTGAATCTTTAAGCAAATACAAAACACAAACACACACAAATATACAAAAATTTTATTTTTTGTTTTTTTTATCTATTTAACTACAAGTGGTCTGGATGAACAAAACCATAGAAAATTCTATTAAAAACTTATTCTAAAAGATTATCAACATCAATTTAAAGTAGATTGGTTCTGGATACCTTCAAACCATTTCATTATTTTGAGAGTCAAAACTGTATTAAGGAAGAATTTCCATACAAATATAATAAACTCACAAATACATACAAAAGAAGTTTATATAAACAAAATATACAAAAAAAAAAAAAAATAAAAATCAAATTGTATAATAAAGCTAATGAAAGATATTTTGAAATCAATTTAATTTGATTTTTTCCAATATACTTATGGCTTATCAAATTTAAGTTTATACAGTATTTAGAAAAAGTATATTACAATAAAAATTTAATATTAGGTAATATTAAATAAAATGAGTTATTAAAGTGACTCTGAATGGATGGATATATTGATTAAATTTTAAGTATAAAATGTATTACATACTATAGAGGAACTAATATTGAGTTTTATAACAAATATTGTACAATAAAACAAATATTGAATTTGATTGAAAAGTTTGAACATGCATACAAACACAATTTTCCTAGGCGATATTATACATAATCAGTTCTTGATAGATTGTCACATAGTATGAAGTTATTTGGTCCATTGGAAAGTCGCTAAGGCCGATACTTGTAGAAAATTTTCAATCAAAAGGTTAACAACCATTTTATATACCAGTTAATAATCATTAATTCACTTATTATAATTCACAATGGATGTACTTAATGGATGCTGGATGACATAGTGGTTAGAGTGCTGACCCTTCATGTGAGATGCTCGGATTCTAATTCCAGTGAAAGTGAAAAAAACTTTTAACAAGTTTTCGACTCGACTCAGCGACCATTCGCCATTAAATTCAAATAAATGGCTTAATCAATAATTAATTATTATAAAAAATACATTAATATAAACAAATAATTTAATTGAATAATATAACTCACAGAATTAGAATACAATATAACTCAAATACAAAAATATTACAATATATACAAAAATAGAAGTGTATTTATTGAAAATCTAAGACGTATAATAATAAGAATATAGTATTCTAAGTATAGTACATAGAAGAGAGGGGCGCTGTTCCAAAATGTCCCTAGAATATATATATATATATATGTTATATATACAAGCTTATTAGCCTAGTATTTGAATAGTTAGTACTTAAAAAAAAACTAAGAAGTGACAGAGAATCATTCTAGTTGCTTCTTTTATTAACTATATGAATTATGATGGTACTTTTAACAATACTTGTATTAGGGTTCTTTATTGAACACATTATCTTTCAACAATAATATTTAAGACTTTGCTTCCATTTCATGTAGGTATCATTATTCACTGCGTTTACTAAATATTCCATTATAATCTACACCTAATTCCGTTTTTATACGATTTCTTTTTTCGCAAACTTGAAATAACACGATATGAAAAAATTATTTAATTCTCTTGTTACGCGATCGAATTTGAAATAACGCGATTTCAAAAACATGGATTAATTCGATTTAATACGATTTCAAATTTCAAAAAAGAAATTATGAAGAAAAATAATGATTATTTTAAAGCGATTTTCGTTTTACGCCGACGAAACGTATCTATCGCGTAAAAAGTGTAATTAGGTAAGCGTAATACATTGTTGTGCTATATTTCACTGAAAATTTTTCCAAAAAATGAATATTGTATTAAATTTCAAATTAAATAAAATTTTTTATATATTAAATCGATTAATAGCGATATGGTTGAGTGTTATTGGAGTTACCTAATGCTTTGAGTCTATTTTAGAGTCGCTTTAAATTTTAAATAGAAAACATTTAAAATTTTATATGTGATCAAACATTAAACAATAATAATATTTTCATCTTTTTATTTAAAATGCAAAAATAAAAGTGACGGAGGAGGTGATTCTATTATGTTAGCATTCTTAGACTTTGCACACGCAGACGATTTTTGTGTGAACGAATTTTTAAAGAAAATGTCAAACATGTTAACTTTCATACAAGTGATCGCAAAATTATATGACTAGTGGCAAGACAGCCCAAAACTGTAATATTTTCGCAAAAAAAAAATGCTCGCTAGTTGTTTGCATGTTCGAGGCTTTACAGTTTTAAAGTACTGTCTTAAAAATGTAAAACTTGTATTTGATTCAATAACAATTAATCTTATCTGAAGTATTAAATAATAATTAGAAAATATTTGGTTGACTTAAATTCTAGCAAATAAATTTTTTCTTAACATACTGTACATATATTTGTGTATAAATATAATATTAAAAATTTATATATATACAATTCTTTAATTTCTTTCTTATTGCTTTAATACTCTCTATTGTACAAATAATCAAAATACAAATTTCGCTTACATTCATTAATTGAAATTGAATATTTATTTAATAACAAATCAAAAATTTTGAAAACTTTTAATGTCAAATTAAACATAAGTATACTTGTATATAATTATATGTATATATATTTATGTATATTTTAGTATAATATAATAATTTCTAAATAATATAGATAACAATAAATTATTATATGAAACCATATATATATATTATATATATATATATATATATATATATATACGTATGTTAATCCACTTATAAGGATATTATAATATAGAAAAAGGATATTATTTCAAAGAAAAATTATTATTTTGATTATACTATTTATATTTTATATAATTAAAAGGATAAATATTAATTAAGGATATTAAATGCATTAAATAAAATTTTATTTTTTTTAATTATTATTTAAGATATTTTTTTTAAATAATTATTTGTAATATGATACTGTATAATTACTGTATAATAAGTCCTCTGATTTTATAAACGACTAAAAAATGATAATAAAATCGATATAATATTTAAAATTCCTCAGAAATTGTTTAAAGGTATTAATTGTTTGAAATTAAAACTGAGTCTCTTTCAAAACTTAAAAGAGTGTGTTAAATTATTGATAAAATTCTATATTGAAATTTGATAACTTAAATATTGTGAACTAATGTTGAAGTCAATTTTTGTTTTTAAATTAATTTTATTTATTTATTAATGGTCAACCGGTCGTTCATTCGAAAAGTTTCAGGTTCAAAACCTGGTATATCATATTATTATAGATTTTGTAGGAGTAATTTAAATCTTAATTATTTCAGTTAAATAATTTAAAAAAAAAAACATTAGCTTCGTAAATTTTATGATTCATTATTAGATTTCTAAAAACTATTATTATGAAATTCTTAGAATTTTTTAAATAACCTCAATATTTATATCGTTTATGGATTTTCAAACAAAACTGATATTCTAAACACATTAACTAAGAAATAATAAGCCAATTATCGTAATTCCATCGTAAATTTTAATAGCCGATAATATGTGCAACTAATCGATTTAATGATAGATTTCGGGAAAATTACAATAGATACATTTACATAAACAAATTATAAATAGCATAGTAATCTTCAGTAATAGGTTTTGTTTAAAATAATGTTGAAAATTTATAATTGATTTAGGATTTAAATTATTCAACACCAGAAAATCCTGAAAATATATAATTAAGTTCAAATGTCTAATGCTCATTATAAAACTTAATTCCCGTTTTACGCTAACTTTAAATAACGCGATTGGAATATAATGACTCAATTCTCTTTTTGATCGAATGTAACGCGATTTAATAAACATTATTAAATTCGATTTAAAACAAAGAAATTTTATTTTTACGCGAATTTTCACGGGACGTATCTATTGAGTAAAAAGAGAATCAGATGTATATTCGAATTTATCTGGGATAAGTTCATAACTAATATTGGAAACAAGAGCAAAAGTAAAAACCAAAAAATTGGATAAATCAAACCCAAACAACGCGAATGAAAAAAATAATATGACATAAAATTGATAAAAAAAATGTCACCGCATCAAAAAGAGACCAATACTTAAATCTCTACATTAAAAAAAATAATATAAAGTTGAATCGCTCCCTATCTTTTATTTTTTAAAACAATTTAGTAAAGAATGTAAAGCCATGGATTTGAAAGCATGTACTTTAAGTTTTTCACAAATTCATTATAAACTCTAAAGATCTTCTAAAGATTTTTAAAGGTTCTACATCTTTGATGTTTAAAAATGTTAGGTACATCAATTTAAGGAGTTTTTGTGTGAATTACAGGTAATCTAGTTAAAAAAAAATTAATAGTTGTAAAGAAGTCATGTTCGGACTTTGAATAAATATTACACAAATACATTTACGAAGGGACATTGGTTGCAACTTTCTAATACTGCAAACCTGACAGATGCAAGAAAACAAGATATGAATAATTACCTTTAAAAAAGGGATTGCGAACCCGGTTATTATTGAAAAAGATATAAAATTAGATTTCATATTTTGAATTTATGTTCCATATAATTGATAATTGAAATCCGCTTTAGAAACGTAAGTGGATGCAATACACCATATTCCATATCAGCAATTACCGTTATCCATTTTCAAAATAAACGGATATTCCTAACTCCAAACAGATATAAGTCTTGAGTAGATTGAAATAACATTTGACTTCTGAACGCGAAATAAGATGTTGAATTAAAAAAGTTTGAAGAAATGGCAAAAATACTTGGACCTTTATTTCCACTCGTCTAAATATGCTAAATCCTTTTAGAGGAATTTTTAAAATATTGTCGAAAGATCATTTCACAAATATAAATGTTCTACGGAAAATAAATAAAAGCGTCAAATCTTGTGGGGGAGGTCAAAAAAATACGAACTCCTCCATTTCTAAGCCGTTTCTAAGCCTAATGAGAAGTAAAAAAGGTAGCATGACCAGGACAGATGTATTAAATATTGCTGGTTAGAAAGAAACGCAACTGATCTAAATGAGTATTAAAACATTTTTTTTCAAGAATATAACTCAATTGTCGGGGCCCACTACCTTTCAATAATAGATTGGCGTTGGAAAGAAAAAGAGGGTTCTGATTGCTTACCTCGACTTGGTACCAATGTTAGAACAGATTTATCTTCAAATAAGTTGTACAGGTAAGCAAATATTAATAATAGATTATGGTGTACCGAAGATCTAATTTGTATTTCAAAATAAGTTTAAAACTGTTTACTTGATCAAACTTTGTAATCTGGGTATAACAGAGATAAGAAAGAAAATAACAAATAAAAATATAACAAGAATTATCTACCTTATGATGAATACCTTAAAGAGGAACAAGAAATGCACAAGAAATACAACTTTTTGTTTTTTAAAATGCTTTTGTCTTCAGTTTTCTTGAAAGTTGTGAAAAACTTATTTCTTGTGAAAAGTTTTTTTTTTTCAAAGTTTTCCTTTCTTTAGTTTTTTTTTCTTTATTTATTTTTAATTTTTTTTTTAATTTTCGTTTATTTTTCGAAGGGTTTCAAATTTATTTTTCTTGTGTTCTTGAAAGAAAATTTAATACACCAAAAGGTTTCTACACTTATTAAAAAAAACTTCCAAGTAAATTATAAAGAAATCGTTTTTTTTTTTTCCTGATAAAGATGAATGCGGAAAAGTTTTTAAGTTGAGAGAAAAAAAGAGTTAGCATTGAGCTACTTTATAAATAACAACAAAACAACAAATTATAAATAAGAAACTATCTAAATTCGTTGATAAGATTCAATTTAATCGAGATGAATTTTAAGTTTTAAACAAGTCGGAAAAAGAACAAGGAATGAATTAATTTTAATCGAATAAGAAACGGGGTAATCAACAACAATTTCAAAATAATTAAATTTGTTAAGAAAAATCATGTTTTGATAAAATATCATTTCTTATATGAAATGTATTTTAAATTAAACGATTATGAAATAAATAAGATTAGAAGCGCCGGAAGAACTAGAAACATGTATCCAAATTAAAGATTTTGCTGAACAATCTATCAAAAACTAACTTTTTTAATTCAATTATATCAAAATAAATCTAATGGATATTTTAGACCCCGCTTTTATTACTATTCTTAATGGTAAGAATCGAAGCCCGGAATTACCCAGTAGCACCACCCTAAATCACTTTTTGGGGTTCATTTGAGTACTGTTGAAATTTAATTAACTAAAACCACCCTTTTTTAAAACCAAACTCGGTATAAATCTTAAATACATATGCATAATTTAGATTCTAGGATCGGGATTTGGACGGAAAATTGAAGATAAGAATTTGAGAATTATGGCCTAATTTGGATCAATGGAAATATTATCATAAAGATAGCTGTTAACGTGCTTCTTAAATTTTTTTAAGATCATACATATATAAACAGCTTTGGAAAATAGTTACAAATAGAAATTCTGGCAAGTGATTCCATAATCAAAACGTATTAATCTAACCATCTAACTAATTCGACAGTGTAGGGATGAGTGACACTGCTTGTTTGATGATGGAATACTTTGGGAGGTATTAATTCTCTTTTTGGAAAATTTTTATTATTTGGCAGGCTAGTCTTTACTTATAGACGAGCTGAATCTTTTTAAATTAAGAGTAATAAATCAAAAGAAAAATTTATCAAGTCATTATTAAAACTAGTCAAATTAAGAAACCATTAATATGTAATTTTCATAAAACACTATAATCGCAAAGTCTCAATATTTCGATTTTCAATTAGTATAGCAGTACCAACATTTACAAGCTAGAAAATTTATAGTTAATAGCTTATGACTTTATTTGATCAACATAACTTAGTGCATACCCAGACAATTACGTTTTGCCTGGGAAGCCCCTAGACTGATAAGAAGAACATAGAACTTCATTGTATAAAAGTTTGCTTGGCTTAGCCTCAAGATTTAATGCTGTAAAACCACATTTGTTCAATTTTTGATTATAAATGAATACTTGATACCTTTCACTTGCAATATCTTCTTATTAATATTTTTTGTTTTAATCATAGCTTGACATCCAGTACAATTCTTAGATATTTTAAAGAGTTTTGAGTGATGTACTTATTCTTTTAAGACCTTTTTTAGCAGATTCCCTATATTACTTTTGGTAAAACTTAGTCTATCAACTTATATTCATTAAGTTTTTGTATTTTATAACAAAATTTTAAAAACTATGGACATATTTTTGTATTTCCCTGCAGCTTCGTATTTAATCAAACTGCTAATATTGTAGTATCGTCAGCAAATATAGTTATTCCATGAAACTTGTGCGATATTCTTTGGGTAATGAGCGATTTTAACACACCAAAACCACATAATCAAATTTTAGGAGGGAACATGTGATACATATTGTGTACAGTTTGTTTACGCGAATGGGGATATGGAAGGATTTGGGATTATTGAAGTTATTTAGAATTTCTGGATTATGGGGACCAGGAAAATTGGATCAAGTGTAAAATTAACGCAACTACATAATTTCTATCTTAAATTTTAAAAGAATTTAAACTTGATATATATATGATAATAATACAGCTTTAAATTTAAAATTCCTGGAAATATTCTTGCAAATTTCGATTTAATTGAAAATTTAAACCCAGAAAAAAATTAAAATTTAAGTATTTAATACGATTTAAATAAAAAGATTTTAATCAAAATTTAAATTGCATCAATTTTTTACCACATTAATTTTAATTAAATTTAATTTTAATTCTTCATACATTAACAAAGTTCGAAATAAATATCAAAATAACGACAGAAATAAAGGATATATCATTGTATTGTTCTCTTTGGCTTCCTTGCAAAATGTCCTTTTTTTATTCCTGTTAATTTAATTAATCTTTTTTTATTTTCTGTCTCTTCCAGTTTCTCAAAGCATTTTAATTTAATTTTAAAGCCTTTTTTTTTAATCCTAAATTGTTTATCATTTTGTTTTATTCTTTATACTTTATATATATGCATATACATATATATATAAATATATATAATTTTTTTTTTAAGTTGAAAGAGAAACTCCTATACACTTATTATTTTTTTTTAATTTTATATAAAATAATGTATTTATAGATACAAAAAAAAATATCGATAGATATAAATAATCGAATTAAATTTTAAAATCGATTTCTATGAAAAAAATGGAAATATTTCTTCAATTCAAAATGAACTTGAGTAAAAATAATTAAAGATAAAGAATGAGCTCATTTAAATAGGATAATATAAAAATATATTTGTCAAATGAGTTTTATAAGCACGAGATACGATGGGAAACCGTGATATTATACAGATAAATACAGTACATGTGCTAGGCATCTCCATCTAAATCTATTCGGGGTAGTTAGCTTCTTTCCATGTTTTTACAATTGAGTTTATTTATTCTAATATCGTTCTCTTCCTTGCCTTTTCCATTGCTTCAAGTTTGTGCCTTATCCATCTCCACTTTTTCTTTTTGATCTCCCGCCCAATCGTTTTTACTTTGGCAAGCTTCTATAGGTCATTATTACTTATTGTATTAAGCCAGTAAATTCCGCATATGATTCTTAAACACTTATTTATGAAGACCTATAGTTTCTGTATGATGTTGTTCGTAACTAACCAGGTTTCACTTCCATATGTTAAGGTGGTCTATGCCCAGGTTCCAAATATTCTCTACAAATAAAAAACATCATATAGTTTTGGTAAACTTAAATAATTTTAGATGTGAGGAAGTACCGTTATAATTTTTACAAAATTTTAAAGTTTTAGTAAGTCTAAATATAAAAATATTAATTTTTTAATGCAATTAAAATTAAATTTGCTATAAATTTAATCAAAACTTTTATCCTTTAAATATAAAATATATTACTTAGATTAAGTTTAAATTTAATAACTATCATAATCTAATTCCTTTTATATCTATTCAAAGTCATTGGTACACAATGTTGAATGAAGTTTCAAGGGTTTAATCCAAAAAGACTATTTCAGGTACTGAAAGAAACCTCTGTACCATGTTCCATTTATACTTACATCTATTTAGAAGCAAAATATTTATATTATTTAAAAACTTTTAAATTTAATATAAAACAAAATTTAGAAAAATAGTTTCATACTAATGTAAGTTTAGAAAAAAACGAGGAAGAGTGTAGTAGAGTAGACTGTGTCAACTCTGGGATACCCGTATGACCGTAACATATACATTATATCATCCGGTTAATTACTTTTGGCAAAATTTCAAACATTCAGCTTTATTAGGTGTAGAGTAATGCTCATATAAAAGAAGGAGTTGTATGGCAGCTACTCGAACCCTTTGCAGTAGACCAACCAAATTTTGCAGTAACTTTGGCCATTACACTAAACTATTTTTGGCAAAATTTCAGACACCCAGCTTCATTTGGTGTAGTGTAATCCTCATATAAAAGAAGAAGTTGTATGGCAGCTACTCGAACCCTCAGCAGTAGACCAACTAAATTTTGCAGTAACTTTGGCCATTACACTAAACTATTTTTTGCAAAATTTCAGACACCCAGCTTCATCAGGTGTAGTGTAAAGCTCATATAAAAGAAGGAGTTGTATGGCAGCTACTCGAACCCTCTGCAGTAGACCAACCAAATTTTGCAGTAACTTTGGTCATTATACTAAACTACTTTTGGCAAAATTTCAGACACGCAGCTTCCATAGGTATAGAGTAATGCTCATATAAAATTAGAAGTTGTATGGCAGGTACTCGAACCCGTCGACCAAAATGGCTGAATTTCAAACTCGATTCCGTTTTTAGCATAAAAACGAATTTGTGAAAATTTCATAATCCTAGCTCCTTTACTTTTTGAGTTATCGTGATGACGGACGGACGGACGGACGGACAGACGGACGGACGGACATACATAGCTAAATCGATTTATTTTTCGATTCTGATCCGATCCATACACTTGAGTCTATATCTACCCCCCCTCCTTCTCTGCGTCACAAACGTAATGGCAAATTTATTATACCCTTGGACTATATAGTCATACGGGTATAATTATTATTGACTTAGTTTCAAGTTTTTACAAAAATTTTTTCAAAATTTTGTTCTTTAAAATTTCTTAATATAAATTTTTGAATTAAATTTTATTATGATAAAACTTAAAAAATAATATAAACTTTAAAACTACAAATTTTTAAAATAAGAACTACAAATTTTTAAACTAAGAACTTCCTAAAAATTAATATATAAAAACTTTTTATTTAGACTATAAACAAAATAATTTAATACTCTAAATTTAAAAATTGGAAAATTGAATAATATAAATAATAGTTATCCAAAAGAACATTTACAAAATTTTTGAATAGAAGCATATTAATAATTTATCCAATAAAGGATTCTTTATTCTTTTGAATCCTTTTAAAAAACTCTTTTATACATGATATAAGTCATAATATTTAAAAATCCAATCAAGAAATTTAATAATGATTTTTAATACACTACACATACTAAGTATTATAATAATCAGTAATCACTAACACTATCATTATCAGGATCATTATTTTTTAAATTTTATTATTGTGTACTTAAACATACAAAGGAACGAACGAAGATGTAAATTGTCCAGAAGATTTTAAGAAAAAAAAAAAAAAATTGCAACATAATTTTTACTTTTAACACAGAATGATATATATATACATAATAAAATATATATGTACATATAATAAAACATACATATATATATACATATGTATTAATTTTTATACAATGAAAGTTTTAAAACTGCATTAAATTTTATTGCAGTCCTTTTAAAAAATATAACAAAACATTTCCTTAACAAATTCTTAAACTTTTTTTTTTTCCTTTTTTGTGTTTTTTTTTTTTGTTTTATTGTTTTTAGAAACTTTTAAAGTTTTTTTTTTCCCCAGTTGTTCCATTCAATTTTTATGCTTCTTTAAAATTGAAACAATAAGAAATGTATTAAGACATTAATAAAAAGAAATAAGTTAGTGGTAGAATTTAGGACTGGGGGTAAATTAGGTATTTATTTTAAATTTAAAAATGATATTGCCACAAATGTTTCAATTCCCAGTCCTCGGTTTCAAGATTCTGCTTTAAATGCCTCAGAATCAAACAATATATTAGTATTAGAAGCTGTGAAATTAAACCCAGGGATTAAAGCCCTGAAGTGTTTCTTTTTTTTCAATTAAATCTTAGAGTTCTTAGAATAAACCCCAGGGGTGATCCCATACACTTAATAAAAAATAATACCCCGGCGTCCGATTTCTTATATCTTTGTTTATTATGTAAGATTTTAGGTTAAGGGTGTTTTAGAATTTTGTATTCAATATCCGGAGACTATCATTCCCAGATATGATATTTATATGTGTAGGTGAATTTCTGAATGAAGAGGGATTTTAAAATTGGATTAAAAATTCTAGAATAGGAGAATATCTACCCTCATTTTTCAAAACAAGCTCGTATTTCATTTCAAATGATTATTTTGTGGCATTGTTTCCCAATTACAAAAATGGGGAATAAGACTCCACGATTTGAACGAGATGTATTGTCATTGAATGAGAACTAACCCCTCAGGGGCTTTATTCTCAGAGGCTTATTATTCGAACCTTTGGTACTTAAAGTTCAGTTCTAGGTTTTGCTTTTGTGAGTGGTAAGTTTTGGATGGTCAAAGTCCAATTCTACTCAGGGATATTCTTTTGCAGATTTCTTGGCTAGCTTTCGTTTTTTACTATCCACCTGGAGGTTTTATTTTCTAAGATTAGAAGCTGGAAATTTGGATATTGAAAGGGTCTTTAATAAAAAACATTCTTAGCCTGTCAGGTGTTCCTTTGCTCATGTGAAGTGAAAATTTTAATATTAAAAAGAGATTGCTATGTCGAGCACATTGATAACAAAAACTTTCGCTCTCTGATTCATGATCCAGAATTCAGTCTCATGAATCATTATTTCAACTGAAAGCTTAGCAATAACCTAGGGAGCTCCGTACGCATTTATTACATACTTTCAATAGTACAAATAATATAAAACAACATCTCTTTCAACTTAAAAACTTGGGTAAATCCGGACACAAGAGGATTAAAAAATTTCCAACAAAAAAAAAGTATCCCAGAAAAAGGAAATCGTACATGATTAGTGTATAGAAACTTTTTTAAACATTTCTTTAGGCAGTCAGACTAAATTTTTACAAAATTATAAAGGAAATAAAAATATATTTAATGTAAAACTTTAAAGTTCACTAAAACAAAAAAGTCCACTAAAAAAAAAAAAAAAACAAACAAAAAAATTATAGTGAGCCGTAAATCTACCTGATGTGAAACAATAAAAAAAGAATTTATTTCAAAATCTCTCTGTTTTCTCATGTCCTGTATTTCTAATTGATTTTTTTTTTCTTTTTTCTTATTTTTTTTTGTTTGTCTTCAATTTCATTTTCATTTCTGTATTCTTAATATCTCATCTTGTATAAAATCGTTCTCATTTCTTTCTAATTGTTTGTTTCTCGTGGAACTTCATATTTTACTCCCCCTATTTTCTTGTAAAATAGTCACATACATTGTAACTTGTGTCGCAATTTTAGGTATCTTATATAAAAAAAATAAAAGGAACAAAATATTCATATCCTTATTTGATCCTAGCAATGGTTTTGTACAAATTTATAACGTAATAAAAAGAAAATAAGACAATAAAAATAATGGATACTAGGGTAATATAGCTAATAGTTGGTCAGTTGTTATTAAACTTATTTAAAGGAATGTGAATTTCTAAAAAATAATATCTAAGGCTTGTATCGAGCATATTAAATGACTATGTGCAAGGAAGACAAAGAAAATGAGAAAGACAGAAGAGTAGACTGTGGGAAATCTAGGACACCCGCACGAATACAATATAACAATTATATCGTTGGTATTAACTACATTTGATAGAATTTCAAGCACACAACCTATAAGACTGAATAAGCCATGAAAGAAAATTTAATGGCAGCTTTTCCAGTCTCTTGTACTACACAAACTACATCTTTTGCAGACATTGGCGATTAAATTTAACCTTTTGATAAAATTACAGACACCCAGCTCTATGGAATATAGGGTTATGCTCATATAAAAAAGAGAAGTTGTTAAGCAGCAATTCAATACCCTTGAGCATACTGACTGAATTTCAAAAGCGTGTCTACCAATACGTAAACCTTTAAATCAAAGTACAATGTAAACTCTGTTGGGAAACCGTTAGTGGTCATTTGCAAGAATGATTTACCCTATTTAGGAACCAATACCATAATAAAGTTTTATAATATAAAAAATTCAACCAACCAAACAAAAAAGAAATAGAAGACGAGTGGGGAAGAGATAGAATAGCTTTCCATTTGTTCTTACTTGTTTGTGAAATGAAACAAATGTTTAGGATCATTGGTAAAAAAGAGCAAAAAGACTTTCATCTCACAATTTTTTTCATGGACTTTTATTTTTTCCTTGTAATGATCATCATCATCATTGGGTCTTCTCTAATACAATCTAATATAATGGTATTTTACGTATTTTGTAGGCTTATAAGAAATAAAATGATTTTCATCCCTTATTTAACATAAAAAAAAATTAAAAGTAAACCAAAAACGAGGAAGAGTGTAGTAGAGTAGACTGTGTCAACTCTGGGATACCCGTATGACCGTTATATAAACATTATATCATTATTGTTATTATAAACATTAATTACTTTTGGCAAAATTCAAACATACCAGCTTTATTAGGTGAAATAATATAATGCTCATATAAAAGAAGGAGTTATATGGCAGCTACTCGAACCCTCTGCAGTAGACCAACCAAATTTTGCAGTAACTTTGGCCATTACACTAAACTATTTTTGGCAAAATTTCAGACACCCAACTTCAATAGGTATAGAGTAATGCTCATATAAAATAAGAAGTTGTATGGCAGCTACTCGAACCCTTTGCAGTAGACCAACCAAATTTTGCAGTAACTTTGGCCATTACACTAAACTATTTTTGGCAAAATTTCAGACACCCAACTTTAATAGGTATCGAGTAATGCTCATATAAAAAAAGGAGTTGTATGGCAGCTACTCGAACTCACTGCAACAGACCAACCAAATTTTGCAGAAACTTTGGCCATAAAACTAAACTACTTTTGCCAAAATTTCAGAAACGTAGCTATAACAGGTACTGAGAAATACTCATATAAAAAAAGAAGTTGTATGGCAGCTACCCGAACCCATGGACCAAAATGGCTGGATTTAAATAGCGATGACGGCTTTTGCAAAAAAACGAATTTGCGAAAATTTCAAGATCCTAGCTCCTTTAGTTTTTCAGTTATCGTGCGGACGGACGGACAGACGGACAGACGGACAGACGGACAGACGGACGGACGGACGGACGGACGGACGGACATACATAGCTTAATCGATTTTGTTTTCGATTCTGATCCGATCCATACACTTGAGTCTATATCTACCCCCCCTCCTTCTCTGCGTCACAAACGTAATGGCAAATTTATTATACCCTTTGACTATATAGTCATACGGGTATAAAGACACACAGGATACGTTGGAACAACAACAACAATAATGACGACAACCAAAACTGAAAATAATATTTTTTTTGTTTTTCCCTCATATAAAAAGAAAAAAATTATTTAAGAGGGTATCTAAAGCTTTTCCAAGTTCCAAGAAAATTGAAATAGATTGTGTCATTCATTTTATTTTATGACGAAAAGACCAAGGAAAAACCAAAAAAAAAAAAAAAATCCAAATACAAAACAAAGACCAGAACATTAAATTAGATGTAAATATAGAAACACTGGTAAATAACAGATACACAAACAAACACAAGACCATACAAAGTAAAATATAATTTTCCTAATATTTTAACGGATCTAATTGAAATAAGATGATACTATATAATATTATAATAATGATGACAACTGTATTACAATATTAATACATGGTAATAAAATCTACAAAAAAAAAAAAAAACAAATAATTTGAAAATAATTAAGCTGATCCTAGCTCAGACCATGTTATCCTTAAAAAAATATGAAATAAAAACAAATACAAATATATTTTACACCTTTAAATACAGATAATGAAAGCTTTTTAGTTGGGGATTTAAATACAAAAATATACCGTTAAGAAAATATAAATAAATGTTTTAAATTTGAACAGACATTTTTGGTTTTTTAAAAAATAATAAAAGGATAATAAAAAAAATGGATTTCCTAATCCAGTAAAAAAAATAAGGATAAATTATAATATGTATGAGTTTTGTATTTCAGTTAAAACTGAAAGTAAAATTTATTAAAAATATTTATGTTATTCTTTAAGTCTTTATTTAAATTTATTTTTAGTAAATTTTACTTTAATTAAAATCGACGTCTGAACTTTTCCATGCAATATAATTTATGAATTCGAATTTTTAGAATAAGGTTTAACACTTTTCATAATATTCAATATGGATACATGCAATAAGGCCAAATTTCCTTTATTTCAATACCACATTTGAAATAAAACTAAAATCATAATTTCCTAATTTTCGGCTTAATTTCATTTTTAAATATTTTTGTAAAGAAATAAAGCCAAAGATATTTTAAACATGAGATAAATCAAAATTAGTATGGTCGCGTTTGCCAAAATATTTATATATAAATATATATGTGAATATGCCAGATTTTGAACCTGGAGGGATTTTATAGTATATAAATATTTTGGAAAAAGGAATACCCTGCTTGGAAATCCAACTTTAAGATCTCTCTTAATTAAGAATCCCACACATACACATATATAAGTATTCTAGGAAAAGCGGCAATAATCCTGATTTAAAATCTCACATATACACACAAATATAAATATTCTGTAAAAGGGGAATACCCAGCTTTTAAAACCAATTCTAAAATCTATCTTAATTCATATCCTAATTCATTTTAAGATAGCGGCATAATTCTAATCTTGTATCCAACTATAAAATCTCTCCTAATCAAGAATCTCGACTCATTTTCCAAAAAAAATGTAAACTTGTAACAACTTGTGATTTTGTCGATATTCTAAAATTTTTTTAGTAAATATTTTGGATAGGAAATAGTCTCTATCTCTACATAATAACAAAACTAGTCTTCAAACAAACAAACATACAAATATAGTAAAACTTAAAGAGCTTATTTTATTTAAAAAATCATTTCTACACCACCATTTTTGTATTAAATGCTATTTTTAATCAAAAAGCAATTAATAGTTTTTGGTTTTTTTTATTTTTAAATTAATACATTTTTGATAGTCAAAACACGTAAAAATTTTTTTTTAATTTTTATTTCGATTTTTTTTATAAAACACACAAACTTTTATATCTGTTCAATTCATCTGTCTCCATCATATCCAGAAATGATTTATTTGCAACTGTCATTAAAAAACAATAAAACAACAACAAACCGAAAAGTGAAATGTTATATTGAATAAATAAAAAAAAAATGACGAGAGCTTTTTCATAATTGCTTGCCATTAAATAATTATTTTACATATTATGTACATGAGTTTATAACATTTACTTACACATACATAGTTTGCAATATGTATGTAAACAGAAAAATATTATGTACTATATTATAAATGTGCATATACATCTGTATGTGCATATAATTGGGTTAATAGTAAACGAAAGTTTACATCAAATATAATTTTAATTCTGAATTTTACACCGAAATTATTAATTATTTTAAAGAGTTTAACAATATTTTTCTTGTTCATTTTAATAGCTCTTCTCTGAACTTCAAATATATTAAAGTAGTTTTTAACATCATACTTCCATTAATCAAATTTCAATATACATAATATTACTCATTACCCAGTAAACTTCTGCCTACTCTCACTCATTATTGCGATTGGAATAGATTTGCTCCTTTTTAAACAAAAATTATTTTGAATTCATAATGATTTCTTTAATTTTCTGAAGTAAAAGCACATATTTTTGTTAAATCCTGAAAAAAACCTTTATAGACACAACTTATCACTAATCAAATAATATATTGATTATTGAGTATATTTTCTAATCAAGATTCATTGATTACTTGACACATATGGTTTTGCTGCTACAAAAATTTATCAATAAAAATAAGATTATTTGACTATTTGAATAGTAATAAGTATGTGGTGTAATAGGACCCTGAATATTTTAAGGTTTAACTGATGATTTTAGGTGTTTCTGAATTTCCTACCAATTAGATATTTCATTATCAACAATTATTTTACTAATAAATTTATTATTTAGACAATGAAATGACAAGCGAGTACATTATAATTAATACTTTAAGTAATTACCTTCAAGAACCCCCACTGTGCAACAGATAAAAACCTAAAGTTTTGAAAAGTCTTAAACTATGATGTGCAATTAATTAATTAAAATTTTTCTAAAAAATTAAAATTTAATTTAAGTTAATGAGAAAGGATTAAATTGAAAGTACTGGTACAATTCCAACTGGTAACTTCACTCACTCACTTCTTAATTAATTAACATATAAATACTATAAAGCTGTTTCCTGGGCAACATCCATATGTTAATAATGTTAACGAGAAAATTGAAACAAAGGTAAATAAAAATTTTAAAACTGAGTGATGATGGCCAATTAATAATATATGTATTAAGAATGTAAACAAAGCAAATTGAATATATAAGAGCAAATATTTTTTAACAGTATATATATTAAAAATTTGTTTAGAAAAACTATTGATTAAATTTAAAGAACTCCTGCCAAATGACAACATAGAGGCTTATAAAAAAAATAAATACCGCATATCGGAGGAAGAGAAGAAAAATTAGAGATAGTGATAGTCTGGAATTGCAGTTGAAGATTATTATGAATCATCATGTTCCCTCTTCGATCGATTATCAATTCTACAATATCAGGCGGAACTATTACAAAATGTATTTATTATTGCATCGTAAGTTTTTATAACAACCAATCTTAAATAGGTTGTGTTGCAATAACGGTTTAAAACTTTAATTCCACATACATTTGACAACTTTTTAAGAAACGTAAACATGCTGACAATCTTAAATGACTTTTCTCATTACTGCATCCTTTGCTTTAATGAATAGTTTAACCATAATTAGTAATTCTTCAAATATTTCAATATCCATTCTGTTAAAGTTCTTAAAATCCAATGGTTACGATAACCGTATTTTATGTAACAAATTTTGACAAGACAGATTGTATCTTTTTAAATACCAATATTTACTCCACAGTTTATAATTATTTTTTTTAATTTAAAGTAATCGATAAAATAATTGGCGCGAATGTATTACGACCCATTATGGGTCATACATAAAAACTCAAGTCCGGCCGAACATTTTTAAATGAGTGTTAAAAATCAAATGGTCGGAACAGTCCTACCTTCAGTACTCAAATCTACTCTTCCAAATGCCTTGCAATTTTTATTGAAATATATTGTACAAATTTGTGTCTTACAGTTATTTTCTACTCAAAATTTTGTTTCAAAATAATTACTTTTAATGACTTAGAATTTTTATAAATTGAACCTTAGGTAACCTGTTTTTTTTTTGTAACTTTAAAAATTAAGTTAGAAGCCATAAAAGCAATATTTGGTTCTCTTTTTTAGCTCTTGATAAAAGTTTCAAAGTTTTTAATCCCTTCTCTTTCTATAATAATTTGATGGAAACTTTTTGTATTTGTACCTAAAAAAAATGTCTATAATAAACTTTGAATAACATTTTTATGTAGATATAAAAATGAACAAAATAAAACCATTATAAAAGCAAAAAAAGGAAAACAACAAAAACAAAATATGAAAGTCAAATTGACTATTCATCCTTTGGGGACATCCTGCAGAGAAAATATTTGTATTCTTTAATTTACCAACAATAACAACAGCAACAACAAAAATGAAAGGCACACAAAAAAAAAAACAATGTACAAAATATAAACAACATCAGCTTCATTTCCCGAAATTTATATAATAATTTTTATATATATATGTATGTATGTTTAAGAATGAATAAGTGTATGTAAAAAAAAAATAAAAACCATGTAAATAAATGAATCAACAAAAGGAAGTTTTATGACATTCAAAACAGGACTTTATAATCTTTATATTTTTATTACTGACACACATACATCTATAGATTAAATTACGTTTACGTATGTACAAAAAAATTGTACCAAATTATTGTCTTTATATCATTTTACTCTTCTTTTTTTTGGCCCATCTTATTTGTTTTTTACTTTTTTGGATATTCATTTTCAATTGTTTACTTTAGTTTATTTTTTTTTTGGCTTTTTTTATTATTTATTGCTTAAGTTTTATATTTTTTTTTATTTTATTCAAACATAAACAATCTGATGCAATATAGAATCGTTTTATTCATTTGATGTTTTGCATCTTTTATTTTAATATTATCCAACCGTCTTCCTGATTTTGTTGACATTTAAAAAATTCAGAGCGTTTTATATATCTATTAAGTTAACTGTATTATAATTTGATTGTCATTCATTTGAATGGTTTGTCGCCACCTTATTGATCAGGGTTATAATTAGTAGACTAATTATATGTCAAAGTCAACTTATCGCACAACTCAACTGGAAGGTCTCGGGTTCAAACCCCGGTCAGATCATATGTAATAAAAAAATATCGTAAACTTGTATAACTATACCGTAATAGTTTATATCGTAATATAAAATAAGATTTAATAAAAATGTATAAATAACTCTTGTTTAAGATTATAGATGGCGCACAAAGTTAACATTTGTGCATTCAAATTTCATAACCTTATACAATAGCTACAGCCGAGTAATCAACGGCTTAGTGAATATTATGATTAAAGAGACTGAAGCCTAGTTTAAAATAAATTTGGTGAATGTCCTATACTCTTTAAAGGAGTGAAAAAGGAATAAAAAAAAAAAAAAATATGTCAAAGTAAACTCATCAAACAACTCAAATTCACAAAGGTTGCCCATAGTATTTTTTTTATTTTTCTTTATTTGGCTTATAAATTTTCAACAACTTTAATATTCGACAATTATTGTCTGACAATTCAATATGGCTGACTTAAATATATGTTCTGCTATTTATAGCATAGCTTTTAATGTGACATTTAAAGCAATATGATTAACATTAGTGTTACCATCTACATATGTTTTCACTTATTAGTAAAAATACTTCTTACATTTTATATTATAATTACCTACTTGCTTAAGGCATATTTACATGTGTTGAATTTGACCTAAGTATGAGAGCAGCAAATATTTGAGTTTAGAATGGGTTGAGTTTAAATTTGAGCTCTTTACAAATCTGTTGTTAAGAAACCTTTAAATAAGTGCTTTTTTGTAATTTAATAATTACCTTGTTACTAAAGCTAATTCAGTGGCGTCTAAAAATACTCGGATAGAAATGTTTATACTACTAGGAAAGTATTATATTAGAACTTTAAAATACTTACTAATTTTAAAGTCTAGTATTATGTTAGCCTTTTGAAATATCTTTTGTACAAAGACGTTTTACTTGTAGACTTTTCATATAAATATTATTTAATATGCTATATAGATTTCGGAGATTCTAAAAAGCTTTTTTTCGAATTAAAATTCATAGTCGTAAATGTAATTGTAGGCACCTGTCAAGAGTCGTTTGCGAGTGTTTATAAAATTTTTAAAATTCTTATCATTTTAACTGATTGGTTTTAATTTGTAACTGTGACATTCTAAGTAATTTGATAAATATTTTACAAAGATATTGAAAGATAACCTAATATGTTATTGGAAGAACATTAAATTAAAATTTTAAAAATTTTAATTAAAAATATTGTCTTGTGAACTTGAACACTTGTTTACAGAAAAATGTAGCAAAAGTTAATTACTATTCCACAAAATGTCTAATATATTTCGAATATTTATCATAAATTCTTAGAATTAAAATAAAATGAAGTTATAAAATATTTTCAATCTATTACATAAAATTTTCCATTAACAGAATATTAACAAAATTCCTATAAATAGAAGCATTTGAAAAAAGAAAATTCTGTTAATTGATTAAATAACTCTTCAACTGATCAAAAACCCATAAAATAATGATGAATAGTGCAAAATAACTATTTAACTCAATTAATTCAATTTATTTTAGTATCTATAACATCAAAAATTTTAAAATGATACTATACATTAACCATGAATTACTTTAACTACATGTACTTGCTCTTCAGATTTATATTTAAAAGTCTGAGGCAAAATTCTATATTGAATGCATAAGAATATCTACCAAAATTTTAATTCATATTAAACTGTTGTTATACGAATCTAATGGACCTGAATGCAAAGTTATGAAAGTAAACGTTTTTTAATTTAATTTATTTCACAAAATTCTTAACTTGTGTATAGAAATAATTGTCAATGGATAATTTTAGCTTTGTACCGGAAATTATCAATTTTCAACTTCTGAAGACTCATATAAACTACATAGCAGTTAATTTTACTCTTTGAAGATGTTTCTTATTTCTAAATCACCATTTTATTATATTAAATTATTAACCCTTGTAAAAACCCTTCTTCATTTTCTAAATACAAATGTTATTTTAAGCGCTTCATTCAATTAATCCCTAAAACAGGACTGTTAATTTATAATAAATATCGAATTTTAAAATTTGATTCAAAGGTAGAGCTGCGATTAATTAAACACTACTCAGAGGCATCACATGCAACTACTAAGAGTAAGTTATAAAAACTTTCCTCATCGTGACATAATTGATGGTATAATTACGGTATAATTAAATCAAATCCACATCTCTAAGAATCTAATAATCATATTCCACACAATTTTCTGCAACCCAAGTCTCCAACACTTCTAATAATCATATTCTACATTAAGAAGCCCTAAATATATGAATATATATTCTCTATCGGAATTTTAGGTTTCGTTTCTGAACTTTGTAAGTGTTCAGCAATGAACTTCAGCAGTGAAGTTCCCATTACAAATCCTTTTATTAATTTATAAGTAATGTTTAATCTAGGTTCAAAAACTATTTTGATAAATTAATTATTATTGATTTATTCAATTTTTTTTTAAATTAAATTAATTAATTTATTTTTATTTATTTAATTTCAATTCACATAAATTATAATTTGTAATTCAAAATGATAATTGAATATAGTTGCCAACAGCTTTTATTTGCGAATATATTGATTTAATAATTATATTTTCCAAAATATTATAATAATAAATAATTAAATTATATAATCAAACAATTTATTATTCATAAAAAAATTGCATTTCTTTGAATTTATGACCGTATATAATATGGCCAGTTGATTATATTAATTGTTCAAAAATGCAATAACAAATTATTATCAAGATTTCAATTTGTATAATTTTAAATTAAAATATTACAAATTCGCTTTAGGGTACAATTTTATTAAATTAAATTGCATTCATTAATATTTTTAAATCGTTATGGTGAGCAGAAATATATTTTAAATTACAAATCACAATCATCATCAAAATTGGAAGAAATTTTTTTAATAAATATTTAATTTTAGACAAAAATTTATTAAAACAAAATAGAATTATGTCAATTTATGTAAGAACTATACCGAGTATTTTTAAATTATAATATTGTTGTATATCAACTGATCTATGTTGCAATTAATACTTAGAAATCATTTTAGACTAATAAATACCGAAGACCACTTACTTTATATGACTACTTTAAAATAATTTTAACTTTGGATGTTTGATAACTCAAATTATAAATTAAAATTTTAAGAACGATTTTGCAGTTTACGAAAACAATTCAACAACAATCTAATTTTGTCAAAGTCCAAGTTTTTAAATTACGATTTTTATAATATATTCCGTAAATTTTAGTTAGCTTTGATTTTCCCTAAACCAGGAAAAACACTCCAATATAACTTCTGATTTTAAGGAAAAACTGGATTCAAGTCTAAATGACTTGATGAATGTCCTTTACTCTTTGAGAGAGTACAAATTGATTGAGATTCAGCTGAATATTTAATTAATCGACAAAGTCTCAAATCTTAAGTAACCAATTTCCATAATTATTGAAAA